>CM062515.1:63441268-64691268 GCA_031439585.1 Pterocarpus macrocarpus
ACCAGAAAGAACTTACATAACTCTATTATAAAATAGTAGAGGTTGCTTTTAAATAAGGCACAAATAAAGTAGCATAAATAAATATATGAAAGCGTAAGAAAAAAGGACACAAAATTTAACATGATTGACAAATAACATGTGACAGAAAGACGATATTAAATATTTATTTAAAAAATATAATGTAAATACAAAAGATGGTCACACTCCACTCAACTCAAAAATCTAAATTTACCTAAAAATACCTTACAATATTTTTCTCACCGATATATACACCCAACACTCAAAAGAGAAAAACTCAAAAAAACAAATAACTCTCTTAAATGGTTGGAATGTGGAGTATAAATTTAACTCCCTCGGATGATTTTAGAACTTGCGAACTAAGCTCTATTTATAGAGCTCCTAGTGAAAAAAATTTCATCATGACCATTAAATGATCCTCCGCTTCCCAACCACATTCTGCAGTATTTTGATCAATTGTCAATTTCATTTATTTGTCTTACAAGCATTCTGCTCCACCGAAAGAGAAATATGGACTTCTGTCCATTTGCCTCTGACAAGGGCTTTGAAAAGCAAGCCACCAATCACGCCACAAACTCTTATTGCGTTGACTAAGAAATTCTTCGGGAATAAAAGTACCATCGTAGACTAAGTCATAATAGTTTACCTTATGTAGTCCGGCGATTTGCACCTACCAACTAACCAAGTGGTCCTATAAAAGTTAGATTTAGCTTTCATTCGGTGTCTTACAAAGTAATTCTCTTTTGATATGGCAGCTTGCATCTTTATTTTCAGTTCTAAACGCTGTTTTCCTAACTCCATCGATCTGAAAATTGACACAGACGAAGGTGTAGCGTACTTCGACAATAGCGTACTTTTCAGTGTTAAAGAAGCATTCATCACCGTCGTCTCCTATGTGATGCTGATGGAAACCCCATATTCACTCTGCACAATAAGGTTTGTCTATGATACTTTCTATACCTTGCTTCTTATGTCCACACTCCACATTATAAACAGGATGCAGCAATATGCATTGCATACAAATGTATGAAAACACTTAATTGGCTGAATTAAGGCTGTACTGGCTCACTATTTGTTTCACGTGTGTGCGTGGTTGTATTTTTTTTTTTTTTTTAACTGCTACATGTATGTAGTGGGTGTACTAGAGATTGCAAATGGAGGCCTCACCCAATCCCGACCTATCACCATCCCGCCAAAACGGGCGGGGTGGGGTGGGTTAACCCACTTTACTAATATCAGTTGATGTGGTCAATCCACTCCATTTTTGGGCAAATTAGCAGATTGGCAGATTGATCCAAAAAATCAAAAAAAAAAAAAAAATAGAAATAAGCTTGTTTTCATATTTCTAATTAGTTATCACATAATTTTTTTAAAGAAAAAAATTAATGAAGTTTTCATCTAAACACAAAGAGATAATATCCATATGAATATTAAAAAAAATAATTTACATAATACATACCCAAATTCAAACACAACAGGTTAATAATATAAATCAATTATAACAAAATAATGAATTATTAACAAATATACATTAACCATAATGGACCAATAAGATGTCCTCTCAAATTAATCATGATAAGCTTATAGAAAAAGTCTACAAACTACACATCTCATGTTTGAATGTGCTTTCAAATTAAAAAAAAAATAAAAATCACACACACACAGACAGCCCGTAGCTCAAGCTTGTTGCTCCATCTCGCCTCAACCTGCAAGTTAGGCAAGGCAGATTAAATAAAAATGATAGATTAAAAATAGCAATCTAACAAGCCAATTTGGCAAGTCAGGCGGATCAACCTGATGGATTAGATCCATTTTACCATCTCTAATGTATATGATTTTTTAGGTTATGTTTTGTAAAGGAGTAACAAAGATGACAGTTTTAAGGGGATAAAATTTAGAAAAATGTTTAATAGTACAAAAAATAATTTGATGAATTATACAAGGTGCATGCTCTGGTAAATTGCACAAAATGTATATTTTGTACATTTTGTGATGAACGGTCAGATTGTGATATATCTTGTGGTGAGATTGTGAGGTGTATCAATGCACTAATCACCTATGATGCACTATAATAATATCTAATTTTAAAAAAATTTAAAAATATAATTAAATATATTTTAAAAATTAATTATCATGACAGTGTAAAATTATATTGGTAGTATAAAATAATTTTACACTGTCAGTACAATGAAAAAATTTTATCAGTATAATTTTAATTATCATACACTAACAGTATAAAATTACACTGGCAATATAAAATAATTTTACACTGTCAATGTAATAAAAAAATTTTATCAGTGTAATTTTAATTATCATTCACTAACAGTGTAAATTATAACTTAGCGGTATAAAATAATTTTACCTGTCGATTGTAATCAAAATTTTATCAGTATAATTTTACAAGATCGCGATTATAATTTTACATCACAAGTGTATGATAATTAAAATTATCTTGATAAAATTTTTTGATTACAACGATGTATAAAATTATTTTATAATCGTCGATATAATTTATACTATCAATGTATGATAATTAAAATTACAGATAAAAAATTTTTTTGATTATCGATGTAAAATTATTTTCTTATCACAATATAATTTATACTTTGTCGATTATATGATAATTAATTTTTAAAATATATTTAATTATATTTTTAAATTTTTCTTAAAATTAAATATTTTTATAGTGCGTATCATGGGTAGTGCGTTACATCTCACTAGCGTCATGACACGATCCTCACCGTTCATCACAAAAAATGCACAAAATACACATTTTTACAAAGTTACCATAGAACTCACCTCCTTATACAAACAGGTAAATAAAAAACTCATAAGAGAGACTATCTTTCTTGTTCACTCCCGTGATTTTCGTCTCATCAATTTGTGTTGGATTCATTTACCTTTAGTATTCGTATTCAGTGCTCCCTCATCTGCTTGCCTTCTTTGCCGTGAAGATCACTTAACTTTCAACCTCGACCGGACCCCGACAGAAAAGGATTCATCGGCTACTGATTGAACTTAGATCTTGGTCTCTGACCCATTCCTTGAGAAATTTTTTATTTATACCAAACGGAATTAATTTTTTAAGGGTTCAATGCTTATTCGATCCGTTGATTTTTATCCCTAGCTAAGTCATTACTCTAGTAATAATTTTCCTAAATTTTACGATAATACCAAACGTAACCGAAAAAATATTTTTGCTCCGGAATATGTCTTAATACATATTGGTTAAACATTGAAATGAATCAGTACATAATGACTCAAGTACAAGCAAATTCTTGTAAAACTAAGTCTTGCAGCAAATTTGTAAGATTTGTTATTAAAATAAATTGGTACCACACTAAGGCTTAACGGTAAATTTTAATGTACAATGATAAGATCGGTCATGTTGTATGAAACTAAATGTTGGTATATAAAAAATCAACAAGAAACATAAGTTAAATATTGCAAAGATAGGGATATTATGTTAGATAAATGGACACATTAGACAAGACAAGATTATAAATGAGTGCATCAGAGAGAAAGTTAGGGTAGCATATATTGTAAAGAAAATGATATAATATTATCTTAGATGGTTTAGTCATGTGTGAAGAAGAGCTATAGAGGTCTAAGTTAGAAGAGATGATTAGATGGAGGGAAGAGATGATTAGATGGAGGGTAAGTGGTCCAATAGCTAAAGGTAGAGAGAGATTTAAAAAAATTATAGTTAAAATTATTAAAAGAAATTTATATTAATGTCTTAAATATAAATATGATTTGTATTAGAACACTATACTATCGCCTCGTTCATGTAGCCGACCCAACCTAATTAATGTGATACTTGGTTGTTGCTGTTTATTGTAATTAAAATAAAGGAACTGTTTTTCATCATTTTAATTATGTATCATCTTTGGTGTATATATATATATATATATATATATATATATATATATATATATATATATATATATATATATATACTTGCTTGAGGCTCTTTATGAAATTTGCTGAAATTTTGGACATACGTGATGCTGCTGGAGAACCCTCTGCACAATTATTAAAGAAATCAGAGTTAGATTTACATTAAGTCTCTTGAACATTTTATATATGGATGTTAACGGAAGCATATTCAAAATATACGTAAGAGGAACAAACAAATTAGATCGTGTAAGTACTTTACAGTTCACTAACGAAATATATTAATAAATTGTACACTAATTTTTTTCGTAAAAAATCATCGTATAAACTACAAGATGATATCTGGAAATATTCTACTTCATTTAAGAATAGTTACAATATTTTATCTACACTTTTTTTCTTCCGCAAGAAATACAAAATATAGTATATTCCAGTGATTCTCTCTTACTATTTTTACAACGAATTAGTAAATATAATCAAAATTTCCCAATACATGCACACAGTACACTCTTAGAATTCTGCTCAATTTCTTTGCTGTCACTAGCTAGTAGAAGCTTTCGCTGCCTATGCTTGTGGAAGGAGCAATATTTTTTGCATGCAAAACCTTTATATGAATTTTTACGCATACAAAAAACTTTATATGAATTTATTACACCAAACCTTGGTTTTCTTACTATGACAACATATTATATATTTAAAATTCTCACTTAAACAAGAAATCTCAATTACTGTTCTATGCATATCTGCAGATTATAACGATGCATGAAAGGTGGGAAGTTTACAAGGGAGACGGTACAGATTCTGATGATTTGATCTTTTCAGTCAAGCGCCAAACAATGATCCAATGGGGAAAAATCAAGTTGGAAGTATTTCTAGCTAACAATAAATGGGGAAAACTATGTGACTATGTTGTCCAAGCTCAATTTCTTAAACGATCTTGCACTGTTTGTGCTGTTCAGCCTTCCAAGATCATTGCCAAGGTATAGTTCAAATGTATATATGAATATTTGTCAAATAATTATATGACGCATGAGTGTTTCTCTAATTCTTGATCAACACAGATATTTTGTTGAATTACTGTAACCATAGAAAAATGGAAATGATTCAACAACAAAGGTATTGATTGCAGATGGATAAGGATTCTGGTGGCGTCTACAAGGTGACGGTGCATCCTAACACCGATTTAGCATTCATAGTGACACTTATTATCATTCTTCATAAGATTGGCCATGTTGATGAACTGACGAGCTCAACATTTCGAGCTGCTAGAATGATGGTTGATCCATTTGATATCTCCGGTTTGGTCCTCGATGAAGTGGCTGAAACTATTGTGTAAACTATAGTGGAGAGCATTGTTGAAAACACTATCGAAAATAATGTGACAAATTGAGGAGTCTTCTAGCTTTTGGCCGCGTAGATCTTCAGCTCTTCCACAAGTAGACAATAATTGCTTTGGGTTTATGCGGATTCAGAAAATGTTTACAATTTTTACTTTATTATTGAATTTGTTAATTGAAAAGTGATTTTCTGACACACACACACACACACATATCAATGTTATTATCTAATCAAATGTTTCTATTTGTAAGACTCCGAAAATAATAGGTGGTTGACTTTTATTTGGCAATACATGATTTGATATTATATAAAACCTTTTTATACTGACAGTGTATTAAAATTAAATTTATAGTTTATTTGATTGTATATATAAAAAAGATTTTAGGGTGTGTTTGATATGTCCTATTAGGCATGATAGGATCAGGTAATACAATACATTATGACATTGTCTATTGTTTGGTACAATCGACATATTGTATAAACTTATCAATTAATTCTCCCTTATACGTTAAAAAGATAAATAACTTAATCTAGTCTAAGGAGACCACAATTAAGGATTATATATTATAGATAAGGAGGCTCTTAGCAGAGTGGTATCAAAGCCTAAACACCCAGTTAAGTTATTTCCTTTATTTCTAAAGATAAGGGAGGATATTATAAGTAAGTACACTGAGGAGAATGAGTAAGGAAGAATCCAAAATACAAATGGCATCCTCTTCAGATACTATTGTCCAAAATATCATAACCTTTACGTTAACCTCTAAACTATTCATACCAGAATTCTCTATAAAAACCCTTTCCTCTAAAATAGAGAATCTTAAAGAATATTCCTATGTACTAGAAGATGCCTAGATAGAGAACTTTAGTTATTCCTCCTCTTCTTAGTCCTTATAATATTTTCAGAAGAGAAAAATGGCCATTTAGGTGGCTCCATAGAAAACTTATCTCAACTCCTCATCTTGGTGTAAAGGAGTACATCCAGACTACTAAAATGGATGAATGCGCTCTACAAGCCACTAGTGCTGAATAGTATGTTGATCTGAAGATTAATCCTACTCTCATCAAGCTCTAGCAAAGAGAAGGGTACGTTAGCCTTCACCTTGAAGCTATTAGGCTAGTCCTCTTTCGCCATGGAAGGACAAGACTCCCTATCACTGCCAAGGTCAGCTTACTGGGCACCACCTTTCAGATTCTTGAACATGCTACCATCGGAACTATTTTGACAACAATAAATGCGAGTAGTGTTGTTTTAACTATGTTCCCCAATTTTAATGTTCATCTCCGAGATCCTACTCTGTTCACAAGATTCAAGGTATAGGTTTAGCTCATAGCAGCTCCACAAGATGGAGTTGCTTTGTCTATCTCACTACAGCACTAACTTATCTATAGGCTTCAAGATCATTGTTTTGATCTACGTATCCCAAAAGACTTCAATGAGAATGCTTTGATGATTCTTGCTAATTCAAATAATGAGACATTTTCCATTGTCCAAATCCCGAAGCAAATTTCAAAAAAGGAACTTCACAACTTATGCCTCTTAAGTGCATAAGCAATTACAACAACTTCAAGAAAAATAGCACTCCTACTGTAGCTACTGAAGCAACCTTTAGGAGATCTATTGATGAAACTGTCAAGACTATTTTCTAGAGACTAGCTAAGGAGGGACACTAGTAGAAATCCTTTTATCCTCCTCACAATGATGATCACTCCTAGAACAGTAGAAAAAAGACTACCAACCCATGCTATTAAACCAAATGGACAAATTATTTATTCAAATAAACTTGATAGCCATTTCCTATAGGATATTCCTAGATTAGGAATGTGTTAAAAGGATTGTGACTGTGATTCATGGATCTATCCCATGCCAGGAACTAATTCATGGCACAGAGTTTGCACAAGAGCTTGAAAGAAGCATCCTACAAATTCCTGCAAGAAGAATTACCTTGAAATAAAATACAAAGGGACACTACCAAAAAAAAAGGTAAAAAATGACAATTTTTTTTTTTTTTTTTTACAAATTATGACAATTTTAACCACCATTTTTTTCATTAATGGCGGTTTCAAAAACTGCCATAATTGCTTCCACCATTTAGTAAATTACGTGGGTTTACTGAAAACTGCCATAATTTACACATAGTTTAAAATGACGGTTTTGGTTGGATAATTACGGCGGTTTGGAACCGACACAATTTGCTTTGCAATTTAAAAATAATAGGTTATTACAGCAGTTCAAAATTGCCGCAATTTTCGCTAAAATTGGTAATTATGGCGGTTTAAACCACCGCAATTTGCACTATCTTTGAAATAAATAATTGGAAATTATGGCAGTTTAAAACTGCCACAATTTGCATTGCAACTGAAAAATATATAGCCTCACAAATCCTATTTAACTCAACCTACGATGACATTTAATTGAATTAGAGAAGAAATTACATAAGAGAAACTACAAATCATGAGCACTATGCTATTAATTCTCCACAAAAAAGAACTAGGTATTAATTCTGCACAAGTCAAAGTATATGTCAAAACAAGGTTCATATACAGAAACACAATAATGTTACACTAACTAGGAAAAAAAATTCTAAGGAAAGAAATACATATAATTTATGACAAAGCACAAACCTCCAAGAAATTGTGTTATCAAGCTTGAACAATTAGTAGCCAATTTCAAAGGTTGCTAGGGACCTAAACCTCTGCCTCCCAATACTTCTCTTGGAGATGAGACATCTTCTTTCTTTTCTTCCAAGTCCAAAATTTGCAATTCTAGAAAAACAAAATAAAGAAAGAAGTTATGAGCATAAAGATGGTTGAATAGCAGGATATGTCTATTCAAGAGGAATTTGTACTAGCAGAACCCTTGGAAAGAAACTCTGTAAATTAAAGCTTCACAGAACTTGGATAGCAAGACTATACAGATCAAAAGTTGAAACTACCAACAAACCATTAGCAAATAGAAAAGTTCAATGGTAGCAAAGGGATAACCTATAGAAATGCATTCTGCTCATGTCTTGTCCATGATAGATTGATACATTTAATGCAGTGACCAAGTTGAAAACTAGAGAACAAGTTTTTTAAAACTTCCTGCTATAGCCTATAAGAAGCAAATGAAAGAATATCGTCATCAAGACTTATGCAATTTTCCTTTGATTCTAGAGAGGTATGAATAAAGAAATAAATGACAACAAAAGGATCCAACCCAAAATGACATATAAATGAGTATAAACAAGAAGATTAAGGCATATGCCAAACCTTAAGAATCATACAAAGTGTTGATAACTTAATAGCAGACAACTCCCTTAACTCACTCTTGACACTGTGAAATGGCTTGCCTCACATATATAGCAGAAACTATCGCAAACATTGTGCACAACACCATGTAATCCTACCCACCTTTCTTCTCCCAAAACCCTTGAAATGAGTTGTGAAGCTCCTCCAACTATTATGAGCAAACCCACAGCTCAAAAAAGATTTAATCCATTTAGTCCATCATACATAAACATTAACTCTAGCCTCCAAGAACTAGGGAAATGATTTTGTTTTTTAAATTTCAATAGTCCCTGAGAAATGTTTTTCCTCTCACTTCTGCTCTTTCTATCAACTTTTTCCTCATAATGAAAACAGCAGGAAACTACAAAGAAAGGAAAAACATAAAATTGATACACAAATATTTTATAAGTCACTGAGACATTTTATCGAACAATACCTTTGTGTACCTCTAACTCACACATTACTCACTGATTTTCATGTAATCATTTCTCTTTAACTAAAAATAGCCAAATAAGTTAAAAAGCAAAAACCCAATGTTAGGCCATTGAATCAAATCGAAACGAACAAAACCCTAAAAAAATCTAAAATCAAGGCACATTGAACTCTTGAATGGAAATTTCAATCAAAAAATCATACTCGTGCCGATACCTAAAGTTGCACCTGTTAGAAATTTTGAAATGATGACTCAATGGAGATTCAAAATTTTAGCAATGAACCACCGTCACTTCCTTCGTTGTCACAAACCCTTACACCATCTACCACCATGAAGACAACTATGCCTCGAAGCACCGTCTAAACAGTGCCAGTGCATTTAACTATGCCTCGGTGAAAAGATCGAAACACTTGAGAAAGAAACCCTAGAGAGAGAAGGGGGAACTAAGGAGTGAGAAACGGAGAACTGAGAAAATCAAAAGTGATAGAGAGAGACAAGAATCCGATAAATAGATATCAATGAGAAATGTGAATGAAGCCAGATTTGGTGGTAAGAAAGACTCAAGTGAGAATGAAGTTAGTTGACTTAATAGCCAGAATGATCATTGCACTTCCCATGACATCCCAACGTCTTGCGCCAGCGCCCTCCTTGGCCATAAAGACGTTGCTGCCACCAGAGAATGAAGCGGTGATGAGTTCGGAGGCAAAAGGGTTAGGGTTAGGGATTGAAAAATAGAGAGGCATGTTGCTGTTAAAAGCATTAGATCTTTTTATTTCTTGTGTTTCTGTTATTAAAAAGGCTATGCCCACTCTAAATCGCCACAATTTTACTAAAGACACCATTTTATTCCATTAGAATCTGGCACTTGTAAAATTGCCATATTGTGAGGTAAAACAGGGTGGTTTCTTAAAAATGCCATAATATAATAGCGGCATTATACAATTGTTTTTGTAGTGGGAAGGATTGTAGCTGCCACTATAAGCCATCTGCCAAGAAAAAGAACAAGGTCTTCATCAACAAAAAAGGCAAGAGGAAGAAAGTCAAATTCTTCAAGAAGAAACCTTATCGAGGGAAAGATAACAAGAGATGTTTTATCTGTGGAAAAAAAGGACATTTCTCAAAAATTGTCAAAATAATGAAGATAGTCATAGACAACTCTTGGAAAAATTTTATCAAATTTGTGATAAATATGGAGTAATGCTTTCATCAAGGAAGTCCTAAATTGGAACACTAAAGTTGATTTTTTGGGAATGCATTTCACTTAGGGAAAGTATGTCCTTCAACCATACATTGCTGAAGAACTTCCCAAAATTCCTGATGAGAATAAGTCCACAAAACAAATCCAACAATTCCTAGGAATCCTAAACTATATAAGGGATTTCATTCCACATATCTCCAAGCACACTATCAAGCTGTCCAAACTTCTCAAGATGAATGCCCCTCCATAAGGACTAGAGCAGACTGAGGCTGTAAAGTCATTGAAGCAAGTAGCCAAAAATCCACTTCCTCTAAAGATACCAGGAGATAGTAAAATGATTTTACAAATAGATACCAATGACCAGTATTGGGGATCGATTTTGATAGAAGAAATTGAAGAACAAAAGTTCTATTGTGGGCATGCTAATGGTCAATTCAAACCTACAGAACTCCAGTATCACACCACATAAAAAGAAACTCTGGCAATCAAATATGGAATCTAAAAATTTGATTTCCATCTTAGGGGATATCAGTTCAAGGTGCATCTCGACAATTCTTCATTTTCAAAGCTTCTTGAGTTTAAAAACAAAGTTCCACCAAGTCCTCAAATTCTCATAATAAAAGAATGATTTTCAAGATATGACTTCTCTATTAAGCATATAAAAAGAACTCTGAACCTTATTCCAAACTTCCTTTCTAGGCCAAACGAAACTCAAACCAAACCTATCACCATCATATCCACTACACATTGGTATCCTCAAATCATGATGAACACTTATCCATCCACCTCTGTCAAAGAAAGCAAAACCCAAAGAACCTATCCTCCTGAAATACCTCTTGACATCATTCTCACTCCAAAATAGCTACAAGATTTTGCGAAGTCACACATGTTTCATTACCTAGCCATTTCCAAAGAACAACACAACCTTACCCCTCGGCCAACCTGGTTTGACCCAACAATGCCTTATCTCAATATTTTTACTATTCTCATAGGAACACCGTTTGTGAAAGCTAATATGTGGTACTTATCATGTCTCTCTGCTATATTCTTACCTTATCTTGTGTCCAACCTTCAAACTGAGACAATTTCTTGCAAAGCCTAATAGCTACATTCACTTCTTTGAACACCCTGTAATAGTTTTCAGCCATTAGTTAGTGGATTAATGAAATTGGGTAGGAGCTATCCAAGTTTAATATTTGGAAATTGGATGAAAAATAGATTAATGATTTCATTTCAAATTTTATTATCCACCGTCCTTATTTCCAACATCCCCAAATCAAGCTCCTTTGGACACAAAACCATACAAGATTGTGTAGAGTCTTCCCAAGTATGAAGACCTTTGTCAGGGACAATCAACATTCTTTCTACAAAGAAAATCTAATTGTTCACCTTTCTAAAATCAATAACTTAGATGTTAAGACATCAATGATAAGCTCCACTTGTGCCAAACTCAAGCCTTTAGAGATTATCTACCTACTAGGAACTGAGATGGAGATGGAGGCCACTCATGCAGGCATAGCTCTATGTAACGATCGAAAAATCTATCGTTAACAACTGAATTATTCAGTTTTTAATCAAATAAGTGAGTATAATCAGAACTTGATTAAACATTTACTCAAAGCCAATTAAGTGTGATTTAGATGGATTAGGCTTAATGGAATTAGATTAGGAGCATAGAAAACTCCCATAGAAAAATTTCAAACTAATTTGCCGATTTAAGAGAAATCGGTAAGATTTCGGTATTTCAAACTGCCGGAACCGGACCAATAGAATTTTTCTATGAGTGCCCTAGAATCAACGGCTAAGATTTAGCCAAACAACCCACCTAAGTGGCGCCTTGGGAGCCCTTGATGATGGGAAGCTCAACCAAAATCAATACTAACCTTGGATCCACCAATCAAAACCAAGCTAGATTCAAATATCTCACTTTTTCTCTCTTTTTCCATCAGAAATTTCGACCTCTTCCAGCAGCTAAAGCTTCTCTCTTTCTCTCCTTCTTGCTCTCATTTCTACTCCATTCTCATCCATCTTCAAGTCTCATCCCAAGCCACCACCATCCAAGACACAAAATCAGCCTAAATTACACAAGACAAGGTAGGAAATCCTACTTCTTCTCTTATCTTCTCTGATTTGGGGCTGCATAAGGAGCATGAATAATCTGAGATATGGATGTTTTATAGAGTGATGATGATGTTTTATGACTGGTTTTGCATATATGTTGTGATTGAAATTGAAATTGATGGCAAATAGCTTGAAGGAGGAAGTCAAATCTAGAAGCTGTTAGGGTTTTCCCTCGGCAATCCGTACAGTGGAGTGTACGGCTCTGCCTCTCGCCATTTAAATTGGATGAAACCATTTTTAAGTGAAACTAGACATCTAGGGATTTTCATACATATATCATAATAGGCCATTGGGTTAGTATAGAATTAGTTATGAATTTTTGAAGTTAGACCTAGAAATTTGGGTTCTCACCCGGGCAGCATGGGTTGAGAAAAGTGTATCTCACCCTATACAACTCAAATTGAGTGCAACTAAAGATGTTTGAAAGCTAACACATGAGAGAACATCCCATAAAAGTTTCATAATTTAATTCGTTGTCATTTGTTCCCATCACATCAATGAACTTGGCTTAGGTTTAAACTGGCCTAGAACAGGACAGCCCAGTAGGGTAATATTTCGAGACTCATAACTCAAAATCTGCTTAGGCAAATGATATGAAACTTAATTCATTTTAAAGCTTGTTGTGTTAGATTCATTTTGATATAAAATTCGCATCATTTCACCTAGTTTTTGATTTTTAGTGAGTTTTCTTCTATAGGAAGCCAACTCTAGCTAAGAACAGGACATGCTGAGATAAAATGTTTATATCTAAAGTTATACAACTCAAAATGAGATGGGACTAAAGGGATTAGAAACTAGACATATAAGGCTGTAACATATCCAAAAATGAGAATTAAATGAGTTGAATTGAATAAAAATTGGAGCGTGCCAAACTCAAGGCAGAAACGAGCGAGAACAAGCTGAGACTTTATTGATGCTTGGCTTGCAATTGTTGAATGATGCTATAAATGTATATACATATTTGCTAGTCTATACTGAAATTATTAGTTGTAAAATTGTACTGATTGTCTGGCACTATTCATGGGGAAGCGGACTTGATCTGTTATGCCACTGAAATTTCGGTAAGAAGTTCATATGTTGTGAAACTTTATGATACCTTAAATGCATCATATTCAAGAGACAAACTAGATGTGCATTCTTTTCATGATATTACAAAGAATTCCATATCACTTGGGCCAGCCCCGGAATAAATTAAGGGGAATAGATCAGTGGGAAGGTCGGGGAAAGCAAACCCGGCCATCCTGTATAAACATTCGGTCCACCGGACTATTACCAAGGAGTATATGGCCAATGACTCCCAGGGGACCAAGGATGGAAATAAGTTCTAATAGGCGAAAGCCTTCAAGAAATAAGATGCATTCATAGTCGCACATTCATATACATAATGTAATACTTATTAATTGACTGTCTCAGGTACCTGTTTATTATCGTAATATGCTATTGCTCTTTCACAATTCTTTGTTAATTGCCTCGATTATACATTAATTAAAATTGAATTTGTTTCCGTGTATGTCTTACAAACAAGTATTTAAATTGAATATTATCGTTTTATGATGCTATTTGAAAAATATTGTATGACCAAAACAATTGAGAATGACAGCGATGACAGATGTATAGAGGCTAGGAATTTCTACTGAGAAATATTCATTTCTCACCCTATTGTATTTTTCGCGTCATTCTCAGACCATGGAGCACGCAGCGACCGGGGTTCTATTCATTGAGTTTCCTGAGCTTCACATCCATATCGACCCGTTTATAGATTCTATATATATATATCTGGTAGGTGCCAGTTTCGTTTCTATTTCTTCTTCCAAAGGGACTTCGCTATACCACTTATGCACCCACTGTTTGACCCCTCGGTCCCATATATTGCCATACCCCTTCATATGGTCCATCCATTCCCACCTCCTCCGAAGAAGGCGGCCGGTGCAACCCATGTCCCATGGCCCCTCCTTCACCACCCACGTCTTTCGCCTCAATGTCGGAGAGGATCCATCGGAGGCAGCAACTCCCTCGCCCTCGCTCTACGTGGGCCACCTTCCTGTAAATGCACCCATGGCGAATGGATTTCTCTCTTCGGATTCCGGTTAGGTAGTGGGTTACCGTAGTGGTAGTAGATATACAGAATGACCCTCTTTTGGCAGTCTGGGTCATAGATAGATGAGTAGATATTAGAAATGTACATGCAATGTCCCATGGGGACCACTTAGAATCTTGTTCACGAGAGACCCAGCCGTTTTGTTTTGTATTAGCGGCTTCATTTTGTCACCTAGTATCATTTTGACAAACTTTAAAATTAGATATCTATGTATATATTTATGATGTCTTTTGCAGTAATTCCGCCTTTATTGTATTTTTATTTATATATGTTACGTTATTTACAGTATACTGGTTAACTATTATTTATTCCGCCATGCAGAAAATTTTTGTTATGTGATTAAGTATTCTTATGCGAGTAATTAATACTAATACAAAAATCGGAATTAAACCAGTATTGCACGTAATAACTTATCAGATGATTTATTATGACTTAAGCGTAGTACTTTGTCTAGTAAGGTGTTACACTCTAGCTGAGAAAAATAGGCAGGGTCAGATTAGCAGACGTTATGGCAAAGAGCCAATGTAGGGTCGTATCACACAAGATTTCCAAGGCCTAGATGATGATATGGAAGAGGCAAACATTGAGGCAAAGTTGTTGGAGATAAAGTTAAGATAGTAAATGAAAAGAAAAAGCAGGGAAGAAAATGCCAACCTATCACCTAGCCATGAGCCTATCTTTAAGACTCATAGGTGGTAAAGGTGTCAAAGCCATCAAAGGCACAAATAGGAATATCACTAGTGCGAGGCAAGCCGAGGAGTGTCTTCCCGTCACCATGACCCCAGACTCTCCCTGCCCCTATCCCCGATCCCCACCATGGGGGATTTTATCCCTCACCTCATTCCCCGCATCCCCGTGGAGATCCCCAAATTTGCAAAAAAAAATTGAAAAAAATAAAAAAAAGTAATGATATACCTAATTAGTCCAACAAAAAGCATTAAACATAAAATATAGTTACAACATGAAATTGTTCAAAATAACAAATTATAACATAATTAAATTTAACATAATCAAGTTCAAGTGTTCAAAATAACCAAACTCAACATGCTTCAACTTCAATTGTTCTTGTCTCCTCATTGCCACGCTCCTCCTAATACCAATAGGAACAAGCATTTTTGTCAATGTCATGTGTTTATAATTTTATCTTGCAATTTTTTCTCTATCAAGTTGTCAAATATTTTTTTTTGAAAAATTAAGATGTGAATTTCAAAAGCAACTGCAGGATCCCATTTCTATATTTCACATTGATAAAATTGATAGGGTCTAAGCAGCACTAATTCTATTTTTGTTTTCACACTAGGATTTTGCCAAATCAGTAGGTGTGAACTGTGAACTTATGTGACACTACAGTTTATGGGGTATGTATTTATGATTTATCATATTACTAATAAATTGTTTTATAAAACCATTAAATTAGTTTACAAAATGATGGGCTAAAGGCTATAGCAAGTGGACTCACGGTTGAGTGTCATTGTCACAAAAAGTGTTGAATCATAAATTTGATGGCATTGCAAAGGAAGAAATAATAAGATTTTTTTTTCCAAAAAAAAAAAAATGAAGACAACACATTTTAACCAGATAAAGGAAATACAAAACAATTTTAACTAGATAACATATTTTAACTAGTTAGCAGGCTCGAACTAGATAGCAAGGTTGAAACAATTTTTCTAACCAGATAAAGGAAACAATTTTTCACCTTTCACAACTAAGTGCAGTGGTTGAGGTGCTGTGAGATTGAAGAAGAAGCAGATGCTAAGGCATTGTGACTTTGAAGGAGGAGGTTCGCCGTCCACTGCTAGAAACACATTGCAATGGCTGAGGGCTAAGAAGTGACAGCATTGTGGCTATGGAGTCACAGAGAAGAAGAAGAAGAACCTGATCTGCAGTTGTAGAGAAGAAGAAGAAAAAGAAGAAACTGACTGCATTGCGGGGCTAAGAGGGCTACGGTGGATGACGTTGCTGTTGGGTTGAAGAAGAAGAAGAAAAGAAGAAAACGGGAAGTAGGGAACGACAGTGTTTCAAAAGGCAATGAGAGTATGAGAGTGAGACAATGAGTGAAATGAATGAGTCAGAGTTAGGGTTATTAATATTTTTAATTATTAAATTAAACAAATATAGGTGAAATCACATAAAAGTATAAGTATGTATAAATATAGTAGATATCTATTAAGGGCAATATGGTCTTTTCATATTGCGAGGTCTATACAAGGTGGGAAAGGTGATCCTTACCCCCGTCCCTAAACCTCCCACAGGGGGACTTTTGTCTTTATCCCCATCCTCGCGGGGGAAAAATCCCCAACCACAGGACCTCGAATGGGGCAGTCCCCATAGGGATCCCTGTGAAGTGGGGATTTTTGACATCACTATGCACAAAACCCAAAAGTCTCAGAAGCATAGAGACTAGTGAAAAGAAAAGCTACAACAAAAAGACTATTATAAAAAAAGTAACTAGACTTTATAATGACTTGGTCAAGTCTTTGGACTTTGTTGTTTTATAATAAATGTAATATAGCTAAGTTAAAAGGACTAAACTACCTATAGGTCGTAGCCATGTGACAAATCTTTGTAACACAGATATGAGTTTCATGCATGCTCCTTCTTCATCTATAAAAGGAGAAACTCACTAGTTATAAAATCATCGAAGAAAAACAATAATATTATCAGTGTTTTCAGTAACCATAAGTCTCTAAACTCCTCTCCTTCTTCCTGAAAATTATAACCCTCTTACTTTAAATATATTCCAATAAATATGAACAAATAAAGGAAATAATAAGATTGAAAAATACAGAGTATGTTCTGCACTTGCCTTTGTAGGAGGAATCTATGCATCAGAAATGTATCTGACCAATGATTCATTATTTTTGGTCCTTCTTGTCTTTAATATATGATCCTTATGAGTAACTGTGGCTGGATAAATAGGCTATCATGCTAATGCTGAAATACTCGCCTTGCCAAATTAATGGTTGTATATTATAGATAAGGAGGCTTATTTAATAAAAAATTTAATAATAAATAAATATTTTAAAAAATAATAATTATAAAATAACTATTCAAACTAATATAAAAATATAGGAATAAAATTTATTATTAAAATATATAAATAATAATAAATAATATTTAATATAAATTTAATTACATATAATAAAAATAATTTTATATATATATATATATATAATGCAATCAAATATAGGAATATAACATTAAACATGCTTGGATTTCAATATATATAAACTCCCTCTTTATTCTCTTTCTCTCTCTCTTTCTCACACACATTTTTTATATTTATTAAAAAATATTTAAAATATATAAATAAAATAATTATAAAAAAATAATAAACATTTAAACAATTATATTATTTTTTAACATAAATATTAAATTTAAAAAATTATATTTATTATAGTCTCTTTTTCTGGTTATATTTTATATAATACAATATCTTATATTATGACATACCAAATATTGCATAATATTAAAATTTAATCAGACTTTATATAAATTTGTCTTATATTATCAGCCCTTATCCCATCAGACCCTATACTATTAGGCGTGCCAAACGGGCCCTTTATTTTGTACACTGTGCCTTGAGGCTGACTTAATGATCGCTATCAAGTTTGTGCATGAGGATGTTTCTCATGGACACCCATATAGTAGCCTTGTTTCTCATATTAGGCAGTCCTCCACAAAGGCTGAGAAGCCAAACTCATTGATGTGTTTCGCGAGAGGAATTGTGTGGCTAATTTTCTCATTGGTTATGGGCATTCATGTGCTCTTGGCATTCATGTTCTGGAGAGTTCTCCCCCAAGTCGTGGGGCTTTTTTAGGTGATGATTTAGCTAGTTTATCCTTATTGAGATATGTTGCTAGCAAGGTTTTAAGTTGCAATTGTGGTTATGGATATGATCGTGGGTGCATTTGTTACAATTGTGGGCATTGCAGCAATTGTGACATGTATGGCTGCTATTGTGTGAATTTTTTTGGTGCTTGCAACCTGAAATTGAGACCGTTGAGGCCTAGTGTGATTTGTTGCGACCCTAATATGGTTACATTATGGTCAATTTATGTGAATGAATATCGATCACACTATAATTGTGATGTGATGAGGTTGCGGCCACACCATCTGATGCAATCCACAATCTGAAACCTCGATTGCTAATTAGGGGCTTTAGAGAAATTGTATTTGAAATTGCATTACAGCTTTGGTAATTTCCACTATTTTGGTAATGAGTTGAGCATTTATTTTTGAAATCCTTTTGGTGGAACTCTTTTAATATATTCATTGATATTTTTCATAGTGAAATTTTTTTAGACTAGGTCCTGTGGTCTTTTGTTTCTCGTACGGGAGGTTTTCTACATTAAAAATTCTTGTGTGCTTTTCTTGTTTTTTCTATTTATTTTTGCACTCTTGAAAATTTTTATTTGAAATATTTTTGGCTTGGCATATATGACACTTCTCATAGATTCTCTCAAATAAGAAAGGTTTTATTTTGTTGCATATTTTGTTGCCTTTCCCTAACATATGTGGTGCATGATGCGTATAAAGAAATTTTGAGGAGTGAGTCAAGGACCTTTTCGGTGCTTTTGCTTCCAACCTACGCACCATCACGATTATAAATGCTGAGCCGATGGGGGTGCAACAAGGGAGATATGTGATTTTTTTTTTTTTTTAATGTTATTAGAATAATTTAAAATAAAATAACTATATAATGAAAAGAAAATATTATGTATTCATTATTAGTTGATAGTTCAGTAATGACTTGAATGATTATTTAGAATGTATTAGAGTGGAAGAATATAAATAGGAACACAAAGTAAAACAATACAAATATGCCAATTAACCTGTTGTTAAATAGTGTTTAAGAGGGCAAGATGGTGACAGTAAATTGAAATAGTAGTAAAATATATAAAATCACTTAGGTGAATATATGGCTAGATAGAAAAATAAAGGTTAAATTTGACAGTGACAACTTGGCAACAATACCAATGTGGCAACATTATAAGACAGCTGATGTAGAAAATCAACAATTTTTTATAGTATAATTATTTTTTTTCAAAACATCAGCACTATATATTTTATTGATTTTTACAATTTTCTGCTCTCGATTATGAGACCTTATAAAATCGGTAGTAAAACTCTATTTGATAGAGGAGATACAAATTCTTAGTTGTCGTAGCTAGGCTTGAATGGGATTTTAGACTTGGTTTCTAGTAATTTGCTCTATTCTCAATATCTAATTGGTTAGTGAAATGGTGGTTTACAAGTTATTTATTATATTATTTGTTTTCTATATTTCTCTGGGATAACATACATAGTTGCAGTCTATATTGAAATTTCAAGATGTTAATGACGAATGTGCACGAGGCTGCTTTAAGTATCCGCAGTTCTTGATAAGATGCTATTATTCACCATCATACGGGAATGGGTTCTTTGATCATTAACTCACATGACCTGGTCAAATTTATTATTATTCTCTTTTGTTATGAGTCTTGTGGGCTCCTATTTTCTAAATCCATGCTCGAAGATCATACATAAGTTATGTGAAAAAGTTGACATGAGACGATTCATTTCAACCGTTGCACAAACTATAATCATAACTGTTTTCCATGAAATACGTGGAGCCGTTTGGTCGATTTGGTGTACTAAGCTGCAATAATAGATAACCACCACCATTCGTCTTCGCACGAAATACTTGTTTACTGTTCAGTCTCCGAGGATCTACAAAGCAGCTCGCACAAGCGTTAATTTACTGCTTGATAAGCTGCTTTAATTCTTCCTTATTTTAACAATAATTCATCACAATGTCACAATGAATGTTTTGCCTTGAATCCTTTCTAATTAGAAAGATAATGTTTACATATAAAAGCAATCATCGGTAAAGACGAGGTTGACAAGAGCTAGAATCATTCAAATATTATGTAAACTCAATATATTTTACAACAATCCAGTATCATTTAACATCCCCAAAAACCAGCATAAATATGTAGAAATGTTGAAACTACTGAAAAGGCAGACATCTAGAAAAGCATATGCATTATCATTCAAATAAAAGTTTACAGGTTGTGGAGCTCCTCGGGGTCATGGATAATTTTTTGATCATTTGCAACTTTGCTTGGGGATTTGAGGAACTAGTACTGCATATAGTCATGGTTTGTAAAACTCTTCCATTCTGCATAATATATTTTGCGAATTGAAGCTCAGTTGCCAGGCCTCCGTAATTCCTAAGAGAGCATGTTTTAAGCTGCCATGAGAGGCATTCAGAACATATTGAGGGTATGCCCATTTTTCGCTATCAATTTGATTCGTATCACTCTGTCAACAATACTCATAACATAAATACTAAAAAGATACGAGAAATAAGCTAAATACCCTTGAAAAAAGAAATATTAAAGAGCAAAATCCCCTCCTAAACAAACCCTATCAATGACAAGAAACTGAAGCTTCGGGCAATACTTGAGAAATTTTAGTAACCTATCCCACTCATAGACCTCTAAGATAAGCTCCAT
The DNA here is from genome assembly GCA_031439585.1 of Pterocarpus macrocarpus. Lineage (NCBI taxonomy): Eukaryota > Viridiplantae > Streptophyta > Magnoliopsida > Fabales > Fabaceae > Pterocarpus > Pterocarpus macrocarpus. The sequence continues at coordinate 63,462,139 of CM062515.1, forward strand.
GTGAGTTAAATTGTGAAAAAGGGGATAATAATAATAAGAGGGATATATTTGCATGGGTTACAAAGACAAACATCGTAAATCTGAGCGGTACTCCAAGAGGACAACTGAAAAAAAAAAAAAAAAAAAGGCATGTAAAAAATAAATTACACAATCACAATTTTAAAGTAAAAGCATAACGACAAACCTACCATATCGGTCCGCAGAAACTGAGTATTACAAATCCCCTTCAGCGAAACATAAGCTGAAGCAATATCTGCTCTGACCAACTTGTGTAAGCATCTTGGCCCTTCCGTGCAAAAGTACTCATCAAGTTTTAATGATTTAACTTGTAAAACCTCAACATTTGGACAGGCGGAGAGAAGCTTCACAAAATGTTGATACCGCATAAAATGAACCCCTTCCAAATGTAGCATTTTCATTGAGGGGAAGACAACAGAGAAAACAGTGTTCACAGTTAACCCCTTCAACTTCAGAACCACAAGGCTTGCGCAGCTGAAAACACCATACGGCAAGTTGATGGTGGGTGGCAATGAGAGCTCCAGGATCTCAACTTGGCGTTGTATTAAGGCGTTAACCCAAGTGTTGATGTCAGATTGGGCAGCACAGCGAGAAAAGGATGCACAATGGAGACGGAACGTTTCTATGGGTTGCGTCTCATCTCGCCAGAACATAGCTGCATAAGCGAAACGAAGAAAACGAAGATAGGACTCTTCAGTTTCCACGCAGCTCTCGTCGTAGAGGTCTAGAGTGGGGACTGAAAGCCAGAGATGCGTCCACCTCTTTGAGAGAACGCTTGTGGCAACTGCCAGTTTTGTAGGGAGGAACGAGAGGATGTGGCAGAGCGACCCATCCGATAAACTGCTAATCCTGTCAAACTGTGTCGTCGCCAATATTTTTCCTTTTCTGCAGGTTGCTATTGTCGATATTTTTTCTTTTCTTGACTGTTGCCATTGCCAATATTGCTTGTTGATGAGCAATAGAATCAACAGAGATACATATATGGATTTTATGAGGAAGATTGACGAACACTTCAGGGAAGTGTTTACTTGGAAGGTGAGAAGGTGTACGGGAACTCGGGAGTGGGGCGGTGGGGACATTTGATGGAGTTCAATTGGGCATGGATGGGAACCAAAAAAGGTGGGGTATATGAAGAGATTTTCATCGGAATACGATGAAAATGAAATAGGGGTAAAAGAGGGAGGTAATTCCAATCGCATCAAGTAATTGTTTATATAAAATATTAAAAAAGCATCATATAATAAATGTTAATAATAGGTTTTCAAGTTCACCTATAACTACTTTTAACTTTGAGGGTAAAGAATTTTAAAAATTAAATTCACTTTTATTCAATTAGGTGATTTATAATGAGAATAATCTTTTTTATTTATAGAATGAGATAAGGGACCAAATTATTAACTAACTAATAGGTTGTGATAATATCATACCCTTCAAATTAACCTTATCCTCAGGATTGAAAAAAAAAAAAAAAGAAACATTAATCTTTCTTATTATAACCTACTACTTTTGTATCAAGTAAAAAAAATGTTTTCTTTTGAATAAATAATTATCTACCAGAATCCTAGTATCTGATTAGATTAATAACAAATAAATATCAGCCCACTAACATTAGAAAATCACTTTCTCCATATGCTAGATGCAAGTAAACTTGATCCATTAAAGCAAAACACCACACATCTATCTTTGCTGACTGGTGGCTTGTATGGTGAAGATGACAAAAATATCTTTACATATATATTGTCTCTACTTTTTACGTATGGGTCCCACACATTTATATGAGCCCCACATACAAAATAGTAGAGCGTGGATTCTATGGTGAAGATGGCAAAAATATCTTTGCATGAAGATTGTCTCTACCTTTTATGTGTAGGCCCACTTCTATTATTACCCAATCGGGCTTGGCCAATTAGGGTAGCAAGGAACCCTAGGGTAAAATTTCCATTATGCCCCACTCCTTTCCATTCATGCTCCTTCTTTCCCCCAATAGAAGTGACATTGCCACCCTTGCTTTAGAAGACATTCCATGGTGGTGCCACTCCTTCCGTACGCCATCGGTTGGAGGGTGCTTGCTAGCCATTGCCCTAGGGCCCTCGACAACAGTCCATTCATATTCACCGTTGTGGGTTACTATCGCCACCACTAAAGAGTTTGTTGTGGCTGCTACCTCCACCGCCACAAGCCTCATTGCGATTCTCTAGCTCGTTCGCCATCATAGTTGTGTCGGCATTTGTCACTACCTTGATTTCTGCATTTGTCGATGCTGCAATGATCATTGTGCACCTCAATTTCTGTTGCACCAAGTCTTCATAGTTTGAGTCCTCTTTTTCACGGTGGTTTCTTCACCGTCTCCTTGATGACACCATCAATCTCTGGTACAGGTTGTGTCATGAGAAGTTCTCCGCCGCTCAAGAAGCATTGATGTTTGCCTGATCGTGTTCTCCGCTTCCCTCTTCCTATGGTCCTTTCCTATTTTCTCTCGTAACTCCACCATCCTCAACTGATGTGGTTTCCTCTTTCTTTGATGTGGTCTTGTTTCTTCTCTACGTAGTTATGATTAGAAAGTTATGACGCTGTTGTTGCCTTCATCTGAGTTGTCGTCATCTTCATTTCCTCATAGGGACAGAAATGGAAGGGGCGAATAAAATTTTGGTGATTTCTCTTGTATTCTGTTAATATTATTCCTATGTGAGTTCTAAGGTAAAATAGGCTAATGTTTAAGTTTTGAATGTCTTACCCCAGAGGAAGGGGAGTTATATGGAATGTGTCATTACGACGAGAGATTATTTGGGGTGTGGATCTAAGAGAGTATCCCATAGAGATGTTCAAAATTCCCCCGTGGTGGGGATTCCCGCGGGGATTGCCCTATTCAGGGCCTCGCGATCGGGATATTTTCCCACGGGGACAAAAATTCCCATGTGGCAGGTTTAGGGACAGAGGCGGGGATCACCCTCCTTGCCTTGCAGGGATTCCACATATATGAGAAGACCATATTGCTCTTATTAAATATTTACTATAACTATATATACCTATACTTTTATGATATTGCACTTAATTTAATAATTAAAATTGAATCTAACCCTAAGTCATTTAACTCATTTCCTGTTCTGAAACATTACATCTCTATGTCGTTCCCCTCTTTTCTTCTGCTTTCCCCTCTTTTCTTTTGCTTCTTCTCCGTCGCCCTACTTCTTCTGCTTTCCACAATGCCATCGCCCTCAGCCCTTGCGATGCCATCACGCCATATCACCCCTCAGCCTTATGATGCCAGCAACAACTAGCCCCTGCAGATCGTGTTTCCAGCCTTGCAACGGTGACACCAGCAATAGCTCCTTCAATTGCATTTCCAGTCCTCACATATCTAGCATTGGATGCCTCAGCCTCTGCTTCTCCTTCGCTCTCACAGCACCTCAGCCTTTTCACTTAGGTATCAAAGGGTTCATGGTCTTGTTGTTGTTAGGTGAATCAGATTGATGTTGTTGTGTTATTAGCATTGTGTAAAGGGAAATGAATGAAATTGAAAATGTGTGTGTACTTTTTGGGATGAATGGCCAAAAGGGTATAATCTGATTCTTTTTACTATTTTTCATCTATTGTTGTCTCTTTTTTAGCATCTTATTTGCTGTTATTATTGTTGTTGATCTGTTGATGATGCTATTGTTGTTAGACAAAAAAAAAAAATTATTATTTAGTTTGGGGTCCCCGTGGGGATCGACAGGGAAGTGACGAACGGGGATAGGAGGAAAAAAACCCTCTGCGGTGGGGATCGAGGACAAGGCCAGAAAGTATTTAGGGTAGCGGGGACGAGGAGCGGGACGGCACTCCTTGCCTCCGCTCGCACGGATGACATCCCTAGTATCGAGTTGGGGGCACATAGTTCGAGATTGCTAAGATCACACCCAATTCTACTAATGAGTTGGCTTACAAAATCGGCTTGCTATATGTTGGTCAACCAGGTGACTTAGCGGTTGAGGACCGAGATGGGGTTCCCAAGGGGGATAACTTGAGAGGGTGACCTAGTAGGGGTCGAGGGTGTACCGTCCAAGCCAAATATAGAATGTGTTTATTTGGGATTTTTTGGGTCAAAAATCTTTTTTTTTTATTGGAAAAATCAGTTTTTGAATATTTAGATACTTTTTTAAAAATAATCAAAATAATCAATTTTTAATTTTTTTAACTATATATAAAATTTAAATTTTAAAATTATTTTTGAAAAGCTGAAATAAACACGCACATAAAGGGATTTAAAACCTTTTTTTTATTTGAACTAATATTATTTGACAACGCGATATGTGATTATTCACCTAGATAGTGACATTTCAGTATTTTCATTATTTAGATTTAGTTTTCTTTAATCTTTTCCTTTTTTCGCTACATGCACAAAACTTTTTTTTTTGTTACAAATTTGCCGCAGCCTTTGTTTTTTAAATTTTTTCAGAAGAAGAGTTTAATCACATGACATAACATATCAAATGCTAGTTAGTAGTTTTTTTTCATGGAGGTTAACATTTGGACTAAAATAAAATGAAAATTGATCTTTTAAAAATTAAATTGATATCATAAAATTTTTAGGACTGAATGATTTCTTACAATTTTTTTGAGGTTCAATTTAAAATTTTACTCTTTCGCAAATATTTATCAGGGGAGGCATTTAATGACCCGGTAAAGCTCTAATGTTGAAATCATATTTTAATTGCGCAATGTGGGCCATAAAATGCTAAATGTCTCTTGCTTATAGCTCAGCAAACAAAGCAAGACGGGAAAGTATATAGCTACGACGTGGAAACCAAGTTTCAATATGTTTAACGTAAATACTAACTAATCAGTTTTTTTTTTCTTTCTTTTGAAAAATAAAAGGTTAATACTAACTAAGGAAGTTTACTTTTAAATAGTTGATTAAGCTATCTCTATAAATGTCATTTTCTTAATTAATTACCTAATCTAACATTTTTCCTTCCAAACCAAGTTAAGCGTGAGAGTAATTTATCGGACGGTCAGCGCCTATGAGGACTGCTTTGGCTAGTAAATTCAGGTTCTATTTGTTTGAGCTTTTCTTTAAAAAAAAACAATTTCTTATTTAAAAGATATGTATAAAAAATTTGAGAACAAGAGATAAGTTTTTTGGAAAAACAATCTAAAAAACTGTTTTAGTATTTTTTTTTTAAGTTTAAAAAGTAATTTTCAAAAATTAAAATGAAAAACTGCATAAAATTATTTTGTTAAAAACTGAAACAAATCTTTACTTTAGAATTGAAACTCAATAAATTTCAGTTCGTTTGTCTTTTTTTATTTTTTATTTTTTGAAGAATAGGCTTAATTTGTCATCTTCTGGTGCAATTGAGACCCGATAAATTTTTGGAATCATTCAACCGTTGACTAAGCTGCAAATAATTATCTCATGCATCTCATCATTCCTAATTAGCTTATAGATATGCATATGACAAACTACATAAATCATAAGATAATCAAAAAGATCTGTGCCCCTCATAATTCCCCTTTCCATTCCATGAAAGACAGCATCCAGGTTATCGGCTCTCAATACTGTTCCCGTGACCCTCTCAATTTGAAAATTGATATGAAGAAAGGTGTCACCTACATCAACGACAAAGTAGTTTTCAGAGTTGAGAAAAAAAATTTCACACTTCACAACCACTCGTCGATATGATATATCTACCTTCTAGCTGGTCTACTAATTTGGTTCCTTTTTTTTTTAAAAAAAAATCTTAAATTAAATTTACATATTTTGAAGAGTTATGATTATTTATAGTTGTGTAGAATTTGACGGCGCATGGCAGGTGCCGAGTTTTCAAGGGTAAAAGCAAGGATCCCACTGAATTGCTCTTTGAGGTTAAGCGATCGTCAAGGCTCCAGACTGGGCTGATCGATCTAGATGTTTTCCTGGCTAAAAATAGAAACGAAACTGGGGTGTATGACTTTAAGGTCAACGTTAGTAGAAATAAAAATTCTTGTGAAATTTATGCTGGTCAATCTTCTAGGATCATTGCCAAGGTAACCATATATATACGAGGAATTCTTAAATGTATTTTATATATTATTTTCATGATTATATTTGTAAAAGATTTATAAAACATAATTAAAATTATAAGTATATCAAGTCTCTCTCTCTCTCACTCACAATATATATATATATATATATATATATATATATGTGTGTGTGTGTGTGTGTGTGTGTGTGTGTGTATGTATGTAACTTCAATGCAATGTTGATCTAAAATTTATTAAATAGTGTAACAATATATTACTATTTTTTTTTTCAAATTAACAATGTATCAAAATTATATCTTACTTCTTTCTCTCTTGTGTAGATGAAGAATAATGAAACCTTCGAGGTCTTGTGTCCAGCCTAACATCGACTACGCATGCATGGTGGCACTACTTATGATTGTTGATCGCATGAAATATTTTGATGATGATTTCCCGGTAGTTGCCGCAGTCGCGGTGATTGAATGAGTTTGTGTTCTGTTTATTGGTATCTGCTTACATTAGCCTACTTAATTAGTTTTTCGACTCTTCCAAATGCAGGTATCCAATAATATACTTTTCTTTTCAGTTATGCATGTATACAGATAGATGCATGTAGTCAATTCCACTCAATGGGACACGACTTGATTGTTATTCTCCATATATCTAAATAGCTACTACAGCTACATTAGCACTATATTAATAAAATAATACATTTAAGTTTGTAAACCCAAAAAGAAAAGAAAAGAAAATTAACGTAGATGCAATTTAACTTAGGTTGTTTTTGCCTTTGATTTCAGTTTCGAAACCACTACAAACACCAAAATTTGCCAAAACTTAGGCCTGCTTTGTTCCCATCAACTCAGCAAAAAGGATGTCCATCTCCCGAGCATATCCATAAAACCCAGAGATCCAAGATCCTGTGTGATCTCTCAGCTTTCCGCCAAAACCCGCTCTTGCAGTAATTTCTTATCGTTTATTTCAATTTAATCTATCAGTTTAAAATAACATAGTTCGATGACGAGCGGCAATAGTGGAGTAAAGTTTTTCTTTGATCCATAGAATAGAGTTTAAATGTAAATAGATGATTGTTAAGGTTAATAATTAACGAAAAGAAAATAATTTGAATGCATTTATGTAAAAAATGCAAAATGATGGATAAGAACATTTTTTATTAAATAAAATTTAAAAAATATATTAAGATATTAAATTTTTCGTATTTAAGATTAATTAAAACTGACATTTTATGTTTTTTCATTGAAAATGATTTAATTTTGTCAATGAAAAATATAAATAATTTTTCTCCACAATTTATATTTTCAAATGAAAAGAATTAAAACTGAGAAAATGTAATTTTATATTTATCATTTAAATATGAATAAAATTGATATATTCTACATGTTTAAATTAAATATTAAACACGTTAATATATATAAAAAAGATGCAATAATTTGACTTTTGAGCCTTTCATTTTATTTTTTACTGAAAAAGTTTTACTTTTGTCAATGGAAAATATAAATAATATATCTCCAGATTATATATTTTCAAATGAAAAAAATTAAAAGCAAATATAATTTTATATTATAATTTATAATATTATCTTTTGGTAATATATTTTTATTATTTAAATGTAATTAAAATTGATATTTTCTATATGTTTAAATTAATATATTAAACATATATCTATAAAAATGAGTACTGAAAGATGCAAAATTTCTCTTTTGAGTCTTTCATTTTATACATAAATATATAAGATAAACGTTATCTTAAAAATGAGCAATCATAAATTAAATACAATATAAAGATAAATTCCAATTTCAATTTGCAACTATATTATCCATTTAGTACTTAAAAATAAAGCGAGCGAAAGATGCAAAAAATGCATAAAAACAAAAATTTCAATAAATAAATAGTTATATAAAAAAGTACATAAAATATACATTTTAATATATAAATTATAAATTATAAATTATAAATTATAAATTATAAATCAAAATAAACTTCTGTGTACAAAAATTGTCAATCAATACATAAAATTATATTTCATTTAAAATTACATTTAAATAAAAAATGTAAATAAAGTATATTAAGATTTCAAATTTTTATTTTATTTCAAATTTGCTTACCTTATTTTACGTTATTTTTAGTTTTTAAATATAAATATGCTTAAATTTTTATTTCTTCCATATTTATTAATTTTAAATCTTAAATTGTGCCACTTTAAAACATAATTGAAACAAAATTAATGGTGAAAGAATTGTGAAAGAAATTTCTATCTAGTGTCATTTAATTTATTACTCTAAAGATACGCTTGCATTGAAAGAAAATATATAATTCTCCTCCATAATATATTTTTTTCTAAAATGAGAAAATAAAAGAATATTTGCATTTATTGTGAAAACTCACATTCATTTTTCATTTCATTTTTAAGAATACATTTAAGTGCATATTTTTTTTTAAACTTTTGAGACACCATGACTTTTAAAGGAAATATATAATTCTCCTCTATAATATCTTTTATTAAAAAGTGAGAAAATAAATGAATATTTGCATTTATTGTGAGTAAATGCACATTCATTTTTCCTTTTATTTTTAAAATAAATTTACATGCATTTTTTTTTTTTACTTTTTAGACACAATGACTTTTAAAGAAAAAAATATAATTCTCCTCTAAACTATATTTTTTTCTAAAATGAGAAAATTAAAGTTTATTTGCATTTATTGTAAAAACTCACATTCATTTTTCATTTTATTTTTAAGAATACATTTACGTGCATATATTCTTTTAACTTTGGAGACACAATGACTTTTAAAGAAAATATATAATCCTCCTCTATAATATTTTGTTTTCCAAAAATGAGAAAATAAAAGAATATTTGCATTTATTGTGAATAAATGCATATTCATTTTTCCTTGTACTCTTAAAATACATTTACATGCATTTTTTTTAACTTTCAGACACAGTGACTTTTAAAGAAAAAATATAATTCTCCTCTAAAATACATTTTTTTCTAAAATGAGAAAATTAAAGTATATTTGCATTTATTATAGTCAGATCCACATTCATTTTTCCTTTTATTTTTAGATATACATTAGTATGCTTTTTTTAAAAAAAAAAATTTAAAGACACGATGACTTTGAAAGAGTTCGTAGCCTCCCTTAATAATTAATACTTTTGTTTGAATTTCACCCTCTATATAACAATGATTCACAACAAAGAAAATATTAACGAATTCAAGTAGCAATGGCTTTTCTTGTCAGAAGTGCTCTCCTGCTATGGCTGCTTATACTGCCATTAGCCGTCAATGGAAGAACACATGTGAGGATCACAAATACTTTGGATGGCTATCCGGACCTAACAGTTCACTGCCACCATAAAGATGAAGATCTTGGGTTGCAACATCTCCGTTACGGCGAAACGTATGAATTTATTTTCAAACCTAGGTTCCTTGGTAACACAGTATACTCATGTACCTTTCAATGGCCAGGTGCCTGTCACTGGTTTGATATATATGTAGACTACAGGGATCATAAGCTATGCACAGATTGCAATTGGAATATAAAGCAATCTGGACCATGTAGGATCCCATCTCCGCTGCAAAGTGATTGCTATCAGTGGGATAAAGATTTATGTGCTTGATCTTTCTATAATATGTTGTACACCATGGGGTTGAGGACTTAATGTTCTTGCAATTTCCCATTGGAATAAGTTTTAATGGATATTGATGATGACTATATTAGAAAATCTTATTCGTGCCTTTAAAGCGAACTTCTAGTGGATAAAAATCATTTGTTGTTAGTCTTTTTCTTCTTCTGTAGTTTGCCACGTAAAATTTGACATTTGAAGGGAAAAAAAAATGGAGATTTCAAAATTACTTAAATTCATAGCATGTAAAAATCTAAATTTGGTAATAATAATAATAATAATAATAATAATAATAATAATAATAGAGAAAAACTACATTTTCATCTCTTAAATATTAGAGGTGTATTTGACATACTGTATTAGACATGATAGAATAAATCAATACTATACGTTATGATCTTATCTATTATTTCGTATAGATAACGTATATCATATAAGTTTATCTATTATAACCTCTTATATATCAAAATGATATATAACTTAATCTTGCCTAGGGATCTTAGATTAGCTTTAGATATATAAGGATATTTTTACTCTTTATTTTCTTATATATTTTATTAAAATTAAAATTATTATTAAATAAAAAATAAAAACTATATAAATAAAAAATTAATAGAAATATTCAATAATAAATAAATATTTTAAAACTAATATGTAATATAAAAGTAACCATTCAAACTAACATAAATAATATATAAATAATATTTAATATACATTTAATTATATGTAATAAAAATAATCGTATATGACATACTTGGAATGTGAAATTAGGTTTGATTAGACTTGATATGCTTATAAAAATAATAAAAATAATTATTTAAAGTATATAAATAAATAATAAATATTTTTCAATTTTATTATATTTATATTTATACAAATTAAAAATAAATAAAATAATTATAATTATAATTAAAATAAATAATAAATAATTTTCAATATTAATTATATTACAAATTAAAAATAAATAAAATAATTGTAATTAAAATAATAAATATTTAAATAACTATGTTTATTTATAAATTTTAATAAATAATTAATAGAAATTATATTTTGAAATAAGATAATATAATTTATAATTAATAAAATTACTATTTTTTATTATAATTTTTTATTACAATTATAATTATTTGAAATAGTGAAAGAATATTATTGTCTTATATAGTTCAACATTTTATATAATGACATACCAAATATTGAATAGTACTAAAAAAATTTTATCAGACCTTATATAATCAAGTTTTATACTATCATATTTTGTCCTATCAGCTATGTCAAATCGACTCTATAGGTGTAATAAGTTAATCCCTAAATTAGAAAATATATGCAATTTGATCCCTAAATTTACCCATAATAGAACTAGTTAATCCTTTTGGGGGATCATTATGTTAAATTCAGGACCGAATTATATGTGTTTTTCTAATTCGAGGATGAATTTGTTACACCCAAACATTTCAGGTATGAAATTGTAGTTTTTCTAATAATTAAATGTAAACTGATTTTATTGAGTTTATCTAAAACTTCTATTCTATATATGTAGATATAAATATTATTTCATGAAAAATATCTTGCTTTTTCTTTTTGTCATCTAAATTATCACGACTTTTCTTCTTTTGTCTCCCAAAGTACCAAGATTTTTCCATTGAAATGTGCTATTTGTATATTTAATTTTAGAGACATCTATAGATACCTACACGGAAAAAAGTGGATACCCATAATCTTATCATTTTCACATCATACTTTTTCAACTTTTTTAACTCTAAAAATAAAGAGTGTTTATGAGTGTCTACTATTTCAAGTGGCACAAAAATCATTTTTTTTTCATTTGGTCTCCTTTTTTGCGCCCTTTTGTCCATGTCAGGGTAAGTCAAATTGGTAGTGAATGGAGAAAACTAACTGTTAGTTAACAAAGTGACCAAATAGAAATAAAAAAGTTAAGGGTCTGAATGAAAATTTTATAAAAAAGATCATGGTATTTTTTGAAATTAAGCTAATGGCTTTTTATTAGTTGGTTTAATTTATAAGATTGAATTAATATTAATTAAAAAAATTATGTTAATGTCATTTTTCGATTATTGAAAACTAAATTATTATTAACTTCATTTGAATGGCTAAATCGATGTAGCTTCTTTTGTTAGAAGATTAAAATGAGTATTTATACCTAAATATTTGTATTCATCTATTGTTTTTTCATGTTCTTATAGGGAAAATTCTAAAAAGCCTCTCCAATATAGATCATGTACATTTTACCTCCTGAACTTAAAAAATTGGTAACGTGTTTCCCTAAACTTTATTGGATGTGCACTTTAGTCTTTTTATTTAATTTTCATCCATTGTTAAAGGAGATTGGTGTATTTTACCCCTCTTTATCATTGGGTTTTGTACACTTTAGTCCTTAAAATAAAATGCAAGCACAACTATATCTATTAAACTTTCTTGAACATGCACTATTATCAGTAACAAAGGATAGAAACTTAACAAAATGATGACTAAAGTTCACATTCAAGAAACTTTAGGAGATCAATTGTACATTTTTTTTTTGGTTCAAGGACTACAATACACATAACTTATAGTTGAGAGAGGTAAAGTGAAGTTTTCCTTCTTATTCATTTTAGAAACACTAAATGATTATAATTATAAAATTATATTGGGTTGAAAATTCTCTAACCCTTGAGGCATAGGTTTAGTTGCAGATTTGAAAATTTTCAACCCACACAATCTAACCCAACCTATCTTTTTTTGAGTGCTCTCAAACTTGTATAAAACATGTGCAATGCAATGGATTTTTTTGTTTAACATGAATAATTATTTTTATCGGGCTTAAAGAATTATTTCAAACAATAAAAAAAAGAGCATGCTAATGCGATGGCAATGCTATCTTGACTTATGATATGAGATATTATAGCTTACTTTTACCTTTTGACTTCAAGCACTTAAAGATCAATAAGGTTAACATAAAGCAACTCATTGTGTGGTGCTACCCATCCACAGTGACTTCAATAGGCTCATGTGCCTCGTTATGTTTTTTCAAGACATTCTTGAAAATTGTTAGAACTAACATATGCTTTTTTATGCTTTCTTGAAAACTTCTAGGACTTATTGCTGTTTTCTTAATTTATGCATGTTAAGAATTATGGTTGTCGTGCTTGTCAAAACATTTGATATTTGTGTTAGAGCTAACGTTATATATTTTTAGATTTATTATATTCAATAATATATTTTAACATATTTTAATCTATACTATTAATAATCAAGACTTAAAATATGGAAATTATAATATCCTCCTAAGTACAGTATTATGCTTAAGTCATAGTACCACATTTAGGAGTTGTTACTGTTATATGAATGGACATTGTCTGATAGCAACCCTCGGCCGTCTTCCAATATTAAATAAATCTGTCTAGTATGACCATCTTTTATACCTCTTGAGATATCTGAAGATAACACAGAAACATACATAGAGGTGAGAATTACAAATTTCTCAGCACAATTCTCTAGACTACCATCTACAGTGTCATCGTTATTATCTCCAGCTGCTTCGATTTATTATGAAAAAGATTATCATGCCATATAAACTTTTCAATTTTATAAAGTTCAAAATGTCCTTTCAAAGTATAGTTCATTTTATTCACACACTTGACAACATAGAGAGAGTAATGTCATGACAGTAATAAACAGAATATAACTTATGTATATGCCAATGCGTATCATGTGATCATGCAAATGCACTGATGCTTTTGTTAACTTCCTTTACTTTTTCTGCTTGACATACCTAGGTGTTACATATCGCCGTCCTTAGGATGTCTGATGTGTCTTTAATCTTTATTGCTCTTGTGTAGCTTGATCCGGGAGTAAGCTCAACTCGTGATCGTCATCACACAGAACTAACCTACAAGGGGATCCACATGGCTCTACATTGGAGGGATCTCATTTTGGTCAACTGCCTCTAAAATAGAGGAATCTCATAGTTTTAACTGCTTTCACAGAGAGGGATCCAATAACTATCTCCAAGTAAAGGGATTCACATCTTATTTATTTAACTACCTTCATAACGAGGGATCCAATAACTGCTCCATATGAAGGAATCTCATCTTGTCTATTTAACTACCGTCACAAGGAGGGATCCAAATAACTGCCTCCAAGGGAAAGGATCTTTTCTTATCTGTTCATATTCTTTCATAGTTTGGATACTCATATATATCATGCATGAATATGCTTGAGAAACTTTTGCATAGACTTCATATCTTACTTTCAAACATTCATAACTTTCATATATTTTTGTCAAAAATTCGGCAACATGATGGTTGCAACATAATGTTTTCCCAAAATGCAATAGAATCATTTTTCAACCAGCTAGTCCAAACAACAAAAATATCATAATTATATATCATCATTTCAATAATTTAATAGACAGATTGCACAAATAAACTTAATAAATTTGCAAGTTATAGTTCAAGAGCTTGCAACATTTTGAAGTTAGCCATTCTACCCCGTATGTTTGTTTCTACCTTATTTTGTAAATTATGATATAAATTCATCTTAGCTTATTTAAATATGAAATTTGAGTATATTATAGCATTATGTGTCTATTTTTAGTTGTCTTTAGTTCCATTAAGTTTTTATGAGTACACATTAAGTTGTTGAGTTTTTTCTTCAGGCTGCCTTGATAAGAAGCATATTTGGGCACTTAAATGTAAAAATCTACCAAAAGTTTAATTCTTATAATTTTATCCAAAATTTATATCTAAATGAAGCTCACTAAACCATCTTATATTCCCTAGAAGCTTCACATTGAATAGGTAAGCATAGCCCAAGTTATGGGCTCCCAATTTGGGTTGAAAGGAATTGCCTCGTTTCCTACATACAAGATTTAGGTGAAATTCAAGGAATTACTAGGAGCAACATAGAAGAGATTAACTCTGAAATTTTTATAGCATGATGGCATATATATTAGCTTCCTAATAAAATTGATTACACTCAATTTAAAGGTGTATAAGGTGAGCTATGCCCAACACAATCCATACTAGTCAAAACAAAGGACATGATTTAAGAGTCTACAAAAATTCAAAAGTCTCTTATTTCGGATCCAATGGCCTTATAATTTATGTGGTTGAAAAGTTCTGGATGTCTAGTTTCATCTAAAAATAGATTCATAAATTTTTTACTGCTATAGGGCAATACTACTTACATTTCATCATATGCATGGGTCTTAGGGTTTATTTTCTAGCAATCCTATTTATGTGCTTCTTTAAGTTTTTGAGTAAATACATAATTTGACCCTAGAGTAACCATGATAAATGATATGAAACAAAGTCATAAGATCATATAACATCAAAATAAGAAGACATATAGCAACTAATTAGCCACATAACATAAAATCAAGCAAAGAACAAGAATCCTACCTCAAAATTGAAGTTTGAGCTAATAAAGTGCAAGCTTTATGGGTAAAGAAATTTAAGTAGGATGAAGAAGTAAGGATGAGAGGATGAGATGAAGAAGAAAATGAGAGAGAGGCTTGCTGTTGGGGGGGGGCGAAATTATGAGGATAAGGAGGGGATTATGAGTGTTTTGAATTAATAAAGTAAAAATGACTCTTGTCGCATGATTGGTGGATTTGTAGGTTGATTAAATTTTGATTTAGCTTCTCAATCCAATGGATGAAATTGCACCAGCCTAGGGGTATGGTGGCTTAATTCTAGCCACCCAGATTAGTGTTTTAACAATATAAATTCTTATTGACTCGGTTCTTGCAGTATGCAATACCGAAATTTAACTGATTTCTCTTAGGTAATCAAAACATAGCCCATGGTCTTTGAAAATTTTCTACATAATAAACTCAACTTTTCCTAACCCTAATGTATATATTTCAATCCAAATTGCTATTATTTTTCTAATACAACCAAAAAGATTAGAAAACGCTAAATCAAACATGTTGTGTTTCGGGATGTTACAGAAACTTATGCCATATGTCAGCTTCATATCAATTTTAATCTCCAATATTTTTTGAAGCTTACTATTAAAGGAAACGTTTCAAATTAAAATTATTAAAAAAGCATTTAATTTTAGAATTTAACTTACAATAAATATAAACCTTTAGTTTCTCCTCTACTAACTCATGTTAAATGATCCACCACTTAAATATCTATAAATGATTTCATTTCAACCACAAAAGTTGATTAAATTAATATAAAATAAAATTTCAAATTTAATAAATATTAATACAACTGTCACCAACCTTACTATCTTTCCATTACTCAACCAATTATTTTGAATTTTTTTAAAAAATCAAAAATTAATTTAAAAAATTAATGTTGATAATTGTTGGTATCAGTTACCAATAGATTTTACCCAATCAATTTTTACTACTATCATCCTTTTGTCATCATGAGCCAATTTTTAATCTCTCTAAAAATCAATTACTTTTACTACTATTCATCTTTGGATACTTTATTACATAATTAGCCAATAAGTCAAATTTCACTCCCATTTCTTATATATTTATTTATTATTTAAGAATTTATTACTCAACTATATTGTTTCATTTATTAATTTTTCCAAAATTAGAGTATCGTCTATCTATAACATAATCTTTTTTTTTTTTTTGCCTTATATTTTTGCAAACAGATTTTGATTCTTGACATAGTAACTCGCAAATGTATACCCTTGGAAAATATCACATATTTTTATTTTTTATTTTCTACTAGATGTTGTCATCAGAATTATTCCTATATAGCCAATTATTGGAATGTTAAGAGCTCTTGTGGTTAAAAGTAAAGACATGAGAATTTATTCCATTATTTCTTTCTATATCTATGACTGCAACCATGTAAATAAAATAAATTATATTTTTAATAATTAAATGTTTGTTTTGTGTGAATAATTAATTGTTATATATATGGAATAGTTTTATATAATTTTATCTTTAAAATTAATTTACTAGAATGACAAAAAATAGGGAAGGAGAAAAAAAGGGATTTTTTTTTTTGAGTTGTTCGATAATCATTTAAAATTGAAAGTAGATAATTTTATTTATTATTATTTAATAATTTATTATTATATAATTTGTAATTTTTATACTTATTTCAATTTAGTGTCTTATAAGAAATTTGAATTTCTAACAAAATGTCAAATATGAAAATTTTATTTTACTATTTTCTTGTTTTTATTTTTTATTATATTTCGTATTAGACTTTATTTTTCGTATTATTAAAATTGTAATGAAATTATATGCTAAATTTTATGTTGATCAATTATTTTTTTAGTTTCAGGTCAAATTATGTAATTTTTATATTTGCTAAAATTTTTACAAAAGTTTTTTATCCCACGTAATGCATGGGTTCAAAAACTATGGTAGGTAATATTTTTAAGTGTACTATATCACATGTGCTGAAAAAGATATTCTTGACTGTCAAAAGTACAATTTTTAACGCTAATTTAACGGTTGAAAAATATCAATAAAAGAATGGTCAAGAAGAAAATTTTTTGACAAAAAGTAGCTGTTGAAAATAGTTATGAGCTTTTTTTCTTGCAATTATTGCTTGTAAAAAATACTCTATTAAAAATATTTATGAGCTTTTTTCCTTTGACAATTATTGACAGTTGAGAATACTCCATCGAAAATACTTGGGAGATTTTTTTTGACAATTATTGATTGTAAAAAAATAGTCATAATTTCTTGTTGACTAAAACCATATCCCAACTCTTTTTTTTTTTTTTCAGTTATAAAGGTTGACAATTTAACTGTCAATGATTTCTTCAAAATAGACATTTATAAAATAAAATTATTCTTGACATACATATATAAAAGATAACTTATATTACATAGACGACCAAATATCAATTTACGGCACAGTATCAAATTATAATAGAAGCATGCTTTCCCTGACAAAAGTTGAAGTCGATCACTATCATCTAATATGGTGAGAACAAAATAAAAGTAAGTGTATCATCATTAAAATTGTAAGTATATCAAGTCACATGGGCCAATATCAATGGTCCTCGCTACTTTACATTCAAGATTAATCATACACTTTGTATATATATATAACTTCAATGAAATGTTGATGCAAAATTTATTAAGTAGTGTAACAATATATTACTAATTTTTTTTTTTCAAATTAACAATGTATCAAAATTATATCTTACTTCTTTCTCTCTTGTGTAGATGAAGAATAATGAAACCTTCGGGGTCTTGGTCCAGCGTGACATCGACTACAAATTCACAGTGGCACTACTTATGATTGTTGATCGCATGAAATATTTTGATGATGATTTCCCGGTAGTTGCCGCAGTCGCGGTGATTGAATGAGTTTGTGTTCTGTTTATTGGTATCTGCTTACATTAGGCTACTTAATTAGTTTTTCAACTCTTCCAAATGCAGGTATCCAATAATATACTTTTCTTTTCAGTTATGCATGTATACAAATAGATGCATGTAGTCAATTCCACTCAATGGGACAAGACTTGGTTGTTATTCTCCATATATCTAAATAGCTACTACAGCTACATAATCACTATATTAATAAAATAATACATTTAAGTTTGTAAACCCGAAAAAAAAAACGAAAGAAAATTAGCGTAGATGCAATTTAACTTAACTTAGGTTGTTTTTGCCTTTGATTTCAGTTTCGAAACCACTACAAACACCAAAATTTGCCAAAACTTATTACAAGTTAGTAATAATCGACAAATTAAGAGTTGGACTATATTTTGATCGGCACTTGAACTTTTCTAACTCATCATCTAATCATAAACTTTGTGTCAGAATCATTAAAATTGGTTATGATTCGACTAAGATGAATTTACATGTTTAAAACACATAATAATAAAAAATATTTGAATTCATTTGCAAATCAATTTTGTTGTTAACAATACTAGAAAAATGACGGAGTATGTTTTATTTAAGTAATTTAATTTATTATCCTTAACTAAAACAAGTAAAATGGGTAACCCAATAAAGCTAAAATTATCAATTTAAATAATTAAAACTTTAAAAAAAAAAATGACATCCACCGCAAGCATGCATGAGGCCTGCTTTGCTCCCACCAACTCAGCAAAAAGGATGTCCATCTCCCGAGCATATCCATAAAACCCAGAGATCCAAGATCCTGTGTGATCTCTCAGCTTTCCGCCAAAACCCGCTCTTGCAGTAATCTCTTATCGTTTATTTCAATTTAATCTATCAGTTTAAAATAACATAGTTCGATGACGAGCGACAATAGTGGAGTAAAGTTTTTCTTTGATGCATAGAATAGAGTTTAAATGTAAATAGATGATTGTTAAGGTTAATAATTAATGAAAAGAAAATAATTTGAATGCATTTATGTTAAAAATGCAAAATGATGGATAAGAACATTTTTTATTAAATAAAATTTAAAAAATATATTAAGATATTACATTTTTCGTATTTAAGATTAATTAAAACTGACATTTTATGTTTTTTCATTGAAAATGAATTAATTTTGTCAATAAAAAATATAAATAATTTTTCTCCACAATTTATATTTTCAAATGAAAAGAATTAAAACTGAGAAAATATAATTTTATATTTTATCATTTAAATATGATTAAAATTGATATATTCTACATGTTTAAATTAAATATTAAACAGTTTAATATATATAAAAAAAATGAGTGAAAGATGCAATGACTTTTGAGCCTTTCATTTTATTTTTTACTGAAAAAGTTTTACTTTTGTCAATGGAAAATATAAAAGATATATCTCCAGATTATATATTTTCAAATGAAAAAAATTAAAAGAAAATATAATTTTATATTATAATTTATAATATTATCTTTTGGTAACATATTTTTCTTATTTAAATGTAATTAAAATTGATATTTTCTATATGTTTAAATTAATATATTAAACATATATCTATAAAAATGAGTACTGAAAGATGCAAAATTTCTCTATTGAGTCTTTCATTTTATACATAAATATATAAGATAAACGTTATCTTAAAAATGAGCAATCATAAATTAAATACAATATAAAGATAAATTCCAATTTCAATTTGCAACTATATTATCCATTTAGTACTTAAAAATAAAGCGAGCGAAAGATGCAAAAAATGCATAAAAACAAAAATTTCAATAAATAAATAGTTATATAAAAAAGTACATAAAATATATATTTTAATATATAAATTATAAATTATAAATCAAAATAAACTTCTGTGTACAAAAATTGTCAATCAATACATAAAATTATATTTCATTTAAAATTACATTTAAATAAAAAATGTAAATAAAGTCTATTAAAATTTCAAATTTTTATTTTATTTAAAATTTGTTTACCTTATTTTACGTTATTTTTATTTTTTAAATATAAATATGCTTAAATTTTCAATTCTTCCATATTTATTAATTTTAAATCTTAAATTGTGCCACTTTAAAACATAATTGAAACATAATTAATGGTGAAAGAATTGTGTAAGAAATTTCTATCTAGTGTCATTTAATTTATTACTCTAAAGATACGCTTGCATTGAAAGAAAATATATAATTCTCCTTCATAATATATTTTTTTCTGAAATGAGAAAATAAAAGAATATTTGCATTTATTGTGAAAACTCACATTCATTTTTCATTTCATTTTTAAGAATACATTTAAGTGCATATTATTTTTTAAACTTTTGAGACACCATGACTTTTAAAGAAAATATATAATTCTCCTCTATTATATCTTTTATTAAAAAGTGAGAAAATAAATGAATATTTGCATTTATTGTGAGTAAATGCACATTCATTTTTCCTTTTATTTTTAAAATAAATTTACATGCATTTTTTTTTTTTTACTTTTTAGACACAATGACTTTTAAAGAACAAAAATATAATTCTCCTCTCAACTATATTTTTTTCTAAAATGAGAAAATTAAAGTTTATTTGCATTTATTGTAAAAACTAACATTCATTTTTCATTTTATTTTTAAGAATACATTTACGTGCATATATTCTTTTAACTTTGGAGACACAATGACTTTTAAAGAAAATATATAATTCTCCTCTATAATATTTTGTTTTCCAAAAATGAGAAAATAAAAGAATATTTGCATTTATTGTGAGTAAATGCACATTCATTTTTCCTTTTATTTTTAAAATAAATTTACATGCATTTTTTTTTTACTTTTTAGACACAATGACTTTTAAAGAACAAAAATATAATTCTCCTCTCAACTATATTTTTTTCTAAAATGAGAAAATTAAAGTTTATTTGCATTTATTGTAAAAACTAACATTCATTTTTCATTTTATTTTTAAGAATACATTTACGTGCATACATTCTTTTAACTTTGGAGACACAATGACTTTTAAAGAAAATATATAATTCTCCTCTATAATATTTTGTTTTCCAAAAATGAGAAAATAAAAGAATATTTGCATTTATTGTGAATAAATGCATATTCATTTTTCCTTGTACTCTTAAAATACATTTACATGCATTTTTTTTTTAACTTTCAGACACAGTGACTTTTAAAGAAAAAATATAATTCTCCTCTAAAATACATTTTTTTCTAAAATGAGAAAATTAAAGTATATTTGCATTTATTATAGTCAGATCCACATTCATTTTTCCTTTTATTTTTAGAAATACATTAGTATGCTTTTTTTAAAAAAAAAAATTTAAAGACACGATGACTTTGAAAGAGTTCGTAGCCTCCCTTAATAATTAATACTTTTGTTTGAATTTCACCCTCTATATAACAATGATTCACAACAAAGAAAATATTAACGAATTCAAGTAGCAATGGCTTTTCTTGTCAGAAGTGCTCTCCTGCTATGGCTGCTTATACTGCCATTAGCCGTCAATGGAAGAACACATGTGAGGATCACAAATACTTTGGATGGCTATCCGGACCTAACAGTTCACTGCCACCATAAAGATGAAGATCTTGGGTTGCAACATCTCCGTTACGGCGAAACGTATGAATTTATTTTCAAACCTAGGTTCCTTGGTAACACAGTATACTCATGTACCTTTCAATGGCCAGGTGCCTGTCACTGGTTTGATATATATGTAGACTACAGGGATCATAAGCTATGCACAGATTGCAATTGGAATATAAAGCAATCTGGACCATGTAGGATCCCATCTCCGCTGCAAAGTGATTGCTATCAGTGGGATAAAGATTTATGTGCTTGATCTTTCTATAATATGTTGTACACCATGGGGTTGAGGACTTAATGTTGTTGAAATCTCCCATTGGAATAAGTTTTAATGGATATTGATGATGACTATATTAGAAAATCTTATTCGTGCCTTTAAAGCGAACTTCTAGTGGATAAAAATCATTTGTTGTTAGTCTTTTTCTTCTTCTGTAGTTTGCCACGTAAAATTTGACATTTGAAGGGAAAAAAAAATGGAGATTTCAAAATTACTTAAATTCATAGCATGTAAAAATCTAAATTTGGTAATAATAATAATAATAATAATAATAATAATAGAGAAAAACTACATTTTCATCTCTTAAATATTAGAGGTGTGTTTGACATACTGTATTAAACATGATAGAATAAATCAATACTATACGTTATGATCTTATCTATTATTTGATATAGATAACGTATATCATATAAGTTTATCTATTATAACCTCTTATATATCAAAATAATATATAACTTAATCTTGCCTAGGGATCTTAGATTAGCTTTAGATATATAAGGATATTTTTACTCTTTATTTTCTTATATATTTTATTAAAATTAAAATTATTATTAAATAAAAAATAAAAACTATATAAATAAAAAAAATAATAGAAATATTTAATAATAAATAAATATTTTAAAACTAATATGTAATATAAAAGTAACCATTCAAACTAACATAAATAACATATAAACAATATTTAATATACATTTAATTATATGTAATAAAAATAATCGTATATGACATACTTGGAATGTGAAATTAGGTTTGATTAGACTTGATATGCTTATAAAAATAATAAAAATAATTATTTAAAGCATATAAATAAATAATTAATATTTTTCAATATTAATTATATTTATATTTATACAAATTAAAAATAAATAAAATAATTATAATTATAATTAAAATAAATAAAAAATAATTTTCAATATTAATTATATTACAAATTAAAAATAAATAAAATAATTGTAATTAAAATAACAAATATTTAAATAACTATGTTTATTTATAAATTTTAATAAATAATTAATAGAAATTATATTTTGAAATTAGATAATATAATTTATAATTAATAAAATTACTATTTTTTATTATAATTTTTTATTACAATTATAATTATTTGAAATAGTGAAAGAATATTATTGTCTTATATAGTTCAACATTTGATATAATGACATACCAAATATTGAATAGTACTAAAAAATTTTTATCAGACCTTATATAATCAAGTTTTATACTATCATGTTTTGTCCTGTCTGCTATGTCAAATCGACTCTATAGGTGTAATAAGTTAATCCCTAAATTAGAAAAATATATTGAATTTGATCCCTAAATTTACCCATGATAGAACTAGTTAATCCTTTTGGGAGATCATTATGTTAAATTCAGGACCGAATTGTATGTGTTTTTCTAATTCAAGGATGAATTTGTTACACCCCAAACATTTCTGGTATGAAATTGTAGTTTTTCTAATAATTAAATATAAACTGATTTTATTGAGTTTATCTAAAACTTCTATTCTATATATGTAGATATAAATATTATTTCATGAAAAATATCTTGCTTTTTCTTTTTGTCATCTAAATTATCACGACTTTTCTTCTTTTGTCTCCCAAAGTGCCAAGATTTTTCCATTGAAATGTGTTATTTGTATATTTAATTTTAGAGACATCTATAGATACCCACACGTGAAAAGGTGGATACCCATAATCTTATCATTGTGACATCACACTTTTTTAACTTTTTTAACTCTAAAAATAAAGAGTGTTTATGAGTGTCTATTATTTCAAGCGGCACAAAAATCATTTTTTTTTCATTTGGTCTCCTTTTTTGTGCCCTTTTGTCCATGTCAGGGTAAGTCAAATTGGTAGCGAATGGAGAAAACTAACTGTTATTTAACAAAGTGACCAAATAGAAATAAAAAAGTTAAGGGTCTGAATGAAAATTTTATAAAAAAGATCATGGTATTTTTTGAAATTAAGCTAATGGCTTTTTATCAGTTGGTTTAATTTATAAGATTAAATTAATATCAATTAAAAAATTATGTTAATGTCATTTTTCGATTATTGAAAACTAAATTATTATTAACTTCATTTGAATGGCTATATCGATGTAGCTTCTTTTGTTAGAAGATTAAAATGAGTATTTATACCTAAATATTTGTAGTCATCTATTTCATGTTCTTATAGGGAAAATTCTAAAAAGCCTCTTCAATATAGATCATGTGCACTTTACCTCCTGAACTAAAAAGATTGGTAACGTGTTTCCCTAAACTTTATTGGATGTGCACTTTAGTCTTTTTATTTAATTTTCATCCATTGTTAAAGGAGATTGGTGTATTTTACCCCTCTTTAACATTGGGTTCTGTGCACTTTAGTCCTTAAAATAAGATGCAAGCACAACTATATCTATTAAACTTTCTTGAATATGTACTATTATCAGTAGCAATGGATAGAAACTTAACAAAATGATCACTAAATTTCACATTCAAGAAAGTTTAGGGGATCAATTGTATATATATATATATTTTTTGGTTCAAGGACTACAATACACATAACTTATAGTTGAGAGAGGTGAAGTGAAGTTTTCCTTGTTATTAATTTTAGAAACACTAAATGATTATAATTATAAAAAGGCTAAAATATGTTTTTAGTCCCTCTAAATATTTGATTTTTCGGATTTGGTTCCTCAAAAAGTTTTTGCTTGCTTTTAGTCCATTATTTTTTAGACATTACCAATATAAGTTCCTGCTATCAACTGAGTGCTGTTAAGTGCTAACATGGTAACATGAGATTTTGATACGTGTTAATGCTGATTGGATCTCACGTTGCCATGTCAGCACTTAACAGCAATCAGTTGACGGTAGGGATTAATATTGATAACATTTGAAAAATAATGGACCAAAATCAAGCAAAAAATTTTTGAGAGACTAAATCTGAAAAATCAAATATTTAGAGAGACTAAAAATATATTTAAGCCTTATAAAAATTAGATTTGGTTGAAAAATCTCTAACCCTTGAAATATAGGATTGATTGCAAATTTGAAAATTTTTAACCCACACAATCTAGCCCAACCTATCTTTTTTTGAGTGGTCTCAAACTTGTGTAAAACATATGCAATGCATGAATTTTTTTGTTCAACATGAATAATTATTTTTATAGGGCTTAAAGAATTATTTCAAAAAAAAAAAAAACCATGCTAATGCGATGGCAATGCTATCTTGACTTATGATATGAGATATTATAACTTACTTTTACTTTTTGACTTCAAGCACTTAAAGGATCAATAAGGTTAACATAAGTAACTCATTTTGTGGTGCTATCCATCCACAGTGACTTCAACTGGCTCATAGGACTCATTATGTTTTTAGGACATTCTTGAAAACTGTTAGGACTAACGTATGCTTTTTTATGCTTTCTTAAAAACTTCTAGGATTTATTGGTGTTTTCTTAATTTATGCATGTTAAGAATTATGGTTGTCGTGCTAGTCAAAATATTTGATATTTATATTAGAGCTCATGTTATATATATTTATATTTATTACATTCAATAATATATTTTGACATATTTTAATCTATACTATTAATAATCAAGACTTAAAACATGGAAATTATAACACCCTCCTAAGTATAATACTATACTTGAGTCATACTACCACACTTAGGAGTTGTTACTGTCACATGAATGGATCTTGTCTGATAGCAAACCTCGGTCGTCTTCCAATATTAAACAACTTTGTCTAGTCTAACCATCCTCTATAGCTCTTGAGATATCTGGAGATAACATAAAAACATACATAGAGGTGAGAATTACAAAATTTTCAGTAAGATTCTCTAGACTACCACATACAGTGTTATCGTTATTATTTCTAGTTGCTTCGATTTATTATGAAAAAGGTGATCATGCCATATAAACTTTTTAGTTTTATGAAGTTCAAAAATGCCCCTCCGAAGCAGAGTTCATTTTATTCACACACTTGACAATAAAGAGAGAACAATTTCATGACAGTAATAAACAGAATATAACTTTTGTATATGCCAATGCATATCATGTGATCATGCAAATGCACTCATGTTTTTGTTAACTTCTTTTACTCTCTTTACTTGACACAGCTAGGCATTACATATTGTCGTCCCTAGGGTGTTTACTGTGTCTTTAATCTTTATTGCTCTTGGGTAGCTTGATCTGGGAGTGAACTCAACTCGTTACCGTCGTCACACAAAACTAACCTATAAGGGGATCCACGTGCCTCTACATTGGAGGGATCTCATTTTGGCCAATTGTCTCTAAGATAGAGGGATCTCATAATTTTAACTGCCTTTACAAGGAGGGATTCAATAATTACCTCCAAATGAACAGATCAACATTTTATCTATTTAACTGCCTTCACAAGGAGGGATCCAATAACTGCCTCTATGTGAAGGAATCTCATCTTGTCTGTTTAACTGTCTTCACAAGGACGGATCCAAATAACTACCTCCAAGTGAAGGGATCTTATCTTGTCTGTTCATACTCTTTCTAGTTTAGATGCTCATATATATCATGCATGAATATGCTTGAGAAACTTATGCATAAACTTCATGTCTTACTTTCAAGCATTCATAACTTTCATATATTTTTGTCGGAAATTCGGCAACATGATGGTTGCAACATAATGTTTCGCCAAAATGCAACGGAAGCATTTTTCAACTAGCTAGTCGAAACAACAAAAACATCATAATCATATATCATCATTTCAATAGTTTAATAGAGTTTGCACAAATAAACTCAATAAATTTACAAGTTATAGTTCAAGAGCTTGCAACCTTTTGAAGTTGGCCATTCTGCCCTATACGTCTATTTCTGCCCTATTTTGTAAATTATGCCATAAATTCATCTTAGCTTATTTAAATCTAAAATTTGTGTATATTACAGCATTATGTGTCTATTTTTAGCTCTCTTTAGCTCTATTAAGTTTTGATGAGTATACATTAAGTTGTTGAGTTTTTTCTTCAGACTACCTTGATAAGGAGTAGATTTGGGCATTTAAATGTAAAAATCTAGCAAAATTTTAACTCTTATCATTTTATTTGAAATTTATATCAAAATGAAATTCACTGAACCATCTTTTATTCCCTAGAAGTTTCATATTGAATAGGTAAGCATAGCCCAATTTATGGGCTCTCAATTTGGGTTGAAAGGAACTACCTTGTTTCCTCCATACAGGATTTAGGTCAAGTTTAAGGAATTATTGGGAGCAACATAGAATAGATCTAACTCTGAAATTTTTATAGCATGATGTCCTATGTACTAACTTCCTAATAAAATTGATTGCACTCAATTTTAAGGTATATAGAGCGAGCTGTGTCTAACACAATCCATACTAGTCAAAATAGAGGACATAATTTAAGAGTCTACTTCAAAAATTCAAAACTCTATTATTTCGGATCCATTGACCTTATAATTTATATGGTTGAAAAGTTTTGAATGTCTAGTTTCATCTAAAAATAGGTTCATAAATTTTTGACTGCTATAGAGTAGTACAACTTACATTTCCTTGTATGGATGGGTCTTAGAGTTTTATTTTCCAGCAATCCTATTTATGTGCTTCTTTAAGGTTTTGACTAAATACACAATCTGACCCAAGAATATAAATGATATGAAACAAGTCATAAGATCATATAACATCAAAATAAGAAGACATATAGCAGCCCTAATCAGCCAAATAACATAAAATCAAGTAAAGAATAAGAATCCTACCTCAAAATTGAAGTTTAAGCTAGTAAAGTGCAAGCTTTGGGTGAAGAAATTTAAGTAGGATGAAGAAGTAAGGATGAGAGGATAAGATGAAGAAGAAATGAGAAAGAGGCTTGTTGTTGGGGGGCGGGGGGCGAAATTATGAGGATAAAGAGGGGATTATGAGGGTTTTGAATTAATAAAGTGAAAATGACTCTTGCAGCATGATTGGTGGATTTGTGGGTTGATTGAATTTTGATTTAGCTTCTTAATCCAATGGCTAAAATTGCACCAACCTAGGGGGTATGGTGGCTTAATTCTAGCCACCCAGATTAGTATTTTAATAGTATAAATTCCTATTGACTCAGTTCTTGCAATATGCAATACCAAATTTTAACCGATTTCTCTTAAGTTATCAAAACATAGTCCATGGTCTTTGAAAATTTTCTACATAATAAACTCAACTTTTCCTAACCCTAATGTATATATTTCAATCCTAATTGCTCTTATTTTTCTAATACAACCAAAAAGATTAGAAAACGATGAAATTCAGACATGTCGTGTTTCAGGATGTCATATGTCAGCTTCATATCAATTCTAATCTCCAGTATTTTTTGAAGCTTACTATTAAAGGAAATGTTTCAAATTAAAATTATTAAAAAAAGCATTTAATTTTAGATTTTAACTTACAATAAATATAAACCTTTAGTTTCTTCTCCACTAACTCATGTTAAATGATCCACCACTCAAATATCTGTATATGATTTCATTTCAACCACAAAAGTTGATTAAATTAATATTAAATAAAATTTCAAATTTAATGAATATTAATACAATTATCACCAATCTTACTATCTAGTGGTGGGTAAGTGAGCCAGCCAAG
Source organism: Pterocarpus macrocarpus (assembly GCA_031439585.1). Lineage (NCBI taxonomy): Eukaryota > Viridiplantae > Streptophyta > Magnoliopsida > Fabales > Fabaceae > Pterocarpus > Pterocarpus macrocarpus. Next base: position 63,490,529 of record CM062515.1, read on the forward strand.
TCTGTTTAGCTCGGTCCGCGACGGACTATTTTTAAAAGTGCTGGACTGGGCTAGTCCGCATATTAAATGGGCTCATAAAATGCTGGTCCGCGTCTACACCGCATAAGCTTGCGGGCTCGCTGGCCAGCCTTGCACCGCATAATTTTTTTTTGTTTACATTTTTTTTGGCCTTCTCTGATTTTTTTTGCATTCATTTTTTGGGCCTTCTCTTTTTTTTGCCTTCAAAATTTTGGGTCCTTTTTTTTTGCCTTCAACTTTTTGGGCCTTTTCTCTTTTTTTTTTCCTGCCTTCACATTTTTTTGGCTTTTTTTTTTCTGCCTTAAATTTTTTTTGAGCCTTCTTATTAGAGAGAAAACCCCTAGTGAGTCAACAGTGGATCTGGGTGAGTGGGCCTTAGACTTAGCTCTCAACAAGGTAAAAAAAATGAAAAAAAAATCAAATGCGGGTTAGCGGGTTGGTCCACGAACCTGCGGGCTCAGCCCGTTTAATCCGCAGGCTAAACGATGCAGGCTACAAAACCCGCGAAAAAAATGGACTAATAAACAGGCAGTTAAAGCGGTGTGGATCATGGATTAAACGGACCAACCAGCAGATCGTGGCCCTTATACTCGACTCTATTACAATCCTTCCATTACTCTACGAATTATTTTGAATTTTTAAAATATAATGTAAAATTAAATTTAAAAAATTAGTGTTGATAATTGTTAGTATCAGTTACCAATGGATTTTACCAAATCAATTTTTACTACTATCATCCTTTTGTCATCACGAGCCAATTTTTAAGCTCTCTAAAAATCAATTACTTTTACTGTTATTCTTCTTTGGGTGCTTTATTACATAATTAGTCAATAAATCATATTTCTCTCCCATTTCTTATATATTTATTTATTATTTAAGAATTTATTACTCAACTATATTGTTTCATTTTTTAATTTTTCCAAAATTAGAGTATCGTCTATCTATAAAATAATCTTTTTTTGCCTTTTATTTTTGTAAACAGATTTTGATTCTTGACATAGTAACTAACACATGCATGCCCATGGAGAACATCACATATTTTTATTTTTTTTAAGTATTGTAACCAATTATAACTTATTGAAATACATCATTATAAATTAAAAAGTAGTAGAAGTATTGCTGTTTTCATCTTTAAGCTTTCATATCTCTTATATATATATATATATACCAAAAGCCCAGATTCTCCTTCTTTTCTATTGTGGTTGCTTTGCATTTTTTATTTTCTACTAGATATTGCCATCGGAGTTATTCCTACATAACCAATTGTTGGAATGTTAAGAGCTCTTGTGGTTAAAAGTAAAGACATGAGAATTTATTCCACTATTTCTTCCTATATCTATGACCACAACCATGTAAGTTTCTATCACAACTTTTGCTCCTATAATTGAATCTATGTTTTTATTTATATGATTTCATGTTGTTTTAGGGTTTAGGAATTTGAATTTGGGGATTTTTGTTTTTGCTTTTGTTTTTTTAATTTTTTCTACATGATGGATGCGGGCTTGATGTTTTGAAGGAGGTTTTTTATTGTGCTTTGCTATTCGATTATAGGTTACTCTCCAAGCCTCTAAACTCTCTTTATATTGTTTTGAACTTTCTAATTCCCTTAAAAAGAGGCAATGCATATATATATATATATATATATATATATATATATATATATATATATATATATATATATATATATATATATATATATATATAAAATCTATACAGTTTGTATTTTTATATCAAGCATTTTTTTTTATTCTAGAAATCAAGTTTTGAAAACATGATTGTTATCATATATATTCTTCAAATAATTGGTTCATTTTATTTTTATACAACCAATTTTCTGTTAATATAGGGCTTATTCAAATTCTTAGCTTTAAAACAAGAAAATATTAGGCTATAGTAGATATATAACTTGACCTTTTCTATTTCTAATAGAGTATGCAAAAGCTCTATAAATTATAAATTTAATAAATCAATTTTAAATATTTTCAATAATCTCTTAAAAATTAGAAGTATATATTGTTTGTAAAATAAATTATATTTTCAATAATTAATTGTTTGTTTTATGTGAATAATTAATTGTTATATACATGGAATAGTTTTATATAATTTGACCTTTAAAATTAATTTACTAGAATGACAAAAAAATAGGAAAGGAGAAAAAAAGGGATTTTTTTTAGTTGTTTGATAATTATTTAAAATTGAAAGTAGATAATTTTATTTATTATTATTTGATAACTTATTATTATATAATTTGTAATTTTTATACTTATTTCAATTTAGTGTCTTATAAGAAATTTCAATTTCTAACAAAACGTCAAATATAAAAATTTTATTTTACTATTTTCTTATTTTTATTTTTTATTATCTTTCGTATTAGACTTTATTTTCGTATTATTAAAATTGTAATGAAATTATATACTAAATTTTATGTTGATCAATTATTTTTTTAGTTTCAGATCAAATTATGTAATTTTTATATTTGCTAAAATTTTTACAAAAGTTTTTTATCCCACGTAATGCATGGGTTCAAAAACTTTAGTAGGTAATATTTTTAAGTGTACTATATCATATGTGTTGAAAAAGATATTCTTGACCGTCAAAAGTACAATTTTTAACGCTAATTTAACGGTTGAAAAGTATCAATAAAAGAATGGTCAAGAAGAAATTTTTTTAACAAAAAGTAGCTGTTGAAAATACTTATGAGCTTTTTTTCTTACAATTATTGACTGTGGAAAATACTCTATTAAAAATATTTGTGAGCTTTTTTTCTTTTGACAATTATTGACAGTTGAGAATACTCCATCGAAAATACTTGTGAGCTTTTTTTTTTTTGACAATTATTGATTGTAAAAAAATAGTCATAATTTCTTGTTGACCAAAACCATATCCCAACTCTTTTTTTTTTATTTTTTTCAGTTATAAAGGTTGACAATTGAACTGTCAATGATTTCTTCAAAATAGACATTTATAACATAAAATTATTCTTGATATACAAATATAAAAGATAACTTATATTACATAGACCGCCAAATATCAATTTACGGCACAGTATCAAATTATAATAGAAGCATGCTTTGTCTAACAAAAGTTGAAGTCGATCATTATCATCCAATATGGTGAGAACAAAATAAAAGTAAGTATTTCGTTGTTTTGATTCCCAAACTTATCTAAAACCTATGTATATAACCTAACAAAATATGATATTAGTTTCTCCGACAAAATATCCGTGCCAACCTTCAAATTCAAACCTCAATTATCCTGCCTACAATAAGAAATGAAAAAGAAATAGACATCTGCGATAAATTTGAGCATATGAAAAAAAAGTTCACAGCATCAAATCAAAGTCGCAATAAATCTATTGAGAAATAGACAATGTATGTAATTGATACAATAAAGAATATATCAAGCTATGCAATGCAACTCAATTTCATATAAACCCCTTAATGAAACAGTATTCAAAAAGTTATAATTCTGCATTTCAAGTAATGCAGCCAGAAAGAGTTTTTCGAGAGGTCAGACATTAAATAAGCATCATTAAACGGGAACAGTTCAAAATCCATAAACAAGAAATGCGGACTAACCTTTACAATGGAAGCAAAATTGTCATCCAAAATAATGATATTGAAGGTCTCTTTAGCAACTTCTGTACCTTGAATATCCATTGCAAGACCTGTATCTGCCTGAACACCAAAAAGTAAAGAATTACAAGCACAACCAAGAAAGTCAAAACTAGTTTACAAAATTTGAACATAAATATGAGCCTTAGAGTGATAGGCTCAAACTTAGAAATTAGGAAACAGAACCATTAGCCCATATGAATTAGGAAACAGAATCATTAGTCCATGTAGGGACTTGTCATATGATTACATGATCTAGAAACTCCAATAGAATATAAAATAGACATAGGAATAACAATGTTGGCATCTATGAGTATCACCTTTTTTTTTTTTTTTGTTCGATAATTGATAAATGGCTCAACACTCATGAATAGTGGAGCACTTATTACAAAATGAAACCTGAGCAAGACCTATGAAACACATACACTAACACGGATATGGACGACACACCAAAATTTAAAAATTATAGGATATGGACACGTATATATATAATTAAAATTTTAAATAAAAAGATTTATTATTATATAATATCATTTATATAAGCTTCTTTTATGTCTTATTTTCTTTATTCAATATTAGAAATTATTTAAAATTCAAAATAACTCAATTTATGTGTTATTTCATTTTTTTAAAATTTTAAATGACTTTATCTATATTGTGTCTTTTTATGTTGGAGCTAGACACGCATATCATCAGTGTGTTATGCAAAATCTAACATGGATACGTGTCCGACACGAAGACACGACACTCAAGTAGTGTGTCCGTGCTTCATAAAGCAAGACTCATATATTGACAATCTTAAGGGGAAAAACCCCTCATATTTTCGGAGAGCATGAAAACACAACCTCACAAACACAATCCATGCTCCCTTCCAAAACATCACATAAAACGCTATGTATTAGCCTAATGATTAACACATATTTGCTTTCTTGTGCCCCTTCTTGCCTCTTTTTTTTCACAGATTTGCATTCCTCGTTATCAGTTCCATGGACTCTAGCCAACTCTTTAATCACATCCATCTCATTTTTCAGCGTAAAGTCCAAGACCTTTGCCAAAATCCCATGTACATTTTGCTTCCACAAGCTTATGATCTGCAGTCAAATCTTCAGTTGCCTCACAGTCCGCAAAATGCATGTCAAGCTTCACTTCAGCATCACACTTTTCATTCTTCTTCACACTTCTCTTACCTTTCCTTTTGAATTCACATATTGATTTTACCCTTCCTTTTGAATTCACACGTTGATTTCCTATCCTCACTTTTTCCTTTTCCTTTCCGAATACCTTTTTTATGTTTCCTGGCTCGTTCCGCCAGTATCATATCATCCTCTAAAGATGAAAAAATTTGTTCACAGCCTTGAGTCTTTATATAAACAGATTCCTTTTGGCTATCTACATGTTGTCCATTTGTCTGATCAAGGTCAAGAATGTTGTCACACCTTCTCCAAGGTTCGAAGCCTGGAGGGACATCCATAGATGAGCATGGGCTAGCCTCACAGCCGATAGTAGCTTGGCTCAATGTCAATACTTCCAAATCATGCTCCACGCCCAATTCATCTAAACCCAAATCCTTGCGCACTTCAGTAATCAATTCCTCTTCTGGATGTGGTTTTTTCTGCATCGTGCATTGTGTGGGAAAGAACCTTGTGTACCATGACAATTACTATTATCTTCATAATGTGCACTTCAGATAAAAATTAAGCATAGAACCAAGAAAAACATCACAAGACAACAACCTTACTATTGCGCTGAGACTCAACCCCATAGTACAATATAGGTAGAAAAATTTCATCCTAAAAAAAGCAAGGACAAGTTAAAACACAAAATAAAAAGAATCCCCTACTGCCTCCCAATTCCCAAGTGCATTCAACAAAGAATGAGCCCCTGAAGAATGATTATAGACTCTAACAAGAAATTCCAAAGAAAGAATGAAGAATGGGCAAAATATAAACGATAGTGCTAAGGAGCTTCAACATAAAATTAGAGAAATAAAACCATGAGCGTATAATAGCAAACAAGGAAAGAGCACCATCATGACATTATAATACTGATAATATAAATGATGATGTCGATGATGGAGAATATGGTTGGTATGGAGTGCTTAATGCAATACTTGAGTTAGAGTATATTGGTGAATTAACCTCTAAAAAGGATTATTCTATTCATCTATGAGTGGTATGATCCAAGACATCTAACCATACCAAAATATATGGCAACTTTGATCGATTTATTATTACCTAAAATGCAAGATAAATATATTATCTACCATACCCTGGAAAATGCAAATCAAATTGGAGGGAAAGCAAATGGTTGAGTTGAGGTTGATAAAGTATCTGAGGAAGCTTATCAATTGGGTGACACAACCCCTGTGAGCATAGTTATTGATATTGACATTCCCTCCGATCTATGTTCTACGTAGCTAACATACAATCGAGAGTATTGAAAGGGATGGTAACACTATGGATGAAAAAGAGGAATTTATAGATGATGTTAGACCAAAAAATGATAAAGATAATTCTCAACTTTTAGAATAAATGAGTTGCTAAGTGTATATTATTTCTTTATAAAGTTTCCATATATGTTATGTTTTTAGTCTTTACATGTTAAGTTACATACATATTAAGTTTTTAGTCTTCGCATTGATGCAACATGGCAAGTATACTGGATCGTATAAGGAATAAAAGTGTGAATAAGAGTATTGTCCTATAGGAGTTGGGTGACCAAGTACCAGTTCTCAAATTCAAATACTATCTAGACTACCAAATTTGAAATAACAAAAATCAAATGAGAATTTAAAAGCAAATGTAATCAAATCTAAACTAGCTTTTAACTACCTAACTTGAAATGCAAGCAACCAAAGAGTAATGGAAAATTCGATAAAGTATGAGATGCTAGGGCTTTGATTCACCCAGTTGTTCCTATGAGCATTGAATTCTTAATCTAATAAAGTTCAATCAATTCAATTATAGGGGATTTCTTAATCTAATTAATACCCAATTTCTTGGCATATTAATCTTTTTTAGTCTCTAAAATTCAATTAATCAATTAATTCCTTAATTTGAATCCTAGAGCTAAAGGCTTTATATTCTATGAAATCTTAAATAGATAATTAACAATTATCGTTCATATCCCTTGGTCTAAGTTATGAACCAATTTCCCAATTGTCTACTCAACTCATTATATCAATTCATGAGTAGCCAATCCAAAAAAGCACTTAGAACAAAGATAGAAACTCAATTGTAAGAAAGAAACATTCATCAGATTAAAGAAAATAAAAACTCATCATCCTAACATTGGTTATATCATCACCCTAGCTAAGAGGGAGTTTAGCCACTAAACATATTTACAACATCCAAATTTAAAAAGAAAGAGAACACGATAAATATGAATTAAGAAAGGGGAAGAAGAAAAGATGAATCAAATATCATAGATCTTCTTCTCTTCATGAAGAAACTAAACTCTAGTAGAGCCAAGTGTAGAAAATCTCTTAATCCTCTTATGTCTTCCAATTCTCAATTCTAAGACATGAAAAGATAGAATCCAAGAGATCTCTTCTAATGTTCTTCTCTTTTGGATTTGGGCTCATTCTGATTTTTAGAGTCTTTTAAAAGCAATTAATGACTCCAAATTACTCAAGTTCTTGCTTTCTTGGGCCTAAGATTGGCCCACTTCAGGTTCTGGGACCAAACATCATCCAAACTGTCAACTTCTAAGCTCTATAGCACTTAATACAGTTGGAATTAGCTCTTGAAGGTAAAATAGAAGTTGTAGAGATTTGAGTAAGCTTTTGAACGTAGTAAGTAGCACCTCAATTAGACTTTTGTAACTCAAGATATTGGAAAAATATTAGGCAAAGATCAAGTTGGACAACATCAGAACTACAACAACCTTCAATCTTCAAATTGGATTTTCACTAAGAAACTCTATGAATTGGGCTTTGGGCTAAACATCAAAGTTGTGTAACACTTCTTGAGCTTTCTGAAACATCTTCATTTGTCTTAATTCGATCTCTGTAGAGATAGATACGAATTTTCCACTATATTATTTTCTGAAAGTACCTCAAATAAGCTCAATACTCATCTATTTAGCTTTGAAGATGTCTATATTGCAAAGTTGAATAAAAATATGTTTTCAAGCCATCAAAATCACCTAAAAATTACCAATTTAACATTAGTTTCAACAATTTCACAGAAGTCCAACTTCCATATAAAAGTGGCTAATTTTTTAATAATTAAAGCAAAAATCATATTAAATTAAGTACTAAATGAGTGCATATTATACACTCATCATGCATACTGAATTACCTATATGTTATGTTTTTAGTCTTTGCTTAGTGACTTATATACATGTTATGTTTGTTTTAGATATGGTAGGCAGAGGTACTTCTGGTCAAGGTAGAAGTCGACCAAGCAAAGCTGGTCAACCTCCCCAATCCACCCATAACCCTCCAGCACCATAGCTCCCTTCACCTCCACCCTCACTTATCCACCACCATAGCTTCAATAGCCCGCTAATGGGTGTTTTGTGTGTTGTTTCCTTTTTCCCATAATACCGGCAAGTGCACCAGGCCAATCAAATAATAATGTAATAAGTAAAGTTGTTTCCATGAGGATTGATTAAACCAGCTATTGCAATTACCAATAAGAAACTATTCAGACTAACTAAAGGATGTTTAGATCACAAGAGAGTAATTTGAAAGTAAGAAATTAAAAATTGATTAAAATAAAGATATTAAATCAATAAAGATAAGCACTAGGGTTTTGATTTCACTTAGACCCCAAATGAGTATTAAATTCTTGGAATTTAATTAAATCTATCTATTCAATTGTTAGGAAGGGATCCTTTCCTAATTAGTACCTCTCACATACCAATCCACTCTAAATCCTTAAAAGATAATCGCATACCAATAAATTGAATTTTAAGGTAAGAGGCATAAATGATCTATGATTTCCTTTTTTTTTATTACCACAATTATCCCATAGTATTCATAAACAAATATATGAATAATAGTTTTCATTTTGTACTTCAAGTGTGTACCTAAATTCCTTTTATTTTACACTATCTAGAATCATTCCTGTGGGTGATCAAGCCAAGGAAAGCATTAAGTATAAAATAAAAACACCAATTTGAAATAGAAAAGATACAAATTAAATCAAACAAAAGTTAAAATATCATCATTCATAAAAACTACATCTTCATCTTGGTTTAAGAGTTCAATAAAGAAAAGAAACAAATATCATAAACATGAGAGAAGAAAAGATATAAGAGAAGTGTGATCTATGGTGATAAATCCTCTCCTTCCAAGCTCTAAGAATGCCCTAGCTTCAAGCACCCTCATGCATCTCCAAAACAAGAATTTGTAACCAAGTGTGTGACAAAAGTTCTAAAGTATGCAAAAGTTCTCTAGGGTTAGCCTCTAATTCCTTTTTCATATCCAAGATTAGGGCCAAAATAATAATCTTCATTCATAATGAGGCAGCGGCACAATTGAGGGTGTGAGAAAAAGGCCCAATTAACTGTTGGTTGTATCGCAATTGGGTTAGGGAAGCTCAATTCGCGTTATAATGTAGGGCTCAATTTGAACCAACAAATTTTAGGCTCTGTAGAGTTCTCTATGGTTGGAATTATAATTAGCCTTGCAAGATAAAAATTGCAATTGTAATCTTTTAGTTAGCTTTCAAATGTGATAAGAATCACTTCAATTAAACTTCTATAGCTCAAGATATTGGCAAAATATTAAACAGAGGTTAGGCTAGACATAATAAAAACAAATTTGCTATTCAATCTTGCAACTCGATTTTCACTTAGAATATTTGAGAACTAGAATTTGTGGTCAACAAAAATTGGAGATCTTCTCTTTATCATTTTAGAATATCTTGAATCATCTAAATTTGACCTCTATAAAGAGAGATACACATTTTTCTTGTTCAGTACCTTCCCTAGATAACTTAGATTTGATCCCAAGATACTCCAATTATTTGGCATAAATTCCTTACTAGTAATAATTGAGCAAAATCAGCCTAAAACAAACAAAATTAGTAAATAATCACCAATTCAACATTAAACACAAGAAATTTATAAAAAGTGCAAATATCATATGAAATTGGCTAAAATCTCTGCAAATCAAGCACAAATCTACATCAAATCTAGTAATAAATGAATGTATATTTTACACTCATCACCTGCCCAGATGCCTCGACCACTATCATGACCTTACTCACCTACCCGACAATTCATCATGATACTAAACACTAGGTACATGAGTCTTTCACCTTAGCCATCATTGCTTACTTCTCCACCACCACAACTTGAGCCCACCATGCTGTAGTATATGCTTGTGGTTGCTCCTAGTCATGCCCCCACTTGCCTATAGCCAAGAGTGGAGCTTCCTCATCAGGGCAATCACATGCTTCCACTAATAGGCTTGTCCACTTGAGATATAACTAGAAGACTTAGTAAGTAATTTGGAATTTCAATTCAATGTCAATGTTAAATTATGATTTCTTATTAAATGATATCTTACTTTTTCTCTCATATATGAAATAATTGGTTTCCTCCTAGTCTGGCTCTACATAGGATCATATCCATCTTACAAAAGAAGCATGATGGTGCTTATAAGACCTTTTCCAAAGTCCCTAAGGGGACAAAGGACATGTGGTATGACGAGTGGGAGGCAAAATAATTTACTTCTATACAAGGCAATATAAATTTAAATGACTATTGTGTAACTTTTGTATGCATGGCGGGATTTTTTATCAATTCACGTGAAGAGCCTTCATAAAAAAGACTAGGAAGATGAGAATGACCAAGCGGTTAAGGGATTTGTACCACAATATCTGCAAGCGCGGGGCTAGCCATTATTGTATAGTAGACATGCCCTTGTGGCAAGGGGTCTAAGTCCTTCAAGGACAAGCATGTAAAAGCCAAGCCTAACAGAGCCTCGACTATGGATGGCTCACTACACCAATGGCTCCACTACCACCAAAGACAAGCTAGAATGGTAAATAAGTTCAATTGCACTTAATCTAATTTTACATTGTCATTTTTTTGTATTAATTTTTGTATGATCATGTTATATTAATTTGAAATGTGGGTGAATGAGCTAAATAGGAACCCTAGTCAACATGAGCTGTTCAAGGAGACCTACATGTGAAGCACGACACATGTAGTAGTTTGACACTAACTCCGAGCCCACATACGTAAGTCTTGAACTTTAATTTTCATTAATACTTACTATATATATTGTTGTGCAAGTCTAATTTGTTTCATTTAATTGTAAAATGAATATTCATAGCGATTAGAGGAGGCCCAATCTCAAAAGTGCCAACAGGTTGAGCACGAAGTTGGGATCGCTACCGACTACCCACTTATTAGTGAGGATGATATATGGGCAAAGACGGTAGGCAGTCCTAACAAGGGTCACACTTACAATATGGAGTCCTACTACAGCGATAGTTCGTCATTGCCTCGGTGATTGGCGGCTCAGCTGTTGGGCTTGGCATTGAGAACATCGTCCGCAGTCATGTCCATAACCCCAACGAGAAGCTCCAAAAGAAACTCAAGGAACAGGAGCATGGAGCAGAGGCCATTAACTATTGTTTTGAAAAATAATTTTGATATTACCGACTAATAAGAATTTTAATTAACTAATTAATTAATTACAAGAAGGCTATTAACAATTTTTTTAAAAAATTAATTTTAATATTATCGGTGGATTATGGGCAATGAAAATTTTAACAATTTTAAATTTTTTTAATTATTTAATGGTATTTACGGACAGAATTCCAGTATAAAAAAGATAATTATATTTTTTTTATTTCTATATGATTACCGACGCAAGTTTACTGACCGACACATCAATAAAATAATTATCTATGGGTTTTTTGTTATTATTTTCCGTTGATAAATTCGTTGATTTTCCACATATTTCTTGTAGTGTGAGTTGAGCAAGGAATCATGAGGAGGGAATAAATGACACCAAGTAAGAGTAAAAAGCTCTGGCACTAATCTTTTATCATTAATTTCGTCTTAATCTATCAATTTAAGATAACATAATTCAATGAAGAGTGAAAATAGTGGAATAGATTTTTTTTTTTTTAATATGCATAGAACATAGTTTAAATGTTAATAGGTGATCGTTAACTTTGACAATTAATGAAAAGGATAAGTTGAGTACATTTACGTTAAAAATGAAGAATGATAGATAACAAAATTTGTAATTAAATAGAATTAAAAAAAATTAAAAGATTAAAATTTCGTATTTAAGTATAATTAAAACTGACATTTTATATTTTTTATTGAAAAGTTTTTTAATTCTTTCAATGGAAAATATAAATAATTTATCTCCACATTATATATTTTCAAATGAAAATAATTAAAAATGAGAAAATATAATTAGTTTTTTATTAAAATTTATAATAATATATTTTCAGCATTTAAATATAAATAAAATTGTTATTTTCTACTAGTTTAACTTAAAAAAATTAAGCATGTTAATATATATAAAAAATGAGTGAAAGATGCAAAAATTTGACTTTTGAATCTTTCATTTTCACATAAATATATAAAACAAACATTGTATTAAAAATTAGCGATAATAAATGAAATACAGTGTAAAGATAAATTTCAATTTACTACAACTAAATTATCCATTTACTTAAAAATCAAACAAGCCAAAGATGCAAAAAATTTTATAAAATAAAATCTTTTTAAATATATAAGTAATTATATTAAATATAGTGTGAAGGGGTAAAACGTAGAATATATATTTTAATATATAAAATATAAATTATAACTCCAAATATACTTTTAAGTACAAAAATTGTCTATCAGTAGCTAAAATTATATTTTAAAATAATACTAAGGTAAATTATTTTACAATATTTATTGAAAATAGAAAATTTCTTGTATTAAATTAAAAAATGTAAATTACAATTATATTTAAATAAAAAATGTAAATACGCTATATTAATATTTCAAATTTTGTTTTATTAAAACATTTCTTACTTTACTTTATGTTATTTTTATATTTTAAATATCAATACGCTCAAATTTTATTTCTTCCATAATTATTAAATGTATATATTATCTCTACTACACCACTATCTTTTGTCATTAAATTGTGCCAATTTAAAACGTTTTATTAAAATAACATTAACGCTGAAAGATTTGTGAAAGAAATTCCCGTCTGATGTCATTTAATTTCTTACTTTAAAGACAACGCTTGCATTGAAAAGAAAAGATTTACATTCTTTTTTTCTAAAATGAGAAAATAATATATATATAGAGAGAGAGAGAGAGAGAGAGAGAGAGATAAAATGTACATTCATTTTTCCTTTTATTTTTATAAATACATTTATATGCAAATACTTTTTTTCCTTTTAAGACACGATGACTTTGAACTTTGAAAGAAAATATATACTTCTCCTCTAAAATATATTTTTTTTTCTAAAATTGGAAAACAAAAGTATATTTGCATTTATTGTAATAAAATGCACATTCATTTTTCCTTTTATTTTTGTAAATACATATATATATATATATATATATATATATATATATATATATTCTTTTAACACATGTGATGACTTGATAATTCTCCTCTAAAATATATTTTTTCCTAAAAAAATAAAATAAAATTATTTGTAATAAAATGCACATTCATTTTTCCTTTAGTTTTTATTAATACATTTATATGCATTTTTTTCGCTTTTAAGACACGATGACTTTGAAAGAAAATATATAATTCTCCTCTAAAATATATTTTTTTCTAAACTGAGAAAAATAAAAGTATATTTGCATTTATTGTAATAAAATGCACATTTATTTTTCCTTTTATTTTTATAAATAAATTTATATGAATATATTTATTTTACTTTTAAGACACGACGACATAGAAAGAGTATTTTAACCTCCCTTAATAATTGTTAGTGTATGCAAACTGATAGGCAGTTGGAAATCTGTTAGGAGTCTGTTAGGCAGTTGGAAGTCTATTAGCTTCTGTAACCAACTCTGTGAAGTGTAAAGTATTAGTATAGCATTAGTATAAATACTGAAGTCTGTAACAATACTAGCAACAATAACATTCAACACATAATACAGTTTCCTCTCAATTCTCTCTGTGTCATGGCTTTACTTCATCATCTCTGAACTCTTTCATGGTATCAAGAGCCTTTTTTTTCGATCCATGGAAGTTCCAGTATCTCCTGCATCTTCAATGGATGCGCCACCACCATCCCCAGCCTCTTCCACGACATCTTCACCAGCTTATGCACCAGAAAAATTTCAAATCTTGTCTCGTACAAGCTCTCAGATGATAATTTCCTGCTATGGCAGCAAGAAGCACTTGCCACCATTAAAGGTCACAAGCTCCAAATGCATCTTCAGAAAGATTGCATACCTGAAATGTATGCCTCTGTAGCTGATGCTGAAGCTGGAAGAGTCACCACTGCGTTTGCAAATTGGGAGCAGCAAGATAACCTTCTCCTTTCATGGTTGCTAGCTTCACTCAGTGAATCTATTCGAATCCGCATGGTAGGTTGTGTGTTCGCGTATCAGGTTTGGGAAAAGATTGAAAAGTTCTTTGCTTCTCAAACTCGAGCAAAGGTTCACCAACTCAAACTTCAACTTCGAGGAACAAAGAAAACCTCTAGTATGAACACTTATCTTCTTGACATCAAAAAGGTAGTAGATCAGCTTGCAGCAATTGGTGCTCCAGTTTCTACTGAAGAGCACATTGAATCGATTCTTGATGGACTCCCTGGTGATTACAATCCTCTAGTTACTTCCATTATTTCACGTCTAGATCCGTACTCCATTGAAGAAATGGAAGCTTTGCTAATGGCTGTTGAAGCTCGTATTGAGAAAACAATCGGTAATGAGCTTGCTACCTCTTAGATCTCAGGTCCTATACAAGCTAATGTTGTGCAACACTAGCAACACGTAAACCCTCAGAATCATAGTGGTTTTCGTGGCAGAGGTGGCTTTCACTTTCGAGGCAGAGGTCGATCTGGCCGTGGAGGAGGCAGATTTCCTCCAAGCAACAAGCCACAATGTCAAGTATGTGGTAAATTTGGTCACCTAGCTTGGGACTGTTATCATAGGTGCAATCCTCATTTTCAACGACCTCCTCCTTCTAATGGTCCTGGATCACAATTCTCCTTTTCCTGGTCCTCAGGCCTACCTTGCTACACCTATTTCTCAGCACTCTGACATGTCTCAAGCCATTGTTGCCTCTCCTTCCACTATGTACGATCCTCTTTGGTACCTTGACTCAGGTGCTTCTCACCAGCTCACTCCAGATCCATCCAACTTCAGCTCAAAATCAACATATGATGGTGGTGACAGAGTGCAAATCGGCAATGGATTAGGTATGAGTATCATGCATGTAGGGCACTCTAATTTATCTTCAAAGTCATCCAATACTACATTTGCCTTGAAAAATCTGTTTCATGTCCCTGGTTTAACCAAAAATTTGCTAAGTGTCTCACAATTCTGCAAAGATCACAATGTGTTCTTTGAATTCACTGCTAATACTTGTTGTGTGAAATCTCAGGTTACCAAGGAGAGTCTTCTCTAAGGGACAATTAGAGATGGACTCTATGTTTTTCCGGATCTGCACTCAAGTTCTACTTGTACAAACACTAGTCATTCCATTCCAAGTTACACCACACCTACTGCATTGACTGTAAATAAAATATCTGTTGTTGATACTGTGGCCTTGTGGCATTATAGACTAGGTCATCCATCAAATAAGATAGTTCATCATATACTGAATTTGTGTACAATTCCATTCAACACAAATAAATCTGTTACTGTTTGTACATCTTGTTGTCGTGGCAAGTCTCATCAACTCCCCTTTACTCCCTCTACTTTAGTGATACAGCACCTTTACAACTCATTTTCTCATATATCTGGGGCCCTACACCAGTCCCCTCATCATCAAGGGCTAGGTATTATATTTGCTTTGTGGATGCTTACTCCAATTATACTTGGATATTTACTTAATCAGAAGTCTCAAGCATTTTCCACCTTTCTTACCTTCAAAAATCTAGTTGAATTACAATTTGACACCAAAATAAAAGCAATACAAACAGATAACGCCAAGGAATATCTCAGTTTTGGCAATTTCCTAAAGTCACATGGCATTTTACATAGACTTTCCTGTCCTTATACACATGTACAAAATGGAAAACCTAAAAGGAAACATCACCACATAACCGAAACTGGTCTCACCCTATTTGCTAATGCTCACTTACCCACTTCCTTTTGGGGTGAAGCTTTCCTCACTGTTACCTACTTAATTAACCTACTGTCAACTCCTACATTGAATATGCTATCCCCTCACCAAAAACTTTTCAACCAGCAACCAGATTACTCCTTCCTTAGGTGCTTCGACTGTGCTTGCTATCCCCATTTAAGGCCTTATAACCCTCACAAACTTGATTTCAGGTTAGAACTATGCCTCTTCCTTGGTTACTCAACACAACACAAAGGTTATAAATGCTTGAGCTCCTCTGGTAAAGTTTACATTTCTAGGCATGTCTTTTTTTATGAGCATTCTTTTCCATATCCCACTCATTTCACTGTTAGCTCCTACACTGCTCCGACCTCACATCAATGTGACAAATTACCTTGCATTCCACTGATCAATAATACTGGTGGTCATACTCAGAATGCCCTTCCTGCTCATACTCATTCTCCTATATCTACATCTTTGCCTATTTCTGTTACTACTAACATTGACAGGAACATTGCTGTTTCTTCTCCGGGTATTCTTGCTGTTGCCTAGTCTATTCCTACAACTACTGACCCTGCTAGTGCTGCTATGGGTTCTGCAGCATCTGTACCTCCTGTGGTGCCCTCAGCTACACATGCCAAAGGTACAAAATGCCCCCAACATCCTGTTCACCCAATGGTTACCAGGGCCAAGGATGGAATTTTCAACCCCAAAGTGTTTATTGCCTCATTAGTGCCCTTTTCTGCGAAGCAAGCTCTTTTTGATTCATAATGGTTAAAGGCCATGCAAGAGGAATACTCAGCTCTTATCAAAAACAATACCTGGTCACTTATGCCTCTTCCACCAAATTGGATTGCCATAGGGTGTAAATGGGTGTTCAGGGTCAAATACAATCCAGATGGCTCCATCAGTAAATATAAAGCCCGCTTAGTGGCCAAAGGCTTTCACTGGCAGGAAGGTTTTGATTTCCATGAGACCTTCAGTCCTGTTGTCAAACCAACCACTATTAGAGTTGTTCTCAACATTGCACTCTCAAGAGGCTGGCCCATTCACCAAATTGACTTCAATAATGCCTTTTGAAATGGCGACTTAACTGAAATGGTATTCATGACTCAACCTGAAGGGTTCTGTGTTGGGGGTCCTCAGCTTGTTTGCAGACTCAATAAAGCTCTTTATGGGTTGAAGCAAGCACCTAGAGCTTGGTTTAGCAAGCTGCAATTTGCATTGCTTACCATGGGATTCAAATAAGCCAAATGTGACTGTTCCTTGTTCATTAAGGTTACACATCACCACATTCTCTATGTGCTGGTCTATGTTGATGATGTAATCATCACTAGAAGCACTCAACATGTTATCTCTCAACTGATTGAAAACCTCCACAACACCTTTTCTCTGAAGGATCTTGGCCTTTTACACTACTTCTTAGGAATTGAAGTAAAACCCACTGCTGGAAAGGGACTTCTATTGTCACAACCCAAATATATCTCAGATCTGCTAGCCAAGGCCTCAATGAATGACTGCAAGCCTTCTGCCACTCCCATGACCGGTGGGCTCAAACTCACCAAGTTCGGAAGTGAGCCATTTGACAATCCCTCACTGTATGGATCCATTGTTGGTGCACTTCAATACACAACCATAACCAGGCCTAAGATTACATTCTCGATCAACAAAGTCTGTCAATTCATACACCAACCCCTTCAATCTCATTGGCAAGCAGTAAAAAGGATTCTCAGGTACCTCAAGGAACCATTCACCTTGGACTTCAACTCAAACCATGCTCTTCCTTCAATCTCCATGCCTTCTGTGATGCTGATTGGGGCAGTGACCCTGATGATAGAAGATCAACTTCAGGAGCCTGTGTATTCTTTGGTGACAATCTAGTCACTTGGTTTTTGAAAAAGCAGCCTATGGTGTCTAGATAAAGCACAGAGGCCGAATATCGAAGCTTAGCCTCAACTGTCACAGAACTTGTTTGGCTCAAGTCTCTTTTGACTGAACTAGAGCTGCCTCCTACACTCACTCCCTCCATCTACTGTGACAATCTAAGTACGATCTTGATCATTGCCAATCCCATTCTTCATCAAAGGTCCAAGCACTTTGAACTTGTCTTACTCTTTGTCCTTGAAAAGGCTCTTAGCAAACAAATTTTTGTAAACCACATCCCTGGTCATGAACAAACTGCAGACATACTCACAAAGGCCATCTCCTCCTCTCAGTTCATATTGTTCAGGTCCAAACTCAAAGTTGAAGCTTCTTCCCTTTGAGTTTGCAGGGGGATGTTACTGTATGTAAACTGATAGGCAGTTGGAAGTCTGTTAGGAGTCTGTTAGCCAGTTGGAAGTCTATTAGCTTCTGTAACCAACTCTGTGAAGTATAAAGTATCAGTATAGCATTAGTATAAATACTGAAGTTTGTAACAATACTAGCAATAATAACATTCAACACATAATACAATTTCCTCTCAATTCTCTTTGTGTCATGGCTTTACTTCATCATCTCTGAACTCTTTCAATAATTAACACTTTTATTTGACTTTCAGCCTATATATAACACTGATTCACGATTAAAGAAATGAACGAATCTAAATAGCAATGTCTTTTCTTGTTAGAAGTGTTCTCCTGCTTTGGCTGCTTATGCTGCCACTAGGCACCTATGGAAGAACACATGTGAGGGTCACAAATACTTTGGATGGCAATCTGGACCTAACATTTCACTGCCAATATAAAGATGAAGATGTTGGAGTGCAACATCTCCGTCATGGCTAAACGTTTGAATTTATTTTCAAACCTAGGTTTTTCGGGAACACAGTATGCTCATGTACCTTTCAATGGCAAGGTGCCTGTCACTGGTTTGATATATACGTAGAAAATAGGGATACGAACTTGTGCAAAGATTGCAATTGGAATATAAAGCAATCTGGACCATGTAGGATCGCATCTCCGCAGCAAACTGATTGCTATCCGTGGGATAAAGATTTATGTGTTTGATCTTTCTATAATATGTTGTACACCATGGGGTTGAAAAAATAATGTTGTTGCTATTTCCCATTGGAATAAGTTTTAATGGATATTGATATATTGGAAAATTTGATTCGTGCCATTAAACGCGTACTTCAAGCCGATAAAAATAATCTATTCTTAGTGTTTTTCTACTTCTCTAGTTGACCATGTAAACCTTGACATTTGAAGAAATAGAAATTTCAAAATTAGTTAAATTCATAACATGTAAAAATTTAAATTTAATAATAATAATAATAATAATAATAATGATTACACGTAAACTGATTTTATTAAGCTTATCTAAAACTTTTATTCTATGTATGTAAATATAATTCTTTTTTCATGAAAAACATCTTGCTTTTTCATTTTATCATCTAAAATACCATGATTTTCCCTTTTTTTCTCCCAAAATATCCAAAATTTTCTGTTTGGACTCTCTTTTTGCCCTTCTGCCTGCTGTATTTTCAAGCTTATGGGATATTTCAAAAAGTTTATATCCCGCATTGCTTAGTGCAAAGTTTTCTAAAGGTTTAAGAATGCATATTTTGCACATGTTTTTTATCCTTAATTGAAAGTTGACTGTTTTATAGTTGTTACAAGGGAATAAAAACTACTTTTCCCCATTAACTTCAATTTATTTTCAAATGTTTACAAATTTTTTCTGTTTTAAATAGATTTATTCTCTGCATATATATTGATACTTTTCTCTTCTTTCATCATCATATCTTCTTCTCCTCTTGATGATCCCCCTTCTTCTTCCACCTGCGTTATACAAGATTATTTTACTTTGCAGTTTTGTGCTCTTAGTGTGAGAATTTGCACACTATGACAGAATAATCCTTAAGGGCAGTGCAAATATGCATGCCTCATGCTGAAAAATTATTTATTTGTTTATCTCTTTACAAGATCTTATTTTCTAACAATTTTAATGATTATTTGTCACAATGCTAAAAACACTAAAAACATTACTGGGTGAATGTCAACTTTGCAATTTTTCAACTACAATTTCAATTTTAGCAAGCTCCTCTACCATTGCTACTAGCACGTGGGTAGATTGGCTTTAATCTCATCAACTATGGTTTTAAATTGCAGTTGCATTGCGATGCAAAAATTTGGGGAAAAATGTAGCTGAAACGACTGCAATTACTACTACAATCTAGTTGTAGAGGGCATTGCAATAGTAATATTGTAGCCACAATTATTATTGCAAACCACAATTTAAAACCATGTTCATCTAATAACGTAAACCATACTTAATTGATGATAGTAACAAGATAAGCTCTGGTCCTGTGGACTTTACAACATTGTTTAGGATGGTTAGAAAATGAGTGGGGTCCTTTAAGTTCCCCAAAAAGTTTAAAAAAAGAAGGAAGAAAAGAAGTGACATCCAGTTGGGGGATTCTCTGGTGAAGAGTTTGTAATGTGCTTCATAGTGGAGTACTGAGGTGGGCGAATTGTAATGCTGGGCACTAGGTGGTCAAATTTGATCAAAAGGGGTATAATGGTGTTAATGACACTCACCGTTTAGGCTTAGTACTAAAACCAACTAATGAAATGCACCGTTTTAACTACTTTTGAAAGGCTATATTTATAAAAAAAAAAAAATCAAAATAAAAGAACAATAGATTAGTTGCCATTATCACCATCTTGAACCCTTACCGTGGCTTATTTGCGAAGGTGGTATTCACCGTCATGCAGCCACTTTGCCCGTCTGTGCTCTTGTCTTCCCGATCGAATGTCGACCACCGACTATGAAGGATCGCGGTGACCACGTTTCACTGCAGCTATTGGTACTATAATCATCACTAGCGCAATCAAAGAAATGCTCCACAAAATCACTTTCCATGTTCTGCAATTTCACTTCTTCACAACTGTTCAAAAACAACGAACCATTAACACAAAATAAGAGTGTGACCACCTGTGACATGGCTGACAAACATGATTCTAAAAATGCACTTAATCCAAGTGGACTACCTACACACACTACACAAACTCGCTTTTAATTTAAGAACCAATGTAGACTTTGACCTTGTGCCGAAACAACAGCAGCCAACTAAACAGCTCATGATTGTCGACATTGCTGCCATAGCTTGCACCAGTACGTGTGGTATTTCACCATCCCAGGTCGAGCTTGGAGCGGCAACAGGCAAATTGACCTCCTTCAGCATCTCCTACTGGCAAGAGCGGCTTCATGATGTGGATGACGAACTTCATGGAGTCAGAACTGATGTGATTCGAATGGGACAGTCCGCGGTGACACGGGTTGCTTCAATATGGGGCTTGTTTTTTTTTTCAAATTTTTCGCTTCCTTTTTCCTCCTTTATCGGTTCCAGTTGTATTCGTTAACACTGTTTAAATCCTCTTAATTTTTTTTGACCACCTACTCTGCCCTCCACACCACATGTAACACTACAATTCGCCAAACTCAGCACTTCACATGAAGCACATTGCAAATGCTTGACTAAAGCAAGCACTGTCCATAAGTTCCTCCAAAAACTTCTTGCATATTGCCTTCCGTTTACAATTCACGAACGAACCAATCTTGTGGACAAACTAAAACCACATAATGAGTAAGGGAATATGGATAACAGGCGACGTCTGTTATGCACCACCTAATGTTTGGTGCACCACGCACCCAGGCGCTAGAATGACAAGGATTGATGGTCTATCGATATTTCAATGACCAATGATCCATCATATGCGCATCTCACCCCTTCTTTACATTCATAGTTTGCCTTCCTCTCTATTCCAGTGTACCAACCCCACTACACGACCTAATTAACACGGCTACCTCAACTCGCCACCTCTAAACCCACAATGCATAACCACGAACCAAGCAATCGCATGCCCATGCCTCACCTCACCTCACCTCAACCATCATGGCCTCCATGCCAAAGCGCCATCACAGCCCCTGCACCACCACCTTCGGCCTCAAACTGCACCCTCTTATGCCTAGAACCATTACATCCCCTCGCTATTCTCTGCGCAGCCAACCACGACATACCTTGCCACCTCGACCTCTGCTCTCTTCCATGACCTGCAGCTGCCCATCAACCTGCTTGACCTTGCTGCGCCGCCATGAAACGCTGGTTTGCAGATTCCCGCCACCATGAATCGCCGGTGGAAGCTCTAGTGAACCATCACCGCCATGTTCCCGTTGCCGATGTTCTGCCCCTACAACTTCGGCTCAAATGGTGGCAGAGTGATTCAAAGGAGCGGGAGGAAAAAGAAAACAATCGTGTTTGATAGTCATTAGTGCATTGGTGTATCAAACTTCATCCGGTGCACAACATAATGTGCTTGAATAACGATAAGCAAATTGAGTAAACTGAGGGTAGTGAACTATGGGTAACAGAAGAACAATAAAATTATTGCAAACAGAATAAAATGAGAACGCAAACTGCAGTGTGGTTGTGCATATGGTCCCGTATAAATATCCGAAAATAGATACTTTCATAAAAAAAATTTATATGATTAGATCATTGTTAATTTTCCTCATTGATTGCAAAGGTCAAACCTAATTTGAGATCTAGCACCAAAAAAATCTAACTAATAGTAAAAATTAATACATAATTAAATTAGGTGAAATTTTTACATCAGATCGAAGATTTATATTTCTATAATATCCTTATTGTAGACCAAGTCATAATGGTTATCTATTTGCCGAGTCAGATTCTATTTTGGTCATGGAGAACCAAATTTGATATACTCTTGATCACTTATAAAATAATATTTCAGCTTTAAATATAGGAAGGATCCATAATTAATTATAAAATAAGTTTAATTGGAGTATACTGATTATATTGTCATCCAATCAAAATATTCCATTTGCATGACCATTCAAATAGTGGGTAATTATATCAAAGATTTTTGCTGATGTGGCAATATATAATTAGATATCTATGTAAAAACTTTTTACACTGACAGTATATTCAAATTAAATCCTTATAAGATATTATTCTGCAAATAATTAGAGTATATCCAATTTAATGCTTCATGATCACACAAAAATTTCTTTGAACAAAATACATATTATAGCTGAAAAGATTTGACAGCAACTCAAAATCTACAATGTCCGAAGTCCTAATATACTAATTTTCCGCTCTAGTTGTCTTGTCTTTTACTCACCGATTGTGACATTGGCTTTGCTTTGTTAGTTTACGTAGCGATGACGTCCTTTACAGCGTCAATGCAATTGGTTGATGCAAGAATCAACACCTAAGTTAAACTTGCTTTTGGAAAACCAATTAAGCATGGCAAACCACATCTCAGTTTATCAGCTCGAAATATTATCTTCCTAAATTTGTCAAACTAAATATTGATACGGTCAAGGGTGTCACGTACATCGATGATGAAGTAGTTTTACGTGTTGAAGCATCAACTCTCACTTCATATCACTGTCGTGTTTTATGTGATGTTTCTGAAACCGCGTTTTCACTCTGTACAAGAAGGTTTAGAAACTGAGACATCATAAACTTGGTCATTGATAACCACTTATCTTTTAGTTAGTTAATTTAATGATCTCAACATAATCCTCTCTTTTTTTGTTAAATTTAATTATATTTTCCCGTTTCAACAAAAACAATTTTTTTTATGAGAAAGAAAATTTCATTTATAAACAAATCTAATAACACTTGCAAATCAAAAAAGATATATTAGATTTAAATTTAATAAAAAATAAATATATTTTATATTTTGAACTAACTAATGATTTGTACCTCTACTCCTTATTTTAAACTATTGATGTTTAGGTGTTTTTCAAATTGGAGATCAATACAAAAAGTGTTATAGCTTGAAAAATATATTATGCCTATTTTTAAAATAGATCTGAATATCCTAATCTTCTGTAAGATTATCAAAATAAAAATACCAATAAGGGAACCAAAACACCCAAAAATGGGATAACAAAAACACCTGTAACAAGAGATAACAAAAACACTCACAAAGGGAATAAAACAAACAAAACAAAAGAAATAAAATCCCTAAGCAATAAAAAGAAAAGAAAAGATGGAGTTGCCACAAAAAAAAAAAAAAAATTGATGGCAACCCCTCAACAGTATTCACATAAAGAGAGATCAAAAAAAGAGAGAAGAGAGAAAAGAAAAGGTTAGGGCCGGCAACCCAAACTATGATAGTTTAACAAAAGAGATAGAAAAATCAAATATTTATACGTAGAGTTATGAATCTTGGTCTTTTCCCTCAACCCTTACCCTTCGAGTTTTTTTAAATACGTCAAATTATCTATTTATTTTAAACATTAAGAAGGTATTCAGTATTTTTTTTTCCAAATTTTATTCTTTTATTATTATCGAAATAATTTATTAATTATTTATTTATTTATAAATCCTAAAATGACAGATATTTTATACCGAATGAAGTAATAAACATACATTAATACTAGTTCTTGTCTATAGATACTTAAGATGAAATTTTCATCATACAAGTGTTAACTTTTGCATTATTGTTCTCTTAATTTCAAGGCAAATACTTATTGTAGAAGTATACATTTAAAATTATTCAGAAATTAATGACTTGGTATTAATTTTAACTGAAAATATATAAAATAGCTATCATTATGTGAAACATAACAATAATAACATAGCAAGTTGAGACTTCACGTAAATGAAGCAGATAGTATGGCTGGACACAGAGAGTAAAAAGCACAAATTATGTGGTTTTTTATTTGTTTTTCATTTTATTTTTTCATATATTTTCGTTGACAAATATAAAAATATCATATTAATTTGTTTTGCTTTTTGTTTTCAAATTAGTGTCTACGAGTTTCGTTGTAGCTTTGAGACTAAAACCTATGCACAAGTTTACCGGGAAAAAAAAAAAACTATCCACAAATGACACCTTGGTGTTTCCATCCAAGAAAGTGCATCAATAAATAATATTTTAAACAAAAGAAAGAAAAGATCGAACCGAAAGGTCAGAATGTCATTGAAATGTCAGTAAAATCTGATGCCTAAAACGATTATAATTGTTGTATGGTATGCCTATCAGTATGGACTTGTAGTTTTTTGTATAGGTGCATCATATAAGTATTTACCTTGAGCAACTACTTATAGCATATTAACTATATATGAATAGGAAAAGTCATAAATACACCTAAAATAATTACGTGTATAACTGAAAAAAGATTAATTTTTTTAATAAAGTTTTTATTTTTTAAAGAAAAAAACACAAATTTTCTTTAAATAGATCATGCGATATTTTAAACAATTGATAAAATTGATTATAATTCAAAAATTATTTATCTCAATGTAAAATATTGATTATAATTAAAATTAAAATTTCTCCTTTTCATTATTTTGATTATAATAAATTTGATTATTATGAAAGTCTGAGGTATTTAGTTATAGTTTATTATATGAAAGCTATTTTTTTATAACGTTTATCTTACGATTACTTTTTAGATAAAATATAAAACTAATTTTACTCTAATTAATTATAAAGAAAATTAATTATACATAAGAAAGAGTAAAGGAATATGGTGAACTATATAATTTAATTGGAGAAATCGAGTAAACGGAGACTTCTAAAAGGACAAAAATCAAAGGAGTCTTGGCAAACATCGAACAAAATGTACGCGGTCCTGTATATATGGAAGAAATGGACACGTCGAATCAATTCTCCTTCTCTACGACTCCACGAAATTTTGCATTGGCCACAGGTATAATCAAGAGTTAATGAATTCGCTAATGCTAAGCTTTCACATAATTTTATCATATATAAATTTTTATTCTTATTAAAAAAATAAGCCCTAAAATGAGTCCTACAAAAAAATTTAATTAATAATAAAAATATGAGAGGATCTATTTCCATAATAACCAACCAAATTGTGGAGTATCCTCCCGCTATATTAGTTTTGGAGCGTGGTTCAGAAAGCTCCCATAAGAATATTCTTAACTAATCGCAGACTAAGACATGAGAGCTATGTATCTGCCGAGTAAGATTATGCTCCGAAGACAAGGGTGTAAGTGGTGCTTATTGCAACAGATTTGATTGCACTTGGCCGAAGTTGACCCCAACTTAAGTCGGGCCTTCCGGGTCTTTCGACCCACGTCAAGTTACTTCCCTGCCCAAATTTAAATACTTTTCTACCTGAACCTTTGCACACGGAACATTTAGCTAATTGGCATTTATAGAGCAAAGTCTATAAATAGCAAGGAGCTAAGAAGAAAGTATATACTTAAAAGGAGTTGTGTACTCACAGCAATTCGCTTGTGATACATGGCAACCCTGATCTCAGTCATCAGCTCTGAATATTGTCTTCCTAAACCTATCAAACTAAGGATTGATACAATCAAGGGTGTCACGTACATCAACGATGAAGTAGCTTTTCGTGTTGAACCACCTTCTCTCTCACTTCACCACCGTCGTGTTCTATCTGATGTCTTTGGAAACCCCGTTTTCACTCTGCGTAAGCAGGTTTAGAAATTGAGATATCACAAACTTGCTCTTTTTATAGCTATTTATCTTTTAACAATTTCTTTTTGTCTTTTTAAAGTATTTTTATTTTCGGGCAAGATTGTAATTAAAAATTCTTTCTAATAATTATCTTTTTAAGGGTTTAAATTTTGGTTCTTTCTCTCTCTCTTAGAGTCTAGCTTACTTTTCGGTTATTATCACCGCACTATTCTTTAGCTGCTTTATTTCACTGTTCTAGAAATAATCTTTTGTTAAATTTAATTAACTATATTTTTCATTTTCAGTAAAATCAGATATTCGTATGTAGAGTCATACCATTCTTTCCATTTGTGCAGCGTTTGACCGCGCATGGTCGGTGGGAAGTTTTCAAGGGTGGTAATACAGATTCCACTGATTTGCTCTTTTCAATCAAGCGATCAGCCAAAATGTACAAGAAGAATATTGATTTAAATGTATTCCTTGCCAAGAATAAAGAAGAAAGTGTTTGGGATTTTAAGGTCAACGCTGGTGCCGACAAAGAGTCTTGTGATGTTTGTGCTTATGGATCTTCTACCATCCTTGCCAAGTAAGTAAAGAACCAAACGCAAAAATCGTTGAGAACTAATGAAGTAATAACGCTAATGCTTGTATCTATATTAAGGAAAAATTAATTTTTAGATAATTATAGGGTAAGTTTAGCGGAAAAGGTTCTCGAAACCCTATTGCTTGAATGTGATTCTAACTTTCTCTATGGAGCTATCGAAATTGTGCTTCCGTTGATGAGAAATTAGTGGAAGCGCAAAACTCGTAGAACATTGGGAAGGCCTTGGGATTAAAGGTGGATAATGAAATAGCAATAATTGAAGCTTTATTTAAAATTAAAGAGTGTCAAAACTTCTCCCTTTCAAGGAGAAGGGGACGCCCAAAGAAGGACAAAGGAAGTACTAAGTTGAATGTTTCGTTTTGGTTTGCTTGGTTGGGGTGTGCTGTTAAGTTGGGTTTGCGCTTGTAATTCTTGTGTTTAGCCAGATTGTTGTTTTGCTGTGCTCTCTTGTTAGAGTCTTGTGGTGTGGTTTTTGGCTTCATGTGGCATAGCCCTTTTTGTTTCTATTGTGTGTTTTTGGTGAGGGAGCTTCCTTTTAGTGCTTTTTTGCATTACTTCCCGGTGTTTCTTTGGTTTTGCTTCGCAAGAGTGGTGGTTAGTCTTGCTTATCTTACAAATTGGGAGTTGGTCTTTTTGTTAATCCTTTTCTTGGATTGCTGCTCTCTTGTTTTTGGCTCCTCACTTTTAGTGAGTTGGAGCTCTTTTCCTATAAAAGAAAAAAGAAAAATAGGGTAAGTTTAGCGTAAAAGTAAAAATAGAGGTAAAAATTTCAAAAAGTAGATTTATATATAATTTTAGTTATAATTATCTAACCAATGAACTTTTCTTTCCCATTTTTATTTCTATACCAAACTAGTTTAAGGTCAATTTTCTTTCCCCTTTTTTTTTCTCAAATCTCTTACACATTTAGTTGCGGAAGTAAATTTTTTCTTTGGTTTTCATATGTTGTTAGGTGCAGATTTTTCCTCACAATTTTTTTTTATTTTGTATTCAATTTTTTATATACTATTGGGATCAATTTTCGCCTCAAATCTGTCACAAATTTGCTGTAGATTGCGTCCACCACAAAAAATCATTTGCTAATAAGCGTTTTTCTTGCAGTGACCGGCCTTCGACTTAAAAAAGTATCGTTCAATTCGATACCATTAAGTACTCGAGACCTTCAGCTTTACTAGCTATCTTTTTCTTTCACTTCAATTATTATTTTAATGTAATAATTGAGATATTAAGCAATAAATGATACAAAATAATAATTTTTTAGTCTAAAATTATAAAATAATAATAATTCCTCTTAAATTAAGAATTAATTGTTTTAATTTAAGTGAAGTTGTTAAATATATTATTTATTTGTTATATAACGTTAATATCAAATTGATCAAGATTAATTTCGGTACAAAGTTGTCAAATTTAATAACGTGTGTAAAGTCTTAGGTTATATCAATTGATCCAACATATCCCATATAATATTTTCAATATATCTGATTTAATATATGTCTCTTAATATTATCAAATATTTGTGAATGCATGCATGTAGATGACGAATAATAAAGGCGTCTTCGAAGTAGAGGTCCACCGTAAGGTCGACTATGCATTCATAGCGGCACTGCTTACGATTGTTGATGAGATCAATGATACTAATATAATCCAGGATAGGGTTGAAATCGCAAAAGCAATCAGAGGTGTAACCGAAATAACAGCAATCGCAGCTGGGAGTTGATCTAACAGGCTACGGGTGTAATGCTATTTTTTATGCTTGCTGTTTATCTTGGTTGGCTTTCCTTATACTTTTTGCTCTCTGGTTTTGTGTTTTTTGCTACTGTTTGAGCTCCAGTAGCTTGGGCAACTTGTTCTGTGTCATCAGTTGTCCCGTTTATTTATCAAAAAATAGTAAGGAATGATGATGATTATGATGATGAGAACAATGATGATAAGAATAATGATGATCATGAGAAGTAAAGAAGCTCCAAGCACTTCAATAACGGGAGAATTTATACTAATACTAGTGTGCATTTAAATTAATTTATCATAAATTCAAAATCTACTAACTCTAATAATTTAAACTCAAAACAAGGAAACTAATATCATGTGTCAACTTCTCATGAATTACTAATTAATTTTTAAAAAATTTGAATAATTTCATAAATTAATCAACAGTAATATATTGCCTTAATTCTCTCCTCTAATAAATCTTCTTAAATGATATACTACTAAAATATATCTATATCATTTCATTTGAGTCATACAGAAATTTTTAAAATGATTTTAAATAAAATTCAAATTTTATTACTCTATTTACATTTAATGTAATGCTAGTTCTTTTCTAAATCCACATTTTTAGTCCAATAAATTCAGTGCTCCAATTTCAAATTTAATAGGCTAAATTTTCAAAAATAAAAAGTAAAATAGAACTAAGCCAAAAAGAAATAATAGTCACGTCAAGAAAAAAATATAAGAAATAATAGTAAGGTACCAAAATTCCTTTTCCCATATATATACGTACAATTTTTTTTTTGTCATAATTATATTGTGATATAAAACTATTACTTACTTTATCTTTGAAAGTGTTTTTGTTTACTATTATTCAGTGATCAAATTTCATAATTGATAAAAATAATTAGTTATACTAATAATTTTGAGATATATTGGATCTATATAATTAAAAAATAAACACTTTATGAAATATTTATCTTTGAATTGTAGTAATCTTTGTCATTTATTGAATTATTTTTACCTAAGTCTGTCCTCACTTATAGACAACTTTATGTGAATATTTTCACGAGTAAAATCAATAAGTGGTTTGAAAATACTAATTTTAAATGACAATGAAAACTCTTGTAGTATAACCCAAAATGTTGTTTAATAGACGTGTTTTAAAAGATTTAAATTTCATATATGAATTTACATTTTATATTTTTAATTCAATTTATTAAATAAAACATTGATTACATTTTGTTACCAAATTTTTTCATATTTCATTACTAATATCTATTTTTATTGTAATATAAGATGGCATAATAAGATCTATTTTTATTCTAATATAAGATGGTATAATAAGATCAAAAATGGAAACGAACTTGTATGTAAATAATTATTTGTAATATTTATTTTTAATCATAAACATTACTGCTAATTATTTACTATTATTAGTTATTTTATAAAAAGTTGCCATCAAATAATTTTTACTATTTACTAAACTTCAAAATATTTTTCCTTATCACCCCGTGTATCGCACAGGTCAAATGACTAGCAACATATATTAGATATGTTTTAAATTGATAATTTGCTCATTAAAAAAAAGAACAAAATTAAACTTGCAACTCATTTTGGTTAGTACTTCAACTCTCCCAACCGTACTTACTGTTGGAGTCGATTCAAATTAAACATTTTGGAAAAAGTCCAACATCGCCTAGAATTGCAAGGGAAGAGGGGGTCAAGGCTATATATATGGACCTAACTTTTTTGTTTCAATTTGCACTTGTCGAAAATATTTTAAGTTTGTATCTGACTTTCTTTTTGTTTTTATACTCTTGTATTAGAGTGATGTGAGATATAGAACAATCAATGTGCTATAAAAATTTGTACATAGTATTATTCTCTGCTATAAAATTTTACATAGTATTATTTTTTTGTTATCTTTAGACAATAGCCATGATTTTTTCCGATTTTAGAGTTTTTCAAGTCAATTTTTGTGTTATGATTATGTTTTTGATATATTTTATTTTTCTATTTTTAGTAAAGTTCTCAAGGAAAAAAATGATGTTTTTCCCAACACTTTCATCATAGTTGTTGTATATTCTCTTGTAGAAAATAAAAACCAAAAACAGTTTCATACTAGTTGTTCTTTTTTATTTCAGCTATGTATATGTACAAACATAATTAAGCAGCAATAAAACATCTTCTACATCAAAGCATAAGCATAAGATTGACAGGGGCTTTTCCCTTGGAAACCATTACAAATACGAAAACAGGGGCTTTGTCACAAACGTTGACGCACAAGATTGACATCAACAACGTGACATCCAACGTGAGACTTCCGTTTCCAAGTTTGGCCCTACATGTGTAAAAATTAATTGGATCTAAGTTAGAATTTAGAATATTAATATAATGGGAGTGTGTGGTCCCGCAACGAGTGGGAGTACGTGTGCGGTCCCGCCGCCCTCTTTGGCCAGACAAATAGGGAGGTCAATGGGGTGGGGCGGATGAAATTCCCCCCATACCCCCCCATGTTCTCGTCTATAAATTTTTCCGCAAATAAATAGGTACTTGTAAAAATATGTGGATATCTAATATATCTTTACAAATTTTAAAAGATTCTAAAAAATAAAATTAGTAAAGACAAATTCCAATTTCATAAAATTGTAAAATATTGAAATGCTATGGGCTATAAAAACTACAATCATCTTTGCATTCTCATTTACACTGATATTCTACAACTATGAGCATGTGAATATAAATTAAAACATTACTTACTTTTTCTACTTATTGCATGTGGAAAACCTTTGGAATTAAATTAATATGTTAAGTGTCATAATCCAAATATAATAAATTCAAACCAACAATATACATGTATAAATTCAAACTAATTGTTTTATAATTTTGAATAACTAATTAAAATATTAAAAAAAGGCAAATATATATAGGAATATTTTTGACATTCGCGGATCTCACTTTCACCTTGGGGTGGTGATGAGGGACAATGGGATCTTGGAAAGAACAGTCATGAGAGTTGTCATCGATCTTTCCATCCTCTACCAATTAGGTTCTATTCAGAGTGTAGCTGCCTGTCACCTCTTCCAATTTCTTATAATTTAGTAGGCTTAACTCAACTCTAAAATTAAGCTAGCTCATAGGGAAAGGTTCTTCAAGTACTTATAAAGATTATCTAGACCATATTCTTAAAAGATGTGGGACTCTAATACATCTCTTCACGCCTAGGACTAGATATCTAGAGCGTGAAATTTACAATACTGGACATCTGCATGTGGTTGAATCACAATCAGATGATAGGCTTTGATATCGTTTTAGAATTAAATGGGCTTAACTCAATTTCAAAATCTAGCTCATGGAAGAGAGTTGCTCAATTATTTATAAAGGTTATCTAGTTCATATCCTTCAGTGATGTGGAACTTTAACACTATTCTCGCCTTTCAGAATCAAGGAGATGTGATTTTTCATTTCTTGTTGTTGTTGAGGCTCTCATGGTTATTGATTCTTGATTAGTTGTTGTTGATTCTAGATGTGTTTTTTATTCTTGATTTGTTTTTGTTGATTCTTTCATGGTTGTTCATCTATTGAGGGTGCCTTCCTTGATATGTTGATATTTTGATTTGTAAAATGTATTCGATATTTCAATTTGTTAATTTGTTAATTTGTTAATATGTTGTTCTGCTATGGAGGCTATTGATCTTTTGATTTGTTGAGGTTGGGATCTTGAAACTAATTCCCCTCAATTCTGCTATTTGTTGGATATATATTCCATACTTCAATTTACAGAAGCCGTAGTTCGATGCATAGAAGCTATATATGATATGATACTAATAGTTAGTTAATTGGTTGGGTACTAGTTGAGTATAAATTGGCAATAATACCATTTGTAACTTAGGGCCATTTGGTATGCAGAATAAAGGCTGATAGGATAAGGGTTGATAATATAAGATCTGATAAAAATTTAATACTATGCAGTGTTTGGTATATCACTGTATAAGATATTATATTATATAAAATATAACCAAAAGAAAAGATTATAATAAATATAATTTTTAAATAGTTATTATAATTATTTAAGTTATTTTTTATTATATATAAAAATAATTTTATATTAAAAATTATTTATTTATTTATTTTTAATATTTTTTTATAAATATAAAAAATATAAGAGAGAGAGAGAAAGAGTGTGAGTGAAATAGATATGAAGTTTTTATATATCAAAATCTAAATAGGTTTAGTATCATATTCCTATATTTGATTGTATTTTTTATTATATATAATTTAATTTATATTAAATATTATTATTTATATATTTTAATAATAAATTTTTATTCCTATATTTTTATTTCAGATTGAATAGTTATTTTACAATTATTTTTAAAAAATATTTATTTATTATTAAATAATATTATTTTTTATTACATATTTTTATTTTTATTATTTATTTAATAATTAATTTTTTTAAATAAAATATATTAAAAAATAAAAAAATAAAAGAACCTTATATATTAAAAGCTAATCAGGCCTAATATTGCCTCCCTAGGCCGTATTAAGTTATCCATCATTATAACGTATAAGGGAGGTTTGATGGATAAACTTATACAATACATTGACTGCACCAAATAACGGATAAGATCATAATGTATTATATTACTTTATCCTATTATGCTTAATACAGCATGTCAAACATCCCCTTAAAGTTAAAAGATGAATAAAGAATTAAGTAGTTTTAGAGTCATTTTCTCTAACTCAAAAAGGGAGGTTCTATCAAGATCCCAACTTAAAACCTACGACATTCAAAATCTGAAGGTTTTTTTTCACTAGGATTTTGTCTTTTATTCATTAATTGAATGTGACATTGGCTTTATCTAGTTTTCTCAATGACAACATCCTCAACAGAGATAGTGTAATTATCACTGGTTCTTTTTTCGTTTAAAAGATTAATTACTTTTTAATTCAAAGTATTATTTATATGCAACTCAAAAGCATATCAAATTTAATTTTATGTGCATGTATAAAATTTTACTAATTCTAATTAGAATGGATTATCGGGCCAAACCGGTCCATAAACACTGCTGAAAGAAATTATATTGTTTCAAAGCCATCACTTATCACAAGTGGAAGATAGTTTAATCCTTTTGTTAAGTAGAACGGGTACCTAACAGCAGAGAAATTTTTATCTGTTCAGAGAGCAAGAATTGTATATCCCTCTTCCTGAAAGTTCCTCTCTCTCTCTCTCTCTCTCTCTCCCCCTTAGTTAGAAGTCAAGAGAACCACAAGTCACGTCATCATGAATATTTCACATCAATGTGAATAACCACAAGTCACGTCATCATGAATATTTCACATCAATGTGAATACCAATAAGCGGTGCTAAGCATGCCAGTTTCTCTCACTGGGTCTAGTTACCCTCGGATCATTCTAACATGATTTTCTTGCAGAAGATCGTCTCTAACATATTTGCTAGGATGAATTGAGATTGAACCATGTGGAGGAGGTCTTTCACTTGGTGTTTATTGATAGTTTGCCGGTTTCTGTGTCAAGGGATTGGTTACATCAAGTCTGTGGCTCATTTGGTGAGATTGCTGACATTTATATTTGAAGGAAAGCTAGGTGTTCGAGCTTAAGACGGTTCGCTTTTGTGAGATATCATCATAAAGATGAAGCACAAAGAGCGATCTAGGATATGGATGGGAAGGAATTTAGCAACCAAAAGCTGTTGGTTATGGATGCAAGACCTAAAAGACGTGATGTATGGCTTGGTCATAGTTTCCAGCTTAGCAGGCCTGGAAATAGATGGAAGTTGAAGGACATAGCTACCGATGGCACTGGGAATGAAATGCATGATCATTGCTTCACAAGTGATGAAAAAGGTCCGGGGGCTCCTAAGGTTCGTGAAGTAATGGGATCGAAGGAGAATGAAAGCATGGTCATGGTTCATGGTGAGATCTACGAGGGAAAGTTGGAATGGTTGAAGAGAAGCCTAGTTGGGGAATCCAGTGATCCGATTAATGTTATCAATTTATCTTCCTGTTTGCCAGAGGCCTGGAAAGGTGTTTCTCAAGTCAGAGAATTGGGCATGTTCTCGGTCCTTATTACTTTTTGCTTCTCTGCAGTTTATGGATAAGCGCTATCTTCTGGCGTGGAAATGGTCTCCTCTCTGTTCTCAGACGTTAGATTATGGTCGAAATATGAATGGGGTCATACAAAAAGAGTATGGCTTGAATGCTTCAGCTTACCTTCACACGCTTAGTCCTATTCGAACCTATGTAAGATTGGTGAAGTATGGGGCTCTGCCTAGTTGTTAATATCTTCTAATATGTGATACATATATAAAATTTTGATACTATCTTAACTCATATCTTAATATATAAGTAAATATCTCAATCATATCTTTCATATCCTAACAATATTTATGATACCAATACACTTATCTATATCTTCGATAATTTTATATAATACCCAACCTAGTATATTTTAATAAGATAATGTATTTATAGAATTGAAAAAAAATTAAAATTCAAAGATAATATCTTATTCAGATTAAAAAAAAATTGAATATCAGATTAAATTTAAAAATTTAACTATTAAATTTAGATTAAAAGAATAAAATATAAAAAAAAGAAAAAAATAACAGTCATAAATAAAATTATTAAAAGCTACTAAAAACTAAAAAATCTTACTATTACAAATCATAACTCAATTTATGAAATTTTATGTCTTTAGTTTATATATATATATATATATATATATATATATATATATATATATATATATATATATATATTATGGCTCTACAAAAAGACAATTCCTTCTCGTTCCGCTACACTATAATATGTCAAAATTTAAAAAATTGAAACATGAGGAATTGTCTTTTTGTAGAGCCATAATTCCTATTGCCACTTGTGTTAGATAGTTTATAAAAGGATGGATTTTTTTACTTCTTGGATATGGTACATTATCTGTTAAGATTATCATTAATATAGATTACTAATTATAAAGATTATCACATTTTAAATTGTTAGTAATATTAAATATAGTATTGGTATGCATAGATAATTTATGTGGTAATTCACATTATCCTGTTTGATATATTAAAAAGATTACTAAGTAATATATGCATTAAATTAATATAATAATAATAATAATAATAAATAGTTAATAATTAGTATTATTAATTAATAAGAATGAGAAAATTTAATTATTAATTATGATTATGATAGTTAATTTTATTAAAAATAATTATTAAATAATAATAATTAAAAATATTATTAATTATTATTAGTTAATAATTATTATTATTATTATTGAGTAATCATGATAATAATAACATAAATAATAATTAATAATAATAAATATTTATTATTTATTATTTATTGATAATAATAATATTATTATTAATTAATAATAATTAATATTATTTTTAATAATAGCAATAACAACAACAATAATAATAATAATAATAATAATAATAATCAAAAGATTGCTATTTTGACAGTAATCACATTGCCATCTTTTAAGGGGTCAATCCAAATTATTATATTAATGATAATTTATATTATTTTAAAAATTTAAATTATTAATAATATTATTCAACTAAACAAAATAATATTATAAATTTAAATAATTTAATCAAATATTATTAATAATTTAGATAGATTATTCTATATTAAATACAACCTAATAATAAAGGGTGTGAAGTCTATGTTAAGGAGACAAGATGTGAAGAGATCAATGTCCTTTGTAATCAATTTGATTTGACCCTGCCAAGACATTCAGATCTTCTGGCTTGCCCTCCGTGTTCAGGTGACAAAGGGCAGTATGTGGAATGAAGCTAGATCAACGCACTTTGCAGGAAGGCGTTGAGTCTAGTTTCAGTGCATGTGAACATCCACTTTTTAAACGTAACGTTATTGATGGTTTGGAGAAGCGAGCTTTTGGGGCTGGCGAGAGGAAAGAGTCGTTGCTGGGCTATAAGACTTTTTCGTGACGACACAGATTCCCAAAAGAGAGGCTGAAGTCGCACGAGGAGTTTATTATTATTATTATTATTAATTTTTGGTCAGCCCCCGAAGGGGTGGGGGAAAGGACAAGGCATCTCAGGTGCCTGGGGTCGAACGCGACCCATAACAGTTCCCGGGTGCCAATTTCAACAGAGGCATAGCATTAACCACTTATGCTGGACTCCACCTGCCACGAGGAGTTTCTTTGATGATAGATGCACACTTGAAATTATTGAGAGGCAAAAGTTGAAAGTGAAGGTCTAGAATGTCATGGATCTTGTCCTATTTTGCAGCCTCGTTTCCTTTTTTTTTTTTTTGTTTTTTAAATATCTGGCAGCTTGAGGAATCCCTTGGTAGTCAAGGTAATAATGGGCTGAAATTAGGTTTTGATATCCCACCTGGGTTTGGGCCCAATTTTGTAGCTTCTAATACAGTAGACGAAAGTGTTTCAGCACAGCCAGTTGACACTGTACAAGAGTCTCAAGAGCCAGATATTGGGCTTGATACCGTAAAGGAGGGAAGGGGTTTGGGTCTCCGAATGATGTCAGACCTTTGAATTTTGGAAAACATTTAGGCACTTCAACACTTGAAGAAGACCAATAGCATGTTTGGACGAGTGTTTGGGGATGGTTTAGAACTAATTTTGAATCCTCAAAATTGATTTTACCAATTTTTGATATTATTTGATTTTAAAAGATAAAAATCAACTCTTGCTTCTAGAATTAATTTTAGAAGAAGTGAAAATTTTTTACTTCCTATCAGAATCATTTTTAGATGAATTACCTATGAATGTGTTTATTTATACTTTTTTAAAGTAAAAAATCACTTTTTTCACTGAAAAAATCAGTTTTCATATATTTGGATAATAAAAATAATTAGATTCTTAAAAAAATCTGTTTTCAATTTTTTTGAAGAAGTTGAAAAAAGTAGCTTCTAAAAAAAAATCAATTTTCAACTTTTTCAATTATATATAAAATTTAAGTTTCAAAATAATATTTTTCGGAATTCGAAACAATAAATTATTTTATTTCAAAATTAATTCTATAAAAGCAGAACTAAACACACTACAAGTGACTGAGATCCTGGCAGCAACAAATAAGACCAAGAAACTAAAAACAGAGTCACTGCCACAACCCCCACTGCAACCCTTCCTCCACACTTCTCTGTTTCCAACTCCACTACCTGCCGTTGATGAACTTGCAAGATCGCAACTTCCAAATCCTCCATACATGCTGTAGACATCACACCCAAAATTTATAGCCGACTAGTCCATAAGCATCAGACTCTGATGGTTTAAATGCTAGCAACAACACCCTTGAGCTTGGGATGACAAAAAATTTGCATGCTATAACTGCAACACTAAATCATATCCCGTACTCCATGCTAGTGCTTAGGCCACTCATATGTTATGAAAAGGTAACAAATATGCAGCAAAATAAAAACCTTTTCTGCTTGAAAGAACTTGCGAGAAGCATAATATATGGCAAGCCAAAAATATTCCAAACAAATAATATCTTCAAGAGAGCAAAAATAAATAGGTAAAGACAAGAAGAGTACACAAAAAATTTTAAATGGAACATCTCCAATGTGAGGGAAAAAAATCATAGGACCTAGTCGTTAGGAAAGTTAGCTCATATGTATATCTTGATAGGATTGTGATTGATTTTATTTATGTATATCCTTGAGATATGTATTCTTAGATTTAGGAATATTTGAATTTACTAATATGGAAAATCTGTTAGGATATGAAAAATCGATAGGATATGGAAAATCTATTAGGATATGAGAAATCTATTACGAAATGAGAAATCTATTAGGATATGGAATAAGGATTTTTAGGGGTTAAGGACCCTTGGTTATAAATAAAGTCAATGGCCTAGGTGTGTGACAGAAACTAGAGAACGTGAGAAAAAAGGTACTCTGTTATGAGAGAGGGTGTGCAAGAGCTTTGGATATGGAAACAAAGTGATACTCTTGTACTGCTTTTCTTCTCATAGTGGAGGTTTTATCCCCTTGTATGGATGTAGGCATGGGATTTATCGAACTATATAAATTTTTATGTCTCTGCACTCATTGTCATCTTGTCAATTTATTTCTCTTGAAATTTTGTGTTTATATTTGGTTTATTGGATTCATACAAGTGTGGTTGTGGGACCTATTCCACTATGCCATTCCCCCAACAATTGGTATCAAAGTTCATCTGAGCTCAATATGGTCCAATAGATATGTCTGGCACAAAGTCAAATCTTGGCGTATTTATTGTCGAGCTTTTGATGGAGAAGGAAGCTTCACTCTATGGCAAAGAAGGGTGAAGGACATTCTGGTTCAATAAGTTTAGCAAAAGGCTTGAAAGGAAAGGACGGGAAGTTGGAGAAGATGATAGATGTTGAGTGGGAAGATTTAGAGTTGAAGTGTGCAAGCATAATTCGGCTCTAGATTGCTAATAACATTATCAATAATGTTATGGATGAAGATACGGCACCTCGCATTTGGGGAAAAGTTGGAAACTCTCTATTTTAATAAGAGTTTGTCCAACAAATGGCATCTAAAGAAGAAATTATATTGATTGCAAATGGAGGACAGTGCCTTTTAGGACACATGAATGAGTTTAGTGCTATTGTTGATCACTATAGAAGGTTCATGGCAAGATGGAAGATATGGATTTGGCATTCTTACTTCTTGCATCACTTCCTGATTCTTATGACAACCTGGTCACCACTTTGCTGGAAAAGAGGCTAGCAATACTCTTATTGCCACTGACTCTCTTAATCTTGTTTAATGATGAATTGCGAGGCTACACATGTTCATTGGCTGAGGTTTTGAATCAGGTGGAGCTATGTTGTATGGTTGATTCAAGTTGTGTGTAGCTGGTCCGCATTGAGGCCAATGGTACTTATTTATGGTATTTACAAATAATGGTTCTTCATGATGATCATGAAGGTATGCACGTGAATAGGTGAGTTAGATCTGGATTAAGGTGGAGCTATTAACGATTTTCAAGGTGGCAAGATATTCACCAAGGTGGAGATTTGTTAGGAAAGTTGGCTTATGTATATATCTTGATAGGATTATGATTGATTTTATTTATGTATATTCTTAAGATGTGTATCCATGAGATATGTATCCTTGAGATGTGTATCCATGAGATGCATGTCCTTAGATTTTGGAATATTTGAACTTAATGATATGGGAAATCGATTAGGATATGGGAAATCTGTTAAGATATGGAAAATCTATTAGGATATAAGAAATCTATTAGAATATGGAATAAGGATTTTCAGAGGCTAAGGA
Source organism: Pterocarpus macrocarpus (assembly GCA_031439585.1). Taxonomy (NCBI): domain Eukaryota; kingdom Viridiplantae; phylum Streptophyta; class Magnoliopsida; order Fabales; family Fabaceae; genus Pterocarpus; species Pterocarpus macrocarpus. The sequence continues at coordinate 63,530,413 of CM062515.1, forward strand.
CCCTTGATTATAAATAAAGTCAATAACCTAGGTGTGTGCTAGTTAGAGACTGGAGAATGTGAAAGAGGGGTACTTTTTTATGAGAAAGTGTGTACAAGGGGCTTTGGGTATGGAAATAAAGTGATATTCTTGTACTGTTTTTCTTCTCATAGTGAAAGTGTTTATTCTCTAGTGCAGACGTAGACATGGGATTTGTCGAACTAAGTGAATTCTTGTGTCTCTGCAATTTTGTCATCTTGTTAATTTATTTCCCTTAAAATTTTGTGTTTATATTTGGTTTATTCGATTTATACGAATGTGTTTGTGGGGCCCATTCTATTGTGCTATTCCCCCAACACTAGTCCAAAAAAAAAATTCCACTATAAAAATGTTAACAAGTACAACAAAAGAATTCCACCAAAAAGATCTCAAAAATAAATGCCGTACTCATTGCCAAAATAGCAGAAATTATCAAGACAGTATATCCAAAGACTCACAATAGGTAAATACTGTCCCACCAAAATGAAAAGAAAACAAAATTTTAAGTATACCAGATAAACACTCATGGTGTTAGGAACAATTAGTTAAAATTTCACCCAAAATGGAGTATAAATGAGCACTCAATAAATAATATAAGTGAAAAACTCCCCTTCCAAGGGACAAAATAGTGGCAGTGCACAAAAAGAAGGAATGAGAAAGACACATTAACCCTCTTTTTCTCTTTCCTTTGTATTTGTAGTGCCTCAACACATGATACTAGTCACATCACGAGACTTTCAAAACAAAAGCTTCCATTCTTTGTTTTTTTTTCAATAACATGAGTTTGTTGGGCCCACATGAGGAAGCCCACGCAACAAACTTTCCCTCTGACTCGAGTGAGGAAAAATCCCAAACTGGCAGCAGTAGGCGAGAACGTCTTCCTAAAAATAACTTCCTTGCTCTTTATCACTATCCATAGCCTCTTGGTAGCACGCAAGAACTCCCCCGCCAGTTATTCATCAGATGAATAGTAAGTAGAGGGCAAATGGTTCTAAGAGGAACAATAGGCTCATCGGTATCACCAACATCACCATCACTATACTCAACTCACTCATTACGAACATTATTTGGAGCCATCAACATGATTGCCAAAAGCTGCTACATCGGGTGTATCTGTCTCAAGAACTTGATTAAGATCAACTAAACCACCAGTACACAAGGAATATTTTCAATGGTTTGATCCTCTATAAAAACAACATCACGACTTCTAAGGATCTTTTTTTCAACAGGATCATAGAATCTATAGACAAATTCATCAAGGACATAGCCCATGAAGATAAACTGCCTCGTCTTGACATCTAACTGCACCTTTCATCTTTCAATACATGTATAATGTTTTGCAACCAAAAAATTGTATGGTCATGGGAGACATCCTTCCCATAATACACTCTGTCAGGAGCATGAGCTTGTAAAGCAACAACAGAAGATAAATTAATAACATGCACAATAATATGTAAGTCCTAACCCCAAAAAGATTCAGCCAAGTTTACTTCAAAAAGCAAACATCTGACTTTCTCCATCAGTGTCTTGTTCATCTTTTTTGCCAGGCAATTGTTGAGGAGTCTTCGAGGGCATCTTCTAGTGTTGGATACCTGCTGTCTACATATTCATCGAAAGGTACACAAAACTCCCCACCATTATTGGTGCAAATATATTTCAACTTCTTACCTATTTCTCTCTCAATGGAAGCCTAAAATTGTTTAAAGACACCAAGCACCTGATCTTTAGTCTTCAAAATATAAACCCAAAGCTTTCTTGAATGATCATCAATAAGTGCAATAAAATAAAGACCACCACTAAAAGTTGAAGTCCTCATCAGAACATAAAGATTTGAATGCACCAACTCAAGCACCTCTGATTTTCTAAAAGGAAGATGGCTCTTGAAGGAGACCCTGATCTCTTTCCTAGCCAAATAGTGAGCATAGTTTTCTAATTTAGCACCTTTTAAACTTGCAAGTAAATTCTTCTTGGCACTACAACAAATATGGTCTAAGGTCACATTATTTTAAGCCACGGTTAAAAAGTGTGGTCTATAACTATCAAAGACCACGCTTTTTTATGCGTGGGCTTTGAATATATCTTTTGGCAACATTTATAATGCAACACTTAAAAAGTGTGGCCCTAAAGTAAGAAGACCACATTTTGCAAGCGTGGTTTATTTAAAGCAAAAATGATACACTTTCATTGATAATAAGCCACATTTTTCGATTGTGCCTAATCCTTTTAATTTGAGCTACACTTAAAAAACGTGGTCTATAGAACTCATGCTATAATTTTAATGTTCAATTATTTAGTGTACAGAGATCTACAGGGAATAAAAACTTAAAAGAAAACAAAAACAAAAAACAACACACAGCCAAAAACCAAAACAAAATGCAACAATATCTTTCTTAAACAAAATCAACAAAACCCCTGCTCATTGTTCAATCTTACCAAAAGAAACTCAAAGCATTATTCTACTCCACTTCCATTTTCGATCTACAGTTTCGTTCTTCTGCTGAATAGAGGCATCTCAATGGATTGAGAAATGAGAGACAACGCGAGGTGAACCATCAAATTGGGATTGAGCCGCGAGGTCCACTCCCTCACACCACCACCATCGCATTCCCCCCAAATCGAAACCCTAGAAAATTCCCCTCCCCTCAAAATTTTCCTTATTCCGAATCTTGCCCCTTCACTGGACAACCTCCTCTTCGCACCGTCCTTCCCTCACATCGGCTTCCTTGTAATTTCAGCAGGGGAATTCGATTACGGCTGACCCAAAATGCATCAATCCATCTCGTTTTGAAGTTGTCGCTGTGAACTTTGGATATCAGAAATGGTGGGAGGAGGGAGCAGGAGAAAGGAGGCGCCGGTGATAAATAGCACCAACGTGTTCGCGGTGCTCAGAAGTTTGAAGAAGAAGAAGAAGCCACCTGAGAAGGAACAGGGTTCATCTAAGGGAAGAAGCATTTGCGGCTGCTTCCGAGGAGCCCGTGAAGAAGGAGGTTTCCCGGGCCCTGGCGCCTCTCACGGCGAAGTCATGGGCCAATGTTGATGATGAAGATGATGATGATTACTATGCCACCACCGCTCCTCCTCAGTCAGTTTGGGGTGCTTCGGCTAATGATCCCACAGCTTCAGAGATTCCGATTGAGGCTACCAGAGAGGTGAAATTATTGTTGTGCCCTTTTTATCTGACTTGTTTTTGATATGTTTGTGGCCTTAGATTACTGTTTCTGATAATAGATAGAGTGCTTTGAATTTAATTACGTTTTGGATTTTGATGCTGATGGTTCTTCTTGGAGTATATAATCCTAGCTATGCTGAGTACTTGGAGTAGGTGGCAAGGAATATTCTTGTGAATTCTCTAGTTTTGGATCGAATGGCTTGAGTTTATGATGTCGCAATTGGGATTTATAAATTTTAGATTTATGTCGCGAGGTCCACTCAATGTCATTGGGTTCAGATTGCTCTGCCACAACGGCATTAGATCATTAGATTGAAGATTTTTTTCTTTTGACAGTCAATGACATTCAACACATTGCATTTACTTAGTCATTTCGAGTTCTATTGTTTTGAAGTTTCTTTATTTTTTTCTTTGGTCGTTTTGTGTGATTTTGCTTCAATTGCTATGTATGTAATTGATGCCGGGTTATTTTACCTAGACTTCTTAATATTTGATTTTCAAAGTGTCTATACTTAATGTAGCGTAGTTTAACATCCCTGTTAAACCAAAGATTTTCTCCCGAATAACATTTTTAACAAGAGGCTTGATAGTTGTCATCATTTAGATAGATGTGTAACAGCACAAATAAGGACATATTCATACATGCATTGGTGTAATTTATTATCATTATTATTGTTATTGTTATTATTATTATTGTGATTGTAAGTGAGCAAATGGTTTGGTTGTGCTGAAGATTCTGACCGTGCTTTCCTTTGTTTCTTTGTGCGCCTTTTGTAGCTGGCGAATGATTGCTGACCCGTGGGATCCTATTACTTGTTATGGTTTCAGTTTATTTGGGTGAGTTTCAGTTTACTTTGCAAAAACATGGTTTAGACTTTGACCCCATCATTTTGATTTATTGTGCCAGAGTATATTCCCCCTTGTTCCTTCTATCATGATCATGAATTGAACGTGTTTCCTTTTTATTGATATAGCCAGATTAGCTTATACATTTATTGATTGGATGCAGGATTGACATGCACCTAAAAGTGTTCATATTTGTCTTTTTAAGTGGGAGAAAGGATCTTCTTTCAAAAACTTCAAGTGACAGGATCAGTGTTGAAAATTCATTTCCTGTAAGTATTTGGTTCCTCATCTTCTATCCTTATAATGTTTTATTTATTTATTTTTGTCAATTTTCCAGTTCTGGTGGTATTTTAGCACTTGCAAATATAAGATGTTTAAGATACCTCAATTTAATTGAACATTGTGTGATTTAAAATTTAAATCTTAGTCAACTAGGAGAAGAGATTAGACGTACGCTTAAGTGGGACAGTTTGGTTTCCTTTTGATGTGATGGGAGTGCTAGTTTTATAAATTTCTGAAATTCCCTTGAGCTTAATATTACAACATATGAAAATGTGGAGGCTGGATTTCTTCATAGTGGACAGTTTGGTTTACTTTGATGTGGTGAGAGTGCTAGTTTTATAAATTTCTGAAATTCCCTTGAGCTTATTATTAAAAGTTGAAAACCTTCTATGGCCATGAGAAAGAAATGACATTGTCATGTTCTTCACAGTAACTTATTTTCTCTAAAATTTACAACGTCATGAACTTTGAGAGGAATAATTGAGTGCCAATTTGGGTGTTACTAGCTTTTTTTCGCATTCTTCTATTCTACCAAACTAGGTCTAATATGTGTATAATAGGACCCACTGGATTGGAAAGCTCTATATGCCCAAAACCACTTCTTTTATTAAACCACCTAAAAACAGGACCAAGTCATGATTATGTTTCAATGTTCAGACAAAAGTAAGCTCGAATTTTATGTTCTTTATAATCAAGAATTCACTTTATATTTTAAGTAGTAGGAGATCTCTTATAAATTGAGTTTCCTAAGGGCAATAAGATTCCACCTGAGTTAGCACAGGTTAGCAAAATAGGTGAAAAATAACTAAGATTGCAGTATCACCATTTTTATTATTATTGAAATTTACCAAACAATATTCCAGTACCCAAAATTGCAAACATATTAATGCTTTCAATTTGGTATCTATTACACCTACAATAACCAATCATAGGAAGAGAAATCATGTTAGAGTGTCGATATATCTCTTCCCTGAGCAACCAAGAACAAGGAAGGGTATAGGACAAAGGACACACTGGCTTATCATCCAATAGTGACACAGATCACCCAGTTATGGAAAGCCTTGGAGCATGATTGTCTCTATATCAAGCTAACTTTTAGTCCCAATGTTTTTTCGTTTTGGTTTTTTAGTGAACAGGAGTAGGATTGCCATGTCTACAGGTAAACAGTACCCCTTAATGTAAAAAATAAATACAAAGTACCAAAAAAAAAAGTTTGTTTTGAAAATACAAGGAGGAGGAGGTATGTTAGGCAGTACCTAAGGACTTTGATGATCAAACATAAAGAAGTGAATGACATGCTTGAATAAGAATTTAAATGGGAGATTTAGGTTTGATTGTAATGATTACTGAATGGAAGAATATACAATCTAAAATATATGTTGTTGAATATTCTTCTTTCTCATTTTTATATATTTAATTTGTATTTTGATGTGTGTAGGATAACGTGAATAATGATGCATTGGATGACAACAGAGTATCTTAATCTCTGTCATTGTGAGGAGAAATTGGTTATGAAGATCATGGTGTTTCATACATTATGTGATCTATTGATGTATTCCTTTTTATCTTGTTTCTAGACTTATATTTAGACTAATATCATAAACTTGGTAAATGATACCAATATGTTCAATTTGTTTCTAGTTCTTATTTAGACTAATATGTTAATGTTGGATCATGATGGTACTTTAGACAATATTAATGAATTATTGATGTGTCTTTTGTTTAAACTTGATTATTATCTTTGAACAATTTATTTTGAGAATATATACCTTGGGAATATATATATATATATATATATATATATATATATATATATATATATATATATATATATATATATATATATATATATATAATTGAAAATTATATAGTTGATGTTGGCTTAGTACAAATTATGTGTATATTATAAAATGAAATAGAAATTAAAATTACACCCGTTAACAAAAAAAAAATTAAAATTAAGCATAATGAATTAAATAATGAAAATTTTAAAAATAATTTTTGCTTAATGCAAAAGTTTATCATTTCAAAATTGTAGCCAATTTGGGAACCCAAAAGAAATTGATTATGTGCCACGAGTGAAAAGTGTGGGTTTTGAATAATAATAAGTATTGCCTTTGTATGAACAATCACGCTTTATAATTGTGATTTAACTATATAGAATAGACCACGTTTTATAAGCGTAGCCTAAAGTGAAAAGAACACAACTGTTGAAAAGTGTGGCCTTAGGTTTACACAATAGACAACACTTAGAAACGTGGCCTTAGGTATTTACAAGAGGGAACACTTTGAACCGTGGTCTTAGGTGCCTTCGAAAGCGTTGCGGTTGCCATGATCAAATGCCACGCTTTTTAAGTCAAAAACCACACTTTGATTGAAAACGTGGCCTTTGCTCCAGACAAGCGTGGCCACAGGGAATAGGATACGGTTTCATAAGGTTAATAAAAGCGTGGCCTTTTGGTGAAAAGTGTGGCTTTTGATCAAAGGCCACACTTTTTATAACTAAAGGGCACACTTTTTAAACGTGGTCATAGGGCATATTTGTTGTAGTGTGGCCAGAGAATTCAATCCCTTCTCAATAATGTGGCTAAGTCTCTAATGCCATAAATCTGTCGAACTGTCACAATTAACAACATTTATAGCATCATCAAAAAATAAAGCTTTAGTCCAATAAAAAAAGAAAGACATACTGAGAGAATGAGAATTATTTCTATTTTTCAATTTGAAGTAAGATAAATAGGGAGAATTGCAAAGAGGAAAAGTAACTTAATGCATCTGCCTCTAGTTGATAGCTACACTTGAGTGGTATTTATATAGAACAAAATCTATACACAAAAGAAGACTTGTGCCTTAATTTGTTGTCATTAACATTCACTACGGGGGTGAAGCTTCTTAGGGACAATGGGGCCATGGCCCCCCAAAATTTTCTTAAAAAATTTACTTATATACATATATATAGAGAAGTTTGGTATGACAAATAAGATTAAGTCTTAATATGCTACTCTACATAAATGATATTGGGTTCGTTTGTTTTAGATTTTTCAAAAAAAGTGATCTTAAAACTTAAAATTTATATATAACTGAAAAAAATTGAAAATTAATTTTTTTTTTCAAAAACTACTCTTTTCAGCTTCTATAAAAAAAAGTCAAAAACAAAAATTTTTGAAATTTTATTTATTTTTAAAAAATTATTCATATATATATATATATATGATAATTGATATTTTCAATAAAAAAAGTGATTTTTTTGCCTAAAAAACTCAAACAAATATACCCATTATTCCACATAAATAGGCTTCCCCAACTTAAAAGCTTATTAGCTTTTTTTAATTAAAAATTACTAAAAGCCAAAAACATCACGTCACAATTAATATCATTTTAGATTGGAAATTTTTTTGTTACAATAGATAACCAATTACAAGAGTTGAATAACATGTTCAATGATCAAGCAATGAATTTACTTGGAGGCACTATATCATTGATTACTCAAGTAAGCAATACACTATTACATTCCAATGTTATAGACTCTAAAGAAGAGTCTAACCTTAAAAATTAGCCTATTGGAAGAAATAATCCCTAGATTTAAGTACTATACTTGGATGGCACAACTTTCCAATGTAAGACTTGTAACACAATTAACTTCTAACCACATATAGTGTATGTTTGGATTAGAGTTTGCAAATAGGGATTTGTACCAACTTGATTTTACAAAATTGATTTTGATCAAAAGTGAGTTAATGTCAACATAATTTATGTTTGGAAACTTTTATACCAAAAGTGATTCTGGAAAAATGAATGTTATTTAGATAATATTAATTAAAATCACTTTTGAATGTGTAATTACTAAAATGGACATAATTTTATATTGTACTTTTAATATTATTATTTTATTTTATTTTTAACATTAATATATTTAAATAAACTATATTAATGTTATTACAAAAATTATATAAATATTATAAATAAAATTATATTAATATCTTTATAAATAAAACTATTTTTCTTAACTCTTTCTATATATTTAGAGAGTGCATTAGGAAGCTACACTCAGTATTCTCTCTGACAAGGTTTTTAGAAGGTCAAATTGGGTAGTTGGAATTTAATTTTTAGCCAACGGGAAATATGAACGTAAAAGCAACATTTTTTAGCTTTTGGGTGAACTGGGGTTTCAAATAAAAAATCTGTTGAAGAAATTGCATCGTGAAATCACCCAAACATCAAAGTGTAGCGTGCAATGTGATGAGAACAGGGGTTTGGTGTGCGCAACACCCAACCAAACACGCTCATAGTAGTGTCCTCATTAGCTTTTTCTCTTTAATTCTGCAGAGATCATCTGAATCAAATGGAAAGCATGATCTAACATCTCTTCCAGTTGAAATTCAAATCGTGGTTGACCATGTTATGGGAGCTAGTCTCTTCCTTTAAATCCAATTCTTGTTGGTCGAGAGCTTCTTTTTTGAAATCAATGGATCACCAGAAAGTTTGAGTTACCGATTAAAATTCATAGCCTCCTCCTCCATCAGCCTATTCTCTTGAAATGTGAGGAAATGGGATCTTTCAATCGACTGTTCTATTATTTGCAATCTGCCTTTTTTTTATTTTTTTAAAATTAAAATAAGAGTAATGATATACCTTTCCATAAATTTTCCTACATATTAAATAGAATAAAAAATAAATATAGTTTATTATCTTGAAATATTAAAAAATAATCAATATTACTTCATTTAATATATATAGGAGGATTTATAAGAAGATATAGCATGAGGATTTAAATTTGTTAAAAAAAAAAAAATAGCTGGCCACCACCGCTCCATCATTCATCTTAAACAAATCTATCTTCACAATATATGTATGTATATGGCTGAATTTATTAGCACTGTGTGTCGTATTCCTGCTTGTCCGGGTGGAGACAGACATAACAGAGATTGGACAATATGTACATACGGTCAGCTTCGTTATTTAATTTTGGTGGTTTAAAGTTGACTAAAAATTAAGGTGGTTTCTATGAGCCCTTCCCAAATTAGAGGGTTTCACACCCTTCATAAGTGGCCCAATCTAATATTGTCATTTGTTCAATTTAATCCACTTAAGTGCTGAGTTGTTAATATTTTTAATTTTATAATTTTCCCCACATAAATTTTGTTTGGTTACTAATCTACCCAATCTATCCAATCTTTATTCTTCCTAATCCTTATTCCAATTACATGATAACTTATCTAATTTCAATCCCTAGTCTACCACTTATCATGAAACCTAACCAAATACTCTCCTATTTTCGATTGAAACCGTCCAGGAATCGAAACCCAGAAAGTCCAGCATTGCCCCCACCACCGTGACGCGGGTGATCACCACGTCGACTGTGCCGTCGACGCACCTCCGTGACGCCGTCCACACGTAGCGATGCTGTCCACCACCACCCAGCTCCTGTTTTGAACAGAGAAGTGCCCAGCCCCTCACAACCAGCGCCGGCAAGAGTCTTCGTCTTCCACCTGCGTCGCCGGCGACAGTGGGCACCGTCGACCCACCTTCTGCCACCAGCTAGCACCATCAATATGCTTCCGCCACGCCTCCATCAGTCATTGGATCGCGTCGTCCACCACCACCCAGCCCCTGTTTCGAACAAAGAAGCGCCCAGCCCCTCACAACCAGCACTAGCGAGCATCTTCGTCTTCCACCCGCATCGCTGGCGACAGTGGGCACCGTCGACCCACTTTCTGCCACTAGCCAGCACCATCAATTTGCTTCAGCCACCCCTCCATCAGTCACTGGATCTTCAAGCGCACTCAACGAACCATCCTCCACACCTGTTCCTTCCCTTCTTGTTGGTTGCTTCCATATTTGTATTGGTATGTCAGTATTACATCCTATTATCTATCTATTTTATATACCTTTTATTTATTTATTGTGTGCATGTCTATGTGTTTGTATTGTTTTCTGTCCTCAATTTCTATCTCTGGTTTTCTTTTAATTTTTGTTCAATAATTGCGTATTTTAAGCAATACATGCATCTATTGAATCTGTGTGTGTTGGATTCATTTGTTGGTGGGGCGCTAAATTCAACCATTGAAATGAGGGTTCTAGTTTTAGAAGCATTTGATGGACTACTAAAGCACTAGGGCCATGTTATTTGCGATGGTTTGGCAAACTAATTTGCACTTATCATTAACTTTCTTGTAAATATGGTTAATAATGATGACCTTCTTCACTAAAAAGGACTTAGATTTTATTGTCTTATGATAGGATGATAAGATGTAATAGTGTCATTTGATCAATGTAATTTTCTTCACCTAGTGAAAAAAAGGCTTAGCTGCTGTTGATGATGATAATCTTCACTATTGAACTAGTAGATTTTGGCTTTTTGTTAGTTTTTGTGCTAATGTGATTGGATTGAATTACATGCAGAAGTGGAAGCGAGGGGGTTCTTTTTTGGTCCCTCAATTGCGTTAGCCATTGGTGCAAAGTTTGTTCCTTTACTCAAACCTCAAAAGCTACCAGGTATATACCTGTCTTATGATGAACATTTATTTAATATTGTTACTAAACTAATTCTGCTACAAAACTGTAGTCAAAACAAAAGAAAAGATCACTTTCTATGGAATGGAATATACCTTTTTGGGTGTAAAGGCATTAGTACTTAGTTTTACTGTTAGTATTAGTGGTTTGTCCCCTCAATTGGCTCCAAATTCCATATTTGTTGGTTAACTGACTTAAGCATCAGAGGGCAAGTTAGGTTTATAAATAAGTCCCAAGTGTCATATAAGTTTCGAATTATGATATTTTTATTATTGCTTAGCATGTCTTCTAATTGGTCTTCTTGATCTTTATTGAGCTGTTTTTTCAAAATATCTACTATTTGATGCTCTAAGATTTTGAAACTTAGCCATGCTTGCATTCAATTTTTGAAAACTAGGTATAAAATAAAAAATGTTGCTTATTTGTCTTATCTATACTAAATTACTAATAGTCATTGCTTCAATTACAATTGCTTTAGGTGATGATAAATGTACTTTCTATTAATACCGGCCTAGGTTGATAAGTGTATATAGGAAGGATGTTGCAATAGTTTTATCATAAAGTGCTCATGTGCAATTTTGAAATATTTATGTTGTGCTTACTATCGTAAATATTTGATCAGTTGGGTGTAAGTGTAAGCTGCAAGTAACTTTTGAGTCCAAAAGCTTTTTCACGAATTTATCCAAATGAGTTTTAATTGCCTTATCAGAGCTTGTTCTTTTAGTTGTGTCTATCTATGTAAACTACTAGTCCCAATGCATTTATTAGGCCTACACATTCGTGCCTAAACTCTTGACATGTTATGGGATGTTGATAATACTGCATGAATCACGTTCTTGTTCTATTTTAATATTTGAACTATTTTTATTTTTTTTGCCTTCTTTGAACTGAATTATTATATCAATATTCTTTATTTTCTCACAATATACAACTACGTCTCTTTTTTTTTTTTCAATTTATTCGAACTTTGTGTTATCAATTTTATAGATCCTCTTTCTTGTATGATAAAAGGAAAAAAATCCTTTTGCTTGTTGATGGCCCTTATAAATTGAATTTGCACATAGTCCTTATAAGGTAAGACTAATCATTTGCTGGTGCCATTCACATATTTAGTTGCTACCTTGGCGTATCAGTAATGTACCAGAGTATTTAAAATTATTGAAGAGTTTTGTGCCCCATTGACATTAATGCAGATGGATAAGAATGGTGAAGATTTGGCTATCAACTTAAGTGACAATTCATATATGAAGGATGGCTTTTTTGGTAGCAAGGAAGAACATGGTTGTGAGAATGAAAACAATGGTAATGGTGATGGTAAAAATAGAGTTCAGGAAGATATAGGTTTAGAAAAAATTATTCAAATGACTGGAGATGATATACGACGATTAGAATTTGAGAGTGAAGCTGAAGCACGTGAGTTTTATAGTACATACGCTAGGTGTAATGGTTTTGTGATGAGGAGAGATGATGTTGCTCATGACTTGAAGGGTAACATTGTGATGCGTCAACTGGTTTGCAGTAGAGAAGGGTTGCGAAACAAAAAGCACCTCATGAGAGTAGATAGATGTAGAGAGCATATGCCAATTACTTGAACTAAGTTTCCAGCCAAATTACGAGTACGCTTGGATGCCAAAATAGGTAAGTGGAAAATGGTGTCCTTTGAGGAAGGACACAATCACGATCTTATCCCTCCTGAATATGTACACTTAATCCCTGCTTATCGTGGTTTAAGCGATGCTGATAAAGCCCAAGTTGATAGCTTGCACTCATTTGGTGTAAGAAGTTGTCATATAATGGGATATTTGGTAGGTCAGAAAGGGGGCTATGCCATTGTAGGTTTCACGAAGAAAGATTTGTATAACCACATTGATAGAGAAAGGCGTGCAAAAATAAAAGATGGTGATGCTATGGCTGCCTTTGGTTATCTACGTGCTAAAGCAGATAATGACCCATTGTTTTTCTCAAGGTATACACTTACTGATGATATGAAACTGAAAAATTTGTTTTGGGCAGACAAGGCCAGCATAATTGACTATGAGTGCTTTAGGGATGTTCTTGCATTTGATATAACAAGCCTTTGGTAATCTTTTTTGATTCTAATCACCATGCACAGACAACTATATTTGGTTGTGCTTTAGTTTCTGATGAAAAGACTGACACATATAGGTGGGTGTTAGAGAGATTTTTGGAAGCCATGGGTAATAAACATCCAGATGCCGTTGTGATGGATGGTGATGGGGCTATGAGGGAGGCTATAAAACAGGTCTTTCCAAATGCTGCCCATAGACTCTGTGCATGGCATCTTCATAGAAATGCATGTGAAAATGTCAAGAATCTTTCTTTTCTAGAAGATTTTAAGGATATGATATATTCAAATTATACTCCTAATGAGTTTGAAGAAAACTGGAAGAATATGATTATCAAACATGGTGTTTCAACAAACAAGTGGGTTTTGAAAACATATGAGAATAAGGAGTTGTGGGCTACTACTTTTTTAAGGGAGAAATTTTTTGGTCGTATTCGAACTACGTCACAATGTGAAGGTATAAACTCTCTAATCAATGCATATATTCGTAAAAAGAATTGTCTGCTTGAATTTATACAGAATCTTGAGCTTGCATTGAGAGAGTATAGGAATAATGAGTTGGTTGCTGATTTTTATTCATTTTATTCTGATCCTAAGATGACTACTTTGCTTCACAAATTAGAGGTTTGTGTGGCTAAGAATTTCACTCGAGAGATCTTCACAGAAGTCAAAACTCATATTGAACAGGCTGGTGCTTTGAATGTTATTAAGCGAATTGAAGATGAAGGTAAATTTGTTTACAGAATGAATAAATTCGGCAATCCTGAAAAAGAGTGTCAGGTGATGTATGATAGTGGTAATTGTAAATTCTTATGTGATTGTCGATTGTTTGAATCAAGGGGTATTCCTTGTAGTCATATCTTTTGTGCAATAAAGGATCAACATATGGATTCAATTCCTACTAGTCTAATTTACAAAAAGTGGACAAAGGCTACTAAGAGCGAATATATATCATCCACACCAGCAGAAGAAGTTGACCAGAAGAGAATGGAGGCATTGAGGTATGGTTCAATAGTTGGTGAATGCTATAGGTTAGCCGATTTAGTCTGCAAGAACGTTGATGACTTCATCGAGGTTCGAGGTGACATATTGAAGATTATTAATAAGGTAGAAATGCGTCGTCATCCTCATAAAAGACAATATTCTTTCGATCAGAAAGTTGGTGATCCAGATGTGGTGAAGACCAAGGGTGCTCCTTCTAAGAAAAACTTTGGTAAAAGGAGGAGAAAGTGCTCAAACTGTAACAAGACAGGTCATGACTATCAAAAATGTCCAAAGATTATTAGTCAGGATGATAGAAATACATTAAATGAAGAAGAATGTTTTCCTTCTGATTCAGAATCTTTATCAAATGAATTGGACAAGGAGACGATACATGTTTATGTTAATATTAATTTTTCTTAATCTTTTAGTTCATTGATAAATTGTTGATATGTATATTATTTATTCGAGTTGCAGAATCGTGAGCCATTATCGGTTGATCAGACAGATGCTCAATGGGCGAATACAACTCAAACTTCAAATATGAAGGAAAAGGTTTGGTATAATGTAGTAGAACATGCGTTGTCATTTGAGATAAATCAATATTTTTTATACAATTATTATTGTGCAGATTGTGAAATTTGAAAATGAGTCATGTGAAGGAAAGGATAGAAAAATTATTTGGCCAACTCAAAATTCAGTAAAACATGATGTAAGTAATGTTTTGTATTTATTTTGTTGTGGTATATTTTTTATATTGTAGTTATAGGTTTGATTATTGTGCATTCTACATATTACAGAGTAAGAGACAGAAAAATGATGAGTTGCGAAGTGGTGAACACAATCGGGCTGTTAACCGTGATAGTGGTACATGTAATGTAAGTCTTCTACAATCTCTCTTTAAATTTTTTTTTTGGTTTGTTAAATCCATTGTAATAACTCTTTGAGTGTTGATGTTTTGTATCAGAAATTAATGTCAGATGGTATGATGATGACAACTAGCGCAACTATTCTTATGAACGCCAATGCTATTGCCATCCCTCAACACTTTAGCAATGGGTATATACCCATTGGTCAGCCTTACATTATGTTCCCATCATATCCAATGTCTCCACATTTTCCTCAAGTTCTAGTTGTCCCGCAATTTCACGGAGCATCACTTTATCCCCAAATACCCCAGGTTATATAACACTAAATAATTGGTGGTATTTTTTATTTTTATTTTTTTATTAAATGTTTCATATTTTGTTTACACAGTCATTTGTTATGGGCAGAAATGTATTTGGTGGTAGCTCCGGTAATAGTTGTCCCAAAGGAGGGTTAAAGGGCATGAAATCTATAATGAATAAAAATGGGGATGGGGTTAATGAGGCTGCTGCAGAGGTGGAACATAATAGAGGCAAGGTAGCTGAGGTGGACATGACGAACAAGCATAAGGGAAACACTAGTTCCAGCAACCGAATGAGAAAGGGCAGAGTAATTGAGGCTATTATTGAGGTGGAAAATAAAACAAATATAGCAGTCAAGATGGATTTGATGAACCCACAAGAGGAAAAAACTGCGTCTAGCAGTAGAGTAAGAAAGGTCATAGGCAATGTGGTTATTGACAGGATGGAAAATGTAACATCCATCCTGAGTTCCGATTTCCGACTTCATCTTCAAGTTTGATCATTTCCGATTTCCGACTTCATCTTCTAGTCTCAAATTAAATGGAGTGGTTTCCGAGTTCCAACCTTCGACCTCGAGTTTCAAATATATTGTACATAATTTCCAACTTCTGGGTTTAAGTATTTTAGGTTTGATATTCTCGTCCATGACTTTTGATTTCAAAGTGTTTGATCATTTCCAATTTCCGACTTCATCTTCTAGTCTCAAATTAAATAGAGTGGTTTCCGAGTTCCAACCTTCGACCTCGAGTTTCAAATATATTGTACATAATTTCTGACTTCCGGGTTTAAGTATTTTAGGTTTGATATTCTCGTCCATGAGTTTTGATTTCAAAGTGTTTTATGTGCCTGTGATTCCGATTTCCGAATTTAATTCCTATTGGTCTTCCAAGTTATGAATGTTTCCTAATTCCCGAGTTCCGACCTTAACCATACCCAGTATTCGCTCATTTCCAACTTTCGACTTCATGTGTCAAAATAAACTGTACATCGTTTCCGACCTCCGAGTTGATAGTTTAAGAGAATGGTCACAAGTACCGACCTCCGGGTTGAATGTAATGAGTTTCGACCTTAGAGTTGAACTCAACTAGAATGGACACAAGTTCAGATCTTTGAGTTGATCTCCAAGTTCGATCAAAATTTACATGAGTTCTGATCTCCTACTTTATTCCCAAGCTTCAAATAAAACGGACTCGATTTCCGATATCCGAATTTATTTCCAAGTCTCAAATAAGGAGGGCACGAGTTCTGACATTCGACTTCAGTTTCAAGCTCAAATAAAATGGATGCGGGCTCCGACTTTACACAGAATAGAGACGAGTTCCGATTTTAGATAGAATGGAGGTGAGTTCCACTTTTGGGGCGACGTGGAGAATAATTTAGCCACAAAATAGAGAGACATGGCTGAACTTTAATCACAAAATTTCAACCAATCAACACTCACAATTCCAACTACCCTCGTTGTATTTAAGTTAGATTTTCCTTCTCACTTCTGGCTGACTTGCGCCTCCCTCTCCCTCTTGTTCCAGCCTTCTTTTTCTCTTCCCCTCTCAACCTACTCCATCAAATCTTCAAGCTTTGTCAAGATTCCATCAATCCAAACTCAAATTCAGCAAGATCACACCTAAAGGAGGTAGGATTCCATTTCTGTTCTTAAATTCTTTGAACTGTGGCTGCATGAAATTTTACTCTTCTTTATGTATTTGATGATATATTGGATGTATATGATGGATTATGGTTGGATTAACATAAAATCTTGAGTTGGAATTAAAGTTAGAAGGAGAAAAACTAGGAGGAGTGGAGAATTAAGATACTGTCTAGGTGAAAAATCCACGGTAGTCCAGATGGCAGAGTGTATGGCTCTACCTACAGTCAGTTAAATCCAATAAAACTATTTTTATATGAAAGTAGACATTCAGGGCTTTCCATACATATATAATATAAGGCCATTGGATTGATATTGAGAGAGATATGAATTTTTGAAGTTTGACCTAGGAATCAGGACTTTCATCCGGGCAGTGTGACTTAAGAAGGGTGTAACTCACCCTACATAACTCCAAATTGAGTGAAACTAACTTTGTTAGAAAGCTTACACGTACAGAAAAATTTCATAATGAAATTACTAGTTTTTTACCATCCCATTTATTCCTAGTAATTCAAAAAAGTTGCCCTATGTCCAAGCCGGGCTAGAACAGGGCAGTTCAGGAAGGTCAGATTTCGGGGCCTATAACTCAAGCCGTACTAAAGCAAATGAAATGAAACTTATTCCAAAGTTAGCTTTAATATGACACCAATTTGGTATGATTTGGACTTATTTTCGACTTTTAATAGATTTTTACTTTTAGGTGTGTAATTCTGGCCAGCCATAGGACAGGCCGGGTTAAAATGTAAATATCTTAAGTTATACAAATCAAAATTAGATGGGACCAAAGAGGTTAGAAAATAGACACATAATTTGACATATCCAAAATTCAGGTCCAAATGAGTTAAAATGAATTTAAGGCTTAATTTCTAAAAACAGGCAGAGTTGAAGAATATGAGCAGAAATTCCAAACTTTAAGGATTTGACACCTTAATGCATATATGAGTTCAATTAAAGTCTAAGTGTTGCAAATTCCATGTTGATGCTTGAAAGATTAATGCATTATATTTGATCTCTTACTGTGACTGACTGTCTGCTGAAACTGGCACTATTCATGGAAAAACGGATTTGATCCGTTATGTTGCCGAATTTACGGCAGAAGTCTATGAAACTATGAATGTTTATATTATAAGAAATTTATGATATGAACAGCTATATAATTATGAATATATTACGATGACATGATCATGAATCATTCTTATGAGCACATGCATATCTGCATATGAATGGAGCAAGAATATATGAAAGAAAATGAGGAAGCATATGTATGAGTGCATTCGGCATGTCTATGCATAATTATGTATGAGAATGAAAGGATATGAATATATTAAATGTAAATCCCTTCACTTGGAGGCAGTTACACATTAAATCCTTCCTTGTGAAGGCAATTAAATAAGATAAGATGTGGGTCCCTTCACTTGGAGGTAGTTAGAGGCAGTTGCACATTGAATCCCTCCCTGTGAAGGCAATTAAACGATAAAAATGTGGGTCCCTTCACCTGGAGGTAGTTGCACATTGAGTCCCTTCTTGTGAAGGCAACTAAAACTTAGGTCCCTCTATCTTGGAGGCAGATGGCCAACTGAGTCCTTCCGACTTAGAGGCAGTGGGTCCCCTTGTGGGTTAGTCTGTGTGACGATGGTCACGAGTTGAGCTGATGAGCTCACTCCCAGATCAGACTACCCAAGGGCAGTAAAAGCTAAAGACTAAAGACTAAAAATTAAAACATATGCAAGCAACCCACTCATGTGAGGCATGACATTGACCCAGCTAGTGTGAGTATAGAGGATAGGGCTTACATGAGGCATGGCATGACCCAGCTAGTGTAAGTACCGAAAATTTATGGTGGCATATAAATATTCATGATAAAGGATATGATGAAGGTCCTATATTCCTAAGGAACATGACATGGCGATCACGCTCTGATGGGGTATGACATGGCGATCATACTCTGGAATGTGGCATATAAAGATTTTATGATGAAAGATATGATGATGAGTCTATATTCCTAAGGAACGTGATATGGCGATTACGCTCTGATGGAGTATGACATGGCAATCATACTCTAGAATATAGCATAATAATCCCACACCCTAAGGAATGTGACATGGAGATCACATTCCGATGGAGTATGACATAGCGATCATACTCTGGGACGTGGCCGGAAGAACATATTCCTAAGAAATGTGACATGGCGATCACATCCCGATGGAGTATAACATGGTGATCGTACTCTTGAATATGTGTAACAAGTAAAGGAAGATAAAAAAAGAAAAGAAAATTTTATGTATCTGCATAAATTAAAGTACAAGTAAAGGCATGTACAGATGTTATGTCTCTAGTATATTAATGCGATTGTATTTTATTATGTTTTAGTTATTATTCATAATATAATTCATGAATTGATTTTGTATGGGCTCTCCCAAATGTCAAGTGTATGAGTAAAATAAACTTTACTTCGGATAATATATTTTCGAACTATAAAATTAAACAGTTTATATAACATGTTCACCTTTTTCATAATAAACCGAAGCAAACTAGAGATGACAATGATGACAGTATGTATGATTGTTAATGAATTCTACTGAGAATTTATAATTCTCACTCCTATTTTGGTGTTATTTCCAAATAGTTCAAGAAGTCCCAAAGATGGCCGAGGTTGCTATCAGATAAGGTCCGCTCAAGTAACTGTAACAACTCCTGAGTGTGGTACTATGACTTAAGCATAGTACTATACTTGGGAGGGTGTTACAGAAAATAATAGAAGTGAGGCAGCTAAGGTGGGCTTAACTAACCAACCAGAGGGAAAAATTACATGCAATGGCCGAACGACGAAGCCTCCTTCTAAATGGAAAGACTACATTTGATTTGGGAACAAATTGTGGTATGATTCTTATTCGTGTCTTTCTCGTTGCAAAACCCTTTCTTCATTTGATACTACATTGTAGCAGCTCATACGATGCATGTTTTCATTTGTTTGGTTATTGTTTCACTGATTGAATAGTTTTAGTACTTTCTTTCTCATTATAATACAAGCTATATTGACAAGATATGTGGTCAACAATTTTGAGAAACTCCATCAAAATATAAAACTATTAGTTTTATTGTGATGGAAACTTTAGAGTTCAGAGGTAAGGATAAATCAAAGGCAGTCTTACATTTTAGTTTTTGAGAGTTCTATGTTGAATAGTTTGTCTGCATTAGGCATGCCACATATCTATGTTTCAAAAGGGATTTGTGACTTATATCTAACTTCTATCTTGCTGTATTATGCCATTAATCCTGTGGTTGATACCAGGTAGTGTACAGATTTTGGCATGGCTAGGCAATTCAATGAGATTGGAAGGTCAAATTCTATGTGTGGAACTTTAGAGTACATGGTCCTTGAAAGCATTATGAGGAAAGTTCATGATAAGGCAGCAGATTGATGGAGAGTAGTTGCATCATTCTATGTGTTCACATGTATATCAGAGCTGGTTACTGAATACGGTTGTTTTGATTGTTTAATAATCGCACAGAGAGTTGTTCCAACTTTTAAGGATTCTTTTGCATAATGTTTTATGTAGTGACTTGAGCAGATATGTCAAAGGACATACGGGTAATCTTTGTGCATACTATTCATACAAAAGTTAAAATTGTCAATTGTTTAGTGTGGAATTTGTGTATTAGCTGAGTGTTGAGACCTTGTCCCTGATATTATTGCTTCTTCTGCATCTTATCCTTTGTTTGTTTGTATGCATTTTTACCAGGTTAATATTTCTGTTCGTGGTTGGTACATGCAGTAATTCTTTTGAGCTGTCATGAGCCAGTCTTAATTCAAGAATATGTTTCTTGTGAATCGTCCTGAAAAGAAAAACAGATCTAAGATCTGTTAAACTATTGGATGAGTGTAGTGAAAATAGAGATATAGATCTTTTGCTAATAACATAGGTTAGCAAGAGAGAGATGTGCAACCCCTATCACATTACCAGCTTTGGATGCAGGATTAGAGTCAAGTTTGGGATTATGCTGATTCTAGTCTTTTGGTCATATTTTCATTTAAGTTCAGTGGTACCTTTATTTGGTCCACATTCATTACATAACAGCTCCAAATTCTTTGCATCTAATCCCGCAAATAGCTCCATATTTGCTGCATGAACATGCACGACAATATCTTACTGCCGTAGAGTATTCGCATATCAATCAATTTACTTCCCATAAATGTGCATGTCATCAGTGTGTGATATCAGTCAATGTATGATTGACAGTGAATTTTCATTGTTATATCTATTTATTAATAATCATAATACAATAATTAATTTTCATTTTAAAATTATTTTATTAAATTACTTTCTTAGAATTTCTTTAAATTATTGTTATTTTTAAATTTTAATATAAAATAAAATTATAAATATATGTTCAGTTCAACAAAAATTATAAATATATAATGTTGATTTCAATTAAATTTTTATTATCTACTAATATAATACTTTAAAAGCATAACTTGAAAAATTCTGTTAACTGGTAGCTTTTTGGCCTCCTTTCTTATAATTATACAAAAAAAAAAACTATTATTAAATTTATATAAATAATGATATATAATATATGCCGTAAAAAGTAAAACATAAATAAATATCTATACTATATTTTTTTAAAAAATTATAATAGGCATAAACAAATATATGCATTCTCCACGTATCTATTATCCTTAATCAATTTTGTTTAGTATTGGATGAAACAATTTCAAATAAAGAGAGTGGAGAGGGAATTGGAATGATTTTCTTTAATTACAAACTTTTGTAGTTATAGTAAGATAATGACTTTTATATCAACATTTTTAATCTAATTTCCATATTAGGAAAATAAATTCTTATAAATAGATTCATTTTTGATAATAGGTTGTCGTACAAAATAAATTATATGAACTTCTAAACTAAGGGTGTGTTTTTCTGTGACTTTTTTGGTAAAAAATTATTTTTTTACTAAAAAAATTAGTTTTCATATATTTGGATAATTTTTTTAAAATAATTATAGTATAAAAAATACATTTTCATCTTTTTTGTAGAGGCTGAAGTAGGGATGTCAAAAAAATCCGCCACCATGAATTTTTGATAAAAAACAAGATGTAGAATAAAGACCCTCCTTACTAAACCCCCAAGAAATCTGTCCTTAGAAACGTAGATAACAAGGAAAAGATAGAAAGTTCTGCATCACACAGAACAAAATGAGGAAAACTTCACAATTGTATTGATAGTCAAACCATGATAAAAGGAAAGAATTTCCCTACTATGAAACCTGTCCATAGCAACCTAGATCAAAGGAAAGAATTTCCCTACTAGACCTTCAAAGAACCTATCCTTAACAACCTAGATCAAAAGGAAAAAAATTATGCTTATAATCTTTACCTTTTCTAATTTTTTTCTCCTTTTTTTTCTCTTTTTTTTAATAAAAAAAAACTGAACTAGCAACAAAGATTGAATGCAAAACAAAAGAAACACAAAGATGGAATAAAGACGTGACAGCAACACACAAGGATAGAATGCAAAAACACAAAAAAAAGAACGCAAACGGACAAGAAAAGAAGATAAAAAAGAAACGTAAAAGACAACGGGACGAATATAGGGAAAAGATTTTGCCCCCACAGGTAATGGGGATGAGGATGGGGATTTTAAATACTCGCATGGTAAACGGGGCGGGGGCAGGGATCACTATCACCATACTCACGGATACCCGATATAAAATTACTATTTTACCCTTAAGTTATTAACTTAGTTAGGCTAATATTGTTATTATTTAAATTACTTGGACTAATGTTTAAATTTAGAAGTTAAATTTATTTGTACTTATTATATGTTAGACTAATAGTTAGATTACTATTATGTATTTATTTTTATTTTAATTTGTTGAAATTTAGATTGAAAAATTAGATTATTGTGCTTATTTTGTGTTTATTTTATGTGTTTATTTTTATTTTAAGTATATTAAGTTGTTAGAATTCGAATTGTAGAATTAGATTAGTATTTGTGCTTATTTTAAGCATTTTATGATATTAGAATTTTTATATTTAATTTAAATTTTTTGAATTTTTTACATTTTAACGGATATCCATGGATATCCACAGGTACTTGTAAACTCATGAAATTCAAAAACAGTACTATATTTATGGGAGGGACAGGGGTTATCCCCCGCCCCTGCCCCACCCCATTTACATTCCTAAGCTGAAGTCTAAAGTCTAAAGTCTAACATTAAAAAAAAAAAATCTCATTATTGTATATTGAAACAATTTAATGCAAGTGTAAACATGCTAATCGATAGTTGGTAAAAACAAAATCTCCTTTCACAATTGTCAATTTGAACATAAATACTTTTACGTTTATAAACTTTTACAATTATAGAAACTCAATTAGAAAAGCTTATTGGCATATCCAGTACTAGATCAAGGCAACAAGCTCATGTTATAGAATTTTATTTCTTTTTTACATGCTCATAACATGTTTCATTTTGATTAAACTAATATTTGTACATGTGCAATGCAACTCAAAAAAAAAAAAAAAAAACTCTCCATTTCCTCATCCTTACCTTTCTTCAACTTTTAGTAAAGTAGTTTTTTTAATAAAAATAGAAGAAATCATATAAAATTATTTTTTCATAATATCTCATTATTTAAAGCATAATCCATTTTATAAGGATATATATGCTTTTAATTTAAACTTAAATGATTTGGTTTATGAATTAAATTTCATGTTATTGAATAATTACATAAAATAAATCATAATTCATGGTCACTAAAAATCTGAAAGAATTATTATCATAATTTACTTTTGATAAATTGATATCATAACTTATTAAAGACAAAATATTTATCAATTGATATAGGTAATGTAAGTATTATCATAATTTACTTCAGTAGTAATTTTTTATTCGAAGAGATTGAGCAATAAAGTGATTTTAACAATTCTTATAATAATTCTTTTTATATTTGTCAAATATAATTAAAATTTTAATCAAATTGTATAAATTTTTTTTACTCTTTTTATAGAATTTAGACTTTAAAACTAAATTGAAATTGAAAAATTGCCAAGTACTTTGCAAAATAGCATGCTTTTTAAAATTATTTAACTATGAAGTTAAAGAAAGTGAAAGGGGAGAAGAGAAAAGATAATTTGATTTTTTGTTATTTAGTCTTTATTAAAATTTATAAGAATTCTTATACAGTAAATTATATTTTTAATAATGAATTATGAGATTAATTTATATGTATTAATAATATAACATAATTTTATACTATCAATTATTACATAAAAATTGAAAGTGAATATCCTTATAAATAAATTATATTTTTAATAATGTACTATTAAATTCACTAAAAAATAATAAGGTAGTATCTCTATAAAATAAATTATATTTTCAATAATGAGTTATACCACTTTGTTAAATTTATTTTACTGCAAGTTTGAAAAAAGGGAAAAAAATGAAAAGAAATTAATTTTTTGTTTTGTTGTTTATTCCTTACTTGAAAAAGAAAAATTTTCTCTAAATTAATTAAAAATTAAGAGATAAATTCCAATATAAGGATTATGATTATTAAAAAATGTAAATTATATATACCATATAATTCGCACCGGCGCATCGCACATATCAAATATAGTAGTCTAATAAATATTTGACATGATTAAAAAATAGGAATTGATTTAGAAATTAATTATTATATTCAAAATCTAAAAAATATTATTGTGCGTAGAATTTAGAACACAAAAATTGATTTCAGTTGATTCAAATTTAATATTAAATCAAATCAATTTGTACTCAAAGTTGCAAATATATCGGAATAACAAAAGGGAGTTCCTGAAAAAGGGCTTCGCCTCACGATAAAGGATGAGGGATTTCATCAAAAAAGAAGCCGTATAACACTGTTTTGGATTGCATGAGATCAGTCCGAAAAAAAAAGGAAAGTTTTTAGCAATGAGATAATTGATATGTGGTGGATACGCTACCAATCTGCCTACTATTCTTGCTCGTTGCTTTGCATTGCAAATATGGAAAGAATTCGAAAATTTCGTTGCTTCTACCGAATTGGGGTTCTTTCCCTTATCAATTTGTGATTTCTTACTCGGAATTCTCAGATTCTACCATATTTCCCTAGATTCCTGAGTTAATAATGACTCAATCAACTCTCTCAAGTATGTACTGTAACATATATAGTGTAGCATCAATGGTTATATTTTCTCCTTCCACTTAAGTGCTTTTCACTAACTCTCCTGCAAACATGGCCGCCAGACCGAAGCGAAGGTGCACTGTTAACAGGGTGAGACAGGACCTAGAAGCGCAATCTAAGGTTGTTGACGCTACAAAGCAGGATGAATCTCATCACCAATTCTCCAAACCAGCTGACAATGAACCCATCGAAATATCTTCGAGGTAACTCTCTGTTGATGCTATCTTCTGGGCATACACATAAGAATCCTTATAATAAAGTTTAACATTGATGTGTTATGCTTGAGCACCAATCACTGGTTCACATTCATCTATCATGTATAGGCCTTTTGATTTTTACATTGTAGTCACTAGACACACTAGCTAACAATATATATCATGCATTGGATACATATGTAAAGGTATTTGATTAAGACTCAGCATTCACTAATAGTTCATTGATTAAATCATTATCCAATTTTGTTGTGTTATATAAATTTAATTAATATGTACTACCAGGATTTATATTTCATTTTTTTTTCTTTTTGTATCTATGTGTAATTTTTTTATATAACTTTGACTAACGATTGTTCTTCATGCTAGTCATCATGGCAGCATTAAGAGAGCACCCAATGCGGAAGATAAGGTAATTTAAGACCACAACATCTTCAAATCTAACGAATCTGTTAGTTTATTATTTAATTATGTGTTTTAGCCTGACTAACATGACTACTGTGAACTTTTTATCCTAACAGAATGTCTTTGAGGAATTTAGTCGTATCGATTCGTCAGTGCAAGAGATGAAACAAGTAGTCAATAATTTAACTAGCTATGTTGTGAACCAATGTCCTTCTATGTTGGACATGAGTCAACACATGGTTCCTATGTTTATTCCGCTTTCAGGCTACGCCGGTTTTATGCCATTAGTTTTGAGTGGTGTAAACACCTCTGGAAGTTTCTCTCCAGCAAATCACAATGCAACTAATTTTGTTATGGCCAAACTCAAGTCTCCAGATGTTATTTTCCAAGAAAAGTCCCTTCATAGAGGTAGTAATAGTAGGTCGAGAGGAAGGGGAAAATCAACACCTAAAGTTGCACCTCATGATGGAAATGTTGATGTTGGGTTAGGAAGAAAGTTGTTCTCACCAAGCAATCAACCTAATGGACGGGGAACCAAGAGTCAAACATTGGGCACTCCTTCTGGGTATTACATTCGATCACCTTCTTCAGTGCAGCCCCCAATCAAAAAAGGGGGATTGCTTGGTGAGAACAACTTTCTTCCTACCCCAACATCAACATTTCCATCATGAGGTGCAACTTTAGGTGTTGATTTTCCCCTTCCTCCCGACCTACTATTACTACCTCTATGAAGGGACTTTTCTTGGAAAATAACATCTGGAGACTTGAGTTTGGCCATAACAAAATTAGTTGCACTGTGATTTGCTGGAGAGAAACTTCCAGAGGTGTTTACACCACTCAAAACTAATGGCATAAAACCGGTGTAGCCTGAAAGCGGAATAAACATCGGAACCATGTGTTGACTCATGTCCAACATAGAAGGACGTTGGTTCACAACATAGCTAGTTAAATTATTGACTACTTGTTTCATCTCTTGCACTGACGAATCAATACGACTAAATTCCTCAAAGACATTCTGTTAGGATAAAAAGTTCACACTAGTCATGTTAGTCAGGCTAAAACACATAATTAAATAATAAACTAACAGATTCGTTAGATTTGAAGATGTTGTGGTCTTAAATTACCTTATCTTCCGCATTGGGTGCTCTCTTAATGCTGCCATGATGATTAGCATGAAGAACAATCGTTAGTCAAAGTTATATAAAAAATTACACATAGATACAAATAGAAAAAAAAATGAAATATAAATCCTGGTAGTACATATTAATTAAATTTATATAACACAACAAAATTGGATAATGATTTTTGACATCCCTACTTCAGCCTCTACAAAAATGATGAAAATGTATTTTTTATACTATAATTGTTTTAAAAAAATTATCCAAATATATGAAAATTGACTTTTTTCAATAAAAAAATGATTTTTTACCAAAAAAGTCACAAGAAAAACACACCCTTAGTTTAGAAGTTCATATAATTTATTTTGTACGACAACCTATTATCAAAAATGAATCTATTTATAAGAATTTATTTTCCTAATATAGAAATTAGATTAAAAATGTTGATATAAAAATCATTATCTTACTATAACTACAAAAGTTTGTAATTAAAGAAAATCATTCCAATTCCCTCTCCACTCTCTTTATTTGAAATTGTTTCATCCAATACTAAACAAAATTGATTAAGGATAATAGATACATGGAGAATGCATATATTTGTTTATGCCTATTATAATTTTTTAAAAAAAATATAGTATAGATATTTATTTATGTTTTTTCAAATTGTTATACTTTTTACGGCATATATTATATATCATTATTTATATAAATTTAATAATTTTTTTTTTTTGTATAATTATAAGAAAGGAGGCCAAAAAGCTGCCAGTTAACAGAATTTTTCAAGTTATGCTTTTGAAGTATTATATTAGTAGATAATAAAAATTTAATTGAAATCAACATTATATATTTATAATTTTTGTTGAACTGAACATATATTTTTAATTTTATTTTATATTAAAATTTAAAAATAACAATAATTTAAAGAAATTCTGAGAAAGTAATTTAATAAAATAATTTTAAAATGAAAATTAATTATTGTATTATGATTATTAATAAATAGATATAACAATGAAAATTCACTATCAATCATACATTGACTGATGTCACACACTAATGACATGCACATTTATGGAAAGTAAATTGATTGATATGTGAATACTCTACGGCAGTAAGATATTTTCATGCATGTTCACGCAGCAAATATGGAGCTATTTGCAGGATTAGATGCAAAGAATGTGGAGCTGTTATGTAATGAATGTGGACCAAATAAAGGTACCACTGAACTTAAATGAAAATATGACCAAAAGACTAGAATCAGCATAATCCCAAACTTGCCTCTAATTCTGCATCCAAAGCTGGTAATGTGATAGGGGTTGCACGTCTCTCTCTTGCTAACCTATGTTATTAGCAAAAGATCTATATCTTTATTTTCACTACACTCATCCAACAGTTTAATAGATCTCAGATCCGTTTTTCTTTTCAGGACGATTCACAGGAAACATATTCTTGAATTAAGACTGGCTCATGACAGCTCAAAAGAATTACTGTACCAACCACCAACAGAAATATTAACCTGGTAAAAAAGCATACAAACAAACAAAGGATAAGATCCAGAAGAAGCAGTAATATCAAGGACAAGGTCTCAATACTCAGCTAATACACAAATTCCACACGAAACAATCAACAATTTTAACTTTTGTATGAATAGTATGCACAAAGATTACCCGTATGTCCTTTGACATATCTGCTCAAGTCACTACATAAAACATTATGCATAAAATCCTTAAATGTTGGAACAACTCTCTGCGCAATTATTAAACAATCAAAACAACCGTATTCAGTAACCAGCTCTGATATACATGTGAACACATAGAATGATGCAACTACTCTCCATCAATCTGCTACCTTATCGTGAACTTTCCTCATAATGCTTTCAAGGACCATGTACTCTAAAGTTCCACACATAGAATTTGACCTTCCAGTCTCATTGAATTGCCTAGCCATGCCAAAATCTATACACTACCTGGTATCAACCACAGGATTAATGCCATAATACAGCAAGATAGAAGTTAGCTATAAGTCACAAATCCCTTTTGAAACATAGATATGTGGCATGCCTAATGCAGACAAACTATTCAACATAGAACTCTCAAAAACTAAAATGTAAAAGTCTACTCTTAAGACTACCTTTGATTTATCCTACCTCTGAACTCTAAAGTTTCCATCACAATAACACTAATAGTTTTATATTGTGATGGAGTTTCTCAAAATTGTTGACCACATATCTTGTCAATATAGCTTGTATTATAATGAGAAAGAAAGTACTTAAACTATTAAATCAGTGAAACAATAACCAAACAAATGAAAACATGCATCGTATGAGCTGCTACAATGTAGTATCAAATGATGAAAAGGTTTTGTAACGAGAAAGACAAGAATAAGAATCATACCACAATTTGTTCCCAAATCAAATGTAGTCTTTCCATTTAGAAGGAGGCTTCCTCGTTCGGCCACTGCATGTAATTTTTCCCTCTAATTGGTTAGTCAAGTCCACCTTAGCTGCCTCACTTCTATTATTTTCCATCCTGTCAACAACCACATTGCCTATGACCTTTCTTACTCTACTGCTAGATGCAGTTTTTTCCTCTTGTGGGTTCATCAAATCCATCTCAGCTGCTATATTTGTTTTATTTTTCACCTCAATAATAGCCTCAATTACTCTGCCCTTCCTCATTCGGTTGCCGGAACTAGTGTTTCCCTTATGCTTGTTCGTCATGTCCACCTCAGCTGCCTCGCCTCTATTATGTTCCACCTCTGCAGCAGCCTCATTAACACCGTCCCCATTTTTATTCATTATAGATTTCATGCCCTTCAACCCTCCTTTGGGACAACTATTATCGGAGCTACCACCAAATACATTTCCGCCCATAAACAAAATATGAAACATTTAATAAAAAAAATAAAAATAAAAAATACCACCAATTATTTAGCGTTATATAACCCGGGGTATTTGGGGATAAAGTGATGCTCCGTGAAATTGCGGGACAACTGGAACTTAAGGAAAATGCGGAGACATTGGATATGATAGGAACATAGTGTAAGGCTGACCAATGGGTATATACCCATTGCTAAAGTGTTGAGGGATGGCAATAGCATTGGCGTTCATAAGAACAGTTGCACCAGTTGCCATCATCCTACCATCTGACATTAATTTCTGATACAAAACATCAACACTCAAAGAGTTATTACAATGGATTTAACAAACCAAAAAAAATTTAAAGAGAGATTGTAAAAGACTTACATTACATGTACCACTATCATGGTTAACAGCCCGATTGTGTTCACCACTTCGCAACTCATCATTTTTCTGTCTCTTACTCTGTAATATGTAGAATGCACAATAATCAAACCTATAACTACAATATAAAAAATATATCACAACAAAATAAATACAAAACATTACTTACATCATATTTTACTGAATTTTGAGTTGGCCAAATAATTTTTCTATCCTTTCCTTCACATGACTCATTTTCAAAATTCACAATCTGTACAATAATAAATGTGTAAAAAATATTGATTTATCTCAAATGACAACGCATGTTCTATTACATTATACCAAACCTTTTCCTTCATATTTGAAGTTTGAGTTGTATTCGCCCATTGAGCATCTGTCTGATGAACCGAAAATGGCTCACGATTCTACAACTCGAATAAATAATATACATATCAACAATTTATCAACGAACTAAAAGATTAAGAAAAATTAATATTAACATAAACATGTACCGTCTCCTTGTCCAATTCTTTTGATAAAGATTCTAAATCAGAAGGAAAACATTCTTCTTCATTTAATGTATTTCTGTCATCCTGACCAATAATCTTTAGGCATTTTTGATAGTCATGACCTGTCTTGTTATAGTTTGAGCACTTTCTCCTCCTTTTACCAAAGTTTTTCTTAGAACGAGCACCCTTGGTCTTCACCACATCTGGATTACCAACTTTCTGATCAAAAGAATATTGTCTTTTATGAGGATGACGACGCATTTCTACCTTATTAATAATCTTCAATATGTCACCTCGAATCTCGATGAAGTCATCAACGTTCTTGCAGACTAAATCGGCTAACCTATAGCATTCACCAACTATTGAACCATACCTCAATGCCTCCGTTCTCTTCTAGTCAACTTCTTCTGCGGGTGTGGATGATATATACTCGCTCTTAGTAGCCTTTGTCTACTTTTTGTAAATAGACTGCTAGGAATTGAATCCATATGTTGATCCTTAATTGCACAAAAGATATGACTACAAGGAATACCCCTTGATTCAAATAATCGACAATCGCATAAGAATTTACAATTACCACTATCATACATCACCTGACACTCCTTTTCAGGATTGCCGAATTTATTCATTCTGTAAACAAATTTACCTTCATCTTCAATTCGCTCAATAACATTCAAAGCACCAGCTTGTTCAATATGAGTTTTGACTTCTGTGAAGATCTCTCGAGTGAAATTCTTAGCTGCACAAACCTCTAATTTGTGAAGCGAAGTAGTCATCTTAGGATCATAATAAAATGAATAAAAATCAGCAACCGACTCATTATTCCTATACTCTCTCAATGCAAGCTCAAGATTCTGTATGAATTCAAGCAGACTATTCTTTTTACGAATATATGCATTGATTAGAGAGTTTATACCTTCACATTGTGACGTAGTTCGAATACGACCAAAAAATTTCTCCCTAAAAAAAGCAGTAGCCCACAACTCCTTATTCTCATATGTTTTCAAAACCCACTTGTTTGTTGAAACACCATGTTTGATAATCATATTCTTTCGATTTTCTTCAAACTCATTAGGAGTATAATTTGAATATATCATATACTTAAAATCTTCTAGAAAAGAAGGATTCTTGACATTTTCACATGCATTTCTATGAAGATGCCTTGCACAGAGTCTATGGGCAGTATTTGGAAAGACCTGTTTTATAGCCTCCTTCATAGCTCCATCACCATCTGTCACAACAGCATTTGGATGTTTATTACCCATGGCTTCCAAAAATCTCTCTAACACCCACTTATATGTGTCAGTCTTTTCATCAGAAACTAAAGCACAACCAAATATAGTTGTCTGTACGTGGTGATTAGAACCAGAAAAGATTACCAAAGGCTTGTTATACTTATTTTTTCTATACATTGTATCAAACACAAGAACATTCCCAAAGCACTCATAGTCAATTAGGCTGCCCCTGTTTGCCCAAAACAAATTTTTCAGTTTCATATCATCAGTAAGTGTATACCTTAGGAAAAACAATGGGTCATTATTTGCTTTAGCACGTAGATAACCAAAGGCAGCCATAGGATCACCATCTTTTATTTTTGCACGCCTTTCTCCATCAATGTGGTTATACAAATCTTTGTTCGTGAAACCTACACTAGCATAGCCCCCTTTCTGACCTACCAAATATCCCATTATATGACAACTTCTTACACCAAATGAGTGCAAGCTATCAACTTGGGCTTTATCAGCATCGCTTAAACCACAGTAAGCAAGGATTAAGTGTACATATTTAGGAGGGGTAAGGTCATGATTGTGTCCTTCCTCAAAGGACACCACTTTCCACTTACCTATTTTGGCATCCAAGCGCACTCGTAATTTGGCTGGACACTTAGTTCGAGTAATTGGCTTACGCTCTCTACATCTATCTACTCTCATGAGGTGCTTTTTGTTTTGCAACCCTTCTCTACTGTAAACCAGTTGACACATCACAATGTTACCCTTCAAGTCGTGAGCAACATCATCTCTCCTCATCACAAAACCATTACACCTAGCGTATGTACTATAAAACTCATGTGCTTCAGCTTCACCCTCAAATTCTAATCGTCGTATATCATCTCCAGTCACTTGAATAATTTTTTCTAAACCTATATCTTCCTGAACTCTATTTTTACCATCACCATTACCATTGTTTTCATTCTCACAACCATGTTCTTCCTTGCTACCAAAAAAGCCATCCTTCATATCTGAATCGTCACTTAAGTTGATAGCCAAATCTTCACCATTCTTATCCATCTGCATTAATGTCAATGAGGCACAAAACTCTTCAATAATTTTAAATACTCTAGTACATTACTGATACGCCAAGGTAGCAACTAAATATGTGAATGGCACCAGCAAATGATTAGTCTTACCTTATAGGGACTATGTGCAAATTCAATTTATAAGGGCCACAACAAGCAAAAGGATTTTTTTTCCTTTTATCATACAAGAAAGAGGATCTATGAAATTGATAACACAAAGTTTAAAAAGAATAAACTGAAAAAAAAAAAAAAGAGATGTAGTTGTATATTGTGAGAAAATAAAGAATATTGATATAACAGTTCAGTTCAAAGAAGGCAAAAAAAAAAAAAAAAAACACTTCAAATATTAAAATAGAACAAGAACGTGATTCATGCAGTATTATCAACATCCCATAACATGTCAAGAGTTTAGGCATGAATGTGTAGGCCTAATAAATGCATTGGGACTAGTAGTTTACATAGATAGACACAACTAAAAGAACAAGCTCTGATAAGGCAATTAAAACTCATTTGGATGAATTCGTGAAATAGCTTTTGGACTCAGAAGTTACTTGCAGCTTACACTTACACCCAAGTGATCAAATATGTACAATAGTAAGCACAACATAAATATTTCAAAATTGCATATAAGCACTTTATGATAAAACTATTGCAACATCCTTCCTATATGCATTTATCAACATTGGTTGGTATTAATAGAAGGTACATTTATCATCACCTAAAGCAATTGTAATTGAAGCAATGACAATTAGTAATTTAGTATAGATAAGACAAATAAGTAACATTTTTTATTTTATACCCAGTTTTCAAAAATGGAATGCAAGCATGGCTAAGTTTCAAAATCTTGGAGCATCAAATAGTAGATATTTTGACAAAATAGCTCAATAAAGATCAAGAAGACCAATTAGAAGACATGCTAAGCAGCAATAAAAATATCATAATTCGAAACTTATATGACACTTGGGACTTATTTATAAACCTAACTTGCCCTCTGATGCTTAAGTCAGTTAAACAACAAATATGGAATTTGGAGCCAATTGAGGGGACAAACCATTAACACTAACAGTAAAACTAAGTACTAATGCCTTTACACCCAAAAAGGTACATTCCATTCCATAGAAAGTGATCATTTCTTTTGTTTTGACTACAACTTTGTAACAGAATTAGTTTAGTAACAATATTAAATAAATGTTCATCATAAGACAAGTATATACCTGGTAGCTTTCGAGGTTTGAGTAAAGGAACAAACTTTGCACCAATGGCTAACGCAATTGAGGAACCAAAAAAGAACCCCCTCGCTTCCACTCTTGCATGTAATTCAATCCAATCACATTAGCACAAAAACCAACAAAAAGCCAAAATCTACTAGTTCAATAATGAAGATTATCATCATCAACAGCAGCTAAGCCTTTTTTTCACTAGGTGAAGAAAATTACATTGATCAAATGACACCAATACATCTTATCATCCTATGATAAGACAATAAAATCTAAGTCCTTTTTAGTGAAGAAGGTCATCATTATTAACAATATTTACAGGAAAGTTAATGATAAGTGCAAATTAGTTTGCCAAACCATCACAAATAACATGGCCCTGGTGCTTTAGTAGTCCATCAAATGCTTCTAAAACCAAAACCCTCATTTCAATGGTTAAATTTAGCACCCCACCAACAGATGAATCCAACACACATAGATTCAATAGATGCATGTATTGCTTAAAATACGCAAATTATTGAACAAAAATTAAAAGAAAACCAGAGACAGAAATTGAGGACAGAAAACAATACAAACACATAGACATGCACACAATAAATAAATAAAAGGTACATAAAATAGATAGATAATAGGATATAATACTAACATACCTGTACAAATATGGAAGCAACCAACAAGAAGGGGAAGGAATAGGTGTGGAGGATGGTTCGTTGAGTGCGCTTGAAGATCCAGTGACTGATGAAGGGGTGGCGGAAGCAGATTGACGGTGCTGGCTGGTGGTAGAAGGTGGGTCGACGGTGCCCACCGTCACTGGCGATGCGGGTGGAAGACGAAGATGCTCGCCGGCGCTGGTTGTGAGGGGTTGGGTGTAACACCCTCCCAAGTACAGTACTATGCTTAAGTCTTAGTACCACACCCTGGAGTTGTTACTGTTACCTGACCGGACCTTATCTGACAGCAGCTTTAGCCGTCTTCGAAAACTTCTGAAACTATCTGGAGACAACACGGAAATAGAAGTGAGAATTATAAATTCTCAGTAGGATTCTCTAATTAACATACATAATGTCATTGTTATCATCTCTAGTTTGCTTCGGTTTATTATGAAAAAGTGAACATGCTATACAAACTATTTAAACAGTTAGAAAATATATTATCCGAAGCAAAGTTTACTTTTACACATAGACTTGGCATTTGGGAGAGCCTACTCATTATTAATTCATGAATACTACCATGGATATTAATTACAACATATTAATCCACACATAACATCAATATGCTGGGAGCATAACATCTGCACATAACTTTACTTGTACTTGAACTTATGCATATACATAAAACTTGCTTCTCTTTCTTTATCTTCCTTTACTTGTTACACATATTCCAGAGTATGATCGTCATGTCATACTCTATCAGAATATGATCGCCATATCACAGTCTTTAGGAATATGTTCTTCCTGTCATGTCCTAGAGTACGATTGCCATGTCATACTCCATCAGAGTGTGATCGCCATGTCACATTCCTTAGGGTGTGGGATCATCATGCTATATTCCAGAGTATGATCGCCATGTCATACCCTGTCAGAGCGTGATCGCCATGTCACGTTCCTTAGGAATATAGACTCATCATCATATCTTTACATGCCACATTCCAGAGTATGATCATCATATCATACCTCATCATAGCGTGATCGCCATGTCACGTTCCTTAGGAATATGGAATCTCCATTCGATACTTATACTAGCTGGGTCATGCCATGTCTCATGTAAGTTCTATCCCCTATACTCACACTAGCTGGGTCGATGCCATGCCTCATGTGAGCAGGGTGCTTACATATGCTTTAATCTTTAGTCTTTAGTCTTTAGTCTTTAGCCTTTACTACCCTTGGATAGCCTGGCCTTGGAGTGAGCTTGTCAGCCCCACCCGTGACCGTCGTCACATCGACTCACCCACAAGGGAATTCACGTGCTTCTAGTCTTGGAGGGACTCACGTTTTATCATTTAACTGCCTTCACAAGGAGGGATCTCAATTAACTGCTTCCGAATGAAGGGATTCACATTTAATATATTCATGGCTTTTTATTCTCATACATGATCATGCATAAGCATGCTGGATGTACTCATACATATGCTTCATCATTTGTTTTCATATTCGTCATAATTCATATCATATTTAACTCATCCTTGCATAGAAACATTCCTAGCTTCATAGACTTCTGCCGTAAATCCGGCAGCATAACGGATCAGTTCCGTTTCCCCTTGAATAGTACCAGTATTCAGCATATCAACTTAACAAAGAAATCACATCATTCCATTCATAATGCAACATATTTAATTCATGTTTCAATCATCAAACTCAAGGTACAAGTATTGCAATTAAAACAGGTTTTTTGTCTCACTACTTGCATTCAACCCAATTTTTGTAAATCCTGCCATAATCTCTATTTAACTCTTCTGGACCTCAATTTTGGATATGTTAAAGTGTTATGTGTCTATTTTCTAACCTCTTTGGTCCCATCTAATTTTGATAAGTATAACTTAAGATATAAATATTTTACCTCAGCATACCCTATTCTTAGCCAGAATTGGGTTCTTATAAAAGAAAATTCACTAAAAATCGAAAACTAGGTGAAATCATACGAATTTTATATCAAACTAAAGCTAACACAACAAGCTTTAAAATGAGTTAAGTTTCATGTCATTTTATTAAGTGTATTTTGAGTTATGAGTCCCGAAATATTACCCTACTGGACTACTCTGTTCCAGCCTAGGTTAAACTTAAGTCAACTTCATTGGTGTGCTGGGAACAAATGGCAATGAATCTGGTTCTGAAATTTTTATGGGATGTTTTATTATATGTTAGCTTTCAAACAACTTTAGTTTCACTCAATTTGGAGTTGTATAGGATGAGTTATATCCTTCTCAACTCATACTTCCCAGGTAAGAATCCAGATTTCTAGGTTAAAATTCAAAAATTCATAACTAACTCAATACTAAACCAATGGACTTATATTTTATATGTATGGAAAGCCCTAGATGTCTACTTTCATATAAAAATGGATTCGTCAAATTTAAATGGCTGTAGGAAGAGCCGTACACTCCGCCATACGGACTGCCGAGGGTTTTTGGTTTTTTAGCCTCTCAGCTCTTCCTATCTTCATCCTTTCTTGCTTCCAATTCGGTTTTAATCTTACAAACAGACAATAAACCAGCCATATATCATCATAATCACTCAATCAATACATCAAAAATTGAGAAAACAAACCACCACCAGCCACCCAAATCAGAAAATCAAGACAAGAATTGGAATCCTACCTCAAATTGATGTAGAAACTAGCTAAAATTGAGCTCTTGGTGGAGGGGGTGGATGAGACTTGGAGTTTTGAGGAAGATGAAGTGAAAATTGGAGAAGGAGGAGTGAGGGATGGCCAACTGAAGAGGGAGCTCGAAAATTGGGTGGAGAAGGAAGAAAAATCTGATTTAATGATGGTAGTAGTTGGCTTTTTGCAATGTAATTGGTTGGAGCACAAGAGGCTGAAATTCAGCCAAGCTTCCTCCTTTCTTGTGGCCTTATTTGCGCCACTTTTAGGGGTTAAGTGGCTGAGTTCTCAGCCACTTAAAGTAGGGTTAATGAGTTGAAATTCTATTGGTTCGGTTCCGACAGTTTAAAATACCGTAATCTTACCGATTTTCTTTAAATCGGTAAATCGGTTTTGAAGAAATTTGTGAAGTTTTATATGTTTATATTCTAATTATTTCTAATCCTAATATCTCTAATTAACACTTAATTAGCTCCTAATTAATCTCTAATTAATTTCTAATTAGCTTTACTTATCCATTAAAATCAAATTAATCAATTAAGGATGTAAATTAATCGTTTTGCAAATTGATGGCCTTTCTGTTTTCTATTTTTCATGGCTAATGGCATTTTCGTAATTATGGGTAATTCTAGGGGCATCCCATGTCATTTCACATATGGATACCTCCGTGGCTCAATCGGCCGAGGTTTAGGTTTCCACGTTTTCGCTACGTGATTCTGCTTCACTTAAAACCTTATTCTGCTAATTCTATTGACATAGGGACCTAAATATCATTTTCTAAAAAGTTTAGGGGCAAGGTGATGAATAATAAAAGTTTGTTGTTATTATTTCCTATTACGTTATATGGGGATGTTACATTGGGCGCTTCTTTGCTCAAAACAGGGGCTGGGTGGTGATGGACGGCGAGATCCAGTGACTGATGGAGGGGTGGTGGAAGCAAATTGACGGTGCTAGGTGGTGGCAGAAGGTGGGTTGATAGTGCCCACTGTCGCCAGCGATGTGGGTGGAAGACAAAGATGCTCGTCGACGCTGGTTGTGAGGGGCTGGGTGCTTCTTTGTTCGAAACAGGGGCTGGGTGGTGGTGGACGGCGTCACTACATGTGGACGGCGTCACAGAGGTGGGTCGACGGTGCCATCGACGTGGTGCTCACCGGCGTCACGGTGTGGGGGCAGTGCTGGACTTTCTGGGTTTCAATTCCTTGACGGTTTCAATCAAAAGTAGGAGAGTATTTGGTTAGGTTTCATGATAAGTGGTAGACTAGGGATTGGAATTAGATAAGTTATCATGTAATTGGAATAAGGATTGGGAAGAATAAAGGTTGGGTAGATTGGGTTGATTAGTAACCAAACAAAACTTATGTGGGAAAAATTATAAAATTAAAAATATTAACAACTCAGCACTTAAGTGGATTAAATTGAACAAATGGCAATATTAGATTGGGCCACTTAAGAAGGGTGTGAAACCCTCTAATTTGGGAAGGGTTCCATAGAAACCACCAATGATTAATTGTATTTTACCCCCTATTATAGATTATGTATATTTTAATCCCTATATTTAAAAAATATGTATCCCAACATCCTATTTTTTTTAAATATGTATTTTATCCAAACTGTCAATATTTTCATTAATCTTTCCATCATTTCAAAAAAGTGTAGGATGTCATGATGTTCAGGAAGTCGATTTACACATGATCCAAAATTCGAGGGTATAATACACTTAGTTTAGATAAAATACATATTTAGAAAAATATAGGATGTTGAGATAGTACATATGACCTATAATACGGGGAGTAAAATATAATTTACCCTAATAATAATAATAATAATAATAATAATAATAATAAAGGTTTTGCTTAAGGTTTTACTAGTAAAAAATTTTGATTGAACATATAAAATTTTTAAATATTTAATATATTTAATACATTAAAAATTTCAAATTTTTTATTTTTAAAATCTTAATAAGTACCTTTAACAAAATAATAATAATAATAGAGTTGACCACCATCGATCGGATGGTGGTGAATGGTGAACCGAACTTTGAAGTGTTTTGAGCATATGGTCTTTCAACTCTGAATTGAGAGGTGCCTTCTTAAATAGCTAGGCAAGTTAGTTAGCAAATTGGTCACAAAATAACAATCCTTAAAAATTGAATCTAACATTGAAGAATATATTAAAATTAAAATTTATATTTTAATATTCATAAAAACTAGGTTTATAAAGGATTTACTTATTTTACCCTTCTTTTTCTCTTATTCTCCCTTCCACAATTCAACCAGCTCATGATGTTGCACCCTTGTCAGAATAACGCTGCCGCCACCGCCGCTTTTAACCATCCTTCCTCGCACCACTTTGGTCTCTTTACCCGGAGTGGGAAGTTTTAGAACTTGAAGCCCCACCCTCTTCCCTGAACGGTATTTTATATTTTAAATATAAAAGGAAATTAAACCATTGGCTCTAGTAACGGTTAGTATTGAGTAGTTAAAATTGTATATATATATATGTTGGTCCAGTGTACTTTATTGAACACTGGTGATCCATTTTCCAATCCGTCTGCAGAAAAGAAAAATAAAATTAAAAAGCATGAAAAGTCCATTTAACCCTTTATGAAAATGGTTGCAGGTGGGTTTTAAGATGCATAGGCAAACTTAAATCGGCTAAGCTAAAAGGGGGCAGCTCCAAGCAAGTAGAGCCGCGGTAGCTGTCAAAATAAAGTTGCTCCTGTTCTGGCTTAAGCAAATAGCAAATAGCAAATAAAGTTGCTCCCAAGCTGGATCTATCTACATCTTGCTCTTGTTGTGATTAATCTATCTTTGCTCCGAAGCTGGGTTTATTCTTTTGTTGGCGTTTACCTGCAAACCGGTCAGAAGGTCGGGGTAAGTTGTGCAGAGTTGGTTAGGGTTTAATATTGTGCAGAGTTGAGTTGGCTTTTGTTGTTGATTGTGTTTTTCTCTTGTGTTACATACCAATAGATAGGGAACTTTCAAAATACATAGTTATATGAGTTGTTTGTTTGAAAAATGTACCATGAAGTTAATCTGGTGGACATTTACTGTGAATCGGAGTTCAAATGTTAAATAAAATGGTCTTTGATCTCAGGGTTGGTAGCTGAACAATGGCATCTAGTAGAGAGAGGGTGGAGCAGAATGAGAGCAACAGTGATTTACCAGGCGCATGCTCGAACAATTTGCTGTATGTTGAGGTAAATTTATAAGAGGTGTATAGTTACAAATTATTGTGATTTGTTAGATATTTTGTGTTTGCCTATAATAACAGTTAATATGTAATGATATGAAGGGTTTGGAAGATGAGTCACTAGATGTAGAGAAGGACATGGGGGATGATGGGTCAGCAAATTATTTAACTTGTGAAAAATGGGATTTTGACTTTGAATCGCTAACAACAAATGATGTGATGCAATTGGAGTTTAGGGATCCACAAATAGCATATGCCTTTTATAATGAGTTTAGTCGTAACTATGGGTTTAGTGTGAGGAGAAGCAAGACAGTGAAGAATAGTAAGGGAGAAATTGTGAGATATACATATGTATGTAGCAGACAAGGATTTAGAAAGGAGAAGTGGCTGCAAAAGACTGATCGAAAACGAGAGCATAAGATAGTTACTAGGTGTGGATGTGCTGCTGAAATGCGAATTAAGGTGGATCATGGTAGTGGCCGATGGTATGTATCAATATTTAACAATGATCACAATCATGAGCTGTTAGGGTCGAAGTATGTAGAGTTGCTAAGGTCGCACAAGAAGATGTTTCAAGCAGAAATAGCCCATTTGAATAATATGCGAGAAATTGGTATCAGCATACCAAAAATATATCAATCATTTGCTAGGCAATCTGGGGGTTTCAATTTGGTTGGGTTTAGGAAAAGAGATTTGTATAATCAAATTAAAAGGCAACGAGAACAGCAAAATGGAGATGTGAAAGGAGCATTTGAGTACTTGGAAAGTTTGGGGGTAACAGATCCTCGGATCTTTTGGAGGTTCCAACGTGGTGGTGGAGGGAGATTGTCAAATTTGTTTTGGTCTGATGGAATTAGTCGAAGTGATTATTCAGTGTTTGGCGATGTACTTGCGTTTGATGCTACTTATGGAAGGAACAAATATAAGCTTCCATTAATTGTTTTCTCAGGTGTTAACCATCACAACCAAACATGTGTGTTTGGGAGTGCCATGGTGTCGGATGAAAGTCGAGAAACATATGTTTGGGTGTTGCAACAATTTCTAGAATGTATGGATGGCAAAGCTCCAAAATCTGTGATAACTGATGGAGATCAAGCAATGAAATTTGCGATTAAGACTGTCTTTCCAGCTACACACCATAGACTCTGTGCATGGCATTTATTGAGGAATGCCACAACACATGTCAGTAATCCCCGCTTCACACAATTGTTTAAGATTTGTATGTTGGCAGACATTGAGGTTGACAAATTTGAGGCGAAGTGGGAGGATATGGTGGAAGAATGTGGGGTGCATGATGTAGAGTGGGTGGTGGAGTTGTACAAAAAGAAGTTGATGTGGGCAACTGCATACATAAGGGGAAGGTTTTTTGCAGGGATTAGGACCACTTCTAGATGTGAGTCGTTGCATGCCAAGGTAGGTAAGTTTGTGGAAGGTAGATACAATTTGACAGAATTCTTACCCCATTTCCAGATGGCACTAGAACAACTGCGGGATAATGAGCTAGTGGCTGACTATAAGTCATGTTATGGCCATCCTGTCTTGCAAACAGAGTTGAAATCTTTGGAAAAATCAGGTGCAATGGTTTTTACACGTGATATTTTTTACTTATATCGTGCCTCATTGGTGAAATCCATAAGAGTGAAGATCCTGGAAGTAAAAGAAGTAGCATTTGGAAGTATTTATGTAGTGGGTAAGTACCGTAAGCCGAGGTTGACATGGCATGTTGCCCATAGTGCAGATGTAATGGAATTTAAATGCTCGTGCTTACGGATGGAATCATTTGGACTTCCCTGTATTCACATTATTGCAGTCCTGGTACATCTTGATGTTGATGAGTTGCCAAAAAGTCTTGTGCTTGATAGATGG
Source organism: Pterocarpus macrocarpus (assembly GCA_031439585.1). Taxonomy (NCBI): domain Eukaryota; kingdom Viridiplantae; phylum Streptophyta; class Magnoliopsida; order Fabales; family Fabaceae; genus Pterocarpus; species Pterocarpus macrocarpus. The sequence goes on from CM062515.1 coordinate 63,572,654, forward strand.
GCGAAAAATGCAAAACAATGTATTGAAAGCCAAATTATTCAGGATCCAATAATGGGGGATAGTGTTTTGTACAGATCACGCGTTGGCTCTTTTGTCCATCATTGTAAAAGACTAGCCAAAGTAGCTTGTTTTTTGGATGAAGATTATTATGACATGTGGGACAAAGTTGCAAATGAGACTTTGCAACTAGAGCTGAAGCATGGATTGGTAGCGGGCCTAGACGAAGAAGCCGGTATGTGTTCTGCAGGAGTGAAGGATCCAGTAGCTGTTCGAACAAAGGGATGTGGAAGTTTGTCTGTTGCAGCTTCGACAAAGGGAAAACGAAGACGACGGTGTGGCTTGTGTAACCGCATAGGACATCGAAGGACAACGTGCAGGTATTGGCAGACAACAACAAAGCTTGTAGACGAAACTGCTGAGGACCCTGCTGAAGAGGAGGAGTTCTATGGAGATGTAAGTACCTGTGAACTAATAGTGACAAGTAAGAGTTTTGGCAATGTAAAGGGCAGTTTAGTAATAAAGATTTATTTTTCTTTTCTTGCAGGTTGATTGTAGCGGTCAACTTAGGAGGATGGTTAGGCGAAAAATTGATTCGAGAGGGCTGATATAGCAACTGTTATGCTCAACCCGCAGGCAAGTGTTAAATTTTTTGTACTTGAAATTGACAAAATTCATGATTGGGAATCAGTAAAATTTCCCATGTATTCACTTGCAACTTGCAAAATTTTATGGCCGTGGTGCAGGGAATACCAACATGGAGAATAGCAACCTCATATGTCCTGGTCGATGGATGCAGAACTTTTAGCCAAATTTATGTTTTGAACTTCTATGTTTTTAGTTGTTTGTTAGTTGATAGGATTAAACCGGAAGGTTGATGTGTTTGAACTTGGAAGTTCATATTTTGTTTTGGTTAGTTGCTTTTTGTTGTGGTGTTTGGTTATTTGTAACTCATGTTGAAGTGTTGGTGGCTTGAATATTATAATCTCATGGTGCAAATTGTAACATCCCCGATTTTTGTCTAAGCTAATTAGCTCAGTGATCCTGGCTAATTAGAGAGGTTAACGATTAATTGAGAATTAATCGATTAATCTCGAGAGCAAGAGCTTAGTAAATTAAAGGCAAGTCAACAAGATAAGTGAAAGTCAACAATTGAAACATAATGCATTAAAAGTTACAATTAAAAGCCTAATGCCCAATCCTTATTAATTCATGATTTAGAACATAAAACCAAGGTGATCTAACTTAATTAACTAGGAGCATATAAGTATCACATCTTAATTACATGAAGATTAACCCTTACCTCTTCCTTACATAATTAATGAGGAAAATCCCTTTTTATTGAAAATGTGCTAATGTATGATTAAACCAATTGGATTAATTAACATTTAGATAATTGTAACAATTATATAGATGTAGAAACTTTCCTTTAATTATTGTTTGGAAGTTGGTCAAAGCAAGAGCCATATCCAACCATCCATTTACTTTCTCATCATACACCACAAGATCAAGAGTCTATGTTAGTAGATCCCTTAAGTCATGACAAGAGTTGTACTCTCCTTCATCAAGATAATGACACTTGGTGTGATCCTAGCCATCCAATGCCAAATCCTAAGAGAGCTCATGCTTTTAACCACTTGACAAAATCACCTACAAGCCTTTACCCAATTGCCAAGACTCAAAGGAAACACAATACTCCCTTTTGCCCCAAGGTTTTTCCCACTCCCTAGCTTATGTAAGAAGCAAAAGTCACCTCACTTTCTCTCCCTCATTTGCGCCACTTTCAGCCCTCCCTCTCTCCTCAATTCATTTTCATTTCCTCTCTCAAGAATACACACAAAAGCTCTCACCTCTCTCTAAACCTCTCTTTGTTCTTCCTACTCTTCTTCTTGTTCTTCTTGTTTTCCTACCCTAAGTCCTCACTTTTCTACCACCATCACCCTCATCTCCTATCACCACCATCATTATCCCTTCAAGGACTACCATTTTTGGTCCTTGGAGAAACAAAGCCACTCATACACAAGCCTCACTATCAAGCTCAAGGAGAAGGAGGCCATCTCCAACATCTTTCTTTCTCTTCAAGCTTTCAAGAAATCCAATTGGTAGTGATTCTAACCCTTCCTTCTTCTATGTTTTTCAAGCTCTAGAACTCCTAAGCTCTTCATAGCTAGGTGGTTTTAGGATTTGCTCCAAGGTCTCATGACCATTCCTTGCCCTATGAGTTTTCTTGTCTTGTTGAAAGTGTTGTTTTTAAAGTGAGAATATGTGGCATGATGGATTTATGTATCTTGCTTTAGTTTGGTTGAAAATACTGATTTGGTGACTAAAACTTTGAGTATGATGATGAGATAAACCATAAAAATAGTGATTTGAAGTGATATAACAATTTCTCCATAAGCTTGAAGTGAAAAACTTAAAAACTAGTGAATCTGGAATTCTGGCAGTCTGTAAAGCGTGCGGTATGTTTATTGCTACAAAACTCAAAATGCAACGAAACTAATTTTCTATGAAATTAGACTCAAAGATCTTTTCATACATATAAAATATGTGAGATTTGGCCTTAAAACGAGAGAGATATGAATTTTCAAAGTTTGCTGTTCCTGGATGGGTTTCTGTCCGGGTAGTATGTAATAAAATGTGCATAACTCAAGTTATACATAACATTTTTGAGTGGGACCAAGTTTGTTAGAAAGCTAAGACATAGAGGAACACTCCCATAAAACAGTTTTGTCAGATTCCATGTGAGGAACTCCCAGTGAAGTGGACAAGCCACTGACCCGAGATGAACTTTCAATCCTGAACAGTCAGAATAAAATGTGCATAACTCAAGCTACAAAATGAATTTTTAAGTGGGGTTTGTTTTGTTTAAAAATAGACTCAGAGAAGTACATCCACACAAAAATTCGAAATAAAAGAGTAAAATATGAAATTATGGTGAATTTTCAAAGTTACTGCCCCATCGTAAAAATAAAAACTGGTTATGGTAAAATTTAAAGGTTAATGAGAAATAAGCTTTAAAACATTAAGACCCTCACATTAAGTATTGGAAAACCCTCATAATTCAACTTAAAAGTTTCAAAAAGGATAATGGATGAAAGTGGCCCTATGCCCAATAAGAGAATTTATACAAGAGACAATCTCAATTAAAAGCTTGCACCAAATTTACTAAGCTAAGCTCATAAAACTTTGCTTGAGAATATGCCTATGTTTATGTGCAAGCATGATGCTATGATGATGATGATTATGATATGATATGATGATGATCATGAGGATGATGATGTGATATGATGATGATCATGATAGTGTTATGATGATAAGGATGATAATGATATGATGACGATATTATGATGAATCATGATGACATGAATATGATATGTTGATAATATGATGCTTAGTGATAAACATGAAAAGACTAATAAATATGAACACCCTGGGGACGGCGATACGTAACGCCCAGAGGTGATTAATAAAGGAACCACATTTGGGGACGGCGATACGTAACGCCTAAATGTGGAAGAGAATTAGAATAATTTTGCATTATAAGCCTTAATAAGAAAAAGATGAACTAAGGGTATGATCCTTCAAAAGGGAAGGTGACCTAATTTAAGTTCCCCTCACCCACGACTCACATGAGGCATGGCATGACCCAGCTAGTGTGAGTATAGGGGATAGGTCTTACATGAGATATGGCATGACCCAGCTAGTGTAAGTACTGAAATTCTATGGTGGCGACGGCCACAGTATGAGCTCATTACCACTTATGTTTAGTGAGTGAAAAGATAAAGTCAAGTTAAGAAAAGAAAAGGGACTTCGGTCCAAAACCCTAGAAAGGGAAAGAAGTTAAGAGAATCTTATAGCATGAACATGCATGTTTTATATGATTATACTTATGCCCATGTATGTTATGATATAAATGATTAGAGAGTATGTTAAAATTGAATCCGCTTCGGATATTCATGATTTCGAAAATCCAAGAATTGAACTTTATGCATGCTCACTATTTTCATTAATAAAACCGAAGTGGCTGGGACGATGACGATGACACTTTCGTGTCGGGTTCGAGTCCTACTGAGAAATTCCATTTCTCACCCTAGTTATTCTCTCGTATCGTCACCAGATCCCGACGGCGCATCCGGTGGAGTGGAGCGTGGATCCCCAACACTGTGAGCGGACGCGTGACGTGGGATGCAAGATGAAGCTGATTTGGGACTTGTAGCGACCATCGCTCTGCATCTTCGCATATTTCTTTTGAGTTAGGCTTTGCCATTTAAATTTGTACTTAGTAGCTAGTATTTGGATCATGGCTCAACCATGAGTCTCCCTTGTTGTAATGCTGAAATGTATGTATATATATATTATGAACCCATATGAATGTAATGGTTAGTTATTTAATGCAATATATTTGTGAATTATTATTTGTTTACCTTATCCTTGTTTTATGATATTGGAGTATATATTTGATGCGACACGCTCTTTCTCTAGCTATCTTCTCGCTCAAGGCTTTACTTTTCAAAACGCTGCTAAGCGACAACGTATTTCAAAGAAAAATCTTACCATATTTTCCGCGTAATTTAATTTCAAGTGAAGTTTAGTTTTCCACGAGCATAAGTAACAACTAATAAAACGCCGTAATACGACTTAAGCGTAGTATGGGTTTATTAGGGTGTTACGCAGATGCCATTTGTGAATGAGATGTTGAAAAGCATGCACATGATGGTGGTGGATTGGCATTTGTTTATATGGGGATTTAGTAAAGTAAGCACAGCCCAGTTGACACGAGAAATCATATGTAGTTAAGTTGGGTGAGGTGGTTTGGTGGCTTGAGTTTGTAGTTTAATTCAAAACAATAGTTGAAACTTCCAATTAAGCGTCTGAATTGGGTAAGGTAGTGGAGCAGGCATTTGATATGGTAAAAAATGATTCTGATTGAATGGTGGCTGTTAGTATTTGAGAACCCATGACATTATTGTTGTATTACTGAAAATGTTTTGTTGCATTACTGAAAATGTTGCACTGATAAACAAAAATTAACGGGGTGGGTTCAATAGCAATAAGAAACAGCCCAATGCAGTAGGTGTCAGATAATTATTTTGTTTAGGTTTGGGGTTGGCTTTTTTTTGGGGTGAATGGTGTAGAAAATAGCAATCTAAAGTTGGGCCGAAAGTATGTGTGTGCTAGTTGGACAGAGTGGTTGGGCCCAGTTCAGTATGTGGTTGATAACTATTATGATTCTTGTGGGGTGGGCTATATTTTGGTGGGGGGGGAGTAGTGAACAAAATTTTTAGTTAAGTTTGGACCGAATTTATGGCTGCTGATGTTGGTGTAAGTAGTTGGTCCCGCGTAGTTGGGCTATATGTTGGTGTAAGACGATGGACGTTTGTGAAGTGGGCGTTAGTTGTGTCTCGTGAGTGCCATGTGCAACGCCAGAACCGTGTGATAATTATAATGAAAGTTAGTTCAAATTGAATCTTTAAAGACATGTTCTATTTTATGACCATAAACATAATTACTTCATGAAATAAAAAGTATACTATCTATATACAAGATTAATGCACGTAATATTGCAAACAAACATTATGAAGCGACGTAAAGAATTAAATAAGGTCAAATGTCAATTGCAAAAAGCATCAAATAAACGTTTAAATTTTCATGCCAGGCAATACTTAGTTTATATATATGGGCTAGAAATAAGTGGATTTTCACCATTTAGCAATTATTTTTAGGGGTATTCATTTTAATGCTACAATGTAACGGGAAAAGTGGAGACATAAAATTCAGGTACCTAGTTTTGAGACCTTTAATAAGTGGTCTTTTTTTAAATTTCAAGCTGAACACTTTATTTCCTGTAATTTATCAATTATAATATTAAATAATATTTGAATGAAATTAATTTCTTTGATTGGTAGAGCATTTGATGTAGCCATATTTATAAATATTTACAATATTTATAATAATTTATAATTATCAAAATATAAAAATGATATAAAACCATACAAATTAAAATATTTGTTTTCCATTAATATGTAAATGTTATTATTTTTTTAAAATCCTTATGTTGGGTTACACACAGTCAAATGCTATGTTCATTGAACCAAGAAAAGTGAAATGGGGAATTGTTTTGAACAAATGTCCATGAAAATATTCGAATAGAGACTAACAAACACGTAGCTAAGGTGGGAGGTGGGCTTGGCCTCTGGAGGGGTGTTGTGGAAAAAACAAACTTTAGCCATGATTTAAGGGAGTAATAAAATATTTGCATTAGCCATAATAGCAATAGTAACTGGGATATCAGACGAGTTTAGCATAACCATAACCATAATGTCCTATTTATCACATTAAGGCAATCCAACCCCGACCAAACCTAAGGAGTTTAGCATGTAAAACTTAATCTGCAAAGACATACGACTTGCAGCCAAAACATAAGTTACCAGGGATCATACATAAGTCCCGATTAGTTTACTACGCAAGCAGATGCAACATAAGTCAAATGACCAAAATATTCATGGCAACCAACCATAGCTACTACTCAATAATAGTTGCATTCCAAAGGTTCTGGGCCCTTGCCTCCACATATGTGCGTTGTTCATTGATGGCTGCACACACAAGTTTAATTGCACTTGTCATGCGGACTCGAGGATCATTTATCTGTTGACATTAGGTTGCGTCAATGTTAGTTTGCGGGTTTCAAAATCGGATAACATGAAAGATTAAAGATAACTGAGATTGGTAATGCAATGAATTAAGATCATTACCACTCCAGGTAGGTTTGAGGTAAACGCATATTCCATATCTAGCCAGCCCATAATCCACACAGCAGCATCATTACTAGGAATTGCATGTTTGAATACAATGTTCAGGTGAACGCTTGATGGGTTTAATTAATTCATATGCATAGTTCAGTGTCGGTTTACCTGTTGCCCCTATTAGGGATGCCCATGCAGTGTACAATTTCCCATGTGGATAGATTTGGAGGATCATTCAGAAAATCACTCACAAATTGAGGCAAAGCTATCATTTGTGACAAAATCCCACACTGAAACAGAGCAACATATACAAAGTGTCATCATATGAACCACCACGAGTAAATAAGATAATCTTCCAGTAAGGGTGAAAGTGCTAAGGTCAAACCACAATAAGCATATTCTTTCGCCTATCTGCAACTTTCTCTTCAGAGGGAAAGGTGTCCAAAGAGAAAATCTTTTGGTCTTTAAAACTAATGACCATTAAATAGCAATGGCCTCCAAGCTCAAAGAATGGCACATACACCTATAAAAATATAGAGAATTTTAAGTTAATAAATGTGTAGTTTCCAGGGCCATTCAGAGGCAAGTAATATTGGAAGGGAGTGGGAATTACATGCTGGAGGAAAAGAGTGGATGGCATCCAAGTGTTAGCATATCTGTCCATCAGTTGATTAAGGTGGAGCCCGGACAGAACATCATCCTGAAAATAACATCGAATATAAGTGTTAGGTAGGTATAGAGTTGGACTAAGTGCATATTACGAAAAACAGGTTTCGGTTGTTTACCGCAAACGATGTTGGAAAACACCAAGTGGTTATCAAGGGCCCATGCTTTTGAAGTAGAGTGGTTTTCAAAGCCATGCAGTTTATTATCTACATGTTCAACGAGTTGATATGAGTAAATATTAATTTTCATCAACCACATCAGCACTCAACAATTTACATGCAGAAGCAAGCTACATTACATCTTGGTGGGGAGTCCTTCCCGGGCAAACAGATAGGAACACAGCTCGAGGGATATACACATTTCCATATGTGAATAGCAATTCACTAAATTAACACAGCGTTAAAGCGTCATTTCATTATATTAACACAGTTGACATTCCAAATTCGAAGAAGATTGAAAAGTATATGGCCAAGTGTGATAACCTGACATCTAGATCTGCTCCAAAAAGGAACATGGCAATTTGACAATCGTTTTTGCTAAGTCCCATCTCCGGAGTAGGTCTGAAGTAGGTCCTAAAGCTCTGGTCAACATTACAAACCGAATGCTTTGTAAGAATAAAACATTTAAACATCTATGGAAGCAAGGATTTATGCAAACATGGATGGGCTTAGGTATGAGAGGGGTTGTTTTTTCAGCACACCTTGGGTATCAGAGTAGCCGGAGGTTTCGGTGTCGGTCTAGGTGCCTTCCTCCCCAACCTAGTTTGCGGTGTCGTAGACCTGACACTGTGGTGTAGGGTGGGATCCTTTCCTCCCCAACCTTCTATATTCGATGTTCCTTGTACACGAGCTCTTTTAGGGGTTCTCTTTGCAGGTGACGGTGTCATGAACAAATTTCTTCCTATTGGTGATTTTGATGGATTAAGCTCGGTATCTGCATCCTGTATAGTTAACAAGGCCATATTTATTAGGTTCAGCTAGCTTTCAAAAAGTAAAGGAACATTGACAAAATTTCAAAAGTTGGTGAACATGGTAACCTAAGACCACTAAGTGTAAGCACTTGCCGATCCAAGCTGAGTTGCTTGCTTTACATTCTTAGGCTTGCCACTAACCCAACAACTTTCGGTATAAGCGTCTCGAACGGAGATGCTCATTGAGGTGCAAATCTTCGGAGTGGACAAACTTTCATTCACAAATACATCATCTTCATCATCAGAGTTTGGGACAATGACATTCAGGTTGTCGAGGTCAAGAGGGCCTTTACCCTTGTCACGTGCACTGAAGGAGGGACCAATGCTGAGCTCACAAGTTTGTTGGCTTTGCTCACTTGAAGCAACATTCTTTTTGCTCATGCTCCCATCCTGGCCTGTGGTCTGGGTCTGACCATCTTTCGTTTCGCGACGACTGCAATGGTCCGGGCGATCCAGATGTGAAGATGCAGGTTTAAAATTAAGCAAGTCATAGAGCTTCATTAGTCCCAAGATCTCTTCATTTGTCGCCTCCAGCTTTGTCATACGACTATCGAGACCCTTTTGTAACGAAGAAAGTAAATAAACAAAACACAAATCTTAGTCACATTTGGAAAGGCAAAAAATTTATAGAGGGACAAATGAAGGTTTTCTTTTTACTTTTTCAAACTGATATTAGTCGCAACACACTTGTTGACGTGCTTCTCAAAAAACATTCATACGAACGCCAACTTTAAGACACATGCATACTCACAGACAGAATATTAGAAGAGACCTCACCTCCATGATGGTGATGAGCTTGTCCAACACCGTGGGTGGGGCCAAGAGAGAGTCCATTGGTGGAGGTTGCTGACCACCCTCAACAATTATTCCCTGTTAAAATAAGCCAGTTTTGAGAAATGGTATGCTTGCCATAAAGGAAATGGCTACCGACCTTATGGTATGGGCTACACCCATAAAAATGGTAAGTATACCTGTTGCTGATGCAGCTCTTCTTCGGTAGGTGGCTCAGCATTTGGTCGGGGTTCTTTCAACATGCACGGGCTGCTATCAAAGCATATACACATTGATCACACAATGCATTAAATACAACAATAAATATAACTAACGTCATTGACAACAAGGTGATGCTGAAAGTGCTTTACCCTTGGCTCTCATTTGTCCCCTCCTCCGAATGCAGTCCAAGTTGGCCAATGTTTTCCATCTCCAGTGAACTAGTGAAGGCTTTGAAATGATTTGAAATGCTTAGGTTGTGGACACTAACAATGACAAGTACTATGTGGTTACAAGTCTTAATATTGCTGGTTTTAAGGAGAACGGGTGCGACAGAACAATCCGTCTTTGTAAGGGGTGAATTGAGTGACGGTGTCTTATCACATTTAATGCGAGTCAGATTACGTCCAGCGAGCACTCATAAGGTGCATACTCCTATTGATGGACGACATGCAACCTACGGGCTTCGAGTACACCAGAGTTGCCTAGCCCAACCACTTTAATGTCTTCTCCATAACACTACATGGGTGGGAGAAACCCTCTCCTTCGATAAGGCCTGTTTATGGGCGGATGGATTATGGGCCAAGTTTGATAAAGCTTGTTGAAAGTGTGTTGTTGATGTGGGTCCACAAACTGGGTATCCAAGGGGGTATAGGAGAAAGACCTGCTGAATCCATAGAATCACCCCAGTTCAGGAATATTAAAATATATTCCCTCTTCCATCATTACAATTTAGTAACAATTGGCATGGTTGTGTGATGACATGACGCGACGGTGTTGGCATACATGAGGCAGAGTACTGGGCCTCAGCCTTCGGCTAAGATCATTATTATTATTTTAATCTTTTTTTTCTATTATATTAACTACTATTATTATATTAATAGTTATTAATTTTTAAATAATACTTATTATTCCCTAACTTGTGATATTAATTATTAGACTATTAAACTAATACTTGGCTTTTATTATTATATTTATATTTTCTATCATTGAACTTACTGCTATTTTTTGTATTTTTAATATTATTTTTATAATTTAATTTATTATATTATTATTGGTTATTATTTAGCATTGTTACGTATAACACTCAAGATCATGAGTGGGGGTGTTTTTTTTTTTATATGGTATTTGGATGAAAAATTTACAAAAATATGGGAATTGGGAGGAATTTACGCGAATATGGGATCTTACAAAATCGGAATTTCCGATTTCACCTTTTCTGAAATCGAAAATTCCGATTTTGTAAGATCCCATATTCGCGTAAATTTCTCCCAATTCCCATATATATATATATATATATATATATATATATATATATATAAAAAATAAAAAATCGAGTGGGGGTGGGGTGAGTGATCGTTATTTCATATTTTTTTAATATAATTAATGAATTTTCCCTTACAGCAAATACTTTATTTATTAAATAATTTTTTTGAATGGATTTAATTATTATTGTTACACAATATATCTTCATTTATAATTGCTAATAGTATTATTTATCAATTAACCCATAAACACTTGTACTTGAAGGTACACACTGACGTGTTTTGTCTATGGCCGCCCTCAATCACAATTTATTTGCCAACACTAAGTTACATTTTGAGTGTACATAAAGGCAATCTGCGTCACGATTTAACCGGGACTAGGAAAGGCGAAACATGGCTTAGTGCCCCGGACGATATGTAATACCCACATCTGGCTTGAAAACCTTCTACGAAGAAAAAGGACAAACAAAATCCTTCCCATATCTTAGAGCAGGCCTTTCGGTCACTTGCGAGCTAGTCTCCTGCCATATATGGGGATTTTCCTTAAGCATAATATCCTCAAATGCAGTGTATTGTCTTATCACATCAAATCAAGCCTACAGCCACAGTGATCAACATTAGGGGTAATCCTGTGCTTAGCGCTGTATACTGGAGGTAATGGAATAGAGCGGTAAATTTTCCCGCCCACCTCCGCTTATTTTTGAGATTTAGATATATATTTTGCAATATTTGATTAACTGTTCGAGAAACATTATCAAACCAAACACAATCAACAGTGAATAAGCGTATCAAAATGCTTGTCATTACCCTGTACAGCCAACCATGTGCCTTCCTTCACCTTGGCCCACAACACATGGCAACCATCAACAATTTTTTTTTTTTATAAAGCCCAATCATCAACTATATTCCTTTGTAACTATGCTTTTGCTTACCCTAAACCATGGGGTAATCCATTAAACGCGTATTCATTCACTGTGATTTCTTACATGACAATCCATAACTGTTACTTTCCTAACATTGAGAGCGAGTGCAATAATAAACAAGGTATCAACATTCTTCTTCAATATCTTACCCAACGCATATCCCCACCCTCGTGACTCCTGCTATGAGTAGAAATAACGGCATGCTAGGAAACTAAATCTACTGAAACAAAAAAAAAAAAAAACCATTTCTTCAATCCCTGCACCTCGAATACAAAACAAAATCTCACAGTAACTAAGTGCAATAACACCAAGTTAATAGCTTACAACAACAAGGTTAGCAGCGACTGAAGGTTACCCATAACCATACATGCAACTGAAACAGTCAAGCTAATTGAAAGAGTTTATAGCCAACCACAAAAGTAGAGCCAACGCTATGCAGACCACAACAAAGGCCGGGATGCACGATTCTGTTGCACTTTCTGGAGGAACTGCGGGTGCAAGTTGAGGAGGTGATATTGTCCCAATGCTCCCCATGTTTGGAATCTCCATGTTGTTGTCCACCATCCCTACAAGTGGACCAACTGGGCCTGCAACTGCGTCGACCATATCTTTACCGCTCGTTGTTGTGCATAAGTACTTAGCCCAAGCAATCTCAGCCTCAGCTCTACTGTTGAAGGCTTGGTGGGCTTGGCCGCTAAAGCCATCAACTTGCATCTGGCATTCCGGCCAGCTTTCATAAATTCCAGGTACACGTCCTCTAAAGACCACGTACGTCTTTTGCTTTCGACCATGTCGGGGTGGTCGGCGAGTTGCCATGAACAAATCGTTTGGTGGATCTCCAAAGTTAGCTTTTTTGGGATGTTAGGCTTATATATAATGTGAGGCATGGGGAGATTAGTTTAGCTAGTTTCTGTATGTGGCCACGGGAAACGACCGGTTTAGGGTAAAACCACAAAACGACAATTGAGTAGGCCATCCAACTTTATAACCCCCCATACAGTCAATGAATATTCTTTTTCATAAACGGGCTATGTTTTTCATTCAACGTAATTTAACAAATAAAATATAATGCAATTCTTGTCACTGCATTTAACATTACAAATAATTAATATTTAATTGACCTCCATTAAATACTTAATTGATTGCTAATTAGTGCCACTTATTTAATAAAACTGAAAAATTCAACAAAAAATGTATTATTTTTCTTGGACGTTATATTGTATTGAATTTTTCAGAGTTCATATTCATTTTTATCTTTTTTACATAACCAATTACATTATCTTTTTTAAATCGCATCTTTTTTAAACGCTGGCTTAATTTATAATATTTGCATGAGTTTTTGTGCTTCATATTCATGCCACCGTACATTGTGTTTTGACACATTGTCAATTAAAAACAAAATTCAAATGCAGTGTTTTGTCTTCTCACATCAAATCAAACCTGCATGCAGACTGCTCTCCATTAATGGTAATACTGTACAAATTACACCTCTATATTGGTAAAGCAATAGAGCGGGGAAATTTCCCTCCCACCTCCCAAATTTTGGAACCGTATTTTCGAAATGCTAGCAACACTATCCACCAAACAAAATCATAATAATGCCAGTTTCCATTACTTCCTTATCAAAATGCTTGTCCTTTCCCTCTGTGGCCAACCACGTGCCTTCATTGACCGTACCCCACAACACATGGCATCCATCAACTATATTCTAAAGTCATTGCACTTTTTGCTTAACGTAATGCATGAGTTCACCCATTAAACACACCAACATTCCTTGTACATATAAACAAAATAAACTATTTCATCAAGTCCAGCACCACTCAATAGAAATCAAAATACACTAGCTTCTTTATATTATGTTTTCCTTAGTTTCCTTATCGTCATCTCCTTTCTTCTTGTTTTCTCTTTTTATCCAATCAGTCGGTAAAAAACAAGCATACTACTATTAATACATTATCAACCACGCAATACTTGATCATTTGTCCATGTTCGTTATCATTGCAACAATTATATCCTTAGCTCGAATAAACAAAAAAGAAAAAAAAAACATCAAATAAACATTGCTCATATTCTTCATATTCGCATCTCAAACTACTTCATACTCTTTTTACATACACATTACACGAGCTTTATGACAATCTGATCCAATTGCATGCACACAACCTAAACTAAATGTACCGACGTAGTGGAAACACTATCACCCTTATTTTCCTCTTTGACACACTAATTAACTCAACGGCTATGACGTCACCTTCAATTAGTTGTAAAGGTCAGACCAGCCATGAGTAAACGACATCCCGGTCTCATCACCAGGATGACGAGCCCAAACCACATGTAAAAGTCCAGGGTCTCTCCTCGCATGCTCTTACTTTTCGCGCGAAATGTGTGGGAATGGCCTACCAAAAAATTCAGCATTTGCACCTTGCATGTTATAACACAGCTACACAACTGCCTCCCCAACTTGCTCTAAACAACCTAACTTTGAACTTTGTAAAAAAGGAAACATACCAGTGGCCCTGCAATGGTGTTTGTAACACCCTCCTAAGTGCAGTACTATGCTTAAGTCATAGTACCACACCACTGAGTTATTCTGATTACTGAAACCGGACCTTATCGACAAAGAACTCCCGCTGCGCTACTCTGATACCTCCTGAACTTTCTGGAGACAACACGGAAAATAGGAGTGAGAATTATAAATTCTCAGTAGGATTCTCTACAATACACGTGTAATGTCATCGTTGTCATCCCCAGTTTGCTTCGGTTTATTATGAAAAAGGTGAACATATAATGTGGACTATTTAATTTTACAGTTAGAAGATATATTATCCGAAACAACGTTCACTTTCATCATACACTTGGCATCTGAGAGAATTCATAAAAATTCAAGTCATGAATCATATTGGGACTAATAACTGAAATACAATAAAGTACGATAGCCTCAATGCACTAGAGACATAATTTCTACATATACTTTACTGGTACTACAGTATATTAAGATGATGCCCACATGACATCAATATGCTGAGAACCTAACATCTGTACATAACTTAACTTGTTTTTGAATTCATACATAGGCGTAAAACTTGCTTTTCTTCCTTCATCTTTCTTTTCTTTGTCATCATGAAATCTTTACGTGCCACATTCCAGAGTATGATCACCATGTCATACCCCATCAGAGCGTGATCGCCATGTCACGTTCTTTAGGATTGTGGGATCTCCCTTTGGCACTTACACTAGCTGGGTCAAGCCATGCCTCATGTAAGTTCTGTCCCCTATACTCACACTAGCTGGGTCGATGCCATGCCTCATGTGAGTGGGGTACCTGCATAAGCTTTAATCTTTAATCTTTTACCTTGCACACCTAGGTGTTACGTATCCCCGTCCCTAGGGTGCCTTTTACGCCCTTGATGAGTCCGCCTTAAAGTGAGCTCGTCAGCTTCACCCGTGACCGTCGTCACACCGACTCACTAGCAAGGGGATCCACGTGCCTCTAGTCTTGGAGGGATCTCATTCTGGTCACGTGCCTCTAAGTGAAGGGATCGATTCTGGTCACGTGCCTCAAAATTGAGGGATCTCATCTGACCACGTGCCTTCAACATAGAGGGATCTCATCTGACCACGTGCCTCCAAGGTAGAGGAATCTCATAGTTTTAGCTGCCTTCACAAGGACGGATTCAAAGTGCAACTGCCTCTAGGTGAAGGGATTCACATCGTTATATTTAACTGCCTTCACAGGGAGGGATCTTAAGTAACTGCCTCCGAGTGAAGGGATTTACATTCAATATATTTACATTCTTTCACTCTCATGCATAATCAAGCGTAGTCATATTGAGTGTACTCGTACATAAAGCTCATAACATAATTATGTCATTCTTGAATATAGGCTTCATAGTTTTAGTCTCACATATCTCTTATCATACTTATGTCATTCTCAAATATAGGGTTTCTATATACCCATTCATATTCTAATTCTTCCTTGGTAATCCATATCATCATCAGATTTATCCTTGCATGTAAACATTCCCAATTTCATAAACTTCTACCTCAGCCTGTCAGCCACTAGCCCGAATTACACTCCTGAAAGTATAAATTCACTAAAAATCGAAACTAAGCTCAAATCATGCGAATTTGGTCTCATATTGAAGCTAACAGGACAATCTTTCATTTGCCACAGGTTTCATTCCATTTGCTTAAGTATAACTCGAGTTATAAGTCCTGAAAGTCGACCTTCCTGAACTACTCTGCTTGGGCCTGGTTTGAACATAGAGTAAATTCCTCGAATTACTGGGAATAATTGGGACCATAACAAACTCGGAATCTTATATTGGGATGTTCCCCTATGTCTAAGCTTTCTAACAAAATTGGTTTCACTCAATTTGGAGTTGTATAGGGTGAGTTATACCCTCCTCAAGTCACCCTGCCCGGATGAAAGTCCTAAACCCTAGGTCAAACTTCAAAAATTCATATCTCTCTCAATACTAATCCAATAACCTTATATGATATATCTATGGAAAGCCCTGAATGTCTATTTTCATCTAAAAATAGTTTCATCGGATTTGACCGATTGTAGGCAGAGCCGTACACTCCGCCGTACGGACTGTCGTGGAATTCTTCATCCAGATAGCATCCTAACCCTTGGTTCCTTCTAACTTTCTTCTTCTAACTTTAATTTCAACTCAATATTTCATATTAATCCTATCATAATCCATCATAATTTATCATATACATCACATATATCATCAAACAATCATCAAAGAGTAATCTTTCATGCATCCTCAATTTAGAGAAACCAAGATTAGAGATTGAATCCTACCTCTTTGGAGTATGATCTTGCTTAATCTGATTTCTGGATTGATGGACCCTTGACCAAGCTTGGGGATTTGATGGAGTTTGGTTGAGAGAGGAAGGGAAGGAAAAGGCTGGAGCAAGAGGAGGAAAAGGAGACGTAAATCAGCTGGGGTTGAAGGGGGAAGTCTGACTTAAATACAAGAAAATGTGGTGTTGATTGGCTGAAGATTTGTGGTTGAAGTTCAGCCACGTCTCTCACTTTTGTGGCCAACTTGCTCTCCACGTCGTCCAAAAACTGGGATACGCTTCCGCTCTACCTGAAATCGGAACTCGTCCCTATATTACTTGAAGTCAGAACTCGTGACCTTTTCTTGAAGCTGAAACCGGATGTCAGAACTCGTACCATGTTGTTGGTGACTTGAGGAAATCTTGTTTATTCTGATTCTTGGAATCAAGGTCGGATATCGGAAGTAATGCAGCTGAAAATCATATAATCTCGGAACTCCCTATCTTAACTCGAGAATGTCAATGCACATAAAATCGGAGATCGGAAGTCGTGTATAACTGAAATCAACTCAAAGATTTGAACTCATGTCCATTGAGTTCAACTCATGTACTATTGTGTTAAACCATTACTTCTGAGGTCGGAACTCGGGCATTCGAAAATAATATTCTAACTGATATTCCAAAATGAAGCCGGAAATCATGGGTTTGAAGGTTAGGTCGGAAATCGGAACTCGGGATGTTATAGTGTTGGCATACATCACTGCGGCAAATGACTTATACTTTGATGATGATCAATATTGCAATGCATCGATGTGCACAGCTGTCGTTGCTAGTGAAAACCAACACCTCATAATCATGCAGTTGTGGGCGCGCCGACGAAAAGATTATGCTATCGACAAAGCAAACCCTAAACCAATAACAATTATTCATGTAATATTCATACTGCGTTGCAGTGTCTCCATGCTATCCTCTGACTTAAATGAGTGTGAGTCCAACGAAGCATCTCCTTCTCCGTTTTTGCCTTGCTGGTCCATGTGACCCTTTTCTTCGTACATACATTCCTGCTAGTGCAGGTCCTTATATAGAGATTAACAGTTAACTATTTAATTGAAAATGTATTAATTGAATTTTCTACGCATTGAACTACAACAGCTCTGTACACTCTCTCTCCAATCCACAATAACAAACAGCCAAGGATCATGCACGTTCCTGACTTCCAGCAGTTCAAGCACGTTCGTGATTTTATCTTAAGTTTAGCTACTGTTGCAACGTCTTTATTTTATCTTGTATTCTCGTTACTATTCTTTAGGAAGTACCTCTCTCATGTATCTCTATATATTTGCTGTACGTTATATTTTCAAAGTTGAATGAAAGTCATACTACTTTACAAGCTCATCATTTCGTATTGACATATCCATCAACTACATGGCTCGAGATATCAGAAAAAATATTACCACCCGCGTGATAATGTGCATGCAACCTTCTTACTTCATGTGGACTGAAACCCCGAATCTCCAAATAACCCCACACCTTTATTCTTCTTTTGGTTATTTGGGCATGGGTAACGCCAGGTTGAGGGTTAGACCACAAAACAACAAATGACTATGCCATCCAACTGTATAACCAGACACACATGCATGGTGTGTACATTGCTAATGCCCTACCAGAAATAATGCACGTTACAGTATTTCACACCAACAGTGAATGTAAATTAATCTCAACAAATATTTATAAAACAATGACTGCATATAAACTACAAATAATTTATTTTATACTGAATTAAAAAAAAGAACAAAGGTGGACCATCTTATAACTTATCTTTACAAAGGTTGTGAACAAAAAATAAACGGGATAGTTGAGTTCTTTTAAATTGGGAAGTTAATTCATAGTTTTATGAAATTTTTTAATTTTTACATATAAAGCGTTCAAATAATATCTAATGCTTTCAAGTAAATAAACAACTGACAGTCGAAAAGATGAGGCGGACCAACGTAAAAGCTTTGTTTTTGGACCGCAATGGGTTGGGGGAGTTATTATTGTACTTATCATTATTGTTCTTAATTTATTTTTATTCTTGTCAGTTGGATATTTTTTATCACACGCTTGCCCTAATTAACAAGCAATTTAATTAGGGAAGCGTATGATAAAAAAATCGCCATTTTCTTTGTAATGCCCGGGTCAAGAGTCACACGAATTGTGACACTTTGTTCTGTCGGTCCCTGTGAAAGCTCTAAGTTTGAACCCTATGCCCCTTTGGAAGGCTATAGGTTTGGGACATTTTCATGGGATCAAAAGTCCCGGTAATTATTCCTTAGATATCAAAGAATTGAAGAGCGATTTTTAATGAATTTTTGCAAGTTATTAACCCTTTCATTTTCAAGCTTAAAGTTTAAGAAAATGTAAGGTTTCGGAACTTTGTACTAAAATCCAAAAGTTGAATTTTGATTCTTAAGGAGTTTGATTTTTCCAATATTTTTATTGGATTCAAATGGGGGATATTCTCTTATTTACATTTATGTTTTAAAGTTAATGGAGAATGGAGAATAAAATAAATGAGGACATTAACTTAAAATTAAGAAATAAAATTAAGAAAAATTAAGAAATGTAAATAAGTATATGATGATGTTTGAGAAGTGTTGGAAGAGGAAGGAAAAAAAAAAAAAAAAAGAAGCAGGGACTGAGCGCCTAGGCGCCCAAGGCCAGCCTTGACATTGTCTGTCTTTGCAGTAGTGCAACTTCAGGGTGACGGCGCCAGCGCCGCTGGACAAAATTTAAAAGAAAGATCTCGTCCCTTCTTCTTCATTCTTCCTCAACTCTTCTCTCTCTTCTTTCTATCTCTTCTCTCTTTCTCTCCTCATGGATGCCATGACTCTTTCACCATTTTCTAATCAAATCCTCCACAAATCCCTCTTCATCATCATCATCATCATCAATCTTCTTCTTCCTTGAAGCTCTCTCTCTCTCTCTCATCTCTTTTAGAGAGAAAAACGAAGGTGGAGGAGACCCAAGTCCTCCATCAAGTTTCTTCCTTCTTTTGCAATCCAAGGTAACTCTCTGAGCTCAAATCTTCTTCTATTTCATGGGTAGGGAAGGATTTTATTGGAGGATTAAGTTTAAGGTTAAGGTTTGGGAACCTAGGGTTCCAAATTGGGGGTTTTGCCCTTTGGGGCTAATCCTAGTATATTGTTGTAATAGTTAAGTGGTGGAAGTCTAACATATGTATTTGTCATGCTAGATACCCTCCGGAATCTCTTGGTGGCTTTAAGACTTTGTAGAGTTTGGCTCCTTTCTTTCCAAACTTGATAAGTGAGTGATAGTATACCTATAGCTTATTTCTTATCTTTAATTTCCTAAGTACATGCCTAAAATGTATTTTAGTGAAGTTTTATGAAATAGTTGATTCAATGTGTTATACTCTATATTTATAGAACTCTTGAAGTAATGATGTTAGTTATGTACATGTGTATATATATTTAAGTGGGACAAGCTCTTATAGAAATTGATTTCTGACATTGAGTAATTTGATAGAAAAAGACAAAGTTTCATGTGTATAGAAATTGCAATGTTTTAAAGTTATTACGTTGAATGATT
This sequence comes from Pterocarpus macrocarpus, assembly GCA_031439585.1. Classification (NCBI taxonomy): domain Eukaryota; kingdom Viridiplantae; phylum Streptophyta; class Magnoliopsida; order Fabales; family Fabaceae; genus Pterocarpus; species Pterocarpus macrocarpus. The sequence goes on from CM062515.1 coordinate 63,592,593, forward strand.
CAATGGAATGAGATAATTTAGATCCAATGTTTTGAGAAAGAACTTTAGATTACTTAAAGCTTGAAAGATTTGAAGGTATTATGCCTTGAACCTATGGTTAATAGCACAGTTAAATTACACATAAATTGATATAAAGAAGAATTTTAATGACAAGAACTTAGAAAAGATGAACTTTCATGTTTTTAGAAATTGTGATGTTTTAAAGCTAGTTTAAAGCTAGAGATGTTTGAAAGAAAGAAAATGTGTTTCAAAGGAGTTTTAACCAAGGGCTCACATGAGGCATGGCAAAGACCCAACAAGTGTGAGTGCCTTTTTGAGGGGAGGAAACTGTAACAGAACTGTTTGCTAATGGCAGCAGCATTAGCCTTGGTGCACCTCGAATAACCCAGCTAGCAGGGTGATTGCTAGCCCGGCATGTCGGCCAACATGTCGGAATATATATAGACATGCACAAGCGTGAAGTTATCTTTTACTGCTGGAGTTAGGCCACAGGGCCAGTCAGGCAGCTATTTCTGAAATAGGATCCTCCCTTAAGCTTTATGATGATTTTAAAACAAGTATTTACTTTTTATGTTATAAGAAAGTATCTCTATCTCTAAGCCTAGATCTTATACCCTTATTATGCATATGATTTGTCACATCTAATTGTAAAAGCATTATGTATATATATATGGATGTTTTAAGGACAGATTATACTTCAGGTATGTTTTGCCAGAAAGTTTATAGTATGTTAACATATAGACAAAGCCTTTCCTTAAGAGATGATGTATAAGTTTTTGAAACAACTTATGAGTTATACTTTTGCTAAAAGTTATTGTTTAAGCTTGTTCCACTGTCGTTATAGATATATTATCCCTCACTGAGTCTGTATGACTCACTCTTTTCTCTCTCTCTATATTTTTAGACAGGTGCGAGATTGTGCTCGAGCTTCCGCAGCTAATTAGAAGTTCCAGCATCTAAGTTTAATTGTAAAAATCCCTAGAAGTGCTCTATTAACCTACAGGCAGGGTCCTCCCTGTGTTGGGTCTTATGTTGTTATATGTAAATTGTTTTGAATTGTAATTAGTTAATCTAAATGATTATGTATTTAAGCTTCTTGAATAGTTATGTAAACATTTTTTTTAGTGATTATGTTTTAAATTCCTATATTGTGTGCTGTGGGGTGCATTCGGAGAATATCTGGATCCCCAATGATTTTGTGTGTTTGGATTGTTGTGCAGGTGGAGGATCCATATTTGGGAATAGTCCTAAATACAAGGGAGACTCTGCCCAAATTTTTTTTAGAAAAAGTCTAGTGTAGGCTTGCTAGGGGACGTGTCCCCTATGCGCCGGTCACGTCCTGAGTAGGGTCAGGACATTCTTATTGCTAAATTTTATTTCATTTTCTTTTTTAAATTTAATATTTTACAAAATTCACACAATTTTAAAAAACATTGTTTCTATGGCACAGTTACAATTAAAAATTCAAACATTGCTTTACTTTTGTTCTTAAAGAAGTTACTTCTTAATTGGGACAAAAACTATAAGATGTAATAAGTGTTGATATCAATTTGAGATTGAACAGAGAGAATGGAATTGTCGACAAATTTTAACCGCTTTCAAAGATGCTTCTAGTATGGTCTGTCAATGATAATATCTATCTATACTGTTAATAAGTCAGACGTGTTAACAAAGAAAGTTTTATAGTGTCACTTTTCCATACAAGGTTTTAAGACTCATGCTGAATTAGACAAATTAAATCATAACATGTAGTTTAAATATGTTTTACATATAATTTGATAAATTCAACTATTACTAATTATAAATCAACCCGTTTAATAATTTTAATTGCAAAATATATACATGATGATCCTTTTCTTAATTATAAGATTTTGGAGAATGAGGATGAGAGATTATCTCCCAAATTGTGGGAGATAATCAGTGTGGAATCAAAGAGGGAATCATGAAGAAAATCATTATTAAGATGTCTGTATTTAAACAAAAAAGATTGTTTGTTTAACAAGTTTGATGGGATAAATCCTAACAGTATAAAATTTGATAAAATTTTAGTACTATACAATAAGATATTGTTTTACACAAAATAAAACATTCATAGATAATAATATTTATTAATTATAATTTAATAAATTATATTACATGTTTCTTAATTCTTAATTACTTTAATATACTCAAGATTAATTTATGTTCAATAAAACTTATTATTTATCTATATCATTTAGTAATTTTTTTTAATAAAATATAAAAAGGCAAATATATAGGAATCTAATTTTGATATATTATCAGTGAAAATATTTTTTTTTACAAATATATAATCATGTACTATTATAAGCAAAGGTGTTTAACTTCATTACTCACTATCTAGAAAGTCTTTCGAATAGAAATATATAAATGGATGACAATGTAAAATTCTTTTACACTAATAATATATCATAATTAATCTTAATATGCATTACTCTTTCCTTTATATATTTTGAGATTTTCCGTTTTCTATTATGACATATAAGACGAAAAAGGAAATTAAAATAAATATTAAATTTATTAGTTAAAATTGAAACACTGTTAAGGCCTTTGTAGGGATTGATCTGATGCCTTCCAGTAGACAAAATTTTTGTTGTTATCCTACCATGTTTTTACTCAATAGCAAAATACTGAAATTATTTTCTTTCATATACTCTTCATTTATTTTTATTCCTATCACTTGAATATTTCTATCTCATGCTTACCTTAATTAACATGGAAACATTTTACCTTTTTTGTTTACTTCTTAATTTCAATATATGCGCATTGTCACTGTTCACATGAATTTCATTTTATTTTTATATTTTTCATTTCATATTTTCATAACTTCACACATTTTTTAATCATTAAATGATAAACCTGATGACCTGAGGTATATAAATGGTTCAATATTACATGTTATTATCGGAAACGTGTAATGTAAACGTTTCCGTTATTGATCTTAGATTTACATGATCAGATCTAAACCGTTACAATATTTTTATTTATATCTGGATGGTTATAATGTCAAGTTTATGGTGTAGAGTATAATATTCAATATTCATTGGGATTTGGTGTCATTTTAACCTTTGATGAATGCATTCTATTTAGGTAATGATGTTTGCATTTTACACAAAAAATAATGAAATAGTTGCTTCTAAACGTACGATCAATAAATGTCATTACCCTATATTCAAATTAACAAATCATTTAACTGCTTGTATATGTCAACAAAAATTTGCAGTGTAATTAGGTATGAGTAATAAGTGATAATAAAAATATAAACATAAATAATCATGACATAATTATTGAATGACCAATAATAATTGGATTTATCACCATTGTGATCGAGGTTGATTCTCAACTCCCTTCCAGGTCACCCCTTCAAAATGTGGACTCAGGTGAGCTTATACTAACAACGACATCACCCGACTAAAATAAACAATTAACAAATTTAATTCTACAAATAATAGTGAAGTATTAGTTGAATAAGATTAATAATTAGGTTAACAATATGAGAAAGAATAAGTATTATGAAAAAATTATTAACTAATATTAATTTATAATATTTAACATAATTTTAGTTATTGATATAACAGTTAATGATTAATATAATAATAGTCTTAATTTAACTAATAGTTACAACAATAATAATACAAGCTACTGCTGATTACTATAATAAAATATATTAATAGTCTTCATAAATAATATATAAATAATTAAAAAAACAAATAATAAATTGCTTCTGCGTCCACCACCAGCATGCTGTATTGTACGCATGCCTCCATTGAAATTTGATGCTAATTTTTTTTTTTGGTCAAAAAAATATCTTAGTTTCATGCAGGATTTCGATCCTAGATTGTTCTTTTGGTTGTTGGGCATTTGGTTTGATTGGATCCTGATGAGTGACGGTCCCTCTCTTATGGGCTGTGGATATTAATCCCTTCTACGGTCCCACTTATGTTGGGCTTTGTTTTAATGCAAATCTTATTTCCATCCAACACAAAAAAAATGGATTAGGCCATTATAAAATAATGGTCCAAAATGAAAACAGCCTAAACAAAATGTAAACACACGCATGACCAAAAAAAAAATGCAAACACACAGAAGCCACATTTCCAAAATTGATTGCTCGAGCGACTGTTGCCTAAAAAGACTCTATGCAGCATGCCTACGGAAGATGCTGGTGGATCATAATGACAATAGATTTTTTGCTTCCAATATTGGAAAAGTAAGATCCTCATCAGCTTTTTTAATTCCTATACATACTCAGTCAAAGCTGCATAACTGACGTGAGTTGATTGATGAACACAACCCACTGCATTTGCATTTACTACCTTATCAAAATCTGCATAACGTCCCTTCACTTATATCTCTTAACCCCAACCGGCACTAACCTCCTCCCTTGTCTACGCGTCTGTTGCCGTTCACTCAGTCGTTCGCCAGAACCATGGAAGCACGCCCACAAGCCTTGACTTTTCGTTTTTTCAAGATCCTTATGGAAAAGCACACCCACACAATGGTAAGCATCTGAACTTTGCAGTTTTTCTTGCTAAATCCACACCACTGTCCCTTTTATGCTTTAACATCACTATTGCTATAAAATCTTGGTAGAATTTGCCCGAAAAATTTACCAGGGCTTATGGAGATACACTAACAAATCCTGTTATGTTGACAGTTCCAACAGGGATTGAAGGGCAACTGTACATTGCTCTAGACCAATCAAGGAGAGTGACATTCACAGATGGCTGGGAGGAGTTCTATAATCACTATCAACTACAATTTGGTTCTTGTATTTTCTTTCAGTATCATGGGTCTGGCAACTTTGCAGCACACATACATGATCGTACTACGTGCAAAATTCCTTATAGCAGATATGACAATGTGAAAACCGAACCAACTTATGAAGATGGCCTCCCACCGGTTGCAAAAAAAGGTTTGGTTGCTACCCTTCTCCTTTGCACTGTGATATGAACTTCTCTTCACTCATCCTATTCATTCATACTGCAACTGTAGGACGGAGCTCTTATGCAGGGAAACACTGCCTTAACACCCCTAAAAGCACAAAAGCCCGAAAAGTTGTGAACAAATTCCAGTCCAACAATCCCTTTTTTGTGATGGATATAACTCCGGCAAAATTGTCTGCTAGGATACTGGTCAAAGTTTTTCTTCCATTTTTATTTTTTCCATACGTTTCAATGGCGCATTTTCACCGTCTCTTCCGTTTACAGGCTAATGTCCCCATCTTCAAGGATAATGAGAACAACGAGCATAATGTTCTGCTCCGCCATGGAACCAAAGGTTGGCCACTGAAGTTCAAGCGCTACAAGAACAAAGGCACTGGGTGTTTATTTGCTGGGTGGACATACTTCCTATCTGAATGCAACTTGAAACCAGGTCAAGTTTGTCTGTTTGAGATCACTGCCGATGACCCTGCAACGTTGGACGTTCATGTCTACTAAATGTAGTTTGCTCTTAATTAGCTTTTTATTTTTTGTGTATTCTATGACTGCTTTTTGGACTCATATAGCCATCAAAAATTACAAATTTTGTATTACTTAATGGGTCGTGGAATACATTAGGTTACTGCTCATGTCAATCTCTCCCCCCCTGTTTTTTTTTTTTAAAACACTGCCTTAAAGTCTATTGCAGTCGAAATTATCACTGCCGGGACCTATAACAAAATCGATAAATAATTTTTTCTTTTAGGTTTTTTAATTGCTTTTTTTTTCAATTCATTGATCCGTTTTTAAAAATTTAAATTGATCTAAATGATTAAATTATCTTCTTTTTAATCATTTAGATGAAAGAAGAAGCTTTCAACACTATATACTATATTTTATATTTCTTGAAGGAGGTGAAAAATGAAATTATTTTTTTTTTCGCTTATAACAATTGGAATAAAAAAGTTTTTTCCAAAACAAATTAGAATAAAACCGTTATATTTAAAAAAATCCTATTCAATTCAAATAATGCGGTCATGCACAATCACAATTTCTTAACTAAATCGGCACTTAACTACATGAACAACATTATGAATATGCCCAACTTTAATTTTCAAATTTCATTATTCAATCACAAATGATAACATCGAAAACAAAGACCAACTTTTTCTTTTTACTTCTAATGAGTTTCACATATTAATTGTTTACTCTTTTTTTTGGGTCCGATATTAATTTTTAAATTTAACTACAATCACAAACTCTTGCCTTTCGTTTCACTAAGTCTGCTGGAGAATGTGCTTTGTACCCAGGATCAATTCGTATTCTTGGTGGTCAACTTTCATTCAACAGAATAATACGACACGGCCCACTACAACGCATGGATGACCCTGCCCAGTAGTCAGAGCTTTCATAGCCATCCACCCTACAATACAAATTTAAAAACAATACTGTAGCAAATCTTGGACCACCCACTTTTTCGGATGTTCGTAGCCCACGGGAGGGGAAGGGGCAACACTTCCACCTTAAAGCCCAACAACTAGGATTCATCACCAAAATTCATTACGGTCCCCGCTCACTCCTCATTGGTCCTAACACGGACAGTCCCAACAAAGGAATGGTCAAATATATTAACACGGCTTATAGACGCGTTGCTTCTCCATTCCACTGTGCAAGCTGACCTCCAAGGTAATTTTACATAAGCACAATATCTATTTATTAAGTCTTCATCATCAGTACCATCACTCTACGCATAGTCCACATATGGAAGCGTTTATCACAGACTGGCCTTGTCAAATCGTTGCCATTACAATATCTTATAATTTATCTATACGACTGTAAATTAATGGATCACCAGTGTTCAATAAAGTACACTGGACCAACGTAAACGCTTCCTATATGTATATATGGTTTCTTATTAGGCTGCAATGATTGCAATCGCATGAAACCAAATGTCTATTGGTCAACGTATGGCTTTTTATTAGAGAGCATGGAAACAATACGCCCCTTGGCTTGTAACTTATCAATGCTCACATGGTCAATGATGGAACACGTTGTTGTTTCTTGTACAATTGTAATGGTTGCAAATTTATGAAATAGCATGTCAGACATTGAAGTCAAGTGATGTGACTTTTATAGCAACCATTGCAATTGATCACGTATGGACACAACTATTGCAAAGAGTTGTGACTAGTCATGGATGACCATACGTGAACTTCCGTAAGTTGCTGTACTCATCTATAAATAGCCCTCATTATCACATATTTATGGCACTTTAATTTTGGGGTTTTATGTGAGTTTGAATGTTCCAAAATTTTGTAAATCTTATATTAATTTCTCAAGTTCAAAGAGAGTAAGAAAAATTTTTTGTTATTGCTAATCAAGAAATTTATAGAGGTTTTATTGTATCCTAGGGAAATATCGTCATCAACCCAATAGCAACTACGTGTGGAGAGGAATATCTCTTTAAAGAAAACGAAGTAATTCGTACTTTGAAACCCCAATAATATTCAAAGTTCTTGATCATCTTCTACCCAAATCTTTCTAAACAATTTTAGAGAGATATTTTCTTGAAGATGACTCAAGATCAGAATACTACTTTCAAGGTCATGAATCAAGAGTTTGTCAAACTAGATCGGTTTGATGGAACAAATTTTAATCGTTGGAAGGACAAGATGATGTTTCTTCTTTTGGTGCTCAATTCCTAATGCCACTAAAGATGCTTCCAAAGAAGAAAAGGAGAAAGTTACCCAATTAAAAAAGAAGCGTGATGAGGATACTTTTACATGCCAAGGTCACATTCTCAATACTTTTTCAGACAGACTTTATGATCTTTACATGTCAATTTAATCGCCGTTTTGGAAGAGAAATACACCAATGAGCAACAAGGTATGGATAAGTTTATCATGTTAAAGTATTTTGAATTTAGTATGGTTGATGATATGCCTATCATGGATCAAGTTCATGAGTTACAAATTCTAGTTAGTAGACTTCGTGATCTACAAGTGGTTATTCCTGAAACATTACAAGTTGGAGCAATTATTTCAAAACTTCCTTCAACTAGGAATGATTATAGGAAAAAACTCCTACATCTTGGTGAAGACTTCACTGTTGAGAAGTTACTAAGGCATCTACGTATAGATGAGGAAACTCGAAAACGTGATGCTGTGTATCTTTCTCAAAATTCAAAGGTGAATCATGTTGGTGAAAAGAAACCTAACAAAGGTAAAAAAAAGAAATCCTTTGTGGATGAAAAGCAAGATAAAAAGAGACAAAGGTCATGTTTTCATTGCCATAAGAATGGGCATTATATTAAGGATTGTCGACTTCTAAAGAAGGGTAATAACTCAAAAGAAGTGTCAAGTTCCAAAGCCAACTTAGTGGAAGAAAAAGATTTGGTTGCTATGGTCATCGAGGGAGTTCAATACATGCATATTGGTATGATCATAGAACTCAACATGGCAACACAAAGAAGATCACTTGAGTGGTGGTTAGACTCCGGTGCTACCGTCCATGTTTGCAATGATCATGGTCAATTCAAGACTTATGAAGAAGTGAATAACCAAGAGGTGTTGATGGGAAATGACAACTTGGCTAAAGCATGTGGTCAAGGAATAGTAGAATTGAACTTTACATCTGGAAAGAAGTTAAGTTTAGTGAATGTACTTCATATTCTAGATCTAAGGAAGAATCTAGTCTCTGTTAGTCTTTTATGTAAGAGAGGATTCAAAATTGTAATAGAATCCGATAAAATTATCTTGCTTAAGAATGAAATGTATGTAGGAAAAGGATATTGTATAGAAGGCATGTTCAAACTAAATATCAATGATAAAGTGAATGTTTCTGTGTATGTTGTTGATTCTTGTAATTTATGGCATAATAGATTAGCACATTTAAATTACAAGTCAATTGAATATATGCATAAACATAACTACATTAATCTTAGTAATAAGGATTTTAATAAGAAATGTGAGATTTGCATACAATCCAAAATTACTAAGAAACCATTTTCTAAGGTTGAAAGAAACACACATTTACTAGAACTAATACATAGTGATATTTGTGAATTAAATGGGAATATTACTAAAGGAGGTAAAAGGTATTTCATAACCTTTATTGATGATTGTTCTAGATTTACTTATGTGTATTTGCTAAGAAATAAAGATGAAGCATTTGAAATGTTTAAAAAGTATAAGTTGGAAGTAGAAAACATGCCTGATAAGAAAATAAAAGTTCTTTGTAGTGATAGAGGTGGAGAATATTTTTCTAGTGAATTTGATTCTTTTTGTGAATTACATGGTATTGTGCATGAATCTTCTGTTCCATATACTCCGCAACAAAATGGTTTAGTGGAGAGAAAGAATCGTACCTTAGTGGATATGGTTAATTCAATGTTGCTAAATGCCAAGTTACCCTACAATCTTTGGGGTGAGGCATTATTGATAGCATGTCATATTCATAATAAGACACCGTCAAGAAATAGAAAGATTTCTCCATATGAAATATGGAAAGGAAGAAAACCAAACTTAAATTATTTGAAAGTGTGGGGATGTTTAGCATTTTATCGTGTTCCTAATCAAAAAAGAACTAAATTGAGGCCAAGAGCCATAAAAGGCATATTTATAGGATATGCTCAAAATTCAAAGGCATATAGAATTTTAGACTCAGTGTCTAATTCAGTTGTTGAATCAAGAGAGTTAGAATTTATTGAAAATAAATTCATTAATGATTCTATTCCCAATTTGGAATATCCCCAAAAAGATACAGAAGTTTCTCAAGAAACTATTGTAGATCAAAGTAATAAACCTCTAAGTGAGTATGAAATGGTTGAATCAAGAAGGAGCCAAAGAATGAGAAAAAGTAAAGATATGGGTCTAGATTTTATCTCTTCTCAAGCTATAACTTTTTTGCTTGAAGGAACTAGGGATTTTATAATAAATAAGATCCCTATTATGTTAAACATAGGGTGATCCTCAAACATTCAAAGAAGCTATAGCCTCTAAAGACTCTAATTTTTGGAAAGAAGCAGCAGATGATGAAATGGACTCAATGTTATCTAATAATACTTGGGTCTTGGTTGATTTGCCTCCAGGTTCAAAGCCTATAGGATGCAAGTGGGTATTTAGAAGAAAATATAATACAGATGGTTCACTACAAACTTTTAAGGCAAGGTTGGTAGCTAAAGGGTTTAGACAAACGGAAAGTCTAGACTATTTTGATACCTATGCACCTTTGGCAAGAATGGCTTCTATTAGGACTCTTATAGCATTAGCATCCATTTATAAGCTTCACATGCATCAAATGGATGTTAAAACAGCTTCTCTCAATAGAGATCTTAATGAAGAAGTTTATATGGAACAACTGGAAGACTATGTGCTACCCGAAAATGAAAATAAAGTTTGTAAACTAGTTAAGTCTTTATATGGCTTAAAACAGGCGCATAAACAATGGCATGAGAAATTTGATTCTGTGGTGTTATCAAATGACTTCTCACATAATAGTGCAGACAGATGTATATACTCCAAATTTACTAATTAGGACCATGGAGTAATAATTTGTCTATATGTAGATGATATGTTAATCATCAGGACGAATTTAGAAGGGATTCGTCAAACAAAGGAGTATCTAACTTTTAAATTCAAGATGAAGGATTCGAATGAAGTAGATACAATATTGGGTATAAAGGTGCATAAGCATGAAATTGGCTTTGCTTTAAGTCAATCTCATTAAAGGTATTGGAAAAGTTTGAGCATCTTAAAATTAAGGAGTCCAATACACCCGATGATCCTAATTTCAAATTAAAAGAAAACATAAGGAGACCTGTAGCACAATTAGAATATTCAAATGCTATAGGAAGTCTAATGTATGCAATGCATTGTATTAGGCCTGATATAGCATTTGCTATGTGCAAATGGTCAAGGTTTATAGGAAAACCTAGCAATCAACATTGGAAAGCTATAGCAAAGGTTCTTGGTTATCTTAAGAAAATCATGAACTTGGGATTACACTATAATGATTATCCCGCAGTACTAGAAGGTTATTCTGATGCTAGTTGAATTACAAATCTAAGTGATAATAAATCCACTTCAGGATGGATTTTCACCATAGGTGGTGGAGCAATAAGTTGGACCACAAAGAAACAGATATGTATTTCATATTCTACAATAGAGACTGAGTTTATAGCTTTATCAGTTGCAAGTAAAGAAGCAGAATAGCTTAGGAATTTATTATATGATATAAAGCTGTGGCCACAGCCAATGACTACCATTTTGATCTTCTGTGATAGTGAATCTACCATGTCTCGAGCATATAACAAGGTTTATAATGGAAAGTCTGACACATAAGCTTGAGACATGAATTTGTGAGGCAATTAATAGGAGATGGTATAATTACCATCATATATGTAAAATCTAAAGGGAATTTAGCAAACCCATTAACCAAAGATTTGTCAAGGGATAAAGTCAAAGAGACTACTACTAAAATGGGTTTAAAACCTATAGTTATTAAATAATGGTAACCCAACCTTATTCTAGTAGAACACTAGTTTCAAGGTTTAAAGGATAATCACAAGTTATTTAATAACTGGAGCATTAAGATATAGGATTTAGTGCTATATATATAATTAGGAGGGTGAGTCAAAACTCTTAATGGAATGATAATATTACTTATCAGAAAGATTCCACCTATATGAGTATAGGAGTGGTGCCGCTCTAAACAAGAATTTTAAAGGTTGTATTCTCGTAAATATTCATGAAATCAGGATGAGCACATGGCCATAAAAGTGCTTAAAATTAATAAATTCTTTGAACTTGTTAAGTGGTACAATTTATGTGTGTGACTTTTTGGTACTAACACAAGGAGTATGGGTTTAATCAACTAGACACCTATTACTTTGTTAGATCCTTAAAAGTTTACACTAACGGAATGTTTAATACTAGTGATACATTCTTTATGCATAAATTTGTTTGATTTTAAACTTGTAAAATAGTGGGGGAATGAAAGGTATTTTACATTTTAAATATAAAAGGAAATTAAACCACTGTCTCTAGTAACGGTTATTATTCAGTAGTTAAAATTGTATAGATATATATGGTTTCTTATTAGGCTGCAACGATTGCAATCACATGAAACCAAATGTCGATTGGTCAACGTATGGCTTTTTATTAGAAAGCATGGAAACAATATGCCCCTTGGCTTGTAACTTATCAATGTTCACATGATCAATGATGGAACACGTTGTTGTTTCCTGTACAATTGACATGGTTGCAAATTTATAAAATAGCATGTCAGACATTGAAGTCAAGTGATGTGTCTTTTATAGCAACCATTGCAATGGATCACGTATGGACACAACTATTGCAAAGAGTTGTAACTAGTCATGAATGACCATACGTGAACTTCCGTAAGTTGCTGTACTCATCTATAAATAGCCCTCATTGTCACATTTTTACGGCACTTTAATTTTGGGGTTTTATGTGAGTTTGAGTGTTCCAAAATTTTACAAGTCTTATATTAATTTCTCAAGTTCAAAAAGAGTGAGGAAAATTTCTTGTTATTGCTAAGAAGAAATTTATAGAGGTTTCATTATATCCTGGGGAAGTATCGTCATCAACCCAATAACAACTACATATGGAGGCGAATATCTCTCTAAAGAAAGCGAAGTAATTTGTGCCTTGAAACCACAACAATATTCAAAGTTCTTGATCATCTTCCACACCAATCTTTCTTACACAACACCACTACCCTACCCTTTACTCCACTACCTCGCCCTGCCCCGCCACTACGCATGCACCATGCGGCCCGCCACAGGACATTGTCCCATCCATGAATTAAGTTACCAATTTCTCTTCATTCTTTTTACCTTCAAATAACTTCTAGTCAACCACATATACACATACAAGTTTCACCAAATATTTACAACCAGTGACGATGACATCACTCTGTTATGTTCTGTTTATTTATTTTTCTTTTATTTTTTGGTTTTGAAGATGTAATCGATAGAGAGTGTGTGACAGGCAGAAGAGCTCGATCGACAGGGATGACGTCATCACTGATGGTGATGTCACTGTGGAACCGTTGTAACATCCCGATATAACATTATAGGAAATAATGAAAACGTTCTTGGGTAACTTTTATTATTTATAGCCTTGCCCCTAAACATTTTTGAAAATGATATTTAGATCCTTATATCAATTGAATGAGCAGAATAAGGTTTTAAACGAAGCAGAACCACGTAGCAGAAACATAGAAACTAAATTCTTAGCCAATTGGGCCATGGAGGTGTCTACATGTGAAATGACGTGGGATGCCCCAGACTTGTTTGAAATTACGAAAATGTCATTAGCCATGAAGAAAATAGAAACAGAAGGCCCTAAATTTGTAAAACATTTAATTTACATCTTTAATCGATTAATTCGATTTTAGTAGATAAGTAAAGTTAATTAGAATTTAATTAGAGATTAATTAGAGGGTAATTGGAAGTTAATTAAAGATATTAAGATTAAGGAAAGTTAAAGTAGATATGCAGAGAATTTTAAAAAGGTTGCTAGCAATATGTTGTCGGTTTGAAGGAAATTTGGTATTTTATAATGTCAGAACCGAATCAATGAAATTTTTCACTAGAACCTTAGCTTAATTGGCTGAAAACTCAGCCATTCTCATCACTCAATGTGGCGCCATGTGCTTCTACAAGATGGAGGAGATGTGGCCAAAAATTCCATCACCCATGGCACCTACCACCCTCCACTTAGCATTCTAATTGTAACCCACATAATTACCATTTCTCCTCCTCTAATTTTGGCCTTCACCCACCAGACCTTCTTCTCTCTCTTTTCCTTTCTCAATTCCATCTCTTTATCTTCAATTCTTCACCCCACCTTCATGATTTCACTTAAGACTTGCTTCCCCACTAGCTTAAGCTTCAATTTGAGGTAGGAATATCAACTTTCTCCTTCTTTTCTTTGAATTGGGTTGCCTAGGATCTCTTGTTTATCCATGATTCTGATATTGTGATGGGTGCGGATGATGAATTAAGCCTAGTTTAAGGTGTATATATGAGTTTGAATTTAAGATTAGATGGATTGGTTTAAGGAAAACCTGAATCCAAGAAGAATTCAAGAAGCTGTTAGGGTTTTCCCCTCGATGGTCCGTACGGTGGAGTATACGGCTCTACCTACAACTATTTAAATTTGATGAATCCATTTTTATATAAAACTAGATATTCAGGAATTTTCATACATATAAAATATAAGGCCATTAGGTTAGTATAGAGTTAGTTATGAATTTTTGAAATTTGACCTAGAAATCTAGATTCTTATCTGGACAGTATGAGTTGAGAAGGATGTAACACACGCTACACAACTCTAAATTGAGTGAAACTAACGTTGTTTGAAAGCTAACATATAAGAGAACATCCCACAAAAATTTTAGAGTTCGATTCATTGCCAATTATTCCCAGCACATAAATGAAATTATCTTAAGTTCAAACCGAGCTGGAATAGCTAAGTCCAGTAAGGTCAGTTTATGAGGCTTATATCTCAAAATATACTCATGCAAATGATATGAATTTCTTTCATCTGAAAGCTTGTCCTATTAGCTTTAATATGATACAAACTCATATGATTTTAACTAGTTTTTGAGTTTTAGTGAATTTTTACTTTTGAGTATGTAATTATGGCTAGCTACAGAGCAGGCCGAGATAAAACTTAGATAACTTGAGCTACATTTATCAAAATGACATGGAGCTAAAAGGGTTGGAAACTAGACACATAGAGCTATGACATATTCAAAATTCAGGTCTAAATGAGTTAAAATGAATTTATGGCCTAAGTTACAAATACCGAGTAGAATCAAAAGGAAGTGGCAAAAAACTAATTCACGATCAAGGTTATGAAACTTTGTTTGATTTTGGAGCATCTATACCTTGCATTGATTTTTTTGTATGATTGACTGTCTGGTGGACTAGTACTATTCATGGAAAGCGGACTTGATCTGTTATGCTGCCGAAATTTTGGCAGAAATATGTGAATTATATGAATGTAATAAACATTTATGTGTTATGCTCATAAGATTCATATATGCAAGAATGATTTAAGTATGATATAAAGTATATTAATGAAATTATGATAATTTCTTTTATAAAGATTTATAATATGAAGATGAATATTGTATGATGACATGATTATGTAATGTTGAGATCCATTCACTTGGAGGCAGTTATTTGGGTCCCTCCAAGTGAAGGCAGTTAAAAGATAAAGATGTGGGTCCCTTCACTCGGAGGCAGTTGCACATTGGGTCCCTCCCTGTGAAGGCAACTAAAACTTTTGGGTCCTTCTATGTTGGAGGTAGTTGGCCAACTGAGTCCCTCCGACCTAGAGGCACGTGGGTCCCCTTGCGGGTCAAGATCTTGTGTGGCAGCGGTCATGAGTTGAGCTCACTCCTAGATCAGACTACCCAAAGGTAGTAAAGACTAAAGATTAAAATATATGCAAGCACCCTAGGGATGGCAATACGTAATGCCTAGGTGTGTCAAGAAAAGAAAGCAAAGAAAGTTAAAGAAAAATACCAATGCACTTGCATGAATTCAAGTATGAGTATTTGCATAATTATATCCCATATTTTATTGATGCTGAGACTGTTCTATCTACTTATGCTATGATTATTATTTTAAATATGAAATATTGCCAATGTGACTCAAGTGCGTGAATAAAATGAACTCTGCTTCGGACAATATATTTTCAAACTATAAAACTGAACAGTCTATTTGACATGCTCACATTTTTCATAATAAATCGAAGCAGCTAGAGATAATAATGATGACAAAGCATATGGTAGTTTAATAAATCCTACTGAGAATTTACAATTCTCACTCCTATCTTTATTTCCATGTTATCTCTAGATAGTTCAGAAGTTCCGAAGAAGGTCCTCCGAGGCAAAGTTGACTAGTAAGATTGAAGGTAACAAAAGATTGCTGCTAGACAAGGTCCAATTAAGTGACAGTAACAACTCCTAGGTGAGGTATTATGACTTAAGCATAGTACCATAATTAGGAGGGTGTTACAACCATCACCGGAGACATTGGCCTCGGAGCTGTGAGACAAGCACTACCTCACTTTCCCATGATAACCATCCACATCACACTGCATTCACCATACTCTCCCATGGTGGCGACTGGCGAGGTGATGGCACCGGCGGTTGGCTAGGGTTCAGGTAGGCTAGTGCTGCCAGGGGTAAAAGTAGGAAGGGAGGAGGTGAGGAAGAAGGAAGATTAGGGTAGAAAAAGGAAATGATAGAAATATAATTTTAATATCAATGATGAAATTGATCACTAACTCCATCAAATCCACAGTAGAAGCTGCCTCTACTTGTGAAAAACTAGTAAGCCGTTGAAATAGCTTAATCAGCGTGTGAAGAATGTCCAAAATGACGAATACTTAGGTGGTTAAGGACCACTATAATCCTAGTAATAAAAAACTTAAAAAGATTAGTAAAATTATTATTTTATCCTCATAAATCACATTCTTTTTCCTTCTGACCAATGCTCTACCCTCGATGAGCTTTCATCGCGCCCACCGTACCACCCCCATTGCTGCTAGTACTTTTTTTTAAGTTTCTTTTTTTTTTTCTCTCTCTTACAGTTACACCAATAAAGTTTCAGGAAAAGATTCAGCCACAAAGAATCCAATTCATCTTGGTTCTCCTTCATTGTCAATCGAGTGTCTACAAGTCATGGAGCATGTGGAGGCGAGGTTGAGGTGGTGCGAGACACAAAAAGCAATATAGTGGCCAGAGCAATGACAACGACAATCAGGGTAGGGTAATAGTTCAAGCTAGCTTCACAAATCTAGAACGATGGGTATTCTGGAGGCTTTTTTACAGTAATAAAATTGAAAAAAATATATTAAATAAGTAAATATTCCGTTTCAACTTTATTTTCAAAAATGTCCTCTTTTTGTCATTTTCAGAGGATCATCCTCAGTTGAATACTAATATTATCTGTGTCAATATATTCTCTACGGTGCAAACTAATTCAACAATTTCCATTAAAGAGGATATTTTCGAAAATAAAGTTGAAACAAGACATTTACGTATTTAATGTTTTCTTATTTTATTACCATAAAAAAGCCTATTTTGGATGGTGGTATATGGTGTGCGCTAATGGAGGTGCGAGAATTGGTGGTGGGCTATGTAACATCCCTAATTCTGCTTAAGTTAATTAACTCATTATTATTGATTAATTAGAGAGATTTGTGATTAGTCAATGATTAATTAACTAATCTCAAAAGCAAGAGCTTAGTAATTAAGGACAAGTCAATAAATCAACTAAAAGTCAATGATCAACAAGAAAAGTCAACAACTAAATAATGACACACTAAATGATTTAAGTAAGGCTTAACCATCTAAATCTTGCTAATTCATGACTAAGAACATACTTAAGGTAATATGATCTTATTAATTAAGCACATGTCAAATGTTCTACCTTAATCAAATGTGATAAATTAATCTTCACACACTAAATACATAATAATTGAGAATCATTCTTTTTGGGGAAAAAGTCTTAATGGTGTAACTAACCAAAATTGTTTAAGGAACAATTAAACTAATCTAATTGATTAACACTTAGATAATTCAAATAACAACAAAAATTCAAAATTTTCCACCTTAGTCATGATGCAAATTTTGGCCATGCAAGATCAATCATCAATCATCCACCATCCATTTGCTTCCTAATCTTTCACCATAAGATTAAAGCTTATTATGGTTAGGTTACCCTAAAGTGAGATTAACTAAAAGAAGGTTATCCTACACATGGATAACACTTGATTTGGCATAAACCATCAAAGTGGATCAACCCACTAATTGTATGGAGTTAGCCATTAACCACCTTAGAAAACACAAAGGGGTTTAAGCCATACATCCAAGACTTAGGGATGAAACAACCATTCTTTCACCCCCAAAGTCACTAAGTCTATTCCTAAGTGAAAGAAGCAAGAAAGCACTTAGGCATAAGGCCTTGTGTTTTATGCCCAAGCAGCCCCCCTACACTCTCATTTGCAACTCTTATTCTCTCACTAAAACTAGAAGCTCTCATTTCTCTCTAAACTTCACACTACTTCCTCTTTGTTCATCCTATTCTCCTTGTTCTTCTTACCTTTCCTACTCCAACCACCTCATTTCCCACCACCAACCTGACAAGCTCTTCAAGAACCACCTGCTTTACTCTTTGAAGAATACAACCAAACACACACTTAGCTCCATCTTCACGCTCCAAAGGGAGGGAGACCATTGTCATCCTTTCCATTCTCCAAGCACTTCCAATGCTTCTTGTGGCAGTGATTCTAACTCTTTTTCTTTGAATATTTCGTTCACTAGAACTCTTAAACTTCTCCATAGCTAGGTGGTTCTAGGACTTGCTCTTTAGGCCTCATGACCATACTCTTCCTTTTTGGAGTTATTGTTAATGTTAAAGTTTTCTCTTGAAATATTATTATGTTGTTCAAATGCTTTTATGAATCAAACTTTATTTAAACTCTAATCACTGTTTTAACCTTAAAACCTCAAAGTATGAAAGTAAAATGAGAGATAAAAATGATCACTTAAGGATAAATCCTAATGTTTGCCACAAATAAGCTAAGAAAATGAAATTTGAGATACTGGAATTGTGGTTAGTCTTGATGGCAAAAGTAATAACTTATTCTCTACAACTTAAAATGCAATGAGACCAACTTTATTTAAAATAGACTCACAAACTTTCTATACATATAAAATATGTGATCATCGAATTTAAAATGAGAAAGTTATAAATTTTGCAAATGGGTTGTACCTAGTGGAGTTTCTTTCTAGACAGCCTACACTAAAATCTTTATAACTTAAGTTATATAAAATATTTTTGAGTGGAACTAAATTTGTAAAAAAGCTAAGACATAACGGAACACCCACATAAAATATCTTGGTTAGATTCCTTTTGTGGAGCTCCTTGTAAATTCTCCAAGCTATTACTACCTAATAAGCTTAAAAACTAAATAGTAAGATTGCTTAGTGGATAAGGCAAGTTAAACTTTGAATTTTTAAGTAGGGTCTTTCTTTTTAAAAGAGGGATTAGAGAAGTATAATTACACAAAAAATCAACTTAAAATAGTAAAAAATAAAATTATGGTGAATTTACTAAATTACTACCCCGTAGTGAAAACATAATTTCGGTTAAGGCTAACTCTTAGAAATAATGAAAAACAAACGTGACCCTTAACTTAGAACATCGAAACTTCATATTTTAACTTAAAAGACTTAAAAAGAGTAATGGAAGAAACTTGACTCTAAGAATGATAAAAGAATGGAATAAAATAAAAATCTAGCTTAAAGCTTGCACCTAGTTTACTAAGCTAAGTTCATAAGACTTTGCTCGTGATTTATGTCTCTACACACA
Source organism: Pterocarpus macrocarpus (assembly GCA_031439585.1). Lineage (NCBI taxonomy): Eukaryota > Viridiplantae > Streptophyta > Magnoliopsida > Fabales > Fabaceae > Pterocarpus > Pterocarpus macrocarpus. The sequence continues at coordinate 63,611,952 of CM062515.1, forward strand.
AGTATGATGATTATCATAAATATGATGTTCTGAGAAGTATAATGATGATTGATGATTTGAAATTCTCTATTTGGCAAATTTTGGGGAAGTTCCTTCTAGCCACTATGCTACCAGATTTCCGTAAAAATCATAGACTTAGCATAATTTTAATTTGACATCATATACATTAATCAAGAAAAGATAGAACTAAGGATGGGACCCTTTAAAAGGGAATGTGACCTTCAAAGACAAGATTAGAGGATGTAATTCTTCAAAAGGGAAAGTGATCCTTAAACTTTGGGTATGATCCTTCAGTAAGGGAAGGTGACCCACACTAAAACCCCCTCTCCTGCCAAGGTTCCAAGAATTTATGGTGGCGATGGCCATAATGTGAACTCATTATCATTTCATGTTGAGGGTGGTGAGTATATGAAAGCATGGCTGAAGTTCACCATGCCGTAACATACACCTAAGTAAAAGATGAAAATAATGGATATGCATGACTGAAGTTCATCATGCTAAAGCACATAAGAAAGTGCAAAGGAGCAAAAACAGATGAAAGAAAATTTTAAGATTTTTATGCATGATGCTTCCATCTATATTTCCACTATATGCCTATGATTATGTTTATGTTTATGTCATGGTAAGAATACATGTTTAAAAGGAATCCCCTTCAACCAATTATGTTTTTCAAAAACCTAATAATAGAACTATATGTATGCCCATGATTTTTCTTTTAATGAAATCCGAAGTCACTGGGACGATAATGACGACACTTTCATGTTGAGTTAGAATCCTACTGAGAAATATTATTTTTCATGTTCATGTTCTATTTCGCCTTCAGTGAAGGATGGAGCCACAGTAACCAGTGAAGCTTTAGGCGGTTGAGGAAGAAGCTTTTAGGAGTCACTATTTGCAGCAACTGTTGATCATGAGACCCTTCTATGGATAGATGTTGCCAGTGATGTTCCTTGCTTCAGCTTTATGTCCTTAATGTTATATTTCGCCACCACTAGTGAAACAATAGTTCTATTTTTGTGGCTTTGTACGATTTAGGCCTTGGTAGTGTCATGAACCCTACAATGTTACCTATGGTACTATATATATTTGTTATATAATCTGAATATATTAATTTTGCCCTACATGAATATTCCTCTCTATTACTTTTATGCTTTATTTCTTTACGTTAGATTTTTGTTTCACAATGTTTATGCGGCACTCCTTCATGCTTGAGGCTCATGTTTTTAAAATGCTTCAAAAGCAATGACGTATTTCAAAAAAAAAAAAATTTACCCTATTTTTTGCATAACTTAATTTAAAAGTGAAGTTTAAGTTTTTCACAAGCATAAGCAACAACTAATAAAATATTGTAATATGACTTAAATATAGTATGAATTTATTAGGATATTACAAGCTACAGTGATTTGAATATGCTAAGGGATATGGTTGTGGTTAAAATATGAGACCATTTTGAGTTTTGCTTTGTGAGGTTCAAATGTGATAGTTTTAGGGTTCTATAATTTTTAGGGAAAATTATAATGATCTCCCTAAAGATCAGTTGATATTACTTACACTTATCGCCTCTTAGATTTTAAATTACACCCTACTCCCCTAATTGTTTAAAAGTGGGTACAATGATATCCCTTACTAATAACAAATTATTAAAGATAATGTGAAAATTAATTCTAAAAAATAGAAAAATATGTGAAATAACTTTTATGCCCTTAATTTCTTATGGAATGCCATTCTTATACCAACTGTGCAGATCCAAGCCTTCTTCCCTTCTTTCAACCAAACAATAACAAAAATCAATTAAATCAAATCAAATCAAATGAAATTACAATTTGTTGGGAAAAAAAAAAAACAACAACAACAACATGCACATAAGCCAAAATTTGCCAACACTTTTTTTCTTTTTTTAGTATTTCACTGGTATTCTGCCACTGGAAGCAATTATGTTCAAATAAATAAATCCTATAAATGGTATGACTCTCCTAACACTGATTACTCTATACCCAAGACTCAAACTCAAGATCACTGGTTAAGAAAAAACGCATCTATCACTCCAAACAACTATCTATTGGTAAATTTGCCAACACTTATATTGCATTTTTTGCGCTGTGTGATTGAAGCACATCAACGTAACAAAAATTGCATTGAATACAATTTGCATGACTACTTCATGTAGCTTGGCAGCATATGATTGGTCAAAGGGAAAAAGGGGGGAAAAAAAAAGCAAGCCATCATCACATCTCAAGAATTTACCAAAATGTAATAGAGCATTTAAATGAATAAATGCTTGGTGTTATTGATATTATTTTTTAAATTGATATGACGTACAGTAGTTTTAAGAAGAAGAGATTGCCGTAGAGTTAATGGTCAAGATTTTGGAAGAAGAAGAGATTTTGGATGAAAATCAAACCCATAAGAAGAAATTGGAGGAATCGATGAAGAGCAGACAGGAGAAGGAGCATATCATTTTCATGGAGGATGAGCTCATCCGTATAATGGGCCCAAAGGAACTGAGAAGGAGATGGCGTGCTCTGGAAGCCTCTGGTAGTGGAAGCTTCTGGGCAGATCAGTCTAGAGATGGGACCTAGGACGAAGAGTGTAGAGAAAGAACCACACTTTGGGCTATCTATGCAGTCCCAGCCCCTGTTGGAGCATGAGAGCAGAGCAGCTAAAATGGGCCTTATAAGCCTAATTGACAGCAGCTCAGAAGTTCTTCCAGGCTTTGAAAATTCGATTAGATGGTGTAAGAGGCCCAATGCAGATCAACTTCTGCTCACGAATTTAGGCAATACTGGGGTTAATAGTGAAGTCAAGGGGTGTGATAAAATTGTAGAAGATGGAGAGAAATATGTGGATAAAGGCTCACAAAGCCTCAGTGAGATGCAAGATTCGCCTACATTTACAGCAGAGGAGGTCCCTGAAACTCCGGTATTTGAAATAGAAGACAACGTCCAAAGTGGAATGATCGAAATTGTGTTGCCATTTGAGGAAGATCTAGAGGAAGCGTAAAATAGGTGGAACATTGGGAAGGCATTGGGACTCAAATGTAACAGTGTTAGAAGCTCTAGCAAAGGTTAAAGAATGTAAAGACTTATCTCTCCCTAGGAGAAGGAGGCGACAAAAGAAGAGTAAAGGATGCTCCTAAGTCAAAGTTTATGGTGGTTGTTTGGTTGGTTTGGGTGTCGCTTTTTTGTTCTGTAGTTGCTAGATGGAATCGAGTTAGTCTTTGTGGAATCAGCTTCAAGTTTTGGTATTATGGAAGATGCCAATGTAATTCAAAAGATTGCAGATATATTGGTGAAACTTGATAAATCTCGCAGGTATTGTCTAACTTCTGGGTTCTGGTTGGTTCTGTGATCTGAAGAAAGGTTTTTTGGAGCTCAAAAATCCTATATTTTCTGCAGGTTTAGGTATGATATTGGTTTCCTTTTGCTGTTGCTATCTTCCTGTGTTTGTCTTGTAATCTGATTTCTTCACTCCTCTTCATGCTCTGAAGAGTAGGAGCATTTGTTTTGAATTATCGAAAAAATAAATCCTTCCCATTCTTTTTAGGGTTTCGTCTATGAAATGCTCCCATACCTAAAAGCCAAATCAAGTGAATGAGTAATGTTTTTTATATTTATTTTATAAATTTATTGTAAATATATAAGAAGAGAGAAAGACACAAGATAATAACTCTATTAGTTTTTTTTTTTCAACATCCATTATTTTGTATTTTTCTCTCTTATTATATGTGTGTAATAAGTTCATAAAATAAGTACAAATGATTTTTTAAAAAAATTAATAAGAAGGAGAAACTATAAGTCATTCATCTAAAAAATTAAAAAAAAAAAGAAAAAGAATCAAAGGTTGAAGACTTCAATCTTTTACACGGTTGAGTTTTTAACAGTAAAGCCCTTCTTGTAACTTGCTAATATCTTCAGAATTATTTAATTGGAATCATCCCACCTAAATTTCTGGTTACTTTAATTTAGTTGATCTGTCACGCTTGCACTGCCTTGTTCTTATCAAAGTAAAACCATTTATTCAATTACAAAACTTAAGTTACCGCATGGCTGTGACAAGGTATCGCTGAGACGTCTCTATTGTTCTTGTTTTGTCCTCACCCTTGTTTCCTCAAATTTTCTATAATCTATTACTATATGTGTGTGTGTGTGTGTGTGTTCCATTCCTCCTCAATTTTCAGGTCCTAATTAAAGCTTCATTCAGTGTTTTGCAGTTTTAGTACCTCTCTTACACAGCGGAACCAAAAACATAGCATTATGGAATACCAAAGAGAGGAGCAAGCAGAGCCAGTTATTGATTTTTGTATAAATGAGTTATATTACTTTATTTTATCTAACGACAATTCTTCTATCAAAAATTCTGACAATTTTTTGTGATAGTGTAATATTGCTCTTTTTATTCCATAAGGCTGCGTATAATGTCCTATAGACAGTGGTGTATACATTATACGTAGCATTAATTGTTTTGTATCATCTGATGCATCTTTGTTTGCTCATGGATCATTGTCTCATCATTAAGAACCTACCAAGTTTGATTATTGATGCATTTATTGATAAAATAACGATGACATCCTATCTAAGTTATAATTTAAATACTTAGTTTGTTAGGATTTTAATTCTGTTTATTGTATCTTATCCTTAATTTTAGGTCTTATCCTTATCTTTTTATTATCTGTTGATTTTATCTCCTATCTTATTGTTATCATTGTGACCGCTTTATCTATATAATAAACTTTCTAGCATGACTTACACTTGAGTTCAACCAGTCTTTCATTCAAAATATCTTCACAGTACAGAACCTTTTTATGGTTAACAACAAAATACTTGGTGTCTTCTTTAATGGAGAAACTCCAATACCCCTCGACCTTGGTGGCTTTATCGGAGAAACTCCGGTGCCCCTCCCAATGATCCCTCCCCTCAGACGTGCATATAACCAGGCAAGAGGTTTGATCATCTCATCGTTGGCTTTTGCCACTGGCGCATCTCTTTTTATCTTGTTCGAGCATGACTCACAAGACATCTTATTAAAGACCCCTCACTCTCTGTCTATGGACGTAAGATTTTTTCAAAAGGTTTGGTTGATACTCCAGTATATGTTTCATGTCTACATCTGGTATTTCAAGATCAATTGTGATGATCTTATAGTTGTTGGCAAGCTGCCTTCTAATCAAGATCAACTTATTCACCTTCATTGTGATTTGGATTCATCACTCGTTTCCGCTGCCATCATTATCCAAACATGGCCTTTGCAAGGCGACATTCAATTTGAAGGGGGTGCTAAAGCAAAGATGACATCATATCTTAGTTATAATTTAAATACTTAGTTTGTTAGGATTTTAATTCTGTTTATTGTATCTTATCCTTAGTTTTAGGTCTTATCATTATATTTCTATTATCTGTTAATTTTATCTCCTATCTTATTATTATTCTTGTAACTGCTTTATCTATATAATAAATTTTCTGATATGATTCATACTTGAGTTCAACCAGTCTTTCATTCAAAACGTCTTCATTTATCAATTTCATATAGTTTTATATTTATTAGCAGTGTTCAAATGTAAACAGGTCCAAGACAAAAATGGAGAGAAACGATGGAAACAAGTTGATGTAAACTTGAAGGACCATGTGAGAATGCCCATATTCCCTGAAGGCCAAACACTGGAATCAAATGACAAGTGTTTCAATGATTATTTGTCAAGAATAGCAAGTGGAGCAGCTACCACAAAGTAGGCCATTATGGGAAATTCACATAGTCAATCACCCCACAAGTGTTGCAGCTGGCACCTTAATATTCAAGCTTCACCATTCACTTGGAGATGGTTATTCTCTCATGGGTGCACTTCTTTCATGTCTACAAAGAGTTGATGACCCCTCTCTTCCCTTGTCTTTTCCTTCTATCAAGCCATCAAAGCCAGAAGAACCTTCCAGCAAAGGCCTTTGCAGAAGATTTTCCAGGATGGTGTTTTCAGCCTTCCACACTGTGACAGATTTTGGATGGAGTGTGTTGAAGAGTAGCATCATTCATGATGAAAAAACACCAATAAGGTTTGGAAATGGAGTCGAGTTTTACCCAATTTCCATATCAAAGATGGAGTTCTCCATCAATCACATAAAGGACATCAAGTCCAGGCTTGGAGTAGTATGATAACAAATCTTTAATTTGTTGAAATTTTGTCTAGAGAAACATTTTTTTTTTAATGTAGTACACACACACAGGGTTATATACTAAACCCAGGTTAAGTTAGGTAGAAAGATAAAAATGAGAAATAGATTTTCATGAATTGGCTTTATAGGCATAAAGCCAATTCATGAAAATTTATTTCCTATTTTTACCATTTTACCAAATATATCCTAAAAATGAATTTAATTATATAAGTATATTGATTGTGATATTAACTAAAAATACATCTATATTATTAGTAAAGACAAAATATCAATTCTACAATTGAGAGCCACTGTATATTAATAATTATAATAGTATTTTATTTAGTTCTTTTTTTTAATTAAAAAGAGACTCAAAAGTCTCAAAAGGAGGGGAGATACAACTAGAATAATAACACACTTCCAAAGAAACCCTCGAACACATGGCGCCAATCGCACACACACTTCTTGACCATAAGCAAAGGCGAATTAGTTAGATTTCTTTCGTTTTGACTTGCTTCTTCCCCTTTTGCTCTTAACTTTGCCCTAATTGAAATCATCATTTTTGAGCTTATAATTCCCAACTAACGCCTTTATAACCATGTCGTCATTAAAGCCCAATGCTTTTACCTAACTCCCACGTTCTACTCACCTCTATACCTAGTCCTTATTGGAGGAACTACTTGTCATAAGAGACATCAAAATATATTGAAGTGTCCGTACCTAAAAGTTAAACACATCTTAAACATACTAGGATAGAAATAGATATAAAGGTGATGGATCTATCTCTTTCTATTCCATCACTTTTGTATCTATCTCTCTCCTATTTAGGATGTGTCTCATCCTGGGAACTTAGGTATAAAGTTACAAACGAAAAGTCTCATGCAATTAAATTTAACTGCTTCTCAATTTGCCAAGTTGATTTCAGTAATTTTGTGCACAAATCAATCAAAAAAAGTTAAAAACATATTTTGTAAGAGTTTCCCAAGCATTGTCTAAAAATTTGAATAGTTTTTAAAATATATTTTCTCTGCCTAAAAATTTAAAAAAAAAAAAAAAAACTCCACAATTTTAATATAAGTCATTAGATAATATTTTGAAAATCATCTTCTTCTTCTTTTTTAACATGGTTCTATCTAACTGTAGACACTAGACAATAAACGATGTGGTCACTGGAATAATCTTCTATGGGACTCGGTTATAAATGCAACACATGAACTCCGAATCAAAGACTGCACACTCCACCCCATTGGTGTTACTCAATACGAGAAACATTGAAGGTTATCAATCAATCAATGATAGGCTCAATGCCAAGCGAAGGGTCCTTGGGGGGAACAAAGTTGCCTTCTTGCATGTGCCTATACTGAAATTAAATGGAAGCAGAATTTTAAACCCTCTAGAATTTATTTGGAAAGCCCATAATATAATAAAGAGAAAGAAATAATGTTTAGCTGTTGCCCTTACCAGCACACTTTTGGACATGGAGTGCAAATTGCGAGGGCAAGAGGTTGGTATATTTGGCTAAATCAAACTTTTATCATGCTATTTGTTATATGTTATGGTAGCAGTTTTGTCAGTGCTTTTGTTCATATTTTATAATGTGCTTTTATCTCGCCATAAGCTAATGTGCTTGCCTAAAATAACAAATATAAGCACTTTAATATGAACGCTGCAATGGTTTGGTTGGTTCACGATGTTGCAGACAGTAGCTAAACACATTCATGGGACAGTAACGAAGTGAAGTGCAGTGATTTCAAACTTAGTTGGACCAACAGAAAAAATGACTTTAGCTAACCATCCTGTGAAAGGCCTGTATTTTGCACTGGCTGGTGGACCTGAGGTGTTTTCCTTTCCAACTTCACTTAATCATGCTGTGAAAGAATAGAAGTGGTAATAGGTAGAAGAAATAAATTGAATCCCTTCTTTTTTTTATTTCTTGGTTTTTTGAAAAAATGTTATAAAAAATTGTTAGAAAACAAATAGCAAATATTGGATTAGACATGTCTAGCATTGCATCAAATCCTTGTTATTAGGCCAAAAATTATAGATAATGGTAATTAATGGTGTAATTTTTTCTTTTTTTTCCCTTAAGGTTATGTTTGGGAGGATGGTAAGAGAGGGAATGATATGGAATGGCAAGACCAAATTTAAGTAATTAAACCTTGTTTGGAAGCAATTTAAAGGGAGGGAATGCAATGGCAAGCAAGAACGGGGGAGACATTGTCCTTCCTTTGCCACTCAAAACCTCCAAAATTTGTTCCTCCAAATTGGGGGGTCAGGGGGTGTCAAGGAAATATTCTCATATATTTTCCTTCTCTCTTATCAAACTTAAAATATTTAAACAAGAGGATGACATCATTTAGTCCACTTCACCTATGACTGGAAGTGAGTTAAATTAGCTATGAGGTATTTCCTAGCTCGATAAGCTTAGTTCATGAGTTTATGGGCATCGACCTTGAGCTTTGCCATATTCAGCCTAGTAGCTCATGAGCTAGTTTGATAAATATTTATATGCAAGTAGATATAATATTATTATATGTCTATAATAATATATATTTATAGATATAAATTATGTTGAATATTTTGTATCATGTATATTGCAAATAAATTATATTGAAAATAGGCAATGTACTTATAACTAAAAGATTCAATCTATATCTAAATCAAGCTAGCTTATTGAGCTCGAGCCAACTTGTGAGCTTTTAGTAAATTAGGCTTGAACTTTAAAATTGGTCTCATTTGTTATTGAGTTGTGCTCGATACAATCAAGCTAAGACTGATCTATGCTATGCTCAGACAAGGCTCACCTCACTTCCAACCCTCTCCACCTCTTGCCTTTCTATCTTACTCTATTATGAGCCACTCTCTTTCATCATCTATAAAACTCCCAAACATGACCTAAAGTTTCAAAAGTGTATCTAATATAAGAAACTACACTCATTATAGGTGTCATGAACTGTGATCTTTAAGTCCATCAAATTCTAAGGTGAGCCAACATTAAAGAGAGTTTTTCATTTATTTATATTCACTTTATTATCTATACATAGAGATTTAAATACTCAAATTGATATTTGGTGATCACAATTTAAATAAATGTGTATTTTAGTTATGTAAATATCGAATCGATATATTACATTTACTAATATTGTAGATTTTTTTAATTAATATCACATTTAATATTTACATAACTAAAATCTATACTTACTTTTTTTTTTTAATTACAATCACCACATATCGATTTAGATATTTATATATTATCATTATGTATAAAAAGCATTCCTCTATTTGCATTAAGCAGCCTTTTGTTTTTACCCAAAATATCTCCTTGCCTCCTCACTTGGCTGAAGCCATGAAACTAGACATGAGACTATTTAATGATCATTTAATTTTATGGGTTGCAGAGCCTTTGCATTTCAATTTTGAGCTACATCGGAGTGCTAAGAGTAACCATCAAAAGCGAAAAAGACTTCATAGACGAACAGAAATTGAAGTCATGCATGCAAAGTGCATTTGAGATGATACTCAAAGCAGCCAAGGAAATTACTGACGAAACCAAATATTAGTAAGTTCCTCACCAAAGAATCAGATCAAAATTCGTGTATTTGGTTTGGGTTATTGTAATTCTTGGTTATTATATTACGACAAGGTCAACAAATAAAGAAAATTATCATGTTATTGTTTCTCAGGATTTTCCATTGCCTTAATTATTTAATTTGTTGTGTGCATGCTTTGAAAATTAATAAACTAGGCCCACTTATATTTCAGATTTATAGTTATATAATTTATTTTCTAATTTTTTTGTCAATCTTTCCAATGCAAAAATACACAAAAAAAAAAAGAAAAAATTTATAATTACAAATGTTATCTTATATACAATATGTCACAATTACATGAGTGAGCGCACTCTGTAATGGGATCTACCTTATATCTATATTAATAAAAAAAATCCAAATATATAAATAACTCTCATCTAACTCACACTGACAAATTAAACTCTCATCCAGCATGGGTACAAGAATAATACGGGAGAAACGACAAATTTTAAATGAGTTATGATGATCCTTTAGAAATATGAAACAACTCTCGTTTTTCTTTTTTTCCAACACTCCTTATACGAACAAATAAAACTGTCTCAGATTTATGATAAGTGGTGACTTTTTTTTTTTTTAATTTTTAGGTCAGAAATGACTTTGAAGCAAGATAATTTCTGTTACGAGTATTTATGAGCGGTAAGGCCCAACAATCCATCCTAATTAATTTTTCCTCCATTTTAAAATAATTGTTACTTTAATTAAATATAAATATATTAATTTAAGAATATATCAATTTGATTAAAATAATAATTATTTTTGAAATGGAGAAAGTATTTAATTAAGTTATATTTGAGCTTATAAAATTAAATGTGATCTACCATTGTTTTGGATATAACTTATACTTTGAATGAAAAATTAGTTAATGTATTAAAAGAAAAAAATGGTAATTACAATGTCTTTGCTAAGGATGTCGTCGTTGAGGAAACTAACAAAGCCAATGTCACATATAGTGCATTAAAAAATACTTAGAATACTTAAATTGGGATCTACAACATAATTCATTTCTGTTTTTATTTTTTATGTTTCCAATTTTATATTTTATTTTTTTATCACAAAACCACGAAAACAATAAACAACAAAAATATAAATAGAAATATAAATGAAAATAGAATTTAACGGCCTGCAATCTTTTTCCTTTTTTTTTTTTTTTGGGTTCCTGAACGGCCTGCAATTGGAAACCATTTCTCAGCACTTTCTAGTAACTCTGTCTCGCTGTGTGTCTTAAAAGTAATATTTATTTTTCAAACAAAAAAATAACAGTTATATTTAGTTGACGAGGAATATGTGGGTGCATTTTTTGCGATGCATACAGTGGACACCATATCAAAAGCAGGAAAATGACAAATTTGTTATGCAGAGTAAGTGAGTTGAGTTGGGTTAGTATACGAGGAGTGTACGGTGGAATAGCATATAATTTTATTTTAAAAATTTGAAATACTTCAATCCTTAATATTTCTGATTCAATTTTCCAAGTCTCACAAAGAAGTTTATATCTGATTCTATTTTTATAGAATTAATTTTAAATATAATTAATTTTGTTAAAATTAATTTAATTAAAATTGATTTTGAGATCCTCTAAAAATTATTCTAATATAAAATAAAAAATTTTTAATTTTTCTAAAATCAATTATAAAAATAAGAATTGATTTTGATTTTGGTAAATCAAATACCATAAAAAAAATGGCTAGAATCAATTTTTGCATTGCAAAATCAATTCTAACCTCACTCAAAGCAAATCCAAACACACGCTCAATCCTGCTCCCAGCCCCCTAAACTTCAACCCTATCTCCTGCTACTATCAATCCCGCTCGCCTCATCTTCTGCTTTGATCCTACCACTAAACGCACCGCTCTTCACTACTTCGTCTTTGGCTCTGGATCCCCACACAGCACATCAGAAAACTTGTATGAAGGTGCATAACGTCCCTGTGTTGGCGTCCTGACAGCAAAGCAATAGCTATTGGACTTGATGATGGAACATTGGCACTGCATGATGTTGAAATAGGTAACAGTTTTCTTTGTTTGAAACTAATCTTTTTGCTCGTTTTATCTTCGTTATTTTTTCCTCTTGTACTAAGCAACAAATTTTGTCTTAATAGATATTTTGTTTCATATCGTGCCTTGGGAAATCTAAAAAGAAATATGTACTTTCGGAGCTTATAAGTTTTCCTAAATTGTCTATTTATTTGGAGATAGACCCGGGTAAACAAGCTGATTCATCTTCAGTCTCAAATATGAGTGTTTTTAACTTTTTTTGGGTAATATTCAAGTCTAGAAAGATTGGTAACTTTGTGCGCTTTTACCATTGTGACATTATTTGATATCTATACAAGACACAGTTGTGAACGAAAGTTTCTACTGGTTCAAGATTACTTTGATAGTAAGATATTTGAAATTTGCTAGTCTAACAAGTAAGCAATAGGATATTTCAATCCTAGGAAAGAATAGAGGCAAAAGCTCAAACCTCAAAGGTATACTTGAAATGGGTTGTTTTTCTAGTCAACATTTTTTTTATGGAATTTTCTAGTCAATATTCTGGTTGGTATTTTTAGCAAAGTACCAAGATAAGATAAAGTCGTAGAACTGTGTTTTCCTGATGGAGAAAGTTGATCTATTCCTTTTGTGAAGATGCTTTGTCTTTTTATCTGTGTGTAGATAGGGTTTATGGTTGATTTTTCTTTAACGTTTTTGTGACAAAATAATATATAATATTTTCTATAAGGCAGAATGGAAAGTTGTTAAGAAGTTTAAAGTCACATTGTGCTGCCATTGTATGTCTCAACTGGTAGAGGACAGTCACCTAGTTACGGTATGCTTCTTGGTATCTAATGGCTACTTGATATTGAGTTTGATTGCCAAACACTGATCCAGTGAATTTTCCCACTATCTACTAAAATGAAGTTTTGATGTATACCTTTTTTTAAAAAAAATTATATTGGCACATGATGTTAAAGTCATGTTTTTAAAAATACAAAATTCATTTTCTAATGCACCGGTTCGATTCTTGCGTGCTCAAAATGGCTAATGGATGCTCTAAATAGATGTGGTGGTGAATATAATACATTCTAAACAAAAAAGCTCATATATCACACCAACCATCATGGTTTTAAATTGCAGTTGCAGTCGCAATTGCGGTTAAGTTATGATGCAAAAAATTATAGGAAAATATACTTGAAACAACTGCAATTGCCACTGTGATACAAATGTGAAAGGTGCCGCTTGTAGTTGCAATTGCAGATGCAGGGCCGCAATTTGAAACCATGCCAACCATACATGGAGAACAAAAAAGGAAAAAAAGAGAGAAACAATGTTAAATCTATAAAACAACAATTACATTTTGCTGCTTTATACTTTCTCATATTTCTTCTTGATTAGTAAATGTTTGTTCTAGACAAGAACACCAACACATTGTATCTTGAATCGAAGTACACACTACACAAGTACCCAAATTAATGCTTATTACATTTATGGCATACAACTACACATCCTTCCCCATTTCTTTGGATGTGTACCTGTGTATTTGTGTGTTCTCTCTCCCTTTGTGTCTCTCTAGGTATTGGACTGCATCATATTGATTGTTTGTATCTTCATTTTTCTTTTCTATTATTTTAATCTTTCCTCATGTAGTTATTATTACTTAAAGGTGTGTTGGCAATTTGTATTCTAATCGCACATAGCAAACTGGTTGCACTGGTAAATTAATAATAAAGTCTTTATGATTTAGGATTCTTGGATGGATTTGTTTGTTATAAGACATATACTTGTAACCATGACATGAACTTCAACTAGTAATTTCATAAAGAATGATGGTATGATGATTATTACATACACATTAATCAATTATGTTGGTTTTGGAATTTCATAATAGATTTTATATTGATACCTTATTTTTCAATTTCTGGTTATACAAAATGATTGTTAATACTTAGATGACACTTTTGTTATAGAGCAAGTTAGGGTAAAAAATACACATCATATTTTTTTGTTAGAAGATGTGTTGCAACAATGGACTTTACTAGTGGTTAAGGACCCAATATTTGAAGCTTATGCGAGAAGAAATTGGAGGACCAACATTTTCTATTTTTCGATGTATTACTAGAATCGAGTAGATGGTTTATTTGATGACGCATGGTGGTGGCAATTATATACATAGACAGTAGTATTTGTATAAAATTATTTTGTCGATGCCATTGTATAATATAATTCACATGTGTCATCAAATATACTATTGGCATTTGTTATGTACATATTATGTATCCCCAATTAAGCAAGTCAATATTATCTTCGTAAAGAAACTAGCTTATGAACTTTTGAGCATTGACTAAATTTTACTCAAGAAATTTATTTAGCAAAAAAAGAAAAAAAACTTTAATAAACAAAAAAAAAATCCTTAAACCCTCTTTACTGGACAATAAGATTTTCTAAAAATGTATTTAAAGAAAATTTGCAAATAATAGTTTTTTGATTGAGTGTCAAGTTATGCCACAATTAGTCTTACTTGCATATTTACTATTAATACGTGATCCATTGCTAGTAAAATTTACTCAAATGAATGTAAATACAAGATTCAATTAGTGTTACATTAGCCAAGTAACATCCATTGTTGTGGACTTGGTTGGTTGTTATAAATATTGGTACCTTTAGTTTACAATGTTAGCAACTCAATCAGGACGTTGATAACTTGTCAAGTTTTCATAACTTGAATGGTGTTAGAATTTTTAACTAATTTTGTATTAAAAACAAATTAAGAGGATTTCTTGGCAATATAAATTAATAAAATAAATCTAAATACAACATAAAATTAATGCTACAATGCCTAAGTAATTTCTAATTTGTTTCTACACAAGTTTGGTAACTTGCTATCAAATATTAGTAATATTAATTCAAGATATTGTTAACTTTTCAAATTTTAATAATTTTTAAAGTTTTAAAATTTTTATGTAAATTTGTGTCAGGGAACAAGTGGAGCGAGCTTCTTGGTACTATAAATTGATGAAGTAAGCCTCAATACAACACGGAACTAGTTCTACAATGCCTAAGTAATTTCTAATTTGTTTCTGTACTAGGTTGGTAACTCGTTATCAAATATTAGTAATTTTATTTCAAGATATCAGTACCTTGCTAAGGATATTGGTAACTTTTTAGGTTTTCAAATTTTTGAAAATATTAGGATTCTTATCTAAATTTATGTTTGGGAACAACCGGAGATAATTCCTTAAACTATAAATTGATAAATGAGCCAAAATATAACTTGAAATTAGTGCTACAATGCCTAATAACTCCTAAATTGTTTCTACACTAAGTTGGTAACTCGCTATCAAAGTTGATAACTTTTGTTCAAGATGTTGCTAATTAGCTAAGAATATTGGTAACTTTTTAAGTTTTAGTAAATATGAAAGTATTAAGATTCTTGTGTAAATTTGTGTTACGAAACAATTGGAGAGAACTCCTTGGCACTATAAATTGATGAGTGAACCTTAATACAATATGAAATTTGTCCTATTATGTTTAAGTAACTTATAATTTGTTTCTGCACTAGGTTGATAACTTACTATCAAATGTTGGTAATTTTAGTTCAAGATGTCAATAACATATTAAAAATTTTGGCAACTTTTCAAGTTTTCAAAATTTTGAAAATATTAAGATTCTTATCTAAATTTATTTTTGGGAATAAGTAGAGAGAACTCGTTGGCACTATAAATTGATAAAGTGAGCTTAAATATAACACGGAATTAATGCTACAATGGCTAAGCAATTTCTAATTGGTTTTTACACTAGGTTGGTGAATCGCTATCAAATGTTGATAACTTTTGTTAAAGATGTTGGTAACTTATTAAATATATTGGTAACTTTTCAGGTTTTTGTGGTTTTGAAATCATTAGGATTTTTATATAAAATTGTGTTAAAGAACAAGTTAAAAAAACTCCTTAGAATGATAAATTAATCAAGTAAGCCTAAATATAATATAGAATTTGTGCTACAATGACTGATCACTTCAAATTGTTTCATGATAAAGTTACCAATCGAGTGTAGAACAATTGAACGTGACTTAGCCAATATAACACTAATTTTATCTTGTATTTAAGCTCACTTGATAAATCTTTTATGTCAATGAATTGTTTTGACTTGTTTCATAACATAAATTTAATTAAAAATTCTTAACTTTTAAAATTTTTAAAACCTGAAAAGTTAATGCTAGATTTTGGATCAAATTTTATATGGGATTTCCAATTCACTAGATGGAATTAGGGCTACACTGGCTAAGTCATACTCTATTGTCTTGCACTCGATTGGTAGCTTTCTTAGTTTTTGAAAATTTGGAAAATAGTAAGATTCTTAACTAAATTTGTATTAGGAAACAATTTAAAAGAACTCCTTGATACTAAAAATTGATCAAATAAACCTAAATAAAAGATAGAATTAATGTTACATAAGCTATGTCACATCCAATTATTCGGCATTCAATTGATAGCTTTTTCACAAATATTAGTAATTTTAATTCAAAATATTAGTAACTGGATAAGGAAGTTGGTAACTTCTCAATTTTTGAAAATGCTAAAATTATTAGGATTCTTAACTAAATTTGTGTTAAGGAACAAGTTAAAATAACTCCTTGCCACTCAAAATTGATTAAGTGAACCTAAGTACAAGATGGAGTTAATACTACACTGGAAGAAGCTATGAAGACTATTTGAAACCAAATTTTGTTTTTAAAAAAAGAGAAAGATACAGTCAGTGGATCTATAAGAGTAATTTGACTCAAATTGTTGGTAACTCTTTTTTCATTGTTGATAACAAGTTCAATATGTTGATAACCCGACTAATACTATACTTTAATTGTTTAAGGATAGACTTGGAAACTAATTTATTTGTATTATAAAAGTTTATAATAATTCTTTGGCACCAAGATTGGGGGTAGGAAAATAAAAAGACCACCTAGTGAAACTACAAGCGTAAGTAACCTGGATTTATTTTGTTGGTAATCCTTTTTTATTTGTTGATAACGGTTCAATATGTTGGTCATCCGATAGATACTTTAATTTTTTAAAAATAGAACTTGTAAAATTATTTATATATTTCGAAAAAGCCTATAATAACTCTTTGTTGCCATGATTTTTATTTTTTCAAAAAAGAAAGGGTACATCCAATTGATCTGCAAGAGTTAGTAATTTAGCTCAAATTGTTTGTAATGCTTTTTTCATTTTTTGGTAACAAGTTCAATATATTGGTAACCTAACAGATATTTTAATATTTTTAGGAATAATACTAAACCTTGCAGGTATTGGTAACTTGTATTTTTAGTAATAGTATTTGTAGCCATATTTATGTGTTTGAGAAACGCTGATAATAATTCATTAACACCATGATTTTAAAAAAGGCGCATCTAATTGCCATCTAGGAGTGAGTGATAAGGGTAAATTAGTTGATGAAAAAAAGGGAAGAAAATCAATCTAAACATTTCTTTTGTTTGCGTTCCATGCTACAAAACTACAAACCTCTTTATTGAGATACTTGAACAAGAACATCCAAAGAAGTCCAAAACTTATAGCTATAATTATAAGTCACTGATTCAAGGAAACATAGGCAAGTATATATGTACAATCCGTTGTAACAACTGCAACAAAAATTTTGTCCATAATTCTGAAAACCTAAGCTTAAAAACTCTCCAAAATGGGAGTTTATCAATCCCAGTTAGAAATCCATTCCCATTTTTTTTTTTTTTTAAAACATCTGCTTATTCTGCCTGGATCGCTCCAACTGAATGTTTCTGTGCTTGTTAGACCTTTTCATGATACTCATATGCCAATCCACCATTTCAACTACAGAATTACTTCACTCTATCTTTTTACTTGGCCTCATGTGTCTTGAGGTGTAAGGAATATGACTATAGAGCCCAGCCGTTCACTTTCTGTTTACGTCTTCGTTCTGGTCACAACAGTCAAGAATGACTTGTCCATAATATTAGCTTCATAATCTGCAGCTGTTTACATTAGCAGTCAAGATCCAAAATTGGCAGTGTCACTTACTTAAACATTAAGATAGTTCTACATACTTTCTAATTATATAGGTAATTAATTACTCTCTGTTTATAAAGATCGGAAAAGAAAGGGTAAATTCTGCAAGAGATTGTTCATGATTAGAGTATGCACCTTCCAACTACTTAAATAAATGTTGAAAAATTAATAGATATCATTATACACGTCCTTAGGAACATTTATATTGTGTCATGACTTCCAGAGAAGATTGCAAATTTAAATTGTAGTGAAGTTACCATCCATGGTGTCAATTCCACTACCAGGCACCACATCGATAAAACCTGTCATACGCAATTCATGAAGACAATAGTGGAGCTAAAAAATAAAGAATTTAAGTTCTAGTTTCTATATTTGAACTGGTTTTACATGGCGTCAACTTAAGAAGTTTTAACGGCATAGGATCATAAAACTGGATCATATAATTTCCTTTCTTTCCAAATACAAGAAAGAAATATTATCACACAGATTCAAATAACAAAGAAGCCACAGACAAGCAGATGTATCAATTGAAAAAAAAATCACCGATCTCTCAGTATTTAAACTGTATAAAGTAATTATTAGCTCAGCTAAACACCATAAAGAGTTAAAAAAAACAAAAAAATTTACGTCATAAACTACAATAGATGGCAAAATATTATATTTGATGAATGTATAATTTCTTTCCTTCCTTTCTAATCCTAGGCACCAAAGAAATTATATATAGCAAACTGCTGGCCTTTCCCAATTCACTCCTGTCAAACTCTAAAATGACATGAGAAGATGCCTTAGCTCAAAAGGTTGATTCAACATACATAAACTACCAAAGAGCCAACCCCAAAATAATCTTAACATTTGTACTACGTCTAAAACAAAAAATGACTACCAGCCCTAAAATGGACCCTTATTTGGACACATCTCCTATCCAAATATGAGTATTCCAGAAGGATACTGCATGTCATTACATTCACTACTTTAGCTGCTTTGCTGCCACTGCTCGATTAACTTTTTTTTTTTTTCATTTTTTTTAAGTTCAAAAGGTGTATATAATTCTGGAAATTGATGTAGCAAATGCTAGTTTTCTTTGCACAAAAATGTAACTAGTGAAGAAATTTTTTTCACAATGGATATGTATTTAATAACCTCTTTGAATGAAAATGTTAAAGTGTTTTTGTACTATTGATGTTGTCTTCTGGTGAGTCCGTTAACGTTGACACTTTTGAGGACTCCAAACTGCAGAGGTTGAGAATTTGGCAACTTCAAAAAACTCTAAATTCCAATATAAGTACATAATATTAATAGACCTTATCAGTTTGGCCAGAAAAAACCATTCTGTGCCTTTTTTATGGCAAGAAATGTATAACATCTTTTTTTTTTTTTTAGTATTTGATTTGTGAAAAAGGAAATGAATTATCTAGAGGTCACTTTAAAGCAAAGTTACACTTTATATCTTTTATGAGCTAACTATTGGGGTGGTTTATATTTTTACATTCTCATATTTATTGGATTCATGATAATACTCCTCCACTTGGAAGTTTTGTGAAGAACATGAGTTGTTATGGCATATTTTAGGAGTTGAGTTCTTCTTGAGTGGTAAGGTTGCCGAATTTTGGAGTTGAGTGATGGAAAGGAATAAGTATTGCAAATTCTATACAATGGAGAATCCATTTGGCAAAGCTAGACTGGATGGTGGAAAGGCCGCTTCGTGTGGGGCATGACTTAGCACATGAATTAGATTGCTTGAAATGGAATTATCCCGATCGGAGATTAGCATATGTATAGAAGTGTGTGTATGTTACATGGTGAACCATTTTAATATCTTTTTCAACATGAAATTTCTTTTTCAACAAATCAGGGCTAGGGGTGGAAATAGGCTGCATGTGCAGGCCTGTGCTTTGTATTTAGCCTGGCCTGGCCTGGCCTATTTAAAAATAGAATAATATTCAGGTCTGTTTTAAAGCCTATTTTTCTTATCAGGCCAGGCCCAAGCTCAATATAAAGACTATCAGCTGATAAGTACTGGACTATTAAGATTAGATATATATATATATATATATATATATATATATAAATTATCAAAACATCTAATGCATAGTTCGAACCCATGCCTTCTCACATGAAAAATTTTATTAGACTCTACACTTACCACTACACTATCACTTTCTTTGTAGGCCTTTCTAGATATATTTGTAGGTCTGGCCTGTTTTGAGGCCTGTATGATGCAAGGCCTGATTACAGATAAAAGCCTGATTTTTTGCCTGTTTAATGCTTTTTGGCATTGGCTGTCAAAGATTATAAATTACGCGCCAGAACAGCAGTGCGCTGAAATGAGCAGCTTAGCAAGAACAAAACCTATAACAGGCCACAGGCAAGGCTCAGGCCATTTTGTTACTATACAGGCCTGGCCTGTTAAGTGCCTGCTCAGCACTGTTTCCATCCCTAATCAGGGCTCAAAGAGTATAATACAGTAATTGATTCTATATTATATGCGCATTCCACCCATGAGAAACAATACATATGAATTGGACAGGAATAAGCCTCCATAGAGCCAATCACTTCCTGTTCAGCATGACGGTAGCCATACTAAAATAGGATCGAGAAGAATTAGATACATAATAGTCCAACAAGGAAGACTCCAGCTCACCCATTTACATGGGGAAAATTTGATGGAAAATTTTAATCTTCCTTTTTCTCAAACTCCTTGAGCACAATCTGTCTACATATTTCTGAATCAAGCTAATTACGTAGCTCCCAAATCCCAGTCATAGTTATATTGTTGGGAATGAAGATTCATAATTAACTCCTTAGTTAAATAATTCAAATTTCAACTTATTCTGGACATTATTAGGTCACATCACAATCAATCCTGTTTCAGCTCAGGTCTCAACATAGTAGTAGCGAGCACCATGCACAACAAACCCATTCAAAAAGCAACGGCAAATACGAACAGAAAAATAAACACAGAAATGAACTTTTAAATCAGAAGTCCCAAACCCACTTCATAAAAACCCTCACAAGTCAAAACATGCAAAATCAAACACACACCCACACAAAGAGAGAGAGAGAGAGAGAGAGAGTATAGTGCATACCAGGATAATACTTGCCGACAACACAGAGGATGCCGTGGCCGTTCTTGTTGACACTGACATGATGAGATCCGCAACTCATTTCGTAACTTTCTTCTAAGTTGGTGACACTGTACATCTTATCTTACCAAATGTTTTGATAGAGATGGGGAAGATAGGCAAAGAAACTTATTAACAGGGAAGAAAGACCAAAAAGGAAAAATGTGAAACCAACCTGGGTATGCCATATTGTGCAAAAAATCCAACCACCCCAATATCAGCGCAACAAAGGAGGTGGGAACAGAGCAATGCCTTTGTCGACGTTCCTCTGCGTCAAGATGGAGATTTCTCAATGAAAGGGTGAGATAAGGAAGAGATGGGGTTGGTAACAGGTAACAGGGTTGAAATTTGGGGTCATGTAGTGGAATTGAATCTGCTGTGGAAAAATGATGGTAGCAAAAGTGAACGACTTTGGTGGATGAAGGAGGAGACTTGGAAGCAGTCTGGGATTGAGAAAAGAGAAATGAAGGGATCGAAGTTTGTTCAGTTTTCTAAAATATGTTATTCTATCCTGCACCCACCGTATGCTAGCTCA
Organism: Pterocarpus macrocarpus; assembly: GCA_031439585.1. Taxonomy (NCBI): domain Eukaryota; kingdom Viridiplantae; phylum Streptophyta; class Magnoliopsida; order Fabales; family Fabaceae; genus Pterocarpus; species Pterocarpus macrocarpus. The sequence goes on from CM062515.1 coordinate 63,633,353, forward strand.
CCATAACTGTCCCTTTTTTGTCGTTTTCCTTCTTTAGGTGCGGTTTCCATCGTATACGTCGAAAACAAATGCGTCCACGTAACATTCCTCGTATATATTTGTGTTGTGTCCCCTCACAATTCCCTTGCCATGGCAGCCCCCATCTCAGTTATCGGCGACCAATATTGTCTTCCTCAGTTCATCAATCTCAAAATTTATACAGACAACGGTGTCACCTTCCTTGACAATATTGTACATATTTTTAACGTCAAAGAAGCTTCTTTCTCACTTCACGGCCGTCGTGTCCTACATGATGCATATGGAAGACCCATTGCCACATTATACAACCAGGTTTGGCTATTGAGCCATCTCAAACTCGTTGATTTTCTTCTTTAATTTAATTAGCTAGTTTCCCGACAAAATCTTATTTTATATTTTTCCATTTTAAGCAAAACGGGAAAACTGTAATTCACAGGCTCGGTTATGTTAGTTTCATTTTATTTTTTTTTTAGCTAAGAGGTATTTTTATTAAAAAAAATGCTAAATAGTATGAAATATTTTCGTGACAGTCATATGAAGCTATAAAAAATAGTAGCAAGTTTTGCGTTTTGACTTGCAAATAATTTTCTCTTTTCTTGTCTTAATTTAACCTCACCATGATTGGTTATTAGACTTTCGTAACACTAGCACAAATTTCATCAACTCATGCTAAATAGCACTGCTTATAAATTTATATGTTTAGCTCTGAGGTTAATCTTCTTTTTATTGTTAAGAGGATTTACTTTTCCGTTATTTGAACTCAAACTCTCATATTAAGAAGTTAAAGTTACTTATCACATCATTATGAGTTATTTACGTTAGTTTAGTGTGTGGTCAAAATGCTTATAATCAAAATTTGGCAGAGAAACCACTGCTTTCTTATTCAAATGGTATGATATATTTGTTTCCCTTAAATATAGGATTTTACTCTTGTGAATGATATATATATATATATATATATATATATATATATATATATATATATATATATATATATATATATGTGTGTGTGTGTGTGTGTGTGTGTATAGCACTAGGTACCTTTATTCTTATAGACCAACTTGACACAAATCATATTAATTAAAACCAACTCTGTATATTGATGATTTAGATTTTTTTTTTTTTTAACTAAAAGAAAAGGCGGAAAAATTTTAAATGAAATCAAAACCATTTAATTTCAACCAAAATTTAATTAAATCCGAATGCAGAAGCAAAGTCTTAATGATTCTTTGTATTTATGTAGATTATGACGATGCGTGGTCAACGCCAAGCTTTCAGGGGTAAAAGTACAGATTCCTCGCAATTGCTCCTTTCAGTCAAGCAATCGCCAATGGTCCAGAGTGGTCAGACTGATTTAGATGTCTTCTTGGCCCACAATGCAAATGAAAGTGTATGTGACTTTAAGGTCAAACTGAGTAGCTCCAAAAAATCTTGTGATATTTATGCTGGTGAATCATCTCGGACTATCGCCAAGGTATGTACCCTGTATATGTATTATATAAGAGCATGTACTTTTAATTTATATAAAATGAAATTAATTAGATTAGACATATAGTACTATAGTAATCTATTCATATGGATTAATGCATGCATGCAGATGGAGAATAATGGCGCCTACGAAGTCCTTGTTTATCCTCACATCGATTATGCATTCATAGTGGCACTTCTTCTGATTATCGATAAGATGGAATTGGAAGTTTCAAATGATTTCTTCACGGATTTGGCTACGGAAGCGATAATAGACTGGATAGCTGAAATTTTGTAGTTTAAGGAATTATTACACTTTAGTAACTTAGTATATATCGATCTGTTAAGCAAAAGGCTATTTTTCTTCGGCCCTCCTAAAACCCAACATTATAGTTGTATTCTCTGGCAAAAAGAATTACAATATCACTTAATAGTACAAATTTTAAGTTTACGAAAAGCCAAAGAATTATAGAGCTGCATTATATATACTAATTCTGTTTGGAAAAAGATACTTGCACAAACTAGTTGATATGTGTTACATGGTTTAATTTGGACTGTCCAGTAGATTATGGTATTATCTAATCATTTGAGTAAACGTATGTGAGAAGGGTGTGAACGTAAGTTTATACAGGTATTAACACAAATGACAATGAAGTTATATAGACTGTGTTGCTGGCAATATTTTTTTTCCCCCTTCACTTATAGGACAACAGCACTACTCTGCCAATGCCAAGTCGCTGTATACTCATCCAATCAAAGAAGTGATAACACTTACTACTAGAGTGCCTGTGTTCACATTTAATAATCTCTAGATTTTCACCTATTACTAACTCGATTGCTACTGTAGAAGAGGAATATCAGAAATCGAAGCGGGATTCAAAAAGGAGAGAGAGGGGAATCGAGAGCGATACTCGCACCAAAGAGAGAAGCTAGAAATGAATAATTCCTCATCGAACTGAAATTGATACAAGACCAGCTATATATACAAGTTCACCTGTAACTAACTTCAACAAATTGACTAACTGTCGAGCTATTCTATACAAGAGGAATGAAATACAAGTATAAGTAATACAAGTGTGAGTTATATGCAAGTGTATTAATCGCTGCAAAAAACAAGGGGTTTAGCCATGGTTAAAACCGTAGCTAATTTAAGCAAGAACCGTGGTAAAAAATTTTGGCCACGATTTTAAGAACCATGGCAAATTGTGGCGTTGCAATTTCTTTAGCCACGGTTTTCACAACTTTTGCCACAGTTTGTATAACAATGCTAATAAATGTTAGTTACAGTAATGGCATTAATTAGCCACAGTTTATCTATGAAAAATAAACTGTATATTATTTCTTTTTTGCCACGTTTTGACCATAGCTAATTTAATATTAGTCTTTTTTAACTCAACTACCCACAGTGCAAACATGGTTAACTTTTTCCTTCTTTATCACTAGTATTTTCATAATTTCTCTTCTATCAATTAATTATTGATTAAGATAACTATTAAATGCAATATATAGAGATATATATAATCAAACAAAATACTTTAGAGAATTATATATCTTCATCACTTACAAAAGAAAAAGCAAAACATTTAATATCCATAAGCTTCCGTAACTCCTAAAAATAAATAAAATTACAACTTCAAGTTCACCAAAAATGAGCACAAATGAAATCCCTATCTATGATGGAAGATTTGGGTTTAGGCGGCAAGTGTCTATTCTACTATTGTTTGCTATTCTTAGCCTCCAATTGTTCTCCCTTGTTCTTTGGCTTTGCTAGGGTAACCTTGGCTGGTGTTGAATACTTTGACTATAAGAATAGAATCAAGAAGTGTATGAGGATAGTAGCAACTACCATGCCAAAAGTCAAAAATACAACACCCTTCTGCGATGATAGTAGTGAAAACCATTGAAGGAACTTCATAACCCCGCAACAACCAGACAAGCCCAAGATACAACTACCTGCTCCCAACATAAGATTGATGATTCTTTAGGCAAATATATATTGGCAAAGAGTACAAGACAAAAGGATAAATGATAAATAAGGATGTTGAAGGGCTAGAAATACATTAAAGCACCTCACCAGAAAAGATTTGATTGGCCGATGACTAGTTTCCTACAGCTAATGATCACTAAAGTATCCTCAACTATGTTTTTCTGACAATGCACCCTAGTGTGGCCCATGGTAAAAAATGAAAGAGCTAGCTACATTATTAAATAAAAAAACCAAGACACAAGAATGTGCAGAGAATCGAACATGCTCGCAAAAAGACATTGTACATAGTCTCTAAAAATTTAATAATCCTAACAAGTATATTATAATTATATACATGTGGATCTTGTGGGGAAAGAACTAGAGACAACCAAAAAGTTCAATCAGCACTCATGTTGGTTACAAATACATCTCGATACTATTGAGTAATAGCTTTATCTATTTCTAGCAATTCATTCATCAAATGGCGCTTGATAACTTGCACTTGTGGTGGTAGAAATTGAGTAAATTTTTAAGTAAACAAGATATATTTTATAAAGAAAATACTATAATGTTATTCAGTCAATGGAAGTCGAATCAAAAGCTTTACTAGTTCATTGTGGGGGTCTAATTTCAATAACATTTGGACACTAACTTGGGATGCTAGGTGATACTTTCATTGAGTCCCCCCCCCCCATTTTGTTGTCTTTTAGTTTTAGTTTGTTTCAACTGCATAGACCAAAGAGTTTGGCCATTGCTTCATCTAAATAACACTAAAATAAAGCTAAATTTTCCTTTTTATTATTATTAGAATTAGAAATATAAAGCCACAATCTCAAACAACAACCATGGACATATCACAACAAAGTTTAAATAAAATATCACCCTTTTGCATTTCCTACTTCCGAGAAAAAAAAATGAACTTTGAGGTATAGAAAGTGAATACCAACCAGATCTAAAGTGAATATCAACCTTTTGCATTTCCTTTTTGAAGCTAGTGCAAATAATAGGTAACAAGATGAATACCTAAGCCATGCATAAATAAAAGCTTGTTGGTATATGGGGCTAAAAGTTGAAATCCAATTAAAAAAATAAATCAATAGCTAAAACATTATTTATAAACTTAAAAAGCTTGATAGTACAAGAAACTGAAACCCAATTTTTTCAAGAAATCAATTTCTGAACTTGATTTTTGGAACATTATGCAATTACCCATCTAGATTGTTTGGAACCTAATTCACAGACCAAGCAAACCCATCAAAATCTAAGAATTAGAAGTCACAATCAATGAAAATCCTAGCATAAACATCATCATTGATCAACAAAATATCACAAAAAGACAATTTTTTTTAGCCTCATCTAGAAAACACGGAAACCCATCACAATCAAAACTAAAAAATGATTAAAAACAAAGAATTGAAATAGTAAAATGGCAAGAAAAAGTATAAAGCAAACCCCGACAGAAGGTGCCAAATACAGTGAGGAAGATGGCCAAAGCGCTAAGGCCCTTATCTGAGATGCGGCAAGCGAACCTAACCAAAGGCAGACTAGCTCTTATGCTTGTGAATGTTAGTGCTTTGCGTTGAGAAGCACCGCCAATGGCAAGGGGTAGATTGGGTCGGTTCTAAAGGTCCAGATTGGGGGGTGGATGATCTGTGTGGAGGTGATGTTCAAGAACGGTTTCACAAAACGAGAGAAGAATAGGTGAAAGAAGGATTCAATTTGGCTAAAAGAAAAAAAAAAAGGAAAAAATGGAGGGAGATGAAAAAGAAAAAGAGAGGGACATAAAAGGAAAAGCCGCAAGAAATTTTGCATTGAGCGCTAACTTAGTGGCAAATTTGGGCTTATTCAATCAAATTTGCCATGGTTATAAAATCTATGGCAAAATCACCATGACTAATCTCCACATTTTTTGTAGTGTGGCCCCTCAAGTTGGAGAATGTATGTCATACATTCCGAGCTTGGTATGCAGCAAAGTGAGAAAGGCCAAGGAGAAAGTGCCTTAGTATAGATATCAGCAACTTGAGAGTGAGTACTGATGGGCAAGAGATGAACCAAAGCAATGCACACTTTCTTGTGGACAACATGGCAGTCCAACTCAATGTGTTTAAAGCATTCATGAAACATTAGATTGGAGGCAAGATACAAGGCTAAGTGACTATCATAATGAAGGAGAGTTATGGACTTGAAAGGGACTTGGAAATCCTGTAGCAAGTAAGTGAGCCACTGAATTTTGCAAGTGGCAATTGCAAATGCACGATATTTAGCCTCTGATGAAGAGCATGATATAGTGTGTTGCTTCTTGGATTTCCAAGAAATCAGTGAGTTACCAAGATAAATGTAATAGCCAGTGACAGACCTCCTAGTATCGAGACAAGTAGCCCAATCGCTATCACTAAAACCTTTCAAGTGGAGCTCAGAATCATATCAATAAAATAAGCCTAACCCGGGTGCATTCTTGAGGTACTTCAGGATGCTATATGCAGCATGATAATGGGAGACCATGGGGATATAAAGAAATTGACTCAAGGAGTGCATTGCAAAACAGATATCAAGACGTGTGGTAGTCAAGTAAAGAAGCTGACCAACCAAACACCTATATGCAAGAGGGTCAAGAAATGTATTCCCATCATCATGCTGCAACTTGAGGCTAGAATCCATGGGTGTGGAAACAGGGCGACAGCCAAGGAGTCCTGCATTTTCCAAAAGCTCTAAAGTATATTTCCAATGGCATAAGAAAATACCCCGAGAACTTCTAGTAACCTCAAGTCTAAGGAAAAACTTCAACGTTCCAAGGTCTTTAATGCAAAACAGATCATCCAGAATTTTCTTAACTAAATTTATCTCAGCTCAATCATCACCAGTAAGTAACATGTCGTCCACATAAATGAGTAAAGCAGTGAAGTGACCATCTTGCTTCCTCTCCGTAAACAAAGGATAAGTCAACTTAAGACTGAGCAAAGCCATAGTTAAGTAGCACCTTGGACAACTTCTCATACCATTGGTGGCTGGCTTGACGAGGCTCATAAAGAGACTTGCGTAGCCGGCATACTTGACCTGGTTTAGGAGGAACAATGCCCTAAGAAATTTCCATATAAACCTCTTCGTGTAGATACCCATGGAGAAATGCATTATTCACATCCAATTGCTCAAGAATCCAACTTTGGGTGGATGCTAGAGCCAAAAATAGATGAACCGTGTTGAGTTTGGCCATAGGAGAAAAGGTTTCAATGAAATCAATGCTCCTATTAGCCCTGTATTTTATGCAGTACACCCATTTACGACTGACCAATTGCTTCCTAGGAGGTAAATCAACAAACTCCTAGGTTCCAGTTTGCTTGAGAGCATCAATCTCGGCTTGCATAACCTGCCTCCAACAGTCAAACTACACTGCTTGATTGCAGGACTTGGGTTTATCATCGGAGGAAATGGCTAGAGTGAAGTGTTTGTGGCTAGGGGATAATTTGGAGTATGAGATGTGATGAGAGATAGGATATAACACCTTCTCAAATGAAGGACAAGCCGCAGCAAAGGTGGCCATATGACAATGAAAGTCTCGGAGGTAAGATGGTGGTTTCTTTCTCTTAGTGGACCTTTTAGGGAATAGGAGAGATGGTGCAAGGAACGGGTAAGGGATGATGGTGATGTCGAGAAGTATGGGGAGTGCAATCCATGAGGAATAAATGCAAGTTGTATGCATGAAGGAGATGCAGGAAGTGGTCGAGGTGGTAGAGGTGTAAAAGGAGTGGAGGATATAGGAAGGGTGTATGATGCAAATTGGATGATGATGCATGAGGTGCAGGATGCAAATCTAATGTAGTAATAGTATTTGTTGAGGCAAATGGTAAAGTTAGAGTACCGGGACCTTGCAAAACATATAGGCCCACCTTAGCAAATCCAATCATCTTTGAGGAAGTTATGGCCTGTATTATGCAATCCATGTCAATAAAGGTCAAGTGGTAGTGCAGAATAGATGTCAACTGTGTAACAGAAATCAAATTAAAAGTGAAGGATGGAATATACAATAATACACTATGAAGCACTAGGTCATTTTAGAGGTGAACACAACCAGCAATAGTGGCACATGTGTGGTTTCTATTAGGTAATCGAATTTGTATGGGAGGTATAGCGGTGTGTGAATAGATCCAGAGAGCAATAAATATGATCTGTTGCCTCAGTATCAAGAATCCAATGGTTTGTGTTATTGTGAATGCTAAATATGAAATGGTTGCCTGAGGAATTTGCATTAGGCAGTGGTTTAGATGAGACTTGATTTGTTACGTGAGGTTGGCTAGGATTGGATAGACGGTGAGCAGCAGCGAATTATAACCGTTGAAGCAATGCTAGCAGACCTTGATATTACTCCTTCATCAAACTGAAACCATGAGAATCAGGCTAAGATTCGTCATAGGAAGAGTCATCCTCCTCATCACAATCTTCAAAGGATATTTTGTTAACAAAATATCGTTGTCCTTTCTTGAAGTGAGGTGGAAAATTGTGCTTCTTAAAGCAAGTTTCCTTTGTGTGGCCAATTTTGCCACAATGACTGCAAGTCTTCCCACTTTGCTGACCTTTGACATACTTTGCTTTACTGACCTTCTTACTTCCACACCATTCTAAGATGCACTACCAAAATTATTCACTGATGAGGAACCAGAGCTGGCATTGGCAGCTAAGGCTTTGGAAATCTCTCCATTCTCAGTTGCAAATTGTCTTTCCTGTTGCACAATCAAGCTAAAAACCTGATTTAAAGGTGGAAATAGACCTATGAGCAAAATTTGTGATCTAACTCCCAAATATGGATCGTTCAATCCCTTCAAGAATTGTATAATGCAATCCTGATCTCTATAGGCCTTGCAACTACATAGAATACTGCAAGTACATGGTGTGTATAGCATGAAATTTTCCAATTGACTCCAAAGGTTCTTCAATTAAGTAAAATATCCAATGACAGTGAGATTACCTTGTCTCACAGCATAGATTTCTTCTTGTAGATCGGCAATTCCTGTGTGATTACAATTCTTGTGTGATTGCCTGGATTGAACCTTTGTTACAACTCAAGCCATAGATCTGAAACATTATTGATGTCCATAATGCTTTGCGCTATCTCTATGAACAAAGGCCAAGTTATCCAAGTGATGATCATCATGTTGTTCCTCTTCCAAGTGTGTCGAAGAGGATCACCAAGAGGAGGTTTCAGAATTTCACCATCAATGAACCCTAATTTGTCCTTTAAGTGCAATGTGATTCTCATTGCTCACGACCAGGCATAATAATTTATCTCCGTCAATGGCATGGAGACCAAAACCACACCATGACTCCCTCTTGGATGCAAATAGAATGGATTTGTAATGTCCATGAGAGGATTGATCGGTGGATTTGCAGCAATTTGAGCGCGATTCACTATCAATGGAACCAATGCATGTGCGTTTTCTTGCACATTCTCCACTTGATGAATTTCCTGAACCAAATTCGCCATTGATGCAGCTCAAGATTCTTTAATCTCCAAGAAATAGAACCAAAATGATGGAGAAAAGAAAACGAAGAGATCAAAGCATGGCGCAACGAAGATTCGATTGAGAGAGCTCTTGATACCACATAAGAAATCAAGAAGTAGGATTCAAAAGAGAGAGAGAGAGAGAGAGAGAGAGAGAGAGAAACTCACACCAAAGAGAGAAGTTGGAAATGAATAATTCCTCATCTAACTAAAATTGATACAAGGGGAGGTATATATACAAGTTCACCTGTAACTAACTTCAACAAATTGACTAACTGTCAAGCTATGCTATACAAGAGGAATGAAATACAAGAATGAGTAATACAATTGTGAGTTATATGCAAGTGTAACAAGGAACATACACGTATTCTTCCAACCTAGTTTATGAACATATATCCTAAACATTGACCTTGTAATCAAAATTCATATTCGGAACTTCGGCTTGATTGGATTTTAGATTAGTTCTTGCATGGCAAATTGACAAAGATGTTCTCACTAGATGTGTGACCTACAATTGGCACAATATCCTTCGATCGACTTTCAATCTTAAGAAAAAGCAAAAACTTATATCTAGGGGTAATATTTGGTTGAGGGATAAAAAAAAGAAAAAAAAAATTTATGAATGAGCTTTATATGTAAAATAATACATGGAGCTTATTCATAAAAAATTTTCCCCCATTTTTACTCTCTAACCAAACACACCCTTATTAAAAATCTGCATGTGTTTAATTTGGCTCGAGAAATTTCATGATTTTTTTACTCTTTTTTTTGGCATCATGAAAAATTTCATGATTGTTTTTTGATATATCGATGATAATGAGATTTAAACTTACAATTCCATATAAATTACTCAAATCTTTCATCATTAACCCCTTTCTAGTAGCTTGAAATTTCACGACTCTAAGACCGAAGATAGATAGGTATTTTGTTTCTTTTTTTCTTTTTTTTTCGTTGAAAGGTATTTTGTTTCTTGTCTGTACACCAGTCAGGCCATGAGGGAACCTTTTATATTTTGGTCATGATAAGGAACTTAATATAAGAATGAAACTAACCAGCCCAAATACATTTTTGGGTAAAGCCCACAACCGCGAGTTACTTTACGAAAACGTGCGCATGGATCGTAACATCCGTGGGCTTATATTAGTGTGGACATAACACCAATATTACTGCTTGTACGACACAAAATTTGGAGAATGCGATGGCTCTGCTTTTACTCTCAACTAACAAATTATTTGTTTTCTTGCATTTTAATCTTGTTTTCCAAGTGCACGTATTTCGTAATCAAAGATGTGATTTAGTGTCGAGTCTAGGAATAAACTGTTTTTTGATACCCTTTACGTTATATTGATTTCAAATACAAACAATAGCCATGTTATTTGTTATTATTTAAGGACATATATGTACTATAATTTGGGTATGGCTTTACCCATATGATTCTGTTCTAGTATTTGCTCCACACCTGGTTTAGGTGAGTTGAGTTTTGACTTTATTTATCGAAAAAAATATATGTACTATTAAAAATGAGCTTTTATTTTCTTTTGATTTCGGGGGTAGGGTGTCAAACCAGTATTATGATTAAGTATAACTCTAATCGCAACCCTTTATCGGCCTACAGAGCGTCATGGGTATGGCCCTCCTCACACAAGTTATCAAGGATTTGAAAGAGAGAAAAAGATAAATGTTTTGAGAATATTTTTTTGCTTGAGAAACGACTTTTATAAATCCCTCTTTTTTTTATTTATTCTAAGCATTCAAATTAAAATATAAAGTAAATCTACACTTTAGTTCTTAAAATTTTTTATTTTAATGCTTTAATTTTTTAAAAAATTAAATGCATATACTTTGGTTTTTGAAATATTTTAATTTTAACATTTTAATCCTTGGAAGAATAAATGCATATACTTTAATCCTCAAAAAATTAAATGCATATAATTTAGTTTTGAAATATTTTTATTTTAACACTCTAATATTTAGGAGATTAAATCTTTTGAGGGCTAAAGTGCATGTATTTTAATTTTTTAAAGAATAAAACATTAAAAGTAAAATCTTTTAGGAACTAAAGTGTATGTATTTAATTTTTTTAAAAATTAATGTATTAAAATAAAAATCTATTAAGGACTAAAATATATGTATATAATCTTTTAAGTACTAAATTATTAAAACAAAAAACTTTCAAAGATAAAACAAAAATCTTTCAAGGACTAAAGTGTAGTTTTATTCTAATATATATAATATATAAACATCTCATTTCACTACGTTTCCTGATCTCTTTCCACTTATTTTCTGCCTAACAAATGCATTGGTGCACTAGCTTTTACTTTTCAAATTTGCCAAGTGTATTAAGATGCTTTATATACGATAGTTGTGTACTGCCAACCGCAGATTTGCTTGCATAGAGTTTTATGCTAAATTTTATCTTGTTCCTCTTAGATGTCATTCGATGAACAACTATTAGATATTCGTAAGGATCTATAATAACAATAATGAGTTGTTTTATGTGGTCTTAAACAGACAATATAGAAAAGTGGACTTGTTTTTCTTGTCGCGGACTTCTATTTTGTATTATGATAGTGATAGGAGGTGATAATAACTTGCTCGATCGTGCAATTTAAAGCTGTGATTCGATGTAGTCTCCCCTTAAACCAAAACTTTTTAAGCAGTGCATCCTTAATTGAAAATAATTAAGTTTTCATCATTGCTAGTGGATGCATATAAACCATGTAAATGACAGAAAAAATAGGAGGAAAGACAAATTCATAAAAAATTAAAGTACCTTTTATCAATAAATAAATAAATACATGATGTACATATTATCATTTTGTTTTTTTATTTTGTTTCTCCTTTATCAAATATATTCCTCAAAGTAGATTTATATAATCTTTCTAGTTATCCATTATATGACTTGTACATATTAATTAATACACGTTGAAAAAAATTAAATTTATTATCCTTTTAATTTAAATACATATTAGAGTTTAGTTTGGTATTGTTATGACTTTTTGAGAATTGTTAAGCTTTTTGATTTCTCTAAAAGCTACTTTTAAAAAGACATAATAATATCATTTGGTAAAATAATATAAAAATTATAAGTAGAAGCCATAAAAGTAGTATTTGATAAAGTTGCTCTTAAAATCTAAAATGACTATAATGGATTTAAATATTAAATAAAATAACTTCTATTTTTAATGTCATTAGTGAGAGTAAGGTTATATGAGTCTTTTAAATTTAAAAAATACAAGTCAATTCTGAAAAATATCTCATGTTAGCTCCCAAAAACACCCCAATTTTTGATTTACCAAATAGAAAAAAATTAACTTATGCTTTTTATAGGATTTTGATCCTCTAAAGTAAGGAGGTATGTAAAGTAAAAAAGTGAAGGGTTAATAATCCTTGAATCATTTTAGTAAGTCCCATTCATAATAAAAGTTATTGATGCAAGAATTATTAATTCTCCACTTTCTCATTTTATCAACCTCATCATTTAAGAGGAACCAAGTCCTTTTTTCATAAGCCACAATATACTTTCAGAAAGTACTACCAAATTAGGCTTAAATAATGAGGAGAAAAAATTAAATTTAAAAATAATTACGAAAAAGTTTGATATTCCAATATATATAAATGAATACGTAAAATCCTCGTTTGATCACGCACCAACTACTAGGTAAAATTGTTGCCTATGCATTTCAGTAGAAAATATTCTCGTCTATGAGCAAATAATACACTATCATTGCTTTCGGTAGCAATGAACTCATGAACAGTCCAGTTGTTTAGGATTCTTTTGGGGTAAGGGGATATTGGGGACCCAGTGGCAGTGGGACATGAGATGACTCATGAGGACTATCCAAAATTATACTGTTGACATTAATAGTCAATTGCACCTCAAAAAGAAATTAATAGTCAATTATTACAAGCCACAAATGTCTTGTGGGTACCATATTTGATTGTTGAAACATCTAATTCAAAACTAATATTCATTGTGTGCTGTACATATTATTCTTTTTATTTTATTTATTATTCAGATTATCATAATCGGCGACGGATAAGGAAAAAGATAAGACAAAACCTGCTCCCACCACATAATTAAAGGATAATTCCCATTAAGAAACTTGAACACCAGCCCCTTATTCTTAGAGAAAATTGCCACATCAAAAATCAAATGAAATTGGCATGTAGACTTGTAATGAGTATTTAACAAGAGAAATAATAAAGACAAGAGAAATAATAAGTGGGTTATGTCTAATGACCATGGGGTTAATTTTGAAGCTTGCCTAGCTGTGAGGTGCCCGAAGAATATGAAGGGGGGGTGGACTTCAAATTTTTATGCAGTTATATGGGCCATTTGGAATCTTAGAAACAAGGTCATTTTTTAGAATAAGAATATTTGTTGGCAATCATTCATGACGGAGTTATACCATACATGGAAATCTTGGAACGAAATCTGGGAGGGCGGCTGTGTGACAAGGCATTTCTGATGGCACAATTCGGATACTGGTGCTAACTGCTACAATCACGGAAATATTATTGCATATGGTGTGCTTTGACTTCTGGTTCGTTGTGGAACGATATCAGCTAGTTTTGGAGAACAATTGTGGGGTGGTTTAACTTGTTTCAGGATTACGGTTTTTACATTTAGAGTGTTTGCGGTGCAGTTTGGATCGATTTTAAGCAAAAAATTTATCCGATCCAAATAATAAAATATATAGCGATTTGAATTAAATCGATTTAGTTTAGATTTTAAATTTAATCCAATCCTAGCCAATCTTTTGCAGTTTAGATTGGATCAGTTTAATTAATTTTTTATAAAAAAAATCTTAAATATAGAATATTATAAATATAAAGTAACTTAAATTAATAAAATAAATTAATAAAAATAAAAATAAAAATGATATATAAATATAGAAAATTATGTGATAAATTAAGATTATTATAAGTAAAAATAAAAAGTAAAAAATAAAAAATTATATTAGATAGTATTATTCGGTTTGGATTGAATTGGATCGATTTTGAAAATTAAATCCGAAATCCGATCCGATTCAAACAGTTTATGAAAAATAAGATTCAATTTAATCCAAACTTTTGTGATTTTGATTGATTTTAGGTTTGGATTAGATTAATTTAGTAGTTTTGATTAAATTGGATTGGATTTAAACACCACTATTTACAGTGTTTTGATTTCTTTCCCTGGACTTTTCGCCTCTGCTCCCCTCGTTTGTGAGTGTTTGAGCCCTTCTTTTTTAATGTATCGAAAAAAATAATAATAATAATAAAGACAAGATATCAATTAAGAAGGAAAGAAACTTTCCTTCTCTCATGTTCTAACATAAGACTTTGAATTTTTTAAAGAACACGAGATATTTTATTATAAAATTAATCTATTTGAATCATTTATGAAATTATTTGTTTTCAAGTGCAATATTATGAAAGTTATGCAATTTTCTTATAATAATTATTTTATTAAAATGTAATCTCCCGTCATTATTCTGAAAAATTAAAATTATTTACTATCTCAATACACTTATTGTGCATAAGAAAATTTGGATTTTATTATTAATGTGAAGTTTTATGATCAATAATATGGAAATATATTAATATTTTTTATTTTATTGATTTATAAATAGTTTAAATAATTTATTGACACATTATATAAATTCTTTTGCTCGAGTTAATTGGAATTATGCAAATTTTTATTTTGTTTATTGTGAGTTTCATGCCTTTTTTATTCTTGATCCTATAGTCACTGCTGCGATCCTTAAATTTTTTTAATTTGATGCAATTTTCAGTCAGTAAGCATCCCTCTCGAGAGAATAAATGTAATCTTAGTTAAGTCTCTTGAATGAAGTTTTTCTTAACTATAAAAAACAATATATAAAAAGAGTTTATATTAATCTAGTCAGTAGTTTTAAAAAAAATAATATAAATGTACCTTTTTTAAAAAAAACAATATATACTCTAGCAATTATCATTGCTGGTTTACTCTAGTCATGCCAACGCTATTGTCCTCCTATAACTGTCTCCTCCATGCATGTGGTCGACATTCTCTGATCATATCATCAATGTCTTCCTGCGATCACCGTTGTAGCCAACATGTTTTAGCCATGTTGCACATCATCATCATCTAACAACAACAGCCGAACTTCTTTACATTAGATGAGGTAAGCTGCAGGATTTAATCAAACTAAACAGCGCTGTAATATCGTACGATAACTATACTTGTATACAAGTTTTTTAAATCTAATGTTCTTTTAAATAATTTTTTTTAGAGTGCATTTGGATGAAATATATTTAAAAAGTAATATATTTTTTAGGATGATTTTAATTGATTTAGTTTAAAAATTTTTGTTTGGATACTAATACGAAAAAATTCTAAATTTTAAATATTTTTATGAGATATTATCTAAATTTTAATACAATGAATTTTAATTTTTATTTCCTTATAAAAAATTCTAAAATCTCCTATCTTAACCTCCTCCTCTTACAAGCACACCACCATTCCCATCGCCGACTACCGCCCAGCGACTGATGCCTACTGTCAACTGTCCACGACTCAATGCCTACCGCCCGTCCACTAGCATCTCACATTGTCCACTGCTTGCCACTTAAAGATAATGTAATTTATTTTTTATGGATCACCAGTATCCAAAAATCTGCTAAACTCTGACTAATTTGGTTCAAGTCGGGTCAGCCTACTATAGGGATAAAGCTCTCCCAACGTTAGTTTTTACTATCTACAAGGCTCGAACTCGACATCTTACTTAAGGGAAATAAATGCTAAATTACTTGAACCAATAAAGCGTTGATAAAAAGAATGCAATACAATTTCATTATACAAATAAAGTATTTTATAAATAAAGTAATTATTTTGTCCAAATAAAATATTTTAAAAATGAAAAGAATTGAATTGAAGCATTTAAATTTTTTTATATTTAAAATTCTCTGAAATTTAAGAATTTTTCATCCAACTACACTCTTATCGTTATTCTTAGTCTCTCTCTACTTTTAATTATTTGACTTACTTTAATCTAATTTATTTTATTGATACATATAATTTTTTTTTCCTTATATGATCGAACTAGCTAAATTCTATCCTTTTTTTTCATTATAGATGCTGTTTAAGTTTTTTTACAGTCTAATATATTTATTCTTAATCCTGTCTTATAATAGCTGTATATATTCATCCAACTCAACACTAATCCCATCTTTGCAACATGAGAAATTTTTATACAGTTATTTTAGTTATTATTATTATCATTTTTGTTTCAATGAAGTTTAGTGTCAAGAGATGCGATCTCCTTCTGTTAAAGTAAGGGTAAACAAAAATTTATAATGAGCTTACATGTCGCCTATTAATGGAGGATCTGAATTCAAACCCAAGTCATACATGTGTCACAAGAGGAAGATCAAACAACTGAAGCCAAACCCAATTGACTAAATTCTCGTTATTTATTAATTTAAACTGATTATATTTCTATGGAAAAAAAAACTGATTATATTTCTTTAAATTCTTGATAATTATTCAAATAACACATATCCACTGCAATTCAAAATTACAATTCTTTATTTGTTTAAGCATAAGAATTAAATTTTTTAGTGAATTTAAGGTCTTAAATTTAATTAATGAATTAAATTCCAATTATGTTGTCCAAAAATATCTTATGAAACAAATTTATACATAACCATAAATCAATAATGTCATAGTTTAGAGTAAATTGATAATAAAGGATTCCAAGTGAGAGCTTTGCCAATACTACCTAACTCAAGCAAAATTGCTTTCGATAGGAGGATATATATAGTTTCAACCTAAAAAAAATAACAGTAAAGGATATGGTCAACTAAAAAAGGATTTAAACTTCAATTTTGCATATTTTTTTTTCATTTGTTACTAAGGGATAGACTTTCATTACTAATTAGATAATAGTTGATTAATAAGTAATCAAAACAAACATCTCTCCACCACTGAAGCATATAGATCAATTGGCGAGAGGCTATTATAGTTTAATTAAAGGTTTCGAGTTCAAGTTTTGAATATGTAATTGCACTAATACTTAGAAGGAAGAGCCTTAATCGCCCATAAAGTTCTACCAGACTTAAGTAAAATTACTTCGTATAGGAGGATACTTATAGTTTTGACAAAAAAGAAAAATGGACATCTACCCAAATCACTTTTAGCGAGCCTGGAAAGATAGCTAATATCTAGTGCATATAGCATACCAAAAGCCTATCAAACTAAGTTATTTTTGGCATAGTGTCTTTTGCGTTCTCCAGTTTCTTTGATGCATAGGCTTCTTTTCTTGTGGATCGATCCTCTCATCAGTTTTGTCATTGAGAAATGTTGAGGGGACTCACTTTTGTGGGATACTGTGCTGACTCATCACTCATTCACCATTAGATGGGGTGTGGACCCTACTTAGATTGGGCCCACATCCCATCCAATGGTGGATGAGTGGTGAGTCGGCATGGTGTCCCACAAAAAATGAGTCTCCCTATCACTTTTGGTTATCATTGGGTTAATGATAACCAAAGGATAAGGGTTCAGTTTGTATTATCTTTTCTTTGGGTCATTCTTTTTATACCGTCCATTTTTTTCCCCTTGAAAAGGGGTTAACCCTTTTAAATTTTGGGTAAGAAATTTCATGACAAAAGATGAATTTCAGGCAAAATTTTCTAACTCATCAAGTATCAAAAGATGGGGTTCAAAAGTACCATAAGACATCGGATTGTAGTTGAGCTTCCCTGTTGTAATGAGTATCTCTTGCTCGCTTTAATTGTTGACAATGATGACTGTAGTGTCCTATATGCATCTAGGTCTTTAAAGTATGAATTTATGTTGAGTGCTCATCCGAAATAGGAGGCATGTCCAGGTGAAATGGCTAAGCCACAATGTGGAGGATGAATCTCGAGGACCGAGTAGACATTATGATTAGTCCCTTTTCAAGTCATGGATAGAGAAAAAAAGTCGGAGGACATTTAGCATGTTTGGATTTCAATTTACACATTCTAAATAATATGGTTTGAATGGTGTAAATTGAATTTCAATTCATTTTAACATGTTTGATAAAATCAAATTAAGTTAATTTAATTACAACTTTTAATCTCAAACCATGGTTTAAATGTAAGTAAAAAAAAGTTGATTTTTTGTTAGATCAAACCATGGTTATGCAAACTATGTACCATACACACCCAAGGTGCACATGGTTGCTAAGCATCAAGTACTTTCTTTGATTTGGGAACTCTAGCACAAGACCAACTTAATTAACTTATAACCATGAGTCAAATTTCTTCTTCACTACGTGCCCCCTTAAGTTTGAGGGACTTGACATCTACAAGTAGCCTATCATCAAGTATAGGATAGATTCAAATACCATCTTGAAATTGGGCATTGTACAATATGCACTCTGCTAAATATGGTGCTTTATGCACCGTGATATCTAAAGATATAGATCTAATGGTATAAGTCTACACCTACCACATATGATGCATCATAGTCGTCCCCCTTCCTTCTTCTTCTTCTTCTCCTTGTTCCTTCTTTTTTTCATTTTCCTTTTGCTGCTTCTTCACTTCACCGTCGATCCCACTGCCGACCCTCCTTCGGCGCCGCCGTGGACCCATCCTCCGATGTTGCCGTGGACCATCCCCTACGTGGATTATGACAGTAACAGAGTTGGGTGGCTGCAGATTTGGGAAAGAATACAAAAGTGAAGTCGCTTAGGGGCGAATTCGAAGCGTTAAAGCAGTCAATGGTGGTGATGTTGTTATCACCGGTGAGAAGCTTCTCATAGAAAAGGCTTAAGTTGTCCATCGCTGGCATCCCCGACACCCCTTGCTTCACCACCACGTACCCCATCACTCACCAACAACGCAACTAGCTCCACCAGTTTCAAGATTCAAGTTAGTTCATTTGTGAAGTGGAGAGAGTGAGTGTGAGCACAAGGAACTGTTTAAGAGCACGAGTGGAAATGAGGTGTGGCTTTTTGAACGCCATGAATGCATACGAGGGAGGAGAGGGAGCTAATGGTGTATCGGTAGATTTTGGGAGAAAGCATTATGGTGGAAACTGGTGCATAATGCACCATTGAAGTAAGGAGCATAGCAAACGGCGCCCTTGAAATTGTAGTTTTATTCCAAAAACTAGTTCAAAGGAAGAAGATTGCTCAAATGATTATAAACTACTTAAAAAGCCTACCTAAATCATATGTCTAGTCAATGTGGGATTTAACATCATCTGCAATAAAGATGAACAATTATGCTTCCTATGACTAATTTTACCCTAATATAGCAGGAAAAGGCAAGCAAATTTTTTTAGAAAATTCAACCTAGATTTACCTTCATTCTTTGAGAGCTACTTGGATGTTCAGCATGTCCAAGACCTTGGGGGATGAATTAGGCTCCTTTGACAACGAAAAAGGTCTAATGTGGTACCCTTTGAGAGTTTTCTCTCAACTTCCATTGTGTGGCATTCACCCAAGCCCTAGCATTTAGTCCAGAAATGAACCAAGTGGAGGAATTTGAGTTAATGTCTTGCCCTTGCTCCCATTGTTTCATAATCCCAAATGTTCTTGTACCTGCTTGCACCCAATACTTTAAAAAACTAAAACTTAATAAATATTATATACACTTCTATATTTGACAAAGCATATTACTTTTGATTTTTATCTAAAGACATTTCTTTTCAAATAAAGTTGATAAATTAAATTTTACATAAATAACTCTACTTGCAACATAAAGCTTTGAAATTCATTAAAAAGTGTCCCGTGACAAGAAAGAAGCCAAAGTTGGGGTGGAAAGTTGCCAAAGATGGGGTGGGGTGGAAAGTTATACGGATCGCCATCCTTAACTAAGATAATAAATATATCAATATAACTTTTTTTTTTTTCTTTTGGTAAGCATATCAATATAACTATTTGATGAGAATATAAAATGAATATTATTATTTGAATATCATTTTTATAAATATTATGTGAATACTTGGTAAATTACGTGTTAATAATTTGTAACTTTAGTCATACTACATGTAAATCTATTTATGAGAAAATATGATGAAGTTTGCATTTATAATTATGGATTGCAGTTATATTACTATTAAATTTAATAAAAAGATTTTACATTTATTACTAGCTATCTAACTAAATCTATTATATTTATTCGAAATGTAATTACAATTTTTAATTATTTATATATTAATACTCAAATATTTTTTAATAATATGTATAAATATTGTTTCTCATATAAAATTCAGCAAATAATTATTTGTATATTATATTCCCTTACAATTAAGATTAGGACTTTTTAATCCAACCTTTATGAAACTACCACGTGTTTTGGTCCTTGGCCATATAAAATGAATGATGATTAATGAACGAACAATGAATAGTTAATTAATGAATGAGAACGAAAAGTAACGCATGGCCAGTTGCGCGTGGCTGATAAGAGAAGCTAAAAGGCTAAAAAAGGAAGTTGCTGTTCAAAGTTCAAAATTGGCAATCTATTCACAAATTGCTGACCAAATATGCTCCATCTCAGACTCTTACGCGCACTAGTCTTTGCGGATCAAAATCAGATAACTTCCATCGTAGCCGACCCCTATAATAATTTTTTGTATTTTTGTCAATTCACTTCCACTATACAATTACATGTAACTCCATTGTAGGTGACTTTGTTACTTATGAGGACATGTTCTTTCTTTTTCCTACGAGTACTTTAAATGCAAAGTGGTCATCATTATTACGACCTTCAAAACGTGTCAAATTTACTACATTGACCTATTTATTCATGAAAATTAGAAAGATTCGATTTATACAATTTTAATTTATTTAAATTAGTTATTTTTTATTTGATTAGTTTAATTCATGAGTTAAACGAATTAGTCTAATATCAACAGATATATAGGTCAATTGACAGAGTTATCCTAACTGAATCAAAAGGTTCGAATTCAAATCCTGAATATGCAATTGCAATAAAATTCAAAAGAAAAAGATTTATCACCTAAGTGATCTTATTTGACTCAAATAGGATGATTTCTGATAGGAAAATATATATAATTTTGATCCAAGAAAAAGGGAACTAATCCAACAAATAAATGAATTAGCTCATTTATTTTATTTTGTTTTATTTTTGGAAGATAAACTCAAAAAATCCTTAAAAATAATCAACCTAGCCTAGCGTCCAAAAGAGGCAGAGCCAAACCTAATCCAACCATTTCAGTTCAATCACCTAAAACAATATTTTATTTTCAAAATCAAAGTTAAAATTTAAAAAATTAAAATTAAAAAAAAATTTACTTTACATACAAACCTGAGAGTAACATCTGAAATCCCTATATAACCTAAAACCTTCATCATCTTCTCTTCACAGGCTCCACTCAACTTGCGTTGCTACCCTAATTACCTCTATGTCCTAAGCAACATCACGCCACGTAGTTGACATGCCCCATGCGACCATGCATGCCACTTGCCCTCCATGCTCATTGCGACTCCTACCACAACGATTCACAATGGCTCTTGGTACAACGAGTCGCAGCAACTTGTAGGTGTTGCCACACCCCATCCCAGCTACTTGTCGACACAATGACGGTGTCCTATGCTTTTCCATAGCATCAACAATTTCAAAATTGAGCAGACAAAATACAATGTTTCCAAGAACCCTAATTATTTTTCAAAATGAGCAGAAAAAATCAAGTAAACAAAAGAATGTAATGGGGTTCTAGAACGTGAAATCTAGTATTTTTTTTTTCTAAACAAAAAAGTGTGAGCCCATTTAGGTCCATAGGCTGGCAATAAATGGGTTAAGCTGGGTCGATATTATGCTAACCCATTAATAATTAATACTTACTGTAGGGCTAGTTTGGCTCTTTTTAACTAATGGGTCTAAATAGATGAGTCCTAAATGGGCTCCTTTGGTAGCCATATATAATTATTGTTATTTGATTTTTAATGATAAAATAGATTAGGATCCTAGATAAATTTTGCCCATAATGTTAGTGTTTCAAATCTTAAAGTTGTCATTTGACTTCACCTTGCCACCCTTGACTTGATATTGTGTGAGCAAATGTGAAGACGAAAAAATGTGTGAAATTCATGATGTATAAGACATCTCAAAAAAAAAAAAAAAAAAGGAAGAATGAATGATGATGTTCATAGATTTAATTTATTTATAAATTTTATTTTAATACATTATTAGTGTAGAAAAATTTTATATAAACATCTAATTATATATTACCACATCATAAAATATATTTGATTCAACTATTTACTATCTTAAAAGTTTACAAATAGAAGCATGTAGTTAGATGACCGTATAAAACTCTTTTACGCTGATAATGCATCAAAATTAATCTCTTTATTTAAATTGTTCCTCAAATTAATTTTTCATTGCATATAAGAATATAAATATTATACGAAGATTTGAACTTATATGCTTGTGTTATGAAATTAATGTTGTTTATTATATCAATTCACATTTTATGAGTATCTCTTATATTGTCTTTTTGCATGCTTTTATCTCTAAATTTTTCTAAAATTTTGTATTTCTTTTATTATTATTAACAAATAGAATATGGCATTGTAAATAAACCAAATAAGGTAAGAAAATTACTCATATATATAGTCCTAGAGGTAGTGCTTTTTCTTCCTCCATGCAAATTTTAACCGATAGATGCAAAAAAGTATGAAAGAGAATTTATATTAAAAACACATGAATGGTTTAGATGATATATGGAGCAATATGTATCTTATTTCCGAGAGTAAAGAAGAACAACTTATAACATAAAAGTAATTGAAACAACTATTAATGAATTCTTTCTTTGGCCCTTTATATTGTTTTCACTTTTATTGGGAAAATTATATTAATCTCCTTTACAGTTTGTTGATATTATACTTACACTTCCCTAATTTCATAAATTACACATATAACTTCTCTAGATAGACATTAGTTTTTGTTAAGAGAGTTAACAAATGTCTTATTTGCCCTTGACTTTTCTCCCTTCTTCCCACTCCCCTCTTTCTCCTTTCTTCATTCCCTCTCTCTCTTCCTCTACTCATGTGCAAATCAAAAGACCTAGCGCCACACAACACCAAGCTATGCCACCATTGTTGTCGCACTATAGATATCCATGAAATAGCCACCGCCTTCCCTACATCAACCATTACTACTCTATGGACAACCGAACCCCCAAGCCAAGCTTCATCCCTTTTGCATTTCCAAAACCCAACTTCTCTTATTATTTCCTTCCTAAATTCTCAAAGTCCCCATTTTGTTTGATCTAATATATATATATATATTGGTTAGGTTTTGATGGGTAGACTTTTCTGTTTTGTGAGTGTTGGTTTAATGGGCTTCATGGTTGATTTATTCTTTGTTTTTTCTTTCCTTTTATGGGTGTTTGTCTTGTAAATTTTCGTTTAGCCAATATTATGTGCTTGGGTTTGACCATAAATGCCACTCCTTCCTATGCAAAATAGTTTTCAATTTTGTTATTTTCATACAAATTAAGAAATCTAAAATCAATGCATAATTATAATATAGATTTACTAAAATATTCTTATTAAATTTCATTGTGTGGTGGAAAGCAGGACTTCTTAATATTTTACCCAAGTTGTATCATTATGTGGTGGAAAGTAGCCACCTTTTTAACCAATAAAGATGAAGCGTAAAATTGAAAAATCAACAATAAATATTGCATTGATATGTAAGAATGACAACTACTATAAATAAATTTTTTTTACCCAAATTAACAACTATTGTGAATCGAAGAAAATATTATGGTTTTGGGTGGAGGTTCGGTTATGATATTAACCTTGAGTTTGATGGTTTTAGGAGATGCAAGAAAAAATAAATTTGTATTTGGGATTTTGTTTAGTTTAATACATGTACGTGTTTGTGAATTTTTCAAATTAGCTTACTGGTTTTATGTTGTGTTAGAAAGGAAATGCAAGTGTGTGTTAGGAGAAAATGAGAAATGAGAGAAAAAGCGGAGTAATTGAGCCATTTTCGTGTGTTTTAAAACTTCTTAAATCAATAAACATTAAAAAAAAAAGTGTTATTAGTAGCACTAACCGTCCATTAAGTGTAAAGGAGAATAATGTGATGTGACTAAATAAAATAAGGGAGTTAGGTATAATTTTTAAAATTAATAAAGTATAATATTAGCACACCTCAAGAGAGGTCAATGTAAATTTTTTTTCTGGTTTTTCATTAATTGTTAACCTTTTTAGAAAAAGATCTGAAGAGCGTACTGTATCGACAAGCAATAAAGAGTAAGTAAGAATTATTTTCATGAAAAGTGATAATCAATTGCCAACTCATTTGGACAAATTACAATTTGGGTGAGAGAAAAATAGGAAGATTATGAATAAAAAATAAATAATAAATAAAAATTAGATAAAGTATGTAAGAAGATAGAAGAAAACAATCAACAAAAAAATAGATGTTAAAGTATTGATTGCATTTGATTTACCAAATTATGTGTTACCTGGGTATCTAAATCATAATTCAATTAAATTGATGATTGAATTACTTAAATTCAATAATTATATTTCAATCCCTGGATAAAGTGATCATTATAAGAAAAACTAAATAAACTAATCTCTTAATTTTACCCAATTTATCCAAAGGTTTAAGCACAAGAATTTATATGATCACACAAAGTGAGTACTTCTACCCATATAATTTTATCCAATTTATGACAATTATTATGGTGGCTATCTATATATATTGATTTCCTAATTTACCAAATCAATTAATGAGTGATCAATTTATGAAAGCATTAAGAACATTAATAATTTTTGTTAAAGAAATCAAGAATACATAATTTGTTCTATTAAGTTACATCACTTTGACACCTAAAGAAGCTTAGTAAGCCACAAAGAGATTAAAAAACACATACAATTAAAAAATCATATTAATTGACAAATCACGGGATACTTTGAAGAATGGATCTTGATCCCTCAAGTACCTAATTCCCTGATCCACACAATAATCTCTTAAAAAAAATAGGGTTATGCCTTGCCTATCTCTCTCTATGTCAATCTCTAATTAGGAGTAATTACACAATGTTTATGACTAATTTTGACGATGCATCAATGCTCAAGCATTGGCTCCTCAATGCTTATGCTTTGTTTGGATGAGAAGAGAAGATAAGAGAAAAAAAATGGAAAAAAAAGAAAATAAAGAGAAAGATAATTAAGAGAAAAGTATGTTTTCTCTTTATATGTTTGGATGAAAAGAAAATGAGAAAAAAAAAAAGAGTTGTATTAAAATGATATATATATCTTTATTGTAATAATGTATAAATATGGTATTTTAATTAAATTTTAAACACTTTTTATAAATTGAATAAATAAATAATTTTATGATATTACCAATAAAAAATTTATTTATTAACATTTAAATTATAAAAGTTATTTTGAAAATATTTATTTAAATAATAATAAATATAACATAAATTCTTAAACAATATCAATTGTTAAGGTTGTAGTCGGTATAATTGTAACTCAACTCACTTTCTTATCTATCAGCAATTTTCTGTGCAAAGATGAAGAGAAAACTTTATACGTGGGTTCCACGTGTCTTGTTTTCTCGTCTCCCTACATTTCACGCTATCCAAACGGGAAACTCGGATTTCAATGCATTTTCTTTTCGTATAGTTTTCCACCTTCTTAATTTCTTCTAAACCAAACAGAGGGTTAGGGGCATCCACATTGTTTTCAGAAAATTTTCTTATTTTTCTTAGAAATGGCAAAACGACTTCAATCTGTCAAAAATAATGGGTTAAATTGACATATTTACCCCGCCAAAACTTTTCAACCCATCTAACCCCGCAGGGCGGGTTGGCTTGCTAGGCCAAGAATGGCTCTTTTTTTTTTTTAGGTACAAGAATAGTTTTTAAAAATTTTTTTAGGTTTTTATTATAGATTATGTTATTATTATAATTTATTAATTTGTAAACTTTATATTATAAACTTTATGTTATAAATTTATAGTTAATTATTATTTATAATCTTATTTATATATTCTAATTAGTTTATTATATTTGTATTTGAGTTAAATTTTAATATAAATTATGTAATTTAAGTAGATTTTTTTTTCAATATAATTTTTTAATTTTTAAAAATTTTGAAAGTAATTTAACTCATAAAAATTATTAAAATAAAATTTTTTTAAATTTTTTATTTTTTTAGCTGGTTGCCACAGGGCGGGTTAGAATATTGAGCCTGCCTTTCTAATTTGTCCCACCCCGCCCCGCCCGGCCCCGCTCTTGACTGATCCGGGTGGGCAGGTCCGCTTTGCCAACACTAATTTTTGTCATATCTTTCTTATTTTCTTTCAAATCTTTCCCTTTGTCTTTTTATTCGCCTTTTAATTCTTTAGTGCTATATATGTCCTCCATCTACACAAATCAAGAATCTTTATCAATGATATTTCCCACTAACTAACACTTAATAATTGAATTTATTAAATTATATAAATTAAATAATTTTTGGGAAAACAAAACTTAAAAAATTTAATTATAAATATGAGAAAAAAGTATTATTTTTCTGGCCAAAACCCCTAATATTCAAAATCCACTTGACTCCAACTAATCAAACTCAACCGGAGTCGACCCACTTTGTGGCAAAGTTCTCTCAACACTAATTTTTTCTGTCGATAAGACTCGAAATTATAACTTTGTTTAAAGAAAATAAGTGTTGAATCACTTAAACCACTTATCATTAATAGGATAAATAATTACCTTTTATAAGTTAGCATTCATCTAGCTTATTTTATGCTTACACATGTGCTTTTATTGATACCTGCTTTGATAGTGGTGGAAATTAATATGTTTGGATTAGTGATTTGAGGTGGAGTTGAACGGAGTCCAAGGGAATGTAATAGACTTTCATTATTTAGATTGGTAAATTTATCATGGAGTAGAGTAGTTAATGAGGGAATAGATTTCATCATACTCCATCAAAACCCCCATTTTTTGTTCCTTCCAATTTGGAGAGTTTGGAATAAACTCTCATTTTATCCAAATAATGAAGTGGAATAGTTACTCCACTTCACTCTATTCTATTCCACTTTTTTGAACTCTATTCTACCCTATTCCATTACTTATCACCGATCCAATCATATGAAGTTCTGGTCTTGTGAGTTTTCTTCAACAGTGATCTAGTGGTAGAGAGTTGCCCTTTGTTAGAGATGACAAAACGAGCTCAATTCGCCAGGTTGGCCCACCAAACCCGCCAAAAATAACGAGTTGGGTTGACATATTTGGCCATCCAAAAATTTTCAGTTCGCCTAACCCGCGAGCATTAGCAAGTTGGGGCGGGTTGGCCCACCGGACCAAGCTTGTCTCTTTTTTTTTTTTTTAGATTCAAGAGTATCTAAAAAAAATTATTATAAATTATGTTGTTATTATACTTTTATTAATTTATGAATTTTATACTATAGACTTTATATTATAAATTTATAGTTAATTATTATTTATAAACTTATTTATATATCCTAATTAGTTTATTATATTTATATTTGAGTTAAATTTTATATAAATTATGTAATTTAATTATTTTATTCTATTTTATTTAAGTAGATTTTTTATTTAATATATTTTTCTAATTTTTAAAGTAATTTAACTCAAAAAATATTAAAATAAATTTTTTTTATTTTTTTGGCTAGCCAACCCGTTCTTAAACGGGATGAGCTAAAATATTAAACCCGTCTTTCTAATTCAGCCCGTCCAGCCCCACCCTGCTTTTGGCTAGTTAGAACTGACTGGCCCGCTTTATCATCCCTACCCTTTGTTTTTTTTTGTTGCGTTCATAGCACAGAAGTTTTGGAAAGCACGTGCCAGTGCTATTTTTATATTTTGGATGGAATTAATATTAATTATCAAGATGTCGTTGATGGTAGTGACTTGGTACCATGGTAGTATGATGAGCTTCTTCCAAATTTCTTTTGGTTTGCTTAGAATTCATCATTTTCAGTTTACAACTTGCCCATATAATTCTTTTGGATAAGGCCGTCTTGAGAATGCCCTTTATGTAAGAAAACGAGAGATATTTACTTTTAAATAAATACAATATATTATAGTCATAATTTATTAAATAATTTGATAATATATATTGAATTTAATTTGAATGCACTGTTAGTATAAAAATTTTTTACACAGATATTCAATCATATATTGTCACATCAGCAAAAGTTTTTAACATAACCATCCACTACTTGAATGGTCATGCAAATAGAAGGTTTTGATTGGATGATAGTATAAAAAAAATTTACATTGTCAGTACACCCCAATTAAATTCATATATATTCTTCACTTCCTTACTTTAAAAATAAAATTATTATATAATTTTTTTTTCCAATTCTTCCAACCGATGAAAAATGTATATTCTTTTAGAACATGATATTTATAAATTATTCCTTAATTGGATTTTGTATTAAAAATTTAGTAAATATAAAAAGTAAGTAAAAAAGTTTTCTTTTCGATTCTATACCTTTTATACATATTTTAAGTGATTTTGAAGAATTTAATTGATATTTATTGTTAATATAATTTTTTATATGAACATTTAATAATATATTACTATATTATTTAACAATTTTACATATTTTTGTATTATAAAGTATTTAATGTTATAATAATATAGTATTGAGTAATAATATAAAATTTGAATACTAAAAATACATATAAATTAAACTTAATTTTTTATTATATTAATTTTCCACAAATGCCGGTATCGTAAAATAAAAGATAACATATTCTTGTTCAGATTTTATTCAGAAATACTTACAAAAAAAATTATTCAGAAATTAAATTAAAAATAACAGAACAGGTATAGAACTTATCATCAACTTCATTGGAATAAATAATTTCTTTTTGGAAAAAAAATGAAGATTATCTCATCTCATTACTTATATAAGATGATCATACAGTATAAAAAAGGAAAATTTTATTATAATATCATTTATAATTATTTATATTAAGTTTACAAATTAAAATTTTTTCTTTTTTTTTTATAATGTAATCTTGTCCTATTAATAAATAACATAAAAAAGCTTTGCTCCAAAAATAAGAGAATTTTTTATTCAAAAATTTAGAGCATGATTTATAATATTTTAAAATGAAAACATACTATAAGCTTTAAACATTAATGAGAATTCAAGACTTTTTTTTTTAAATTTAAGATATTATTATTCATTTATACAACTTAAGTCAATTATTACCATAACAACAACAATCAAACCTTTTACTCCATTTAGTAAGATCCACTATATTATATATAGATTTGCTAACACCCAAAAATTGCGGCTAAAGACAAGTAGTTGACAAATAAGAGCAGTCAATTGAGAAATAGATTTAGTTGACAGTTGAGAGTACTTAGCCGAAGTCCTAATATTCATTAGTTGATACTTGGTAGCTAACACTGAACAGTTGACAATTAACATATCATTGATGAATATTTGGCTAGAATTGATCAAAGAAGCTGAAACTCTCAGCCAAACTTTGATTGGCCGTAAGTAATGATTCGGGTGTCAAATCAAATATTATTGCATATCTACAAGAAGCCCCAAATGAGAGTATCGATGTGGCAACTAGTGTTTGCTTGAAAAAAGGCCATTTTGATATTGTTTTGGTTGTTTGTTTATTTTAACCTTGGTAGGTTTAGTTGAGCATATAATTAGGACTCCATTGAGGTATGATGACTGATATCAGCTGATGACAGCTAATAGTTGATACCTAATTGTTGATAGCCAAATAGTGATGTTAGTCGTTAGTCGAGGGAATGGGTTTCTTATTGGACCTTCGGCCTTTATGTTAGTCTACATCCCACAAACTAATTTTGGGTATTGGTTGAAGGAGAAACATACTTTAGCAACTAAGAAGAGGAGTTACTAAGTCTGTAATCACCTCATATAAAGTAGGAGTAGTTGAGAAAGACAATTTTTGTTTTAGAAAGTGGGGAAAACAATTGAAATATCGAGAGTGGGAGCAATTTGAAGCGGTTACCACTATGTTAAGAGGAAAGCACTTGAGAAAGACATGAAAATTGTTTGTAGTGCAATTATCAAGTATGAATGCTATTAATCATGATGAAACATATGTTGATTCAAAACAAAGTGGATGGTGGATTCTACTACTAGCCGTCCAACTTTGAACTTGTGTGTGTATATATATTGAGTTGAGACAAATTGTACAGGCACCCCAAACAAATCAATCAAACACAAATTTATTTTTTTTCATTTGTCTTTATGTTTTCTATACTTTACTTTCAAGCTTTTACATACCTTACCTTTTATGTTCTAGCACTTTACAACTTTTATTTATCGCATTTCTTTTACAATCTTTCATTTACTTTTAGTCTTTTTAATTTCTAGTCTATCTTATTAGCTTTCAGTTATTCATCAATATCCTTCTTGCTTACTTGATTCACTAATCTTCTGCCTATCAAATGCTCTTTTGAGTAGTTTGGGAATCTACAGTAGAGAAATAGAGTTTCTTTCTCTGCAAAATTGCCTAATACATGGGATTGTTAGTGTTTTGCATTAGCTAAGCCCATAGATTCATTCTTGGAATTGTTTTCTGACAACTAATTGGCTGGCTAATGAAAATTATAAGCAAAGAAAATATTTAGTGATCGCAACTTATACCCTATGCGTAGGTATTCAATCAAATTTAAAATCCTACTCACAAAAGGGCAAACTGTGGTAGGTGGAAAAAGCATTGCAGGCCAGAGTGGGTTCTGGTTTAGGATATATTTGCCCTTACCCTACCCAAATTTACTTGAAAAAATATATTTTGTGTTTGAGATTATGTTTGATTATGAGAATATAAGACATAGTGAGTCTGTGTGATGCAATATTGATAACTTAATTGTATTGTAGCACTTAATTTTATTATTTTGGGTAATTATTTTAAATAGTTTGTTACGTGATTTAGGTGAAAATGTGGGTAGGGCACAGGTTCTAAAGTTTCTCTATAACTAAGGTGTTGAGTATAATTTTCAAAACTCGTGTGGTGTATTGGGCAAGTTTTGAAGGTTGTATTAAAGTGAAAGATAGTTCTAAATAATATTTTATCATAAATCATATTTATAGTCAAATTATTAAAATTTAACCTTTTTTAGTGGTTTTGTCTATCTTCTTTTTTTTAATGTCTCTCAATCTTTAACTATTAGACTACCTTTATTTAATTCTTTTTTATTAAAAATTATGTAAGACATTACTCTTGTAATTTTGGGAATAGAGTGTTTGTAATTACTCTCCCACCAACCCTCATTTAATATACTTTGTTATTTAAACTTCTACATGTTTTCTTTATGCATATCCAAGCCACAAAAGATGATCTTCTATCATCTTTTTTTCAGAATAGTTGGTACACCCTACCAACACTATTTTTTCTTTTGTACTTATTTTTCTTCTTTACCACATTCATTTTTAAGTAAAATTTTTAGTGAATTCATTATATATTATACATAGAATACTATACCAACTTACATTATATTCATTGTTAGATGTTGTGAACTTCACTTAAACTGAATTCAAACCTGATCCAATGATAAATAGAATATAAATCAATATAATATTCTATACATAATAAATTCACATAACATAACTCCATTTCTAATCTTATCTTACGTTTATAATTATAATCTTTTATTTAAAATTATGATCATTTTCATGGGTGACACCATCATCACCATGTTCACAGTTCAGTGATGAAGGAGAAAAGGCAAGCGCAAATTCAATTTTTGCTTTTCATGATGATCTGACACGTGGCGCGTGTGTCAACGAAACAGAGAATAGCGAGTGTGCATTCTGTGTTGAACAGCACACCGCACAAAAATTCGCAAACCCTTTCATAAGCGAAAACGAAACACAGATAGAGATAGAGAGAGAAAGAGAGAGAGGAGAGAGAAACGAAAAGGAAATTACGAATTCTCCGGGAAAATATTTTCAAGTGAGAGAGAGAGAGAGAGAAATAATTTTAAAAAAATGGAAAAGGGAAAATTCCCGAATTTCCCTTCTCAGCCGAGAGAAAAAACTTGCGCTATTTGAGAAAACAAGCGACTTGACTTTTCAGATTATTATTCTTTCGATTGTTTTCATTCATGAATTGCTCTAGGGTTTCGTAATTTTTCCACTCTTCCAAACAATATCTCCGAGGTGCGGTTTTTTGACCTATTTTCCCGTAAAGTTTTGTTCTTTTTTCGTTTTGTGTTTGTGGGTTGTTGACAAAAAATCGGTTTTTGCCGCTGTTTGGAAGGTTTATATAGAGAAAGAGAGAGAGAGAGAGAGAGAATCAGAGGAAGGGGAGAAGAAAAAAAAAAACCATGGCTGCTTCTTCTTCTTCAGCTACTGTGGCAGTGGAGAAGGCGACGAGCGATCTTCTTATGGGCCCTGATTGGACCATGAACATCGAAATTTGTGATTCCATCAATTCTAATCATTGGTAATCTTCAAGGATAAGAAAGGGGGGAAAAGGGGGGGAGAAAGATAGCATATCAATTTTGAGGCTTTGTTTTTTATTTTTTAATTTTAATTTCTTTTTGTGGTTTGTTAGGTGTTGACTTTGATCATCTGCCACATGTTAATGATGTTTATGCTTTTTAGTATGGTGTTCATGCTTGTGTTTATGTTTTTCATGAAGAGATGAAATTTGGGGGGTAAAAGCTGAAAATTTGAAGTTATTTGTTTTTTTTTTTCTTTTTTTAAAAAAATTGGTTTGTTGGAGGGTTTGTTCATGTTGATGCGAAGAATTGGTCAAGGAGGTTAAAATATCTGGAAAATAGTGCATACTGGTTGTTGTTTGCTGCTATATATGAATTTCTTTTGTGATTACTTCAACCTTCTTTTTTTTCTTCATATGTTCAATTGTTGGTCTCAAAATGGAACAATAATTCATGGTCTTAATTTCCTCTCAGAATAAACGGGGTCTGGGGATGATGTTGCAAACTAGTTGGTCAAATTGCTTCGTTCTCCTTCCCCCACTCTCTTTTTTTTACCCCCAGCATATTAGTCTCTAAGAAAAATTGCAGTTTTTACTGAATCTTTGATGAATACCACATGCTTGATTTCTCAGGCAGCCAAAAGATGTGGTAAAAGCTGTGAAGAAGAGATTACAACATAAGAGCTCTAAAGTTCAATTACTAGCTCTCACGGTACTTTGTTGGCACTGGTCTTCCCTTTTACTATTTATCTCCAGTTGCTTGTGGCTGTGCCCTGCAATACTTAATGTCAAAATTCATTTTTTTTTTGGAACTTGATTTATGGTTTCTGATTGTCTGCCTGCTAGCTTCTGGAGACAATGGTGAAGAACTGTGGTGATTATGTCCACTTTCAAATTGCTGAGAGGAACATATTGGATGAGATGATCAAAATTGTAAGGAAGAAGGTAAGGTTGTGTCAAATGGAAACTTCAGACCCATTGTAATTTAATTTGCATATTTCATACTTGAAACAAATGGTTAACTGGTTGTTAAAAACAAACTCAGTTCATTATCACCCCACATATCTTATGTTGCAATATTAGAGAGCAATCTTGACCCTTGGTAAGTTTATATCTGTTGTTATGTACAAGTAGTCTATTAGTTAAATTGATCAACTAGTACGATGCAGTTTGATTTAGCTGCCAAATCTTCTCATATCAAAGATTCAAAGTTCTAAGCAAACATCATGATTTAATTTACTCTCTCTTTTTTTTTTTTTTTTTTCCCTTTTTGTCTAAACCACCTGTATATGTAGAGTCTTCTGGACTACCTGTCTAGTTCAAGTCATGTCAGTCCATTATACGAGCAAAGCTTTCTGTGCTAGTTTCCCATGACTTAATCTACTTTGTTATGGCATTCGATGTTGGTGGTGTTTTAGCTGCATGCTGTGCCTGATTGGATGTATATCCACACCAGGTTTGATATGCTACTGTACATCATAATGACCAGTAAATTTTAATATCCAGTGGAGAGTTTCCTTAGTCTGTGATCTTAGATTCAACCATTGTCTCCATCATTATAATTTTTATATTTTACGGCAAGTCTTCTCGCACCCGTATATGGATTACTGGACCATTGGCTCAAAATCAAATGAATATTTATGGTTGTATTTCCCAGTCAAAATAAAATCTCGTAATATTCAGGTTATGCTCTTAGAATAATTGGTTAACCTAAATATGGATGGTATTAACCTATCAAAACAATCCTAATATTGATGCTATTTGGATATAGTGGTGCTCAATCTCCGTTCAATCAGTATTTTTAGCGAACTAGAATTTTTGCTCTTTTCCTTTGGTTAATCTTGTCTATAACTTGAAATACGTTTGATGATAATTTAGGCAGATATGCAAGTGAGGGAAAAAATTTTAGTATTGCTGGACTCATGGCAAGCGGCATTTGGTGGGCCAAGTGGAAAACATCCTCAGTACTATTGGGCATATGAGGAATTAAGGGTAAGTTTACATCACTCCACTCAGCAGATTTTCTCGATTGGTTTTTATCCATGTCTAATGTTGATAGTTGCATGTGCAGAGTGGAATGCTAGACTGTGAAAATTGATATTCACTTGACATTTCTGGATATTTCCGTTGTTCCATTTTAAGGGTGACATATAACTTTTGCAGATTTTCAGAGGATATATATTTATAACTTGTTTCTAGAAATTTGTATTCTGTAACTAAATTTGCAACCTCAAAATAATATGTATGAATGCTTTGCATGAAAATATCATTCGTTATTTTTGCAATTCTCTTGGTACAAAACAATTAAATTGGGTGGATTTTAAGGATAACATATTTTCCCTTCAAAATCTCAGTGTGGGGAATTGTCCCCTTGCTAAACCTATCATCATCCCCTTTGATGCAATTTATATTTCAAGTGTAGAAGATTGCATTCACATCTGTCAGCCAAAGTTACATGTGAGTAATAATTCAATGACCTCTGGATCATATCTTCATATTATTGTGTTGGATTGTAAAAATGGCAGCGATCTGGAGTAGTGTTTCCAAAGCGTTCATTAGATGCAGCTCCAATATTTACTCCACCTCCTACCCATCCAGCTTTAAGAAGTATGCATGCTGGATATGGGATGCCAAGTAGTTCGTCAAAAACACTTGATGAAACAATGGCAACAGAGATAGAGAGTTTGAGGTGAAGCTTTGATTTTTTTACTGCTCGCCTGCTTCTGCAGCTGTCCTTTGTGTCACAAAACTTCTGTAACTAAATCTTTTGGCTTTTTTTCCCCTTGAAATTCTTAGTTTGTCAAGCTTGGATTCCATGCGGCATGTTATGGACCTCTTGAGTGACATGCTACAGGCTGTGAACCCTAGTGACCGTGCGGTATGTTAGATACTGTTTCTTGGTCTTCCTGAATCCTCTGTGGCATAGTAAAATGATTTAAGTGTTTGCTTTTTATGCTTTATAGGCTGTAAAAGACGAAGTAATTATTGATCTTGTTGACCGCTGTCGCACCAACCAGAAAAAATTGATGCAGATGCTAACAACCACTGGGTTAGTTCCACTCAACTGGTTATAGCATGTGGCACATACCCAAATATACTTGTGTATTGCTTTATGTAGTCAGTGCATCCATGAGATATGCGGAATAATCGTTGTTATCATCTTGGTTTTCTTGCAGGGATGAGGAGCTTCTTGGACGAGGCCTTGAATTAAATGATAGTATTCAGAGTTTGCTTGCAAGGCATGATGCAATAGCTTCTGGTGCTCCCCTTCCAATTCAAGGTGCAAATTCCAGCACTGCTCTCCCAATTCAAGGTGCAAGTTCCAGCACTTCCCCAAGCGAAGTTCACTCTAGTGTCAATCAAACTGAAGTAAAAAGCTCCAGCCCTGTAGAATCTGCTTCAACGCCTAAAGCTAGCTCATCTGCCCTTGTCTTTTCTGAAACTACGGGCTTGAGTGATGAAGAGGAAGAAGATGAATTTGCACAGCTAGCTCGAAGGTTGGTTACAACTAATAATTTGATTTAGATTGATATTTCAGTGTTATGGTTGTGGAAACTTAATTTTCTTTTCCATTGCAATTGTGATGTTAAACTAGGAAGCATGACTATGTTAGGAACCTGGCCATAGGAGACAGAAATAAAAGGAAATTGTTGTATTGATTCACTGGAGAAGATGATATCAGTGTGATATCAGTCTCCTAAAAGATACAATAGTTTCTAGGTATTAGAGAGACCTAGACTCTCCCAATTCCAAGTCTGCCCAGTTACGAGATGCCCCCTTAGCACCTTTCTCCCCTTGCCTATATTGCTTCCCCCTCTCTCCCTAACAGATTCAGAATATTCTCTCTCCTCGCCTAGGTGATTAGTTACAAAACCCCTCATCCTTGCCTTTACTACATGCCCTATATCCATCAGCTCTCTTTCTATTTCTTCTAATATATGCTATTAATAACAGCCTTAATATCAATATGAGGAGTCCTAACAATACTCCCCACGAAAAATCACCTTGTCCTCAAGGTGATGTAGGCTGGAGGAAAAACAATGATGAAGAAAAATAGAAGGTTTCTTAGGGTCCCAAATCTTGAAGAAGATGGAGGGAAGTGTGTTTGTAGCATAGGAAAGTCCACACAGGTCCCATTGATCTCGAGCCATGTCCAACCCCTACATACGCTTTGGGAAGTATGCCCACATCACTATCACCATTGCCAATAGCTACGGGTGTTTTACCAATTACCAAATTTAATCAACCCAATGACCAGCACTTGCTTTGCTTTGATGATGAGTGACAGCAAATGCACATCTCTTCCATATTATCCTCATTCATAACCCAAATCGAATTCCTACTTGAGCGAGCTTGACAATGCAATTAGGTACTCCATCTTGGCGTTTGTTGTCTCAGTGCCAATCGTCACGGATTAGATTCAGTTTAATCTGTTTGATATTTCCATCGACCCCACATCTTGCTTGTCTTTGCCTAAATTACATTCCAATAATAGTGTTACTAGTTTTAAAACTTTCCACAAAACTTGATTCTTACGGTTGCTCTCAAAGCCAAGGCCACATAAAACCCAAAGTGCAAATAGAGACCAAGTTGAAGAGTTCAAGCCCATGCCTACTGAGACAACTTGACTTCATGGTGGAAAATACAAGTTCGAGGCTCATGGGGCATGTGAGAAGAATGTAAAGAGTTTAAGATACTAATCACCTGCTCAAGTGTTGTGGCGTGGATTGCCTTCATAATGAAATAACCACAAGGGTCCTGTACCCACAAATTTAAGCATTGAAAGAGTATAATATCTCCTTGTAAATTAAAAGGTTGGTAATTGTCCACACGTCTTTATCACGGCATCCTTCTTCTGCCTCTTGTTCCTCAACCTTAGAGTTTTCATCACAATCCTCCAGCGTCTTCTCACAACACTTTTGATAATAAAGTATGATGGTGCCACATCTAATGAGGTGTTAGTCCAAACCCACCCAAGCTGCAGCTGGCTGTGTCATATTCAGGTTTACCTCCTTCGCCGGTCCCAAAGGGAATTATACGCACACCAGCGGAATGAAAATCCCCAAACTCCTGGCCAATTTCCTTGAAGAAAAATGCTCTGAATCTCTACAAAAAGTCATCTTCAACAAATCAAAGGCTAGCTGAATTTTTGTTACCTTAAGCTCTTCCTCAAAGCCCTGAACATTAGCTTTGATAGCTTTCCTTCTCTTCAAAAAATATTCAGAAGTATCTTCCTCGAGTATGATACGAACGATGATCAGTGAACATGTTGCCACAATGTTAGAACCCAATAAACCTCCTCCAATGTCATGACCTTTTCATATTTCTTAGCTTAAGCCCAATATCAGCTGGAACCTTCTTGAATTGGGCTCATTGCTAAGACATGAACTTGGCGGGACCCAATTTCTTTTCCCTTTGAATTTGGGCTTGGCCCATTATGTCCAAAAGAGTAATGCACGTTAAAAAACATTTGGCGTCTCCTTCCTTCCTCTCACTTTGTTCACATATTTGCATCGGGCGAAGAGAGAGAGGTGCTCTGGCACATCGCGCGCCACTATCACCTTGCTTTGAACCTCCAGCCATGGTGTCGCCGCACTGGATCGGTGGTTACGGCGGTTCGGTATTGGAAGCTTCCTTGCAATTTGTAACTTTCCAGCCACCATCACCTTCTTCCCATGAGGCAGCCGCCATGATCACCATCGTCGCCGCATGGCGTCTATGACGCTTGACCCGCCGCCACCATCGTCTCTAGCAAGGTGGCCACACCTTGATGGTGGCTCGTCTCCCCCACCATCAAAGACCCACTTGACCATTCCAACCGCTATCCGATGTTCTTCCTCGAAGATCCCCTTCGACGGCAGTCCCAGCTCCTCTATGCATACGTAATGGCATCGCTCCCTCTCCACTGTTGTTTCCTTCTCTCTGCTACCCCAATACTGCCGTGGAATCAGGCGCATGAGTCCCTGCTCCATATTACGTACAAATGGGTCGTCAGTCTCAGGCATCCCCTTTTG
Source organism: Pterocarpus macrocarpus (assembly GCA_031439585.1). Lineage (NCBI taxonomy): Eukaryota > Viridiplantae > Streptophyta > Magnoliopsida > Fabales > Fabaceae > Pterocarpus > Pterocarpus macrocarpus. The sequence goes on from CM062515.1 coordinate 63,671,737, forward strand.
CTCCTTTGGTGATTCCATCACCGTCAAGGACAGATGGGCCATCATCTCATTTGGGACTTCCTCGTCTTCCACTAATTCACCCCTTTGTTCTGCCTCCATGGGTTCACCCTTGATTTCTGCTTGTGCCGATTCTTCCACTTCTTCTTCAGCCTTGTTCGCCTTGAAATCTGAGTTCCGAGAATGGTGACTATCAGCCACCTCTTCCACTCCCTCAACTTCATCCTCCTCTTCACTGTCTTCCTCTTCCTCCTCCTCCTCATCTGTTTAATCTCGGAAGAGCAGTGAAGTCGAGTCCGAGCATTGTGGTAGATCTCCTTCTTCTCCTCCACCACCCAGCTTCATCGTCCTCCCAAACTGGTAGTCAACATCGTCTGTGTTGTCTTTTTCTCAGCATCCTATCAATTTCTTTCATCCTCCGCCTAATCCTTTTCATGCGCTTCTCACTGACTGCAAAGTCGGTGGCATGGTTTACAGCGCGGGCTCCCAAGATCGGGAGCTCTGATACCAATTGATAAGAACCTTGGGAGAACCACATCACAAAAGCTAGCTATTGTGATGGGAGAGCCCAAGGCCTTATAAACCCCCCATCGGAATCCCATACTTGATGTGGGACTGTCCCATACCTTGCAATTGGGTCCTAACATCCCACCACGCTCCCGCGACCCACGCCAGTAGTGGCCTGCACTAGCCCTTTGACTAGTCCCGCGACACTTTGCAATCTTGGCGTCACCACCCGCGCCGCTCGATTGCAGCTGAGAGACATGGTGGAAGGCTCTGATACCATTTGTTAGGAACCTGGCCATAGGAGACAGAAATAAAAGGAAATTGTTGTATTGATTCACTGGAGAAGATGATATCAGTGTGATATCAGTCTCCTAAAAGATACAATAGTTTCTAGGTATTAGAGAGACCTAGACTCTCCCAATTCCAAGTCTGCCCAATTCTGAGATGCCCCCCTCAGCACCTCTCCCCTTGCCTATATTGCTTCCCACCTCTCTCCCCTAACAGATTCAGAATATTCTCTCTCCTCTGCCTAGCTGGCAATTAGTTACAAAACCCCTCATCCTTGCCTTTACTACATGCCCTATATCCATCAGCTCTCTTTCTATTTCTTCTAATATATGCTATTAATAACAGCCTTAATATCAATATGAGGAGTCCTAACAGACTATTATAATGTCTTATACATGCATTTAGGTCCATACATGTACGGAATTGCATGGCAAAATATCAGACCATTCTTCTCATTTTTATATTTGCATTCCATGATTTTCTACTCTATCCTTTTTGGCAAGCACAACATTTTAAGGTGTGCTGGAAATTTTATTTTATTTTTAATCATGAAATTTCTTGTAAACTTCTACAACATGTATTCTAGTTCATGGGTAGTGAATTTGTTCTATTGTGCCATTACTTTTTAATTAATTATTAATTCAGTTTGAACCTTTTACTACTAATGCAGGCATTCTAAGACACTGTCAGTGACTTCAAGAGATGCTACAGCTGATTCAGGTGAAAATTCAGTGTCAATGAACACAAACAGCACAACTTCACACGTGCCAGAATCCTCAACCACTGTCCCATCCAATGCATTAGCTCTTCGCGATCCACCTGCAACAGTTAGTACTTCAAAAAATCAGGACATTATTGACTTGCTGAGCCTCACTTTGTCCCTGACACCGTCTTCTCCTCAGACTTATAATACACCAGCCTCTAGTCAAGGAATGCATCATATACCTGCTCCATCTAGAACAGAAGGGTATTCTAATGCTCCCCAAACATATCCCGGAAACTTGCAATACAACAGTTATGTTGTCCCTTGGGCTCAGCCACAATCGCAGTCAGAATCTCAAGCCCAATCTCGACAGCAGATGTATCAACCCCAATCTCAATCCCACTCCCAACCTGCAACCCCACCCTCACCACAACAATTACGCACGCAGTATGAATTTGAACAATCACTGCAACATCAAGCCCAACAGTTTCCGGCTCAGCATCCACAACCCCAATGGCAGTCCTCACATTTATTGCAACAGCAACCTCAGTCACCAGTGCAGACTCAACATCCTCAATATAGCGCTCAACAACAATTACAACCGCATCATGAAACTCAACCATTACAGTATCAGCCCGCACCACATCTACATTCTCAGCCCCAACCACAACAACATTTGCAATCTCAGCCCCAACTCCAACCCCAACAACATTTGCAGTCCCCACCCCAATTACAAACCCAGCAACATCTGCAGTCTCCGGCCCAATTACAACCCAAGTTACACTCCCAGCCCCAACTCCAGCCCCAGTTACAGTCCCAGCCCCAGCCCCAGCCCCAGCCCCAACAACAATTACAGCCCCAGCCCCAAACAGAGTCTCAGCCACAACCGCTACATGTTCAGCAACCTCAACCACAGCCACAATTTCAAAATCAGCATCTTCAATACCTGGCAAGGTACCCTCCTCCGCCATGGGCTGCTACACCTGGTTTTCCCAACTATCAAAACCATTTATCTGCTGCCAATGTGTTTTCCACTCCTCAAGCCAACGCAACAGGACCTTTTACATCTGCACCAGGGGTTAGGCCCTTGCAACATACTAATTCATTTCCTTCCAAAGGATTCGGTGGGCCGGCTATTGGCGGAGATCCGAGGGCGAATGCTGGACCAAGGAACCCTGCCAGTGCAGCTGGACAGAAGCCCTTTGTTCCATCTTATAGATTATTTGAAGATTTGAATGTTTTTGGAAACACAGATGGAAGGGTAAAGATGACTGGTAGTGGCACATCATCCAGCTTGTCAGGGACAATGGGACCTGGCATGGTTGGAGGGCGTAAGTGAAATTGATGTTAAAAAAGATGCAATGTTGATATGCAGTATACCAGTATTGTTAGCTTCATCACATTTGCAGGTTATGTAAGTTATTTAGATTGATACGATGATGCCTTCCTCCTTATGAGTAGATCATAAAGTCGTTAGTTTTGAGTGTTCCCTCAGACGATGGACTTGGAACATTCTTTGGTATAAGCTTTTAATTTGTGGTAGTGGTTTCATTTTTAAGGTTATTGATCACTATAAATGGCACGTGAAATTTGAGCATGAGTGCATACACCTTATTTACAGCCACTCAAATAACGTTGAGTAGAATGTGTTATTATTTATTTTTTTCTTATGATTTGATCTGATAAATGTTAAATATCAATTGTGATAAATTTTGAATAACCGATGTATAATTCAATTTATTTATTTATTTATTATTTTCTTAGTTTTTAATCCAGCAGGGTTCACTATGACAAACAAATGGGACAAATTACATGCAGTTATTTTTTGTTTATTGAGCCCTTTCTCCTATATCTGCAATGTTGCATGTGGTTCTCCCGCTAAGTGCTTAATGAATGTAACTTTATGAAACGCGACCTGCTTACATACTCAAGGGCCAAGGCATAATCATTATAACAATAGTTGTGTCAACCTATAGCTCTCAGAAACTTGTTATGACTTTAGATTTTGGACTTCACCAAGGGAATTGTTGACACAAGTTTGGATTCCTAAGAAGATAGGTGAATTTTGTGATACACCTCACTTTACACGCCTTCTAAGTTTAACGGTTGGATATGAGGGTGTATTTTATACAACTACCCATACTCTTCATATCCAACCGTTGAATTCAGAAGGTATGTGATCGCAGAATTCGCCCGTAAGATAACAAACATAATCTCTGAGACCTCTAATACGTCCGTTCTGCTAAACATACATCATCACTAGTTGAAATAATTAGATTTAGAACAGCAATGATTCTAACAGCCTTTAACAGATTATTCTTATAGAAAGGATGCTTGACTTACGACGAGACAAACATCCGTTCCTTTGTGCCACTAAAGAAAATACTGCCATTATATATGCTCACATATGTAAGCACAAAAATTGTGCAAATTTTAGTCTGAGACGAAGAAACAACACACTGGCTCGAACTTGAATACAATTACATGTTGGTTAAAACAAGGTTCCCCCAATACAACAGAATTATACTGGGTGAATGAGCCCAAGTTTTCAGGAGTCAATCACCCACATCTGTCAGCAAACTAAATTACATATTCGGCTAAAAAAATTTACAATTTAGAGTGGGGGGACACAACAGAGGAATGAAAAATAATTATGAAAGAAAATCATTTACACACATTTACGAAAATGATATTATTTGCCAAAGCCTCCAATCAATATGCACGATTTTCTTCCTGCCAGGTGCAAACCTCTAACATGGAGGCTAATGAATATATTGCATACACTATCAGCAGAATGCACCTTACCCGTATGTTCAGATTTATTCACAGCTTTATTCACAGCGGCGAGGGATTGCGGCATCACCAGAGGAATGCCTACAACCAAATCTTGTCTCATTAGGTGAGTTATCGCACGTTTATCGGACGGCAACAAATATGCATGGCACTCCTGAGAGACATTTGATGCAATCTTCTGAGCTGAAGACAACCAATGAAGTCAAGGAAAAAATGTAGATTCATTTAGCTTGAGTGTTGTCATCAGAATAGATAGAGACACATGCATCTGCAGCACCAGCAGCAAGCAATACTTGATATGGATGGAAACTGAGGCAGCTTACGGACCCAATTTTGTGAGCCATAAGGGTAGGAAAATAACGGATAGTGCCTAGTTGATCACCCTCCAGGCTAAAAACTTTAATAAGTTGTTTGGCTGAGCCACTGGCAATAATTGGAGCGTGTCTATGTACAGCTAAAGCTGTAAGTGAGCCCCTATGAGCTTCAATAGTGAGATAGGCGCTGCTATGATTTCTTATATCGAGGAATTGGATATCTCCAGCCTGAGAAGCACTAACAATCTGAAGGGAAACACAAATATGACATAATATCATCTGTTTCAAATGAAATCTGTAGATAATCACTAAATTCCTACCGAGACCTACAAACGTTAAATGTACAGGTCATGAAAAAAAAATTATGAAGCTAGCAGGAAGATCTTTTTTCTTTTTTACCTTTCCTGGGTCTAGTCCAGGTTGAAAGCCAATACCCACAACTTTTTCTACTCTCTGTGTGTGTAGCCGTAATCCACAGACAAGCCTAAGAAGCACCATTGTCAGTAATCATTACAGAGAGAATCAAAGTCGGAGAGACAGTGAAGCTTCTAAACAGACCTTAAAGGTTTAGGTTAAATTTAAGATACTAGTGTTCATTAAGGTAGTTCAAGTCTGAATTTATATTTAGATCCATGCAGGTAAACATGATGAAGAAATTATATAGAAGCTGATAAATAACGATGTTGCTAAGTTCAATTTCATCAATCGAGTGGAACCAAAAACATGATGGAAGAAATTCAACTGAGGTGCATACATTTCAGGTGTCCTGATGTCATAAAGTCTAACAGAACCATCTACAAAACCAGCAGCAAATTGTCCCCCGTGAACCTGAGATGCAGCCTGAAATACAAGATATAGTTACATAAATCAGAGGGAAAAAAAGTTGTTTATAAGGAACCCACATGTGCATGCATTTCTAGTTACAGATTGAATAAAATAATACTGCAGGTAAACCCCATCAAAACTTAGTCTATATTTCTTAAAAGCATAACCTCTGCTTAGCTTCCATGCCAAACTAATTTGAGCAAACTTAATAGTTACAAAGGCAAGCTATACCATGCATTGGTAAGGCTTACTGTTAGGCACATTAGTTGAGAATGTATATGTTAGAAGGTCTAGAGAGAGGCAAGAGGACTTGGGCCAAGGAACCCAAGAGGGGCAGCTGAACGAAGCTGTTAGGGAAGAGGAAAACGAGGGGGAAAGTTAGTTAGTAGGAAGAATGAATAAATAGGAAGTTGGTTAGTTCAAATGTGTGTCTAGCTTGTTGAGCAAGTCATTGAGAGAGTTTGAGTTCCCACTCTCGAATTAGGTATCTCACTTGTACTTTGTGTGGGTTCTGAGCCACATTGACCAAGAATCAGTAAGCAATAACACCATTCTTTGATTTCTTTCCTACATTTTCGTCCTATGTCAAATCCAATTCTAGCAATTAGCATCAAAGCCTCGTTCTAATCTTAGGGCACGATTTCTGGACGGTGAAGTCAAAGATGGAAGCAAGGGTTGAAGCAATGGAGAAGGCACTAGATCTTCTACAAGAACCGGTATAGAAGGATAGCAATGAGTTTAGGGATTGGTTGGCAGAAGCCAGGGCAGATTGGGAGGAGACCAAGGTGGAGCGTGAGCGACTCCCCGGCCAAATCACCAAACTGTTGTGGCGAGGCGTGACGCCTTTGTGCCAGGAAACAGTGCAACACGAACAACGTAGGGGATAGAGAGGAACATGCGACGAAAGCTTCGCCGCATCGAGATGTGAGAGGGTGTGCGAGAGCCCAGACGATGGCAGTGGCGATCGCCGACGATGGCGTCAGAGGAACACACGGAAGAAGCTAATCTATCGCCATTCTGTGGGGAGGAGCCCTTAGCATGGTTGTAGACAGATGAGCATTTTTTCTCAATGCGGGACATGGAGGAGGAAGATTGGGTTTCCGAAGCAATGATGGCAATGGAAAGAGAGGCCTTGTCTTGCAACCATTGGTGGTAAGGGGAGAATGAAGGGAATGAGGATCGGGACACCTTCATGTAAGCCCTAATGAGGCAGTTCGTACCTGCCATGGCCTATGATCCATATAGCGTGTTATTCATGCGCAAAAGGCAATTTGAATCATGCGCAGGTTAATTGAAGGTGCATGAAAGGAAGTACTGCAAAACTATCTTCCTTAATGGGTTGAAAGATGAGGTAAGAGCTGAACTCACCTTGCACTCTGTTGATACTTTATCTCAGATGATGGACATGGCTGAGTTAATTGATAGCAAAAATAAGTGTTTTTTAAAGGCAATTTAGGAGGGAGAACAATGGGGAAGGACTCTAGTTTTGTGCGAGTTTTGGGTTTTCCCTCGTGCTCGAGGTGCAAGGGGGGATATTAGTGAGAAGAGCAGTTTGGCCAGCTCCAATGGAGTCCCGGCAACTTCTAGCACTGGGAGTCATTCAGTTCTTAAACCAGGGGGAGGTGCAAGGTTTGGGCCGAATGATCGGGGAATTAGATCACTTTTTGATGAGGAATATAAGGAAACGAGGGCCAAGGGATTGTGTTTCATGTGTGACGAGAAATTTACACCTAAACACATGAAAGAATAAACACGACCGCTATATGGTGATTGAGGACGATGAGGATGGAGGGGAAGACAAAATAGCGGCAATTTCAGGTCTAGATAGGGATCCTGATGGTAGTTTTATGAAGCTAGATGTCATCACATTTGCTAGGATGTCCACTTCTAAATCCTTTGAGGTTGTAGAGTCTGGTTCAGGACTCTAAAGTAAGAATGCTCATAGACATGAGGGCTTCACATAGCTTCATTTCTCAATCCTTGGTTGAGAAACTAAAGCTGCCAGCTAAGGCCACCACTGCGTTTTGGGAAGGTGGGTAGTGGACATCAATTCAAGAGTCAAGATACTTGTGATGAGGTGGATGTGCAACTCCCTGGCTTGGTAGTGTGGCAGAAACTGTTCTTATTTCCTATTAATGGGGCTAGGGTAGCTTTGGGGATGGATTGGTTGGAAACGCTTGGAGAGGTGTGGGCTAATTTCAAGGAAGCCACGTTGAAGCTAGATTAGCAAGGAAAAAGGGTGGTGCTAAAGGGGAACCCGGAGTTTTGTTGGGGGGTTCCTCTTTCAAATTCGTTCGCAAGATCATTCATGAAGAAGGGCACAGATTGATGATCCAATTCTGCCAATTAGGGGCAAATGCGCAGGGTCCAATGGCTGTACCAACCGAATTGCAGCAGGTATTGCAGGAGTTTTAGGACATATTCCAAGCCCCCTCTGGGTTGCCACCTTCCCGGAAGCATGACCATGGCATTACACTCCAAAGGGAGCACCCATTCCCAATACCGGTACCCGCACTACCAAAAGGCAGAGATTGAAAATTTGGTGGCTGATATGCTCAAGTCCGGAATTATCAGACCAAGCGTTAGCCCTTTTGCTAGCCCCATAATCTTGGTCAAGGAGAAAGATGGTAGTTGGAGTTTTGTGTTTGACTACCAAGCGCTGAACAAAATCACAATTCTAGACAAGTTCCCGATCCCGATCATTGATGAGTTGCTGGATGAGTTAGCTAGAGCTACCATTTTCACTAAATTGGACCTCAAAGCTGGGTACCACCAGATTCGAATGAAACCGGACGGCATTGAAAAGACGGCGTTTCGGACACACAAGGGGCACTAAGTTCCTTGCCATGCCCTTTGGCCTCACGAATGCCCCATCTACTTTTCAGTCACTCGTGAATGAGGTGCTGAAACCGGTTTTGCATACGTTTGCTCCGGTTCTTTTAATGACATCTCGGTTTACAGCCAAGACATCATAGCTCATGTTGAGCATCTTCGGGAGGTTTTCAGTTTGCTGCGCTCTAATGCTTCCATAATTAATCACAAGGAATGTGACTTTGGGGTGCCAAAAGTGGAGTCTTTGGGTAACATTGTTTCAATATAGGGTGTGGCAGCTGACCCCAAGAAAATCACTTCTATTTTGCAGTGGCCTATCCCTAAAGATCTGAAGGTGTTGGGGGGGTTTTTTGGGGCTTACTGGCTATTACAGGAGGTTTGTCCAGGGCTATGGAATTATTGCTAAGCCTCTTGCAGATGTAACCAAGAAAGATGCATTCCAATGGAGCCACGAAGCTCAAGAAGCCTTCGAGAACCTTAGAATTGCCTTAACATCAGCCCCTGTTTTGGCTATTCCAGATTTCTCTTAAGGTCTTCGTGCTGGAAACTAATGCGTCCAGCAAGGGAATTGGTGTTGTTTTGCCTCAGGAACAACACCCCATTGCCTTTCTAAGCCAGGCTGTCTCCACAAGCACAAGCTAGGTCAGTATACAAATGGAAGTTGATGGCCATCGCATTTGCAACCCAGAAATGGCCTCATCATTTGTTGGGTCGTCATTTCATTATTTGTATTAATCAGCGAAGTCTGAAGTTCCTTACCGAGCAGCAAGTATTGAGGGAGGATCAATTCAAATAGATGACCAAGCTCATGGGCCTGGATTTTGAAATACAATACAAACCGGGACTAGAGAATAGAGGGGCTGATGCATTATCATGGCAGATGATGTTTGCTGCTATTTCTATAGTGAGGTCTCGGTTGTGGTCTGATTTGGAGTGTGAGGCTGCTCAAGATCCAGAATTGTAGCAGACTATAGCTTCTCTGCAGCTCAATCCTAAAGCTCATCCCAGTTATTTGTGTTGACAAGAAGTTGTTTTATGACAGGAAATTGGTAATTTCTCCCTCCTCAGTGTCATCCCTGCTCTCATGCAAGAGTTCCATGATTCTCCGCTGCGTGGCCATTCGGGATTCTTGAGAACCTTCAAGCAGGTTGCTACTGTAGCTTTTTGGAAAGGTATGCCTGCTGGCATAAAGCAGTATGTTGCTTCTTGTGAGGGTTGCCAACACAACAACTATGATACCTTGTCACCGGGGGGCTTATTATAGCCTCTACCCTTGCTACAAGATGTTTGGATGAAATCTCCATGGATTTTATTACCGGCTTGCCCAAAGCTCGGGGAAAGGGTGTGATTCTGGTGGTAGTTGATAGGCTGACAGAGTATGCACATTCTTTTCTCTGTGGCACCCTTTTACAGCCAAGTATGTAGCTCAACAATTCATTAATGGGGTGCTGAAGTTACATGGGTTTCCCCATTCTATTGTGACTAACCGAGATCAGATTTTCTTGAGCATGTTTTGGTCAGAATTGTTCCGCAAGGCTGGAATGAGGTTGAAATATAGCACGGTTTACCATCCACTAACGGATCGGCAGACCAAGGTGGTAAATCAATGCCTAGAAACTTACCTCTGCTATTATGTGAGTTCACGGCCGAAGCACTGGCCTGATCGGTTAGATTAGGCGGAGTATTGGTTTAACACCACATACAACGCCTCCTCACATGACACCTTGCCGGGCTCTACATGGGCGAGATCCTCCTCTCTTGATTAGAGGAGATACTTACCCCACTAAGCTGGAAGAGGTTAAAGAGTGGTAGGGGAATCGAGACAGGTTATTGGATGAGCTGAAATTGAATTTGCAAACAGCTCAACAGCAGATGAAGCACTATGCTGATAAGCACCATAGGGAGGTCCAGTTTGAGGTGGGGGATTGGGTATTCCTTCGGCTACAAACTGTCCTTCGGCTACAACCTTACAAGCTGAGATCTTTGGCTGCTAAGCACAATGAGAAGCTTCGACCTCATTTTTATGGGCCTTTTCAGGTGCTGGAGAAAATTGGCCAAGTAGCTTATCAGCTAGATTTTCCTTCTCATAGCCATGTCCACCCAGTTCACGTGAGCTTGCTGAAGAGAACATTGCCACCAGTGTGACCCCTTTCCATTGCCAGCTGAGTTGTCTGAGGAGTTTGAGCTGCAGGTGAGACCCGAGCATTTGCTGGACTTGCATTATAACAGGTTAGGAAGAGCTGAAGTGCTGGTTCATTGGGTTGGCATGCCATCTTGTGAAGACTCTTGGGAAGATGTTCAGAAACTACTGCAGCAGTTCCCTTCTCTTCACCTTGAGGACAAGGTGAAAGATTTGGGGGGGAGTATTGTTAGAGGCACATTAGTTAAGAATGTATATGTTAGAAGGTCTAGAGAGGGGCAAGAGGACTTGAGCTAAGGAACCCAAGAGGGGCAGCTGACTGAAGCTGTTAGGGAAGAGGAAGGGGAGGGGGAAAGTTAGTTAGTAGGAAGAATGAATAAATAGGAAGTTGGTTAGTTAGAATGTGTGTCTAGCTTGTTGAGCAAGTCATTGGGAAAGTCTGAGTTCCCACTCTCGAATTAGGGATCTGACTTGTACTTTGTGTGGGTTCTTCAGCCACATTGGCCAAGAATCAGTGAGCAATAACACCATTCTTTGATTTCTTTGCTACATTTTCTTCCTATTTCTGATCCAGTTCTAGCACTTACCAACGCTGAGATACTGCAATCCGATGATGAAGGTATAGGATTAACAAGCTGCTCTTTATCGAGATCCCAAAGCATAATAGATGATATCTCACCCGACGCATACTGGTAAAAGTATTGTTATAACATGGAACAAGGCCATAAAAAAAGTGAGTAACATCACAACATAAAGGAAGAATTTGAAGTTTCAATTTTGGGACAGTGGTGGGGGAGAGGGAGATACGCCACACTCCCATGAAGATCAAAGAAAAACCATATACCAGATAACCACACTGTTGTTGCCAATCAACAACTGCGTTCACACTCCTCACGCCAGGTTTATGACCATGAATTGAAGAGAATGCGGTTACAAGCTTCTGTTTGCCCTTCAGAGTATAATCTTTCCAAATCCGAACGTTTCCATCAGCTGCATCATGAGATTACCTTAAATTTAATATTCTTCCAATAATTTGAGAGATAAGGTATCGTAATAAACAGTACAGAAAATTACATGAAGCAGCAAGAAGTAAGTTATCATCAAGCTCATTAACTAGGCAGAGCTTAGAAATTCCCTTGTCTGGAAAATCATGATTGTCAAGACTGTTGAGTAGTGTTGCCTCTTCGTGGTTCCATATTCTGTGGAAAACTCCAGAGAACATTAGCCAACAATAAAAATCAAAATTTCATAATATAATGAAACAGAAATTAAACTCATCAAGACCAGATAAATATTCTGTCCTAATTAAAACATAAAATTCCTATTGCCTATTAAAATAACGTAAACAATTTTGGTTATTTAGTTGCCCAAGTCTCTATACTTGATAAATGTCGGTCAATCTTCCTGAGGTCTACCAGCCATAAAGCTAAACAAAATTTGGAAATACTAACTCTTACCAATTTGCTACAGCTAGCCTTTAGGCCTGTAAATTAATTGTCCTAACATTTTCTACACACAAAAGCCCCATCATGCTCTCTGTCTAAAGCCATGCCCAGCTTCTTAATAGTCTCCACTCTCCACATAACTAATGATATTTATGAACTCTGCATACCTAATGCGTTCATTCTCATCAGCAGCTATCACAATAGGAGAAAAAGGTTGCAGCAACACTGTTTGTGTGCCCTTTGTGTCCCATTTAGCGATTGGATTTGTTAGCCTGCTAACAGCTGACAAAATAAAATGACATGAAGTTCTCAACTGCACGTATGTAAAGAACGTGCATAATTGAATAAACAAAATAAAATACAAACCAGAGTGCTCGCATTTTGCAATGTGCTCCAATGCAAATTTTTCCCTCTCTTCTCTTCTAGCTATTACTTCTTCACTATCATCCGCAGCTGTTAAAAGTGGTTTGGAAAAGTGCCCACAACTCCAATTATATATAGTTGACTGTGGAAGAAAACTGCAATCTGATGTCCCAGAAGCCCCACCAGAACCTAAAAGAGGATCAGCTAACCCTGAGTCCGGAGAATTCATCAGGTGGGGCCTAAATTCCAATGAGCATACTCTACGGATTCCAGTTAAGTGATTTGGGCGAGGTGGGCTGACTGGAGGAGTTCTGAAGGTTAGAGATGAGTGACCTGCCAAAGCAGCATGAAATGATAAACAGACAAGCCAATATTCTTCTTTTATCAAAAAAATACAGAGACAAGCCAATAACATATTGCAGTGGGAATTTTCACAATAATCAAATTGACGCAAACAAATAAAGTTTACCAAACTGCTTTGGAAATTAACCCACAAGATTAACCATTAAATAAAATGGAAAGGGAGATCTACCTCCATTCATATCAAACCAAGAAGAGGAACGAGCCAATCCGGTAAGACTAGGAGGTGCAGTAGCTTCCCCAGTAGACTTAAATGGTTTTGCTGCCACTTGCTCAATACCTACTATGGACAGTACCCGGCAACCAAGGTTTGAAATGCGCGGAGATGGATCTTTTGCTAAAGTACACAGAGCATGTACACATTGGGAATACAATGCATTGTCCAAGGGCTTTGGCCCAGTGTGGCTGACAACTCCATTGCTAAAACCATCATTCAGAATTCCTGAATCAGAATGATGAGATGAATCATCAGACAACGGTGACCAGCGCATTATTCCAGAACTAGTGAGAGGACTACTAGAAGAGACACGTCCATCTCGAACTACCAAAGAATTGTCATTTCCAACACTCAGAGGACCAATTTGAGATGAAACAATACTTCCATGAGGCATATGTTGGATCTGGCTAGGATATCCACCAATTGAATCTTTTATATTAGCCAATGAAGGTATGGAGTTACGCAAAGAATTAGTCTGAGGTTTCCAATACGCAGCAGCAATAGATTTAAGGTGCTTGTTGTGGCCAAAAGCAAAGCGTGCTAAGGCTGACAGTTGAAGGGAAAAAAAAATGTCAGTTGGATGTATTAGATCCACCTCACTCCAAAGTATACCAGTCCTATACTATAAAACTACATAAAGTTATCTTAGAAAGCTGTACCGTGCAATCATCTAGCATTCATCATTACCAAATTAAAGAAACAATCAGAAACATAACCGAAAAAAAAAAGGGAAAAAAGAAAACCAAAAAACAAATATGTTGGTTTAAGTCTTTTAGATATGCAAGAAAAACCATTTTTCTCATTGAAGTCTTCTGTTTCGTTCACATATTACAATTAAATATTTTCAAATTTTTGTTTTTCTCTTTCCAATCTCCTTCTAACATAACAAGAAGCTACGTATTATGAACATGTTTGCAGATGATTAAGATCAGTACTTTCCATCTTATCATATGATAAGAGCATAAAATCTTTTAAAAATAAGCACTTGGAATAACTATATGGATTAAGATGCTTAATCACCTACCCACTGCTACCTCTGCCCTCACCAATGGGCTCCCATCTGACGCAACACTCAACAGACTCTTAACTATACTAACTTCAGCCCTAAACTTGTCATCATCATCACATTCTTCATCTCCTCCAACACCTCTACATGAATCAAATCCCACGTTGAGAAGGGTACCCAGTGCAAAAATAGCAGATGCCCTAACCTGAGAAACAACAAATTATCATGACTCAGTTATCTAATTAAAATGTACCCAAAATGTAATCATCTGGTAACTAGAAATAAAGCTAGCAACTAGGACAGTAGACCTCTGGCTGGGGTTCAGACAGTAGAGGAGTCAATATAGAAGTAGCATCTTGCAGCAAACCCATTGTTTGTGCCTCCACAAAGTCTTCCCACAATTTCCCCAAACACAGGCAAAGCCACTGAAGGAAAAGGGGTTCAGTTTGTGAATCATCAGGAGATGAACTCTGAAGATGCTTTAAGCAGACATCGATCAAGCCAGCTTCAATACAAGCTTCTTGGCCTCGTCGATGACCATCCACAATCACAGCCAAAACAAAAGCAGCCACAGCACGTTGCTCTGGATATGCTTCAATACTATCAAGGAACTTAATAAAATAGATATGACCTCCATCCTTCACTAGATCAACCTGGCATGACTGCAACCCAACAATGGAAAATCATCATTGCAAGACAAGTAGACATGCAACAGGTAGAGCTCCAACACCAAATTGTAGTAGAAACCAAAATGAGATATATAGTAGAACTAGAGCACCGCACAAAATAGGAGGATTTGTAATATCAACAATTATTCAGTTGCTTTTTTTTTTTGGGGCGGATAATTAGGCACTTATGAGTATTTCAGAATTTGGAATTGTTGATTACATGGCTTGCATTTTTAAATAACTTAGGAATATTAGGTCTCTCATCCCCTCCCCCTCGCCCCTTTTCCCCCTACCAAACCTAACCGAAAAAAAAGGAGGGAATAATAGGTTCCGGAAAAAAAAAGGGAATAATAGGTTTTGCGTACATACAGATATTTGGATGGGGCATTGTATAATTAAGCAACTGAATATATGCCAAATTTCCCATCATTCTAAATCTCTCTTTTGCTCTTTTCCTTATCTTTTACTTTTCTCTTCCTGTCCAGCACCACATATCAGCCAAAAAAATAACATTGTTTATATACTGTAATAACTCCGGTAAAAGTGGCCCAAACTGTCCAAAGCCAAATTTCAACACAAGTTATATGATAAGCAAAACTCATGTCTACCAAATCACATGCATACACAGTGCAAGTGCATGTTTTAAGACGAACATTAAAAAATTGTCATTCTCTTGAAGATGACAATAAACCTCCTCCAAAAGTACCTTGTCAAGCGCAAGAATCTTCGTCCATATGAATACAAGAATCTGACGTAGTTCTGGTGTTGTTGTTTGTAACAGCTTTAGAACATAAGGAAATATTCCAACAGACAGTGCCTAAATATAAGAAAATTGATATCGAGTTATAATATGATAAACCTTTTAATAAATAAGTAAGAGAACTGCAACAAGAGTTGATGAATTGAGAGAGAAATTACCAGATCCACAGCCCATGGGCCCATATCAAGGAACCTTCCAAGGAGTACTAAAGCCCGAAATCGATGGCATTGACTACGTAAAACCTGAAATTGGAACAGTGCTACTAATCAATGCAAGCAAAATTTTCTAATAAATGCCAAACAACTTTCCCAAAAGCATAATACATTGTGAAAAAGGAAAAACTAAGAGGGAGGGGGTTGAGAGTGCATAAACAAAAGGACAAAAGTCAGCTTGCAAATCAAATTTTACTCCAGATAGAAAAATTGTAGGAAAAGTAACACAATTACAATATGTTTGGATGACAGGTGATGCAAGAAACAGAAAGGAAATCAGTTCACTTGTTAAGGAGTTTTAATATGCATAGGAATGGAAAGTAATTCAGGGGGATGATAATTGTCATTGTCAAGTTCAAACGAATAGCAAGCAAGTCCCTGTAATTAATAAATAATTGACAAAGATTGACCACAGAATTACTGAACCTAGATAGAATAAAAATTTAGCATGATAATTGTCAAGTTCAAACAACTTGCAAACAAGTCCCAGTGAAGAATAAATAATTTAGAGACAAAGATTGACCACTGAACACTTCTGACAAAAAGCATTTTATTGCTATCCACATAAACTTAACATAGCATCTTCAATGGCTGAATGAAGAACCTAAAATTATTATGTCGTTTGGCATTAGTATTACCACTTCTGGATTTAGATACAAGTGATAAATACATAATCAAACCATAAGGAAAATTTGCTAAAAGTATATTCTCACAACAAATACTTATTTTTGTATAAACTTAACATAGCATCTTCAATGGCTGAATGAAGAACCTAAAATTATTATGTCGTTTGGCATTAGTATTACCACTTCTGGATTTAGATACAAGTGATAAATACATAATCAAACCATAAGGAAAATTTGCTAAAAGTATATTCTCACAACAAATACTTATTTTTGTATAAACTTAACATAGCATCTTCAATGGCTGAATGAAGAACCTACAATTATCATGTTGTTTGGCATTAGCATTACCACTTCTGGATTCAGCTAAAAGAGTAGATTCTCACAACAAATACATATTTTTGTCAAATTTCCATCAGAAGGATAATAGTGATAGTCAACCAAATTGAAACAAATTTAGCCAAGAAAAACCTATTTCCATCTTACCCACCAAAAACTAATTAAGGAACAGGGCCTGACAGCTGATTTGCAAAAATCATGCAACCTACATAACAAGAGTATTAGGAACCAACGCGATGGTTCCAATGCTAACAAAGACCAAGAAATGTGCCACACCTGAAGAACTATAGGCAATTGCTCTGGTGGTTTCTTATGCTCAGAACCATGGTCAAGCCATACCTCAAATGCTGTTAACTGCTCAGTGAAAAATGTGCTAGGCTGAAAGAGAACAACCACATGCTTCACCAGGTAAGCTCAACTTGTGAATAATCTTTAGTATCAGTGTATCTCAAATATTTCTTATCAAAACCATAATACCAGAGCCATTTTTTTCTAATTTAATATTCAGTTTCCGAAAGAAGCTTTACATCAGCCGTATTAAAAAGACCTGCAGATACCTGGAATTCTGCATTAGGATTGTCAACTAAGGAGGGAAGTTGAGAGAGGCAGAGCTCAGCAGCCATGTCCCATGCATCCCTGCAGTGTCGAAAAACAACACAAATTGCTGATAGACGTTGTCGTTAGCACATATCAAAATATCATAACAATAATCATCAACAATACCACATATGATGCTGATGGGTTGGCGGCAAATTTGGGAAAGAAACAGGTGAACAATTTGCAGATCGCATAATTCGCTCAGCAAGTAGAAAATTTCGAAAGAGACTTGCTACAAGCAAATCCTGTCTGAACAGTCTTTGAAAAAGATCTGCAGTACAATGTCAATATAAGAGAAGAGATACCAACTAAAATTGCTTGCTAAATAACTCAGTTAAAAGGATACATCATGGTAATTAGTAAGTCCAGCAACAATGATGGGGACAGTTAAACTTAAAACCTACCATGAGAAAGAACATTCCAGGCAATTGTGTCAGTTACTGCTGTAAAGATCCAATTCAATTCACCTAAAAGTGTCTTTCGATCATTTGGACGGCCAGGGATCTTATCTATAAGTGAATAATCAAGTGACTCACGGAGTAATGAACGCATGCAAAACCTAGAGACAAATTACATCACACAAATTATTAATAGCCATTTTACTATGAAATATGCACTTATCACCAGTTAATGTTTAAGAACTAAAGGAAACAAAAGACACTTTGTAACAAAGAAGCAAGAATCAAACATAAACTCAACTGCAAAAAGAAAACCATCATTATCACAATGGTCATTTACCAGTGTTGCTTAAAAATCGGCCATGGCAATTCCATCCCACCATTGCATGGCGGAAATTGAAGAATCCACCATGGAAAGGTGTATGCGTGGCAGTTTATCGTGGCGGATCATGGCGGGAAAAGTGGCCTGAACCCTTTTTTTTTAATTTCTGAAGATATTTTAGGGATTTTTTTGGGTTTTAAAATGAAACCCTAAATCCCTTTTTCAAAACAACTGCGACCCTCCTCCTTCTCTGCGCCTTTCTTTCTCTCATATCTACTTCCATCTCTGCTCAACCCCCACCCAGAGATCCTAGCGATTACCAGCAGCCTGATTCCGGTGATGCCACTTGCCAGCAGTCACCTCCTCCCAGCAGCAGCGACCTCAACCCAACATCTGGTAGTGTTATTCTCCCACTCTTTGCTCTTTTGTTCTGTTCCTTCTGTTTCTTCTTCTGTTCTATTTGTTTTCCTTCTCCTATTCTGTTCCTCTCAGCCCTTGTTTTCATTTTTTTCATTTTTTGCTTTGTTTCAACATCCTTTTTTTCCTTTCCTTTTTCGGTTCTGCTTCAGGCCCCCCTTTTTTTATTCCTTTTTCTGTTTTGTTTAGTTTCATCCCCTTACTCTCTCTCTCTCTCTCTCTCTCTCTCTCTCTCTCTCTCTCTCTCTCTCTCTCTATATATATATATATATATATTATTTTTTATTTTTTGTGTGAATGTGGCTATTGAATTTATTTTTAAATTTCATAGGTTTAAGAAGCAGAGCTACAATGACAAGCCAATGCTCACAAAGCTCAAGGGATTATGAGTATTATGCCTTTGAGGCTTTGATTATGAGTAATTTATGTTTTTTTTTTTTTCTTGATTTTGTGATGCATTTGCTGAATCTATTGCTATGTTTCTAATTTTAGTGTTCTTGATATATGTTACTAGTTATTATTACTTGTTATATTTAGCAGGTTTTCTTTTGTATTTTTTTATGTAATACATACATATTTTTTCAACCCACCATGGCTTCCGCTATAGGCTGCCATGCCATCCACCATATTTCTATGGCGGATTTTTGGCTCACCGCCATGAGCCGCCATCCGATATTGACAACTATGTCATTTACTATCACCACTGCTGCAGTAAAGACAAAGTTCAGTATCAAGTTACATAACACCAAAAAAATAGGATCAGTCACAAGCAAAAATACCATCAAGGAATCAATTGTGTTATTGAAAATCTTAACAACAATAATGATGTATTTGTTTTTTTGATGAAAAAAACGACAATAATGATTATACAACCATCCATCATGAAAAGCCACTAGATAAATGAAGCCAGAGGTTAGTAAGGGAATGACTAAGGGTTCAATCTGGGAGGTGTACAAACCCAAAAGATTGGGTAAACTAATATCACTGACATCACAAAAGAATGCATTATTTAAAAGCCCATGCATATATATATATATATATATATATACATACATCCACACACACACACACATGCACTTCTCTATATCTTACTCAATTTTTTTTTTTTTTTTTGCATAGAAAAAGAAATATAATTAGCAAAGAAAAGAATGTACAAAAGAGGATAAGAAATCCTCACAATAGTGCAAAATATACAGCTAAGAACTAAAGGGATAGACCATGTACAAAGCATGCCAATCCCTTTGTATGTTAATAACACATGAAACATTATAAAGAGGGAAAACTAAGCAGCAATTAATGAGAGAAGCTTCACCATCGTAATGCAATCTTTATAGGTGTTGTAAGGCAAGATGTAAACACATCAGCTGGGAACTCTGCACTTTGAGGCAAAGTCTCATGTGCTTCACATGCTGCAAGCAGAATGCAATCCCTTGTTGACCCAGAGGAATTAGAAGCACTCCATTCATGAAGCTAATCAAATAACAAGTCCAGCAACAAATTTGGCAGTCCAAATTACAAAAATGACTAATCAGTTTCCGTATCTTTGCAGCTTTCTTTGTACTGTAATTAATAAATATGATTTTGAGTGAATAGTAAATACCTCACAGAAGGAATTCACAATCATCCCAGCAGCAGAGCAATCAAAAACATAAATTGATGGGGTCTTCAGCCAGGAATCAAGGTCACTGATTGGTAAGGGGATATACTGCGTATAACTCTGAAATTTTATGATTAAGAATGAGAATAAGAATATCATGAGGTTCTTTCTTTATTATGATATATCAAATGAGGCCTTTTAGTCATTTTGAATCTATTGTATAGTAGTCAGGGAATTAAACTAATCAATGTTCTCTGATAAATAAAGATTTAGATCCAGTTTAGGCTAATTATCATAGTAAACTTACTAGCATTTGCATTTTCCTCCCTAATAATTATCACAAACTCTAGTTCTTATCTAAGGAACAATCTGCCCCTACTTTTTCTGTTATTTCAAGTTCTGCCTTTTTCTGATTATCGAATCTCTCCCTCCCCTTCTCTGCTATGTTTTTTGTCAAAATATCTGAGAAAAATAAGAGGCATAACTAGTACACAAATTAAAATTAAAATACATTACATTCATCTTGCTTGAACTAAAGTAGTATTTTCACCTAATTTTGCCTCATAGTTTGGCCACTCCATTTTACTTCTATTCCCAGATCTTCCTGCTTTCATAACCACTCCTTATTTTCAAGGCAAAAATAATTAATTCGTCCTTTAACTTATTTTCTGTTTTTAAATTAGCCCTATAAGTAATAAATGTTTCAAATTCACCCTCTAACTTTTAAAAACCGAACACATTTATCCTCTTCGTAAACAATGGCAGTTATGTTGACGAAAAAATCCTATCTGACATCTAAGTTAACAAAAATAATATACATGACATCTTTCTTGATAAGTTATATTTTCAACTCTACCTCTAATGTAAGAAACAACATTTGCGAAGAGGCTGTAAACAATGGCAGTTATGTTGACAAAAAAATCCTATCTGACATCTAAGTTAACAAAAATAATATACATGACATCTTTCTTGATAAGTTATATTTTCAACTCTACCTCTAATGTAAGAAACAACATTTGTGAAGAGGCCGTAAAGAGGATAAATGTGTTCAATTTTTAAAAGTTAGAGTGCGAATTTGGAATGTTTATTATTTAGAGAACGAATTTGGAACGTTTATTAATTAGATGACGAATTTGAAAACAGAAAATAAGTTAAGTGGTGAATCAATTTTTTTATTTTTGCCTATTTTCAAGCATCCCATTTTCATCTTGCATCTCTCTATGTATAATGTAACATGATATAAACTTTATTTTTCGGGTATATAGTATCATCCCTATCTATTTCGGCCCCACATTGCAAGTAAAAACAGAGCAACATTTGATTTATCACATGAATAGCTCATTTTAAGAACTACAATGGGAGAAAAATGACCTTATTAAAGACCCAAATTTCACCATTAGCAGTTGGCTTTGGCACACCGTGCCCATTGTAATGAAACAAAACTCTTTCTGACTTTGCATATCTACGACATGTAGTACAAAGCTTCTTCACCTCATCCACTGTTGGATCAAGTTGATACTTATAGTGGGCCTGTTGGCATGTCCACAAGGTTAACTGAACATCAACTTCAAAAGGTAATATGAGGATAGATGAGGTTAAAATATTCCCACCTTTGGTTGCCATCTTTCATATTGACTGCTCAAAGTTTTTCCAATTGACTCCAATGCCTTTTGTGGTGCCATAGAGAAAGGATCTGCCGAATTGAGAAAGGTAAACATTTACAAATAAAAGATTGGATCCCATCTACGAGAAAATACATACCACCCACAAATCTCTGTCAGTATAGTCATAATAGGCAGTCATACAAAAACTGAATGGGATGCAAAATACTGCATCAAAAGTTTGATCATGCTATAACCATAATTGTAAGCACCCAGAGTTTTGATATATCACAAAGGTTCAGCTTAAGCAATTTATCTACATTTCTCATTAAGAAAGCTGCAACTAACTCAATTTTTTATGTTGGACATCAAAGCATAGTGACAGAAGAAAACGTTGAATAAAAAAAATTAGAAGTATAAAAGACCGAGTTGATCCTTAGGAATTAAGTGCAAAGTACATAAGTATCTACTTTACTGCAAAAAATGCATTTACAATTATTGGTTGGGACTGATCAGCAATTGGAAGTTGTAAAAACAAGTAATATTTAAGGACATAATGTAACAGTATAATATTATTAAGACACCGAAACCTATTTCCAAACATTAACTGAAAATAAAAAATGCCAAAAATCTCAAAGCCAGGAAGTATTTTAGAGTGCAAAGTTTGCAAACCATGGAAAACAAAAAATTTTAAAACAAATGAGATCAGAAAGGTTACAAGAGACCTATCCAGCACTCCATTCTGGCACAAGGAGATATCTTTATTACATCTGGTGGATCAACACTAATGTTTAAACATAATACTAGAGCTACACATCCTGTCTTCATCTGCACCACAAAATTAGGAGTTAAATCAAATGCATACTTCTTATCAAAAGATAAAATATGAAGATGTCTTTCAGAAGCGGGGAAGACACTCTGGATGAAAATTTATTCTAATTAGGAGGAAAAAGCTAAATATCAGTACAACATCCAAGGATAAAACAAGACTTTAAAAAAAAAAGGAACTTCTGTTGTAAAGGTAGACTATTACATTAATAAAAGATGATTTTAGCTCCCCACCCCCCCCCCCAGGCGGCCGGTGGGGGGCGAAAACTTAGAAAAAGAAACAAGAACAAAACAAAGGAGTGATGGCATAAACATTTTACAAGAAAACAAAGTAATCAACCAGATTTTTTAGAACTAAAAAAAATCATGTTAGTCACTGTCACCATCAAAGCCATTGGTCACGTAGCGCATTTCACAATTCACTAAGCAATCTCAAGTACAGCAAGAATTTGACAATTTATTGAAGAGAACAATCTCCTTATTCCTTTATAAGGCATAAGCCACTTCCAATAGCATAATAACAAAGACATTTCAGAAAATTGCAAACACCAGAGTGTATGGAATTTCCATTGTACCAATGCCTTTAGACCATTCACTAGTACAGCTGGTCACCATCACCACTTAATCAGGTTCATGTTGAAGAAGCCTCAATTTAGTTTTGCAAAAGCCATTCAAATAATTATCAAATGAAAGAACACCAAACTGAAAATAGATCACTGGCAATGGAAAAAAGCAAACAAAAAATTCCCAGTTGATACAATCAGCTTAAGTGAGAGTGGCTTGCCTAGTTTGGACTTTTAATGAGGGAAGCTGATATGAATTTTCATTCAACGCTTCTTACAGGAAGCAGATATACTTACTTTTAAATTTTCATACTTCTTTCCAATCAGATGCTATCTCTGTCAATCAATTTCCAATTCCACCACACATTGCCAACGTAACAAACTACCAAACTCCCCACTCAGGTGAACTCCAAGCTACCAGAATTCAAAAAAGGACTATCATCCTAAAGAAGCAAATGTAAACCGTATTCTCGCTGCCCCAGTTGAGAAACACTGCTTCAGTCAAGCAATTCCAGGATGATTTACTGATTTTATGTTCAGTCAAATAGGAATACCAGAAATGCCATTACCAAATTCATTCAGAATTACGTGGAGAAACTTCCCCAATGCATATATTATGCTTTTATTATTATCATCATTTCCTAGATCAATTTAATTTGAGATCCTCCAAACTGTAAGGAGCACTCCAGAGAGTAAAGTGAGAAGTTGATAGCCATTCATTAAAACTAAAATGTTCAATGCTTTAGAACTGTCTGGAATACAAGAACCTGTATAAAAAACCATGGATATAATAGAACTCACTCTATTAATCTTATCATTAATCATATACCAATCCGCACTCTACTCTACACACCTTAAACGATCCAAACCTTTCTTTGACAAAATTTCACACATTCAATAGGTCTATAATTACATCCACACAAGTATCATACGCCTTAAAGAAAGGAAAACATTGACCACTGCAATAACCTAAACGATCTTTCTTCCACAGAAAAAAAAAAAACATTAAAAAAAAATCCAACTTTCTATTACCTATTACACATGACCATGAATTACGCTATTTTCATTCATATTCATATCCTAATCGAATCGTTAATCATCAATCCACCATGGCACAATGTAACCAACACCCAAAATAAAAAATTAAAAAAAAAAAAGAAAAAAAACCAGTTTCAACCACTTTACGTTGAACTCCAAAAAAGTTGGGTGAAAAAATGCAAAGCTTACTCTGTCCTTGGGCCGCCATTTCGACACGAGGCCGCCGTCCGATGGCCCGGCAGGGACGGCAGCCTCAAACGCCTCGTGCCGGAGGTCGCAGAGGACGACGGTCTGCGGCAAGTATGCCAAGCTGGTGGTGGCGGCGGCATTACCGCCGTAGCTGCTGCTGGTGGCGGTGGCGGTGGCGGAGGAGGATGAGGCGGCGGAATCGTCGGCGGCGATATGATTGTGGTTGGGGAGGAGGAGGACGGTGGATTGGGAAAAGCGGGAGGCCATTGAATCCCCCAATGCCATCCAAAGCGAGAGCGCTGCTCAGCAGCGATCATTCATTCATCGGAAAGGTGGAAGGAAGGAAGGGATCCGAGGGGGAACAAACAAACCCTAGGGTTCTGGAGCTGAATAAGATGAAGATGATGATGTTGTTGTTGATGATGATGATGGTTGTGGGTGATGGATGGTTATGATGGTTATGATGGTGGATGCTGGTGGTGCTGCTGCTGGTGCTGTGTTGTGTTGTGTTGTTGTGTTGTGTTGTGTTGTGCTGAGGTGTGCTGTGTTTGGGGAAGCACACAACAGTGGCGGCACACTGTCTGTCTCACCCTCTCCAATAGGGGAATGGTAATGGAAAAACAACGCAAAAGGGTGCTAGTTCTTATGGTGATTTTCTCAAGCAAAATAAAAATTAAAAATTAAAAAAAAAAAAGAAAAAAAAGCCAGCAATGAATACACCAATATCATATGGTACTATAGTTCGGCAGTTATTCAAGTCTCGATGTGGATTGAAAAATAAAAATAAAAAGGGAAAATAAGTAACTGAAAGAGTTTTATCTGATAAATTCGATTTAAATCAGTTATTAGCTAGAATTTAATAAATTTTAAATAAGAAATAATTTATTTTTTCAATAAATCTTTCTAATTATTAAATAAAAGAATAATTGATTATTTTTTAAAATTTTAAGATATTAATTATATCTATTTTTTAATTTATTTAGTATTTAAAAGAATATTTATGAAGATTTTTAAAAAATTATATTATTATTCATTTTAAATGTAAATGTTTTAAAAAAAAGTACGTATTATATGATACCAATAAATTATGTGAAAAGTGAGAGTGAAACACGGCTAAAAACACAGAAAAAACAAAAAAGAAGCACGAAAACACGGGCGGGTAAGAGTAAAAGATTTAATTTAGAGGGGTTTATGTAGTCTCAAATAAAAGGTTTTGTACTAAAGAAATGCTATTATGTTGTTTATGTCCGAAGGCATGACACAAATTGCGTCCGAAGATATAGTTGACACAAATTACGTGTTTATAATTAGTGAAGTAGACGCCTCATGCCTTTTTATATTTCTTTCTATCACTCTTGATTTTCTCTCGTTTACTCATTTTTACTTATAATCTTGACTCATTATCCAACGTACATATTCTAGTTTAATCACTGTGTCATTGTACAAAATGCACAAATATAGTTTTCGTATCTTTAAGTATTTTTCATAATTAAAACTCTAACTTTCTTCTCTTTTTTCGGAGAAATGAAAATGGTATTCGTGCTGTTTATTTTTCTTTCCTCGTCTTATTATGTATATACCTTTTAGAAAAGAGTATGCATATCTTAAATTTTTATTTTTTTTAACAAATTATTATCATTATGAATTCTAAAAATTTTCAGTTAATTTTTGAATTTCAACTAATTAAATATACCAATAGATCATTTTGCCAAAAAATTGTTAATTATTAATGGAAATGACACATGGCAATATTGTATCTCTTCATTTAGATTATTGGTTATGTAGCTCTTCGATTGATCCTTCCCTAAAAACATAATATACAATAGGACATTATGTTATTGCAGAGTCATATGAAAAGATAAATAGACATAATCATTCTAAACAGGGTCACTCAGAATTTAATAAGATTTTATATGGAACTTAATCCTATCATGTTTTATTTTTCAGATAATATAGTTATGTAAATTAAGAGATATAAATAGGTGATGTCCTAACGTATATGGAGCCAAAATTAAAATGCATGTATCTGTCTCTCCTTTCACATGCTATGATAATGTGCCAAAAAAAAAAAACGAGAAAATCAATTTTTGACTCTTTGTTTAAAGTGTTTGTGTGACATGACACAGTCACGTGAATAAAATAAATGGCAGGACATATTCATTTGTTGGTATTTGTCTTCAACTTTTTTTTTTTAATTCTACACTATTTTCATTTTTATAATTTTTTTGGTGTTTTAAATTTTTCATTAAACTTTGAAGTATTTGTTGATTTCTTATCAGCATACATTGAAATTTATCATACAATATGCTAGCGACAATTATAACTCCACTTATGTTATGTGAAAAAAGAAATATGAGAAGATCCATTTTCTTGTACATTTGTTTGGTCTTTATCTTCAATTTTTCTTATACTAGTTATTTTTCAGTGTTTTAAAATTTTGGCTAAATTTTCAAGTATATATTGTTTTCTTTTCAGCATAAATTAAAATTCATCAAACAATAACTTTGCAACAATGATAAATATAGTGTAACAGAAGAAAGTAAGTACAAACCTTACTCTTTTACTTTTTCATCTAAATTATTAGTATTCATATTTTACTAGATTCTAACTAATTCTAATTCAAACCAAATTAATTTATTATAAGATAAAACTCTCCTAATAATAAATCTTTTTTCATTCACTAGTTTTAAATATGAGATCTTATTTAAGATAAATAAGTGTTAAATAACTTAAATCAATTAAGTGTTGGTATTGCAAATCTTACTTTGTAAGCTTAGTTAATCTATTATAAAGGGCGAGTCAAGATAAGTTATTACCTATTCAATTTTTGCCTTACATTTATAATTTTAAATTAAATTTATACAATAGTAATACTATCTTATATTACTTTTAATAAATATATTTAGATAAACGTTAAACTATTAAACCTTAGTTAATACAATTGACTATATTTGTGATTAAACAAAATGTTATATTTATTTCGATAAAAGATGTAGTGCAAGGCAGGGTAGACTCGTGAATTGTTAGCTATTGTTAAGGGTAAGTGCTCATAGTGATATAAGTAAGAAAGTAAATATCGTCTTTAGCTACAAGATCGTATGATTATTCAATAATAAAAGCTTTAAATTATTTTGGTTAATAATAATAATCTATCGTAACGTATACCAGGCTTATCATAAAGTATGTAGATTTTTTTTTGGTGTGTAAAACGTAGGTAGATTTGAGACACTTATAACTGTTAGGTTGATTAAATAAATTTATTAGAGAAAGTATCATAAAAATAAGAAAAAAAATTAAAGAAATTTTAAAAGCTGCTGTCGAAAATGAGGGACAGCAACCCTTATGTAAAAACCACCAAAGAAGATATCAAAAGCATCCCAAACGAAAGAAGAGAACAATACAAGGGGAAAAAGTTTTTAGGACCAGTTTCAACTTTTTATTTTTTATCTCGATTAAATCACCGGTATTCGGATCCTATTATCAGAAATTCGACTAATCTCGCCTAGCCCGACCCAACAGTTGACCCATTGAAGGGGTAGGGATCTCCCAACAGGAATTTTTTCATTCCCAGAACTCGAATTCAAGATCACTGGTTAAGGGATCAAGTGTCAAACCATTTGACCAACCCTACGTTGGTAGTTCCAACTACTTTGTTGATCTACTTAAATTGAAAAATATGAAAAAATATTATAGGCGCATGTATCATTTCTTTGTTTATGAAATATTCATGCCATATACTTTGGGAACGTTGTTAAGGACAAAATTTTAAATAAATTAACTACTATTTCTTATCGGATATTCAAAAAAGTAATTTTCATCACATTTAGGGTACGTTTATTTTAATTTAAAAAAATATTATAAAATTTAAATTTTATATATAATTGAAAAAATTAAAAATTATTTTTTTATAAATTATTTTTTTAGCTTTTACTAAAAAAATTGAAAATAAATTTTTTTAATAATCTAATTATTTTTAAAAAATCATCTAAATACATAAAAATTGATTTTTAATAAAAAATAATTTTTTTAGCAAAAAAATTACAAATAAACACACCCTTAACCTTGTCTTTATAATTCAAAGCAGTGTCTTCCCGTCCTTTGATACTGACCCCCAGCATATTTTTTAAAGTCTCTTTTATTTTTTCGCATTGTTATCCTCTTTGATTTTTAAATTAAATATCTTTTTCTGGTTACAAAGCAAATTAGAACCATTGTGGTTGAATGACAAGAAAAAAACATAAGGAAATATTTAATAAAAAACAATATCTAGTTTCTTGGTAAAATTTTGAAGGCCAAAAAATAGAGCTAAAAAGGATTAATAAATTGAAATACAATAAAAGATCTTGAATGAATAATATGATGGTGACAAGGTGATTACCTACCTCATATGTATTATTCGTGTCTTTTTTTAATTCGTCTACTTTATTTTGAAAAAATATAATTAAAATATTTAAAGAAGAACAAAAAGCTCTTTTTTAAAAAATAAACAAAAAGCCATTTGCATTGACCCAAGAAAAAGGGCTCCTCGCTTGCAGAGAAAGGCATCTAAGGTAAAATAATTCAGAAAAAAAAATTGCAAATTATTTGTTCTACTCATGACCGCAACTAGTACTTAGCTACATTTGTATGTAGAATGGAGTTTGAAGTTTTGCCCACTCCAACGATGACAAGAGTTATGTTCAATCAAAAGCTAGAAGCAAAACTCAACAAGCTTCAATTTGTCTATTCCAATGTTTTCAGGAAAGTGACGCTTGGCAATCATTCACATAAGTGTGTTCACATCCTGTGTCCAAGTAGGAGGCAAAACAACTACCTCTCAAGCTTGTGTATTTATGGCATGCATGTATTCATTATTCAACGAAACAAAACACTTTTGACAACTGTTTACCAAGGGAAACTTAAATTAATAAAGAAAGTAGTAGTAAGTACCTTGTAATTGAAACCAAAAGTTGTATTGAGAAGCATCCATGGAGCTTTGCAAACTACCCTTTCAACATTGTCGTATATTATATTAGATAAATCGTCCTCTTTGTGTTCTGTCTCTATTCTTTATGTGTCTGACGCACACAAACACTAAGCAAATTCTAACGAAGGAAATTCTTTGTGGGTTGTACTCTAAACAAAATGTTTTGGTCCAATTACATCATCCACAAATGGTTTGTGAGGGACAAATCCCATTCTACCATTTTCCCCAAAGTTTATCTCTTTCTCTCTCAAAAAGCAATCCACTGATTCTCTGGCTCTTCCACTTTCAACCTTAGTTTTTACTTTTTTTTTTTTAAATAGAGAAAATATATATTAAGTCACACCTTTTCAACATGCTTTCTACAACCATTTGCAATTTCAACTCTGGCTTGTGAGGTACAAGCAGTTGTTGACTTGTGCATGGTGATGAGAGCACTTTTATGTGGAATCTTACAAACCAATCATACTTTCTTGGATCTTTCCTTCCACTTTCTTTATCAATTAGAACATTTTCCCCCTTAAATTAAGTGTTGTGATAATGTTTTATATGCCCAAACGTGTTTAGGCTCACACTTGATACATCTTTCATGGGCGATGGTATTATTTGAGCAACACCGGCAAACTTGTGCCTCACAAAATAATTTTCCTTTAATAAAAAAACTCTTTCTTTATACTTTTAATTTTTTTTAGATATATGTAAAGTTACCCAAAAAGTTGTGCTACAAGAGTTTTAGTCCTAACTAACCTGATTCAAGTCAAATTAGTTGGGGTTCATTGAAATACGAATATCAATAGTTCAAACAACAAAAATATTACACAAGATGTTCATTATACAATCTAGGAAAATGTTTTTTCTATGCATAGATTTTAAAACACTATAGCTCAGCATAGTGACGATAAGCTCAACCCGATAGGGTGAAGCTAGGACGTAGCTTAGAATGCCTTCCGTCCTTAAACTCGTGCTTGGAAGTTTAAATAATCGCGGGAAATCTCCAAGATTGTGCACCGGAATGTTAGATCCCATATATGGGGAAACTACCTCAAACAATCAGGCTATTAATGATGATTGAACCTCCTCTGCTTTATCCATGTAATAATCAATGGGATTTGCTTATCTCAAATAATAAGGAAAGATCTTGATTGGTTTCATCCCATCATCCTCATCAATTGTATAAGGATTCATACACCTCTGGCTAAACCATCTAACCAATTTCCACACTCAAACCTCCCAAAATTCTCTCTAACTTGAGTATCAGAGTATCTTTGCAGGTCCTCACTGAAACTATTCCCAGATTGGAGTGGACAACCTGCATCAACCCCATTTTTCAGGAAACAACAAATGTAAACTCCTTATGAATATAAATTTTTATTTGGTATTATTGAATAAATGAATAATCTTTATTTCTTTGACTAAATTAACAAGTACAATAAAGTATGAGTTTGGTTGATATTCTATTAACTACAAGTATGAAGAAAGTACTTTCTTAAATATGTTAAGTAGAAAAGTAAGAATGTTACTTCTTTTTAGTAGGGAGAGCCCTCTGTGCCAGCCTAAAGACAACTCATGTAACAAACTTCCATTAAGTTAGTTATATGTGAATTCCCATGCATATTACCCTTGTATATAAACATAACTCATAGTATATGAAAATAATTCAAGTCTCATTTTCATCTCAAAATACATTCCTCACCTCACTCTTAGTCACTCACTTTCTCTCTCTCTCTCTCTCTCCCCTTGCTTTTCCCCTCTCCCCCATTTTCTCTCATATCTTCAAGTCTGATAAGGTCTTTGGAGGTCTCTGAGCTCACTCAAGCTTCCATTACACAAAGAATGGCCACAGAAGCATCTACATAGAAGTTCTCACCTCAAACTTTCTCTAGCCCAACAAGGAGAATTTTCTAGCTTGGCAACAACAAGTTGAGGCAACAATTAAAGACTACAAGCTTCAAAGATATCTTGATAAAGATCAAATTCTGAAGAATTTTGCCTTTCATGTAGATGAAGAATGAGGTGTTGTTGCTCAAGAATTTCTAAATTGGGAACAACATGATCAATTGTTAATGTCTGGACTTCTTGCATCAATGACTCCACTTTCACCACAAGAATGGTTGGTTGCAAGTGCTCATATCAAGTTTGGAGTAGAATCAAAGAGTAATGAGCATCACAAACTCGGGCAAGAGTTAAGCAATTCAAAACTCAATTGAAAGCAATGAAAAAGGAAGGTCTAGTGGCAGATTATCTCCTATAAATCAAGAAGCTGGATGATACATTTGTAGTAGTAGGCTCACTGATTGAAGTCGAAGACCATATAAAGGTAATGTTTGATGGCTCACTTGATGAATATGAGGGTTATCAACTTCAATATGATGGACAATAGAATCGGAAGCCTCTAGAGCCAATACTATATCCAACAAAGAAATCACTATGATCAAATATTAAACAAGCTCTTATATATATATATATATATGCTCGTTATGTTATTAAAATAATGGGTTAAGCCTATCCATTATAGTAAACCCCACACAAATGCCCATCTTATATCATATCTACTTACTAGTAATACAAAATGTTATTAAGCCCAATAATAACATTAGTCACAAAATTGGGCTAAACAATATTCTCCAATATTTTGACATTTTATGACCAAAACAAAAAAAAAAAAAATTGACATCTAATTAATCTGATTTTTAAAATTAAAATGCAATTTTGATTTATGACAATTCACAAATAATAATCTATCAAGTTGTGCTTAGGCCCTTTAGGCTCTTGGCTATAGATTTTTTTGAAAAATACAAATACTTTTCTGTCTGTGGATTGTTTATCGAATTAAATATTGAACAATCAAATAATACGAATGAAAGGAAAACGCTCGCACTTCCCAAGTCTGATAGAGTAGAAGAGGGGATTCGATTCATTGAAGGGAGAGGAATTGCAGAAGAGTGATGCTATTTGGCTCGAAGAGAATTCATGAAAAAATCTACGAATTATCCTGTTAACTAATCAGAGGAAAGCTAAAAATACAATGAGGAGAAAGAAATGTAGTGGGGGCGAATTTTATGGATATATAAACCAATCAAATGCTTGGTGAGTGTAGTACGAAAACCAATTTTGTACTCAAAAGCATTTTCCATTGCAGAAATCTTCAGACTACTCTGAGGTCGTAATAGCTATTCTAACTGTTATGGAAGTTCAAACAATTACATTATTAATAATCATTTTCAATGCATGTGACGATAATTTTACGTATTTTTTTTACTATCAACTAACTTTAAAGAGTATAAATGAAATGATAACATAAATTTAAAAGAAGTTAATACAATTTCTAAAACAAAAGAAGTGTTGACTATGATTATACTAAAGATAAGGAGAGGTTAATATAATTTTCCACGTAACTTTAATATGAACTCGTCTCAAAATAAAGACAATAATAAGATTAGCACAAGCGTGCTTTGAAGGAACGCCCCAGACGGTTGGAATAATAGTAACTGGTTCTGAGATTGAAAATGAAATGTTGCTTATCACATCGGTGACGCACTAAAAGTAATTGTAAATCTTATCGGTCCAGTTGTTCAATTGTGATGAGAATTATTCTAGAATTTTATTCACTAAATATACAAAACGAGCATACAAGCATGCCAAAATAATCACCTCACCAATGAGCACATATCTATGTAAGTGACATATGTCTCATGACCTCATCAAAGGGTCTTAATCGCCTAGCATATATTAAATCCAAAAGCCGATCAATGATTAAGCATTTAATTTGGAAAAACAATACAACCCACGCATCTGTTGCCATGTGACTTAATTTGATCAGATGTCAACTAATCTCCGTGTAAAAATTTTAAACTGTTATTCATTAATATGTTATTGAAAGAGTTGAACTTTCTACAACTGAATTTTAGATTTATACTAATATGAGGCTGGTTAAGGTGATAAATGCTTTAATCTCGTAATCAGATGTCTCAGATTCGAGTTCTTAAAATAGGAAAAAAATTTTATTGGGAGACTCCTACCCCATTTAGGGACCTCCGTTGGGTCAGGTCAAATTAGTCGGGTCCTTGATAATAAGGCCCGAATACCGGTAATTTCATCAAGATAAAAAAAAAACATAGATTTATTATATTATGCATCCTATTGAATTTAATTTTGATAGAATAATATTATTTCAAAACTTCTTTATATTAGCATCTAATTATATTATTAAAGTTTAAATTTAAAGTACAGTAAATTTAAATTTTTTTAACAATATTTTTTAATAAGGTGTTGATATATTATTATAAAAAATTTATATGATTATGATAATAAATTTTTTTGATAAGTTAGCTTAATAAATTTAAAAGATAGTATGAAAAAACTAAATTATATTGATAATACATTAAAATAAAATCTTATTATCGAATTATTTGAGAAGTTAGATTCTCACAGCTACTACCTAAATAGGACCATATGTAACTTTGTCCATCAGGTGTCAACACATTATTATAGATCATAGTACAAATATTTTTACTGTTACATTGCATTAGATTTTAACTATAGAAATCTTGAAATAATGTGACAATTCACAATTAAATAATCATATTAATTTAAAAATTTATTTTTATAAAGAAATAAATAAAACTCTTAGAATTGTAGCTAAATAAAAGGTAATAAATTTGAGTTTGAGTAATTTTACTTAAACTATATCAATTTGTTTAAATGCTTTAATCAAATTGAAATACATCTAGTTGGTTGCAGTGAAAATGAGTTTTAATTTAAGAAAACTTTGCTTGCAATATCATGAGTTTGAATTATTGAATCGAGGATTCTCTGTCCGAAATTATGTCGGCAGATCAAAATAATTTAGATACAAACACATGATATATAATCCATTGTCTTTTCTTTTTTTTTGACAACAATCCATTTTCTTAACTCATAATTTGAAATGGCGCTATTGTCTTGTTTCTAAATGTAGACTCCAGATTATGCCCTTACATGCTCTTTTGCAGGCCGTCCAAGTGTGCATTCTTTGTCTCATCTCTCATGTTCATGTGTCATTGTTAATCGAAGGTTACCACAAATATGGCACAAAGTCCATAAGTCCATTGCATTAGATGAGAAGGATGCTGAGTAAGACAATAACATGTTGAATTTAATTACTTGTTACGATGATCAGTGATTAGGACGAAAGCAAGGGCCATTAAGGGTCAAATCTTGAAAGCTACAAATGAGCCCGGTATCGATCATTTTCATTGGTAAAGTTAAAATATCCTAATTGCCAGCAATATTAGGAGATTACGCTTCCTCAAAAGTTTCATTTAGCCTTTAAGCTCCAAAAAAGATGAAATGAAGAATTCTACAAAAGATAAGGATTTTATTTAGAAATTATTAATATAAATTTAAACAAACTAGTTTAAGTTCTATAATTCAATCTCAAATAAATTTAAACTATATGTTTAAAGTTCCTAGATAATATAAATTTTTTGTACTTATATATATATATATATTGATTTTGATATACTCTCAATGTAAAAAATATACACATTTATTTAATTATATATTATCACATCATTTAAATGCTATATATCTTTTTTTAATACAATTTTATATCTATTTGAGCTTTATATATTTATAAAGCTTAAGCTTTATAATATGAGCTTAGAGGAGGACGGAAGGAGTCTTCTAATCATCCTATAGATGTGTATGGGAGAGCGATGAGAAATAAGAACAAAATTAAGATAAATAGGACTTGCAAAAACTTTTACATAATTTAAGCTCTTATGCTTTAAACTACTTAAATATATTTTAAGAAAATATTTTAAATATTTATATACTTATCGTTACCATGTGCATAATCCATAATGCTTATTTTCTCTCTTCTATTTTTTTTTCTAATTTTTTTTTTGTGTGAGTATTGTTAAGCAGCTTTCATCTTTCTTCTTTGGTGGCAACACCTCCATTTTGTTTTTCTTTTTTTTTTCGGTTAAGTTTTTCTGTCTTTTGTCTTATTTTGGTTGTTCCTTTATGGGAGTTTTTATTGTCTCTTTTATGGATGTTTTGTTGTCCTCTTTATTGGTGTCTTAATTTTTCCTTTGTGGGTGTTTTAGTTTTCCCCTATGATTATTTCTATTTTGGTACTCTTTCAGATGAAAAAGGTCATTCAAGTCTATTTTAAAAGAAGGCATAATACATTCTCCAAGTCACAACATTATTCGTATTAGTCTCCGATATGAAATATATTTAGACATTGATAATCTTCATGCAAGGAGCCGAGTTACAGATCATTAGTTAATTCAGAATGTAAAATATATTTATTTCTTTATTAAATTTGGATCTATTTTTTTTTTTTTCGATTTGTAAGTACCGTTAGGCTTGCATATGAATGAAATTTTCTTTTCCTATAAAAAAAATGAGCATAAAATAAATTGTAATTGCAATATATTATAAAAGTGTGTACTAATGTTTTCCATAATCCTTATTGTTAATGTATCATTTCTTTATTACGCCATATTTTGATATAAAAGGGGGAAAAATAAGAAAGAAGCTAGCATATATCTAAGAAAGACATCGGAAGAGAAAACTATTCAAAGGAAGATATTCATCCGCGTAGGAAGGCAGGGTGAATTGGTTCTTTGTTCAATAATAGAAAATTATATTAAAAAATTTTAGAACAATTAAACCTTGAAATTTTAGAATAAAAAATAGAAACAATTTAAGCACAGATAATGCTAAAAATAAGAGAGATAAGAGAGTAGAGAAGATTGCACAATGAGTTTTATTCTATTTCAGCCACAATATGTAATATATGTCCAATCCCTAATTGCTTAAAAATTTTCTTTACTCTCGAATTTTTGCTTATAAGAATCTCAGTAAACCTTCCTTTACCCAATTCTCAAGTAGAGTATCCTATGGTTTGTTTATCACAGGGATATCATCAAACCTTCCTTTATCTAAAGTAAACCTATGAATTCTTTCTCATAACGACACCATAACAAAACCTCCCCCTTTTTCTACCAAAATAGGGTAATCTCACAATATAGGAATACTCTTATAATTGAGCTACAATGATTTCAAAATAATCTCTC
Source organism: Pterocarpus macrocarpus (assembly GCA_031439585.1). Lineage (NCBI taxonomy): Eukaryota > Viridiplantae > Streptophyta > Magnoliopsida > Fabales > Fabaceae > Pterocarpus > Pterocarpus macrocarpus. The sequence continues at coordinate 63,707,709 of CM062515.1, forward strand.
TCTCTCTCTTCTTAGAGTAGATGGGCAATTTTAAACACAAAACTTATGAGCTATGATGAACAAAATATAGCAAGGTAATATTCTCACAACTTCTTCTTCATGGAGGTTGTCCTTTTCTTCTTCATTCTTCATGCCTTTTCATAGAGTGAGTTATTGAATGTGTACTAGCCATTAAAGAATATTTAGACTTCCATTCGGACCAAAGTATTTACTCACATGTTGAAATTCGAGTAGTTGTTGTATTTTGCACTATAATTGCTATTTTTCGCCTCTGTAGTTGATAGTTTAGTTGCCCCTTAATCTTGGTTTTTTGATTAAAAGGCATATCAGAATAGTTCTAGTAATCAAATTTATTTTATGAGAAATTTATATATTAAGAAAATGGTAATTTCAATGAGATAAAAATGGAAACTATGAAACACAATATTTTCTTTTAATAGAGAAAAAGGAATCAACCATTAATCCACCAATATTCATCATCAAAACTCTACATCTAACAATGCAGTAAGGAGGATCATGAAGCAAAGCATAGCTATCATTGTGAAGAGCTCCATGCTTAACCAGATAATTGATTAGGCATCTCAAAAGGATGTGCCATTTGATGTCTTTGCCATGCCACTAGCACATTATCCCTCTCAATAGAAAAATGATTAATAATGTCATTTACATAAGAAGACAAGTACACCTTGGAAATTTGTTATAATTAAGGCATTTGGAGGTGATTTGAATGGTGGATGCAATGTGGCATTCATATTTATGCAATTCTATGTCCTGGTTATGGTGACTCTGATGACTTTGCTCCATAAAGGATGTATGAAGGGTTGACTGTTAGATCTTTAATTCTTTATGACCCCAAAATCTTCCATGTCAAACCATCAAGAAAATAAATAAACTAGATGTGGAAGCGTACCTAAATCCATAGGGACCGATTGATGTTTAATTTTGTGGTTCTTGATATTCCAAGTTGATACCTATGAATTCTTTAGAGAAGGTAGCTTTCTCTTTTCTGATGGAATATCACGAAAAGAGACATACATATAACTTGGGAACCATAATCTTTTATAGTTGTACAAACCCTAGTTTCTAATTTAGCTCGTCATAAAATTAGTAACTAGGCATTATAGTATCTACACATAATAAACCCATACTTAGTGAGATGATGACTCAGGTCCAATTTATTTAACCTTCTTAGATCACTTTACTTTTGGGCCAAACTTCATGATAGCTTGTAATATATATATAAGTCCACAAATTCTAACACTGAAAGCTAATATGGCCACTCTATCAGACTTGGTTACCTGAACCATCTTGAGTTCCAACTTGCTAATTAAGCAGCTTTGAAGATGTGCAATGATGTGGTGAAGAGTTAAGACACACAGTGAAGGTAGAAGAGATCATAGAGTTGAGATCAATGGCACTATAGTGCTAGCAGAGACAATAATAAAAATGATGTGCACAAAAGAAACATTTGTGATCCAGCACATGGAACTGGTAGTGGGAAGATTTATATGTTGCATAATGCATACCATGTTAAGGTATGATGGAAAAGGATAAGACATAAGTAGTTTTTGAAATTTCAGTCTATATTATAATCTTTTTTTTTTTGTCAATGTCTATATGATAATATTTGATATCAAGTGTTTGATTGTAGGTTGCAATGGTGTTGTGGTCACTGCAAGTTCAGTGGCCATCAAGCCCTTCACTGAAGGGTGTTGATGATTGTATGAACCATGAATGATGTCGTGACAAACATTGTGTCAAAAAGAAGTTGAGATTGTAAACTAGGGTAAGATGCACTTTATATACCTTCAAGGCTTCAACTTAAGGTAATCAATTAACAAATGGTTTAATTTGGCTATTAGTGTGATGGATTGGGCACTTGCCTAGAATTGTTACGAATAATGTTAGGCTATAGGTTAGCGTTAGCTAATCATTATAATGGGCTTGTGTCTTCAATGATAAGAATTTATTTTTGTTAGCCGCTAATAATAGGGACCAGGTGGTTACCAACCTAATAGTAAGTGCAATTTATTGCAAATTATTCACAATCTTTTGTATAATTAGAGCAATTTAGTGGTTCTCAACTCTAAGAAATTCTTGGGTGCTCCTGGAGCACCACATAAATGTATTTATAACCAATAATAGAATGATAATTTTCAGATAGAACCACCACTAATTTACACTCTTATCTTAAATGTCATTCTATTATTTACTATGAACACAATCCATGTGCTGCTCTGAGAAATTCTTGAGCCTCTTGCAGCACCATACGAATATACTCAAAATCAATAATAAAATAACATTTCTCTTTTCACTCTTGTGATGGGTGTGCTTCTTTATGCAAGTCATTCAATGCTGGGTTCCTTTATTGCAAGTCATATATGGCTTATTGACATACTAGATGCAAATTGAAGACTCAGAATCCATTTGAATATGAACTTGTTAGAAATAAGGTCATTCCTTTTATTCAGGTGAAGTTACTTAGATGGACCTTTCAATATTTAAATTTTATATCATTTTTCATGTATGAAAAATTATACTTGATTTAGATATCTTTTGTGGCTACTATTTGTCTAGGAAATATTGATAAAATGTTTAACTTATCATCATTTTCATTTAACTTTCAAAATCTATAATAATCTTTGATAAAACAAAAATTCCTATATCTAACTCACATGTCGTTTGTACTATAATTTCTATCCTCATTTGAATACATGGTTATATGCATGCTGTGCCGTGGAATGCTACGAAGTATATGAATTAATGTACCTAGATACAACTTTTGCTACACTTGGTAGATTAATGATGCTTCTATACCTTAATCATCATTTCATCAAACTAAGGTGATGCCTATGTAAAACTAGGATTCAAGTTTTAGGGAGGTGCTGCCTCAATATTTTCTTCAGCAGGTGGTGGGGTGCTAGATGATGCACTAGCTACAAGATTTGTAGCAAGTGGACTATATTTCCTAAGCACGTTGTCTTTATTTTTGTTCCACCATTCTTCTGCTTGTTGCTCATGGAACCTTCGCTTACTGCGTAAAAAAAATCATAAAAACATCAGAGAGAAATAGATATATCAAATTCAAAAATATATATTACTTAGTGACATAAAATTAAAGAATTTGTCCATGAAAATTCCTACCACTTTCTATTTGCTAAAAATCATATAATTTATGTTCTGCATGTAGATCTAGACCCAGGGAATGGTCCAAACAATGTAGCAACTATTTTAATCACACAATCAAGTGCATAATTGGATATACACATCCTCACTTGAGATAAAAAAAAAAAACTAATAATAATTTTCATGAAGTTGAGTATTATAGTAACTATTATAAACATAAACACAAATCATACTAACATAGAAAATGAAAATGTAGAATTTGTCAAATAAACAAGTAACTGTAGTACCTGAATCTAACTCTCTTGAAAACTTTGATACCGCCAGGCTTTACTATGAGTGTCACATAAACGCCTGGTTCAAATTGTTCAATAACTTGCATTTCTCCTTCTCTCCTCGGTCTTAAGGACTCCATTGATTTTGAATCATTTTCGGAGCTTTGTGGAGGTATTGCTGTATTACTATTAGATAAAGATGATCCATTGCTTTCTTGAAGGGAATTTTTCCCATCGTGAGATGAATCAACTACTGCAGATTCATTATTTTCTTCTATATTGTGTTCTTGCAGTTTAGAAGAGCTAATATCTGAGGCAGGTATATTAGGTGCATTTTGTTGCTCAGACTCCAAGTTTGATGGCAAGGAAGATGCTTTAGATGTTGAATTTTCTTTTAGAAAATCTTCAGCTTGAGTTAGCACAATTCTCAAATTTTCATTTTCTGAAATCTCTGATGGCAACTTCTCAGTCATTTCCTTCAACTGGATAAAATCAAAGACAAGTCTACTTAGCTAGGATAATGTACTAGAAATCTCGATTAAGGGCTTTCTTTGCATTATTTTCTTATTGAAGTTTTTCTCAATAATTAGGTACACTAAAAATATTTATTTCTATTTAAAGATGCAAGTCAAGAAAAATTTTGATCTATTGCCAAAGACTTCTTAATCTTCCATGATTTTGGACTGCCATTTTCATTTATTTCTTTGGTCAATGTTCAATAATAGGGGCAATGAAACTATTTATTTAAATAAGTCAACAATTTCAACTATAGCCTTGGAACATAGAATGAAGATACCTGATCTATAGTGGACTCAAAAAATTCTATCGTTGCTTTATGCTCAGAGGATTCCTTTACAGCTAATGAGGTCGCTTCCTTAACATTTTTCTGAAGCTTCTGATTTTCCCCATCTTTCATGTCATTTTTCTGTTTCAAACTTCGAATCTACATGAAAATAATATTCATTAGCTTACTAATGGTGACATATGAGGATTTGCAGAGAACATACAATGCAGTAAACTTACTTGATTCTGCAGTTTTGAGACTTCTTGGTTCAAAAGCTCATTTGTTTTCCTTAAACTATCAATGAGACTTTTAGAGAATCCAGGAGTTCCAGAACGCGGTGGGCTTGGCCTTCTTGCATAGGGGGATGATGGTCTTGAATTGAGTGGTGGACTTGGTGGTGGACTTGGAGGTATAATAGGCTTCATAATATTTTGCATGAAACCTATTGAACCTGGAAATGCAACATCTGTCAATTGTAGAAGTGATGGAACTTGAGAAGCTTGGCTGATGGAAGAAGGCTTATTAGTCCTTATGTCAAGGTATTTGATTGGTTCTATAGTAGGAGGGAAAAGAGTTCTTGAAGACCTTACTTCTCCCAAGCCAAATCTTTCCCTTCCATCTATGGAACTACGAGATGGGGTAGTAACTTTTCTATTAAAATTGGACGCGGAACTAGCCTCAACAACTTTAAGCTTAGTATAACAAGAATCACACACGCGATGAGGTTTTCCAGGTGTTGGAGCCAATGCTGCTCTCAATGCCTTTTTTGAGCTACAACCATGGCAATGCACCAACCCACAATTGTAACAGTTGTGCCTTTTTCTAGTGAAACCAAATGGTTGCCTACAAGCAGTACAAACGGATTGGCCAACTCCGGAAACCCATTTATGGATGCATATACAAGATGTGAAGTTTGAGCCACACGAAATATTTTTCACATGCCTTTCTTTTAATGCTTCCACGATTGTTGGAGATTTTCGATCCTCTATGTCTCCATGTCCCAATCTTCCATTGGCACCTTTCCCCCAAGTATATAGTTCACTTCTTGATGTTAAGACAACAACATGATGAGATCCACACGATATTTCCTCAACAAACTCACCTACTAACTTATCTTGTACTAGCATAGGTATTTTTCCATTAGACATAGGATTTCCTAGTTGACCATATTCAGTGCCTCCCATAGTAAAGATATGACCAGATGTTGTGAGGGCAACCGTCATAGTGTATCCACATGCTATTTGGTGGAAATTAAATTCAATGAGTGATGAGACACAGGTGGGTTGAAGGTATGTTTCCTTGTTTCCATGTCCTAAACGATATTTGTCGCCATCCCCCCAAGTGAAAAGCTTCCTTGATGAAACATTTGAACCAGACTGATACATTACCTCTACAATAGCTGCAGTGTGCCATACTCCACATGCAACCTTAATAGTCTTCAATCCACTTAATAATTGTACCTCCTTTGGATATGAAATGCTCGCTCTATCTCCATGACCTAGTACACCAAATGTTCCATCACCGAAAGTAAAAAGTTTTCCATTTGAAGTTGCCAATGCCGAATGCCATGTGCCACATGCAACAGATATAACTTGAAGTCCTTCCAAAGGGCCACTGATCCTCTTTGGTATCCAATGGCTAACATTTGTGCCATGGCCAAGAAGTCCAACATTATATGTACCATCTCCCCATGAGTAAAGATCATCTGACGTAGATACAGCACATGTATGATTCTCTCCACATGCAACAAAATCCACATTAGAAACTGCCAAAAACTCAACAAGTTGGGGGTGAACAAAATCTTTATCAATTCCATGACCAAGTCTTCCCCCAGATTCCTCTCCCCAAGTGAAAACCTCTCCTTGCCTTGTAACTAGAGCAATGTGGCGAACACCGGATGCAATCTGTTGAACATCAAGAACAATATTTGACTCTAAGGGCTTAGGAATCAACACATCAGTCATGGAAGGGACCTGAGTCGCAAAGCCATCAGGTGAAACCCCATCTGCCCAAACCTCTCCCCATATATAAACATCACCTAAGGACTCTATGTCATCTGGTCCTGATCCTCCACTTGAACAGCTAGGTGTGCTTGACACACTAACTCGAAAACCATCTCCAATACTTGTCCTTGGTTGCATACTTCTACACTCTACTCTCTCATCTGAACTTACTGAATACGATGAAGGTTCATGAGAAATTGAATCAATAGAGATCCTACCACAAGCAATGCTTGAAGTAAACTCTAGTGCTACACCAAAAGGACGAACATTTGGAATAAAATCAACACCATCCTGAAATTGAAATTAAAAAGCACTTAAATAACATGCTTTCAAAATATAGACTTGTAAAGAATGATCACTACATGAAATAACAAACGATTGTGGCTCACTTTTTGTACATTCACATAAACAACCACATCTTGGAAAGCTTGCATTTCACAAGATGAAATTGTGTAGATGAATTATCTCAAAGAACTAAGTGAAATTCATGGAAAGTTTAAGGCTCACTTATTTAGTTGATACAATTGCCAAAATATTTACAATGTGTTAAATGACAGAGAAGTGTTGAGAGTCAAATCTTTATTAGGATTTTCTTTTCAAATATAACTATCCCATACATTTCAAATTCTTTGTGCAATTCAGTGAATCCATATACATGAAAACCTACATTTGAATGCAATAAAGAATGAAAGAAATGGAAAAAAAGAAAAAGGAAAAGGAAAAGAAAAAGAATAAGAAAAATCAAATCCAACATTCAAGTTGGTATAGCTATTAGTGGCAGGCACTAGTGACTTCATTTTTGCATATTCATCACATATATGTATACTTTGGAATAGATAGAAAAGCTTGAGCTGTAGCATATCTTCTCATATAGCTTAAGATTTATTATATCATTAGTAAGCTAGTCTTTAAATGCAAAGATCTTTAAAATAATCCATGGAAATTTTGAAGGAACAAGTAGAAGTTACATGACATGACATCACATCACATAAATTGTGAGAAATTGAAATGATTATTCAATGGATTTCTGTTAAAACTCACATCGGACAGTTCACTTTTGGCATGCCTGTTGTGCTTCGAGGTAGAAATTAATGTCTTAAGGCATGCAAACCATACTTGTGCCTCAATTTTGTCCTTGCATATCTACAAATAAGAAAAAAAAAAAACCATATCACTATATTCAATTTTTTTCCCCATCAAGTTGAGAAATTTAAATGCATTATCAATATGTTTTCTAACCAGATCAAGTGTCTGTTCCCTGTTATTATAAACAAGTGAAAATGAAAGATAATCCTTTTCAGGTTGCAAATATCTTCTAAAGATAGCCTCCACAGAAATGATCATTATAAATGTCACATATCTTTAACATATTGTTAACATGACCATAAATATCAGCTATCATCCAAAGACCTATTTAACTTACAGTTCTTTGTCCAGGGATAATACATGACACTAAAGATAATTTCAGATTCCTCTCCTTTTTATGCGAAAGCCAAATCAGTGTTGTTTCATCCTGTTAATGCCACTAAATATGAAATTATTTAGAGATATCAAATTCATTATAAACATGCCAACTCTAGTGATTGGAATATGCATGTCTTATGATCGAAGTCTGGAACATAAATTTGATTCTACATTAAAACCTTACCAGGGTGAGTCTGAATAGGCAAACTTTTGGCTTTGCTTTCGGGCTATACTTTGTTAGCTGACTACCTTTCTTTAAAGCAATGAGTGCCTTCAACGGGAGTTAAAACAAACATTAACTAAATCCTAGTTGGTGTAGCACCTAAGCTACATAATCCTCTGTTAAAAAAAAAAAATACAAATAGATCATATTACATTTCTAGACATACTTTCAGTAACAACAAAATGTTTTTCTTGGAATTTTTCCAAATAAAGTGATTTGATTATTGACCAATTGACAACCATCAAGAAAGGCAAAATAATATCCCCATTTTGCAAATGCTTAACTTGTCCCACTCTAGCTCTTGATGTTATGTCAAGTAATATGATTCAACTGTCACACCATAATACCTACACATGAACTCATCAAATCCTTTCACTTTCTCCATCTTCTTTCTCCATTCTCAATCATTCAACTAGGAATATTTTTCCCTTCTCATGAGTATGAATTTTTTTTCTTTTTGGGGATAAAGGACTATGAATGTGTACAATACATGCAATGGTTCAAAACATGATATTTTCTCTTTCCATTTCCTCCACACCTTTCTCCTTGTCATCAAAGAAACTGCAATTGGCCAAAGCTTAACTTTAGCCAAACCCCAAACTACTTTTAGGCAAGTGAAAACACAATTCTACACTAGGAAAACCTCCAATAGCCTTCTAAGTCCCAATATATATAGTAACATTTCGAATTTAATTAATGTGCCAACATAATGGCCCTCAAATTTTGGTTTATCTTTGCTATGAATATATGATCCTTTATGTTTTTACATGAACACGAAAATGAATGAACTAAATGAACAATGCTTGTGTGTATGTGTGTGTGTGTTCTGTACATAAACAAAATCTTGTTTAATTCAAATGTCACTATTCACATGCAAGCAATTTTTTTTTTAAAAAAAAACTCATCTTGAACAAAACAATCTCATATAACAAGCTAAGGGAAATGAAGACAAAACTTTGATGCAACTAACCTGCTCAATATCACGCTCAAAACTCCCATAACTAGCAGGATCTGCCATTCCATCTGAAAAATGTGGTAAGGAAACCAACAAAGACAAAGCTCAAGCGACAATAATTGCTTCAAAATCTCCATAGATGGTTGTGCTTTCTACTTTGTCCTCTCATCAAAATCTCTAACAATCTTGATAAAAAATTGAAGTTGCAAAGAGAACAGGAGAAAAAAAAAAGTGTGCAATGTATTCCAAAGCTTTAAAGCTTAGAGAAGAACTAGCACTGGCCCTGTGTATCTACCTACTTGATCCAAAACAAGGGATGACAAAATCTCAATGCCACTACCAAAGAATGTGAATACGAACTCAACACCAAATATGGTCAAAAGAAGTTGTGAAATTTGCATCAAGTTTCTCAGTTTTATGAGAAAAATTGGATTTTGACCAAAGAAATCATGGGAACAATTGCAGATCAATAGAGAAAGAGAGAAAGAGAGAGAGAGAGAGAGAGAGAAGGGAGAGAGAAGTGGCGAAATGAGTGGGAAGGAAGTGGTCACATTTTCTTTTATTAATTTGTTAGATATTTGGCAGGGTTCTTACACTATGTCCTTGTCCACCAACGAGCTAAACTTCTTGCCACATGGCTTCATGTGTATCCATGAATATATACATACATTGTCACTATCAAATTATTTAATTTGTATATATATTGATTAAATTAATATATTGTTTTGTACAGTTTCATATTTGTATCATTTAGTTTCTTGAATTATTGAACAAGATAAATAACTAGTTAATTTATAAAGTAAAACTCCAAATTAGTTCTCCAAAAATTGTGGGACATTAATTTATTCTTGTGATATCAATTTAGTACTTGATTAATTTTTCATTTCACATTGTTCAAATCTTAGCTTTTATGAAAATATCACTAACCGGTGTCTGACGTATCACATTATGTGATGATATATCATGTTATATGCCAAAATGGATCCCAATTTGGTCTTCAAAAGAGTTACAAAATATCAATTTAGTACTTGAAAGATTATTCCATTTCATTTGAGAGCCAAATTTATATCGTGCAACTCTTTTGAGTACCAATGGCTCATCTCAATAAATAATAATGCTACACATTATCACATGATATGAAATATTATATATCAGTTAACACTTCCTTCATGGATGTTAACATTTGAACTAACTTGAAATTAAAATCTTTCCATTATCAAAATTGATGTCATATAATTCTTTCGAAAACCTATTTGGGATTTCACTTTTAATTTAGTGAAAATTGTATAGGTCATATATATTTTAGCACCTAAACTTTAAATATATACAAATTGACCCTCTAAATTTTCATAATTATATATTTTAGCCAAAATAAGTATAATATATCTTTTGAACTTTGAATCATGTGCAAATCAACCCTCTAAACTTTCTTAAATATGTGATACTTTTGTTAACAATTAATGAAAAAATTAATAGAAGGGTTAATTTACACATTCAAAAAAGTTTATAGGGTTAATTTATATATTTTTAAAATTTAGGGATTAAACCGCATACAACCTATAATTTAGGAGAGTAAAGTGCAATGTTCTCTTTAATTTATAATTAGGGCTATCAAATGGAGAAAGCACTTCAGTCTCTCTTGATTCTCTTTTTTTCTTTTTTAAAAAATTTACGGGTTGATTCGCTTTTCTTATTTGCAATTCATTGGCTGATATGCATAGGTTTGATATTAAACGGTCAAAGTTGCACACACAAGAAATGTTATTTATAACTAGAGTACTCTTAATCCTTTGTTTAATTTTTATTAATTTTTCTGCGATAAAAATAGTTTGGTTGAACCCACCCTTCATTAATATTTCTTTTGCACTCTAGGCAAACCACTCAGTGGGCCACTTATTTACATAATTTTATAGAAACAGGATCACTTATGCTTAAGAAATAAACTACATGTTGCGCAGTTCTGAAACTAATGACTTACATTAATTAAATTATGTTTTTCGTTTTTCTTTTGTTATAAAATGAAATACTTCAAAGGTTGGGTTCGCATGTAATTTCCATGAAGAAGGTCCAAATCCAGTTTTATCTCTGCAATTCAATAGTAAAAGAAAGGGTCGTGGTTTTGCTTATTTGAACCGTTTGACATTTTAACATCTTAGAGTTTTTACTAATGACGAGTTCCACTGAGGCTGTTGTCAATGTAATCAATCAATACGTTTAATTTATCAATGAATTTGAGTGCTGTGGAGATCAATTTAAGACAGGCCATTTCTCTGGTGCTGATTGAAAACATTCTGCACTGTGCTGATATGAGTTGGATCAAATAAACAAGTGACATGTGGTATAGTGTATTATACAACTAATCACATATGGTATACTAGATAATGAACCAAACTCTCCACAGCTTCCCCCAATCTCCTTCTACCTCCGTGGCCTCGACGGCAAGCCTAGCCTCTGGCAAATGCCGCCGGCAGTCTTCTTTCCTTCACTGGGGCAAGCCCAAAAGATAACAAAAGATCAAACTATCACAGCATATTAAACCAAATCATAAATCATAAATCAACATGAATCAAAATAAAAATTAAAAAAGGGAAACCAAGTTTTAGGGATGAATAACAAAACAAAATTACAGAAAAATCAAATCTTTGAATATATTTAAGTCACATTATATTACAACCCAGGTAAAATCAAAGCAAAGCAAATTAGCTGACGTAAAATCAAAAGAGACCTGCAAACTACACTTCAGCCAAACTAATTCGCAAACCAAAATTCCAACAAAAAGAATATACAATCTAAAAACCAAAGCTACCAAGAATCAACGAGAGAATCAACCAATACAAAATAAATAAATAGAAGAAAAGAAAAGATTGCTTTGCCCCACAACAATCGCGCCTCCGCTCATCGGCCACCATTGCAGAGCACTCGTTGTGCCTTCAAATGCACCGCACAAACCCTACGAACCACAGAGCCTCCATCGTTGGAGACGCGACAGCCCACCGCCATGAACCACCGTTGCACGGTAGCCCACCTCAATCACCGCACAGCACTACGCCATTGCCGGTGAACCTCCTTGTCTACCGCAACCCAACTGCGTCCATATGTCATCTTTATTCTTTGCTGCTTTATGGTTGAGTGGATTTAGGTGGGCGGAATGCAGACCTGAGCTTGAAGAAGGATAGTAGCGAAGATAGGATGGCTCGGTAGTAGGTGGTCACTGGGTTGGGCGGTTGGGGCAAAAAGGAAAGAAAGGAAAAAGGAAAGAATGAGATTGGGGCAAGAAGTGAGATTGGACGGGAAGTTGGGGAGAGAAAGGAGAAAGTCTATGGTATATCACAATTAGTGCATTGCATGAAACACCTTTCACATATCATTGACATAATTAATATCTTGATGGTGTAGATTTTTTTGTATCTCCACCAAAGTAATCGCCTTTAAGACATATTCTTCATTGCTTGGGATGCCATCCCCCTTTGAACAGCCATTAACAATACATCACAGATATGGCCCAAAAACCTTATGCCAAAGTAGATTGAGGGACGGAGTCGCACTCTTCAAAATACAAGCATTCGATGTAAACACAGTCGCGGCCCCATTTAAAGAACCAAAGGAAATTTAAGCCACAATGGAAGGCAAACAGGACAATAGTGTGTGTCAGATTAATTTATTTTGCATTTAAAATAATTTATAATTATAAGTTGGGTTTTTTTTCTTTGTTTTTTGGTAAACTTTATAAGTTGGGTTTGATAAATAAATATTTTTAATACATTTATCGAGAATTTTAAAAAGAAAAGTTTTACATGAAAAATTTCAATAAAAAAATAAAAAATTTAGATTTTCAATGTATTAAATGTCTTTAAAAATGTTTTTCATGTAATGTTTTTTATCCTTAAATTTTAAAATTCTTAAAAATTTTCTAAAAATAATTTTTAAAACAAATAAATATAGAAAGAACGAGCGAAAAGTAAAAAACCACGTTTTACAAAAGAAAGGTGCTTAGCTCACTGCTAGAAATAATCTTCCAATAGCTCAATGAAACATCATATTAGGCGTTCAATCTAGTGTAGAAACTAACAACAAAATAAATCCAGAGACGTGATATGACCAAAAGAAAAGAGAAAATGAAAATGAGGATAGGCATAGACCTAAAAATAAAGGAGAAGCCAACAAAAACAAGAGGAAATAAGAAACGTGAGACAACAAGTCATTGGCTCATTCGTTTTTTTTAGGATGAAAAAAGAAGGCCACTGTAGATCTAAACCTGCATGTAAAATTTCATAAATTTTACTTGCTAGAGAGATTTTGATCTAATATTGTTTTACTTATTAACATCTGTCACAACGTGCCCGGAGGGCGCCGAGACGAGAGGCAACAAAAAATATTGAAAAAATTTCAATGGATTCGCCACCAATTTTTATTATGGGAAAAATCGGAAAAACCTTTTAATTTTGCCAAAACTAGTCTTTTAAAAGAGATTAGATTCGGGAGTCCGATTATGCATAGAAAGGGTAGAAACTTAATCCCACTGCATCCCTAATACATCCGTTTTGCAACGGTTACCTTAGAGCTTATTATGTAAATTAATTAATAGCTTAAATAATATTGACTTTTCCCCTTAAGAGCATAATAATTATTCACAAATAAAATAAAGCAAGATTAGTACCACTATTATTTACAAAAGAGAAAAAAAAACTAAAATTAATATGATAATTATTTATAAAAGGAAAGAAAAGCAAAATTGATATGATAATTATTCCCCAAAAAAAGGCAAGATTAATATACAATTATTTACAAAAGAAACAGAAATTAATATAACAATTATTTTCAAAAGAAAAAGAAAGTAAAATTAATGTTGTGATTATTTACAAAAGAAATAGAGTTTGCTATAACAATTATTTACAAGTAGAAATGAAAGTAAAATTAATGTTATAACTATTTACAAAAGAAATAGATATTAATATAACGATTATTTACAAACAGAAAAGAAAGTAAAATTAATGTTATGGTTATTTAAAGAATTAAAATTGAACCAAATTTAAGAAAATTTAATTTTTGATTTGATGAAGATTATCCACTCCTACGTATCCTCTGATGTAATGAGGAATTCAAAATTACGTAGTTCTTGTAGAAAGTAATTGTGGGTTGGATTGATTTTATTTACGAAAAGATTTTATTTGAAAAAAAAGAAAAAGGAAAAAAAACTTAATACACTCTTGTATAGGATTCAGGATAGCATAAGCTATACAATAAGTCCTTACAATTTACATAACATTTGAGGATGACCACACCATACATCAATATTAGGGATTGTCGTGTGGATTTTGAAGATTTGAAAAAAAGTGTTCATATTATTTGAGTAAAAAGAGGACTTATTTTGTATATATTTACAAGAAATAAAATCAAAAGTAAAATAAGAAATAAAAAAAATAAAAATAAATGCCCAAAAACAAGAAAAAGCCCAACATTTTAAAAAAGAAGCAACAAAATATAAAGAATAAAACAAAACAAAAATGGTACAAGAAAAAAAAAACAAAAAAAAGAGGCACACAGGCGCTCCAAAATAATGGCGATGCACCACAGTCAACACCATTGCCAAAAGTAATAATTTTGTTTTCCTTTGCGTTTTTGTTTTTGTGAGATGATGATGTTGTGTAAGTGAATGAGAGTGTTTTGTGAAGAACAAAAACAAACTGATGCAAAATGGCGAAAGTGAAATGACAGTGTACGCTATGTTGAAAGAATACTAATGCAAAGTAATAAAAGTGAGTAACTGTGCATTGAATTGAAGGGACCAAAATGAGCTAATGCAACAATGGTAAGGAAAAGAAGGAAAAGGAACAATATGAAGCACAAAGAGTGATACCAAAATGCAGCAATACTCTACTCTGATAACACCTTTCCTTTTCTCTATATCTCGCAACAATTCTGGTTCTTTTCTGAGTCCCTTTTTTTGTTCCTCCTTGCACACAATCACAATATTTTCTTATTCTCTTCTTTCGTTGCCAAAAGACCCACTTCCCCTCTCAATATTTGATCAATTTATAAGTGTTGAAGGGATCAATTATCATTAAATTTGATTGATTCTAATTAGAAATTTGGCCTTAATGATGATTGGCGGATTTGATCTGATTTGGATACAAATGCCAAAATTAAAAGATTTGCCCAAATTTATTTTCATTTATTTTGATTTGATTTTGATTTTTTTTTTGTTAAAATATTTCATAATTAGGCTATTCTTTTATTTCAAAAAGTAAATGGGCAAGCTTTCTTTCCTTTCCCCTCTCTCTTTGTTTTTTTTTTTTTTTGTATCTCAGACAAAATATGGTGTTCACAACATCATAAAATAAAGTAGACATTTATTTACAATTGGATCTTATTTAAGCTTCATATTCTAGGGTCTAGACAATGTGTAGTCCATTGCATCCACAAGGAAGTCTGCACCCACAAAAATGCACAAGATCTAAGTATCATAGACAAAGTAATATTTTATCAAATTTCAACAAAAGAGAGAGTTTGAGGCTAAGGGGTTAAACCTGCATCTTCTTTGGTGATACATAAGGGAGGTGTAATTCTGAAGACATTTCCATAATAACCACCCTTTCCAACTAGCACTCCTAATTCTGTGGTAACACCAAAAGAGCTGATTAGTATATATATATATATATATATATATATATAGTAAATTACACAAGATGTATTAATTAAACATTGTGATTTAGTCACCAAAATCGATGTCCAGTGAATCATGTGCAAATAAGTGCAAATTTTAGTTACGTAACTACTATATATGATGTTAAGTAATAATGATTCACTAGATATTGATTTGAGCATCTAAGAGCTATATTCAAAAAATATTTCTCAACAGAAAACTATGGCTAGAAGCAGAAGTACTCTAGAGGGATTGGGACTTTACCTTTCATTTGGTCCATCACATGCAGTGTTTCATCTTTTGCTGGTGTTTTAAGTACACGATCAGTAACAAGTTCAACACCAAGCATCATGCCTCTTCCTCTCACATCACCAATTACTATAGAAGAAAACCAAGAAGTTGGTTAGGAACAGAAAGAATTGGTAGTAGAAAAAAAAATCCTTATTGTTTTGTGACACTCTTTATGTACTAGAGTGGACTAGGAATGAGAAGGGATGAAAGATTACATTCATATTTGTCCTTGAGCGCATTAAGCCTCTCTTTTAAATAAGACCCCACTACAAATGCATTTTCTTGAAGCTTCTCTTTCTCCATTACTCTTAAAACAGCCAATCCTGCAGCAGTGCACACAGGATTCCCACCAAAGGTGTTAAAGTAATTTCGGTGAGTTAAGACCTTTGCAATCTCTGGAGTAGTTACAACAGCACCAAGGGGAATTCCATTTCCAATGCCCTGCCAAAACCAAAATTAAGAAGCAAGCCAACAAATTGAAGTTATCAACATTGAGGTGCATACTGCATACATACATATATATATATATATTGCAATCAATAGGTTGTAGTAAGAGAAGCTTATAAAGTCCTAACTACAGATATAGGAGATAGTGACATACATATATGGGTTTAGGGAGCAATATCAACAATGAGGTGCATACATACTTAACAAGGAAATCATAATTATATGAATGAAAAAGGACAAGTTAAAATTTATGCTTCGCTTTCAATTCATGACTAGGTAAGGCAAATATTGCAATCAGCAAGGTTGTAGCTAGTAAGTCAGAGAAGCTCATAAAGTCCTAGTTACAGATATAGGAGATAGTGACATACATATATGGGTTTAGGGAGCATTATCAACAATGAGGTGCATACATACTTAACAAGGAAATCATAATTATATATATGAAAAAGGACAAGTTATAATATGTGCTTCACTTCCAAATTCATGACTAGATAAGGCAAATATTCTTTGGCACAATTAGTAAGGTTGTTGCAAGTAAGGAAAGCTTATAAAATCCTAAATATAAATATAGGAGATAGTGTGAAATACATGCATTATGTTTGGTAATCAAGTGAAGAAATATTCTTCTACACTGGCAGTAGATGAGACAAGAGTTAAGTTAATTACCTTTGCCATTGTCACAATGTCTGGTACAACCCCATGAGCCTCAAATCCCCAGAAATGGCTACCAACACGAGCAAATCCAGCTTGAACCTCGTCGGCAATACAAAGACCTCCAGCTTTTCTAACAATGTTGTATGCAGCAGGCAAGTAACCGGGAGCCAAGTCAACGATGCCCCCCACTCCCTACCGTAAACAAGAGCAGCATCAAGAAACGTGCCTTTACAAAACAATTATGATGTGACTAATTCACTTCAGATATGAAATTATACTATTGAAATTAACTTATATAAACAATATTTCACACCATTAGCATTCTTATCATAAAACATCCCATGATATATAGATTTTATATCTGACACTCATAAGTGGCCTTTGTAATGCACATGATTTATTTAAATTTTTAAAAAACTTTAAAAAACTACAGTTTTGGAAAAATTTCAGATGATTTATAAAACTAATTTAAAATACATGGCTTAAAGAAAAAATTATATGTATTGTCAAAATGCTTTCCCATAAGGAGGGCACCAAAGAAATGTTTTGGAAAATTTTTAAATCAATATAAATTGTTTTATACATAGTTGGGTTGTTAACGTTTATGCTTCACCTAGATACCTGTATAGCTTCAGAGACGAAGGCAGCAACATTGCCGGTAGTTCCGAAATTAATTATATCTTGGACATCTCTTGCATACTTCTCTCCATCAGAACCAAAAATACCTCTATAAGGGTCTGGATTTACTGCATGATGAACACCACTCTGTTGGCAGCATCAGCAAAAGAACATGTTAGACAACCACTATTTTACACTCTAAAATTTTACCACTCATAACCAAAATGGTTTAGGGCTCGAAGTCGCAGAAAAAGAAAACCAAAATTAATACGTATTGCATATGAATCACATGACAATTGGCAGGGATGAAAATGCTTTTTTCCCTAAGCTAATAATATACTATTTTTGGGGCATGGATGTATATCTTTTACTATTGATTCAGAACGAACAAGACAACATGTAGTTGTGATATTATTTGCTTAAGGGGGGTCCACCTTTCATTATCTTGAGAAATCATCATCTTAGCACTTTAGTCTTGATGTGAAACTGCTTAGTTTCCAATTTCCCATGGAAAAGTCCGTTTTAGCAATAATGAAACGGTTTGCTTTCATTTTGATAGAAATCCATTGCTGTTGCTATAACACATGTATATATAAAGTTGAGTAAAAGCATGCGTCAGCCACTCCAGTCCACTAGGTCAAATTCGTTGTAATAAGTGAACTTGACACCTTTTTTATTTTCAATTGAGCCGTGTAAGCAATTTACCACAGATCTTTCATTAGAAATCACTCAGGTTGCATAACCTAAAGGACATACCGCTTTGTTCTACTAATTTTTAATTATATAGGATGATTTATTAATTAAGAGTGATAAATTGTGTCCTAAAGTCACATATCAACGAAACTCTTTTTCATATGAAAATGATTTGACTTATCCACCCTCAAATTTTTAGGCGATAGTTTTCACTACATTATTTTTAAATAAACGAATAATACACATAACCGTCATTAAGTGCAAGAAATGAACCAATTTCATTTAAAAGTTAAACAAATCAAACTTGTGAAAAAACATACTGTGCAAAACTGCAAATATCAGCCAAACACCAGGAAATTTAAATACCTGTACAATATTAAATTTCCAAATGCTTTGAGCTGTGGCCCCCATGGTCCCCGCTGCATTGCCGTGATAAGCATTCCTTAGAGATATGATGTCATGGCAGCCAGTGTACAACCTTGCTATCAGTATCGCCAATTCGTTTGCTTCTGTTCCAGAATTTGTAAAAAACGCCACCTAAATATAGTAAACACAGACAAAGGTTTATAAAAGCTTAAAATGTTCAGAAAATATCTAATATTAAAACATTATCTTCCAAGTTAATGATACCAGGTATCTACAAGTGATTGTTTACTTGATCCTAAAATACCAAATTTTCAAATAACGCATGCGTAAAGTATTAAAAGATTTAATAAAAAGCTAAACAAATTTCTAAAATAATATCTATCAGAAGATATACAAGGTAACCAATAGTAATTTTTGTACGAAACTCAGAGCCTACTTATCATGAAACATATCTCCGGTTCTCCAGCTAATCAATTGGGATATTTTGTAGTTTAGTATAGCACTTATGAATATAAAGTTGAGATGCAGTGTAATTTAATATTTAATTTGCGTACACGTTTATTGTAAAAATTGTACACAAACATTTAATAGTGTATTATCATATCAATTAATAAATTTGAATATCAATTTTGTTAAGTAATATAACAATATAGTATGAGATGTTTATATAAAGCATTTTCATATTAATGGAGAATATGATTTAAAATCATTTATTTATGTCTTAATAGAAGTTTTTTGATGTACGTAAAACTTAATAATATCAATAGTACATGTAGGCTGTTTGTTTTTCTCTGCTGAACTTATAATAATGGAGATTTTTTTTTTAAATGGAGAGTTTGGTTGCTTGACAATGACATTGACATTATTTATGGGCCACAAAACTAGTTGCTGGCATCGGTATCATCTCACGCCGCGCATTGCATCCCTCCCAATCCTACGTTAATAACATACTCAGAAATTGGCAAATAAAGCAGTTTATTAACAATCCAAATTAACGTACACTGTGCTCCGTGATTAAAACATGGTTATCTATTTGGGCCAAAACAGACATATTATTATTTTAGTTTGGAATCCAACCATTATATTTAAAATTGTAGCAAGATCTTATCGGTTTGGACGTAAAAGAAAATCTTAATTTTTATCGTAGTTCGGAGATAGTAACTATATTAGCAAATTATGAGGAAAAAAACTAAATTTTTATTGTTATTCCACATTTTTATCAAGTCTAAATAAGTGGCAACTTTACTTTATGAATTTCAATTTTGATGGATTTGGATCGTCTGCAATTCATAAGAGAACTACAGAAGAAGCAGTTAATTAAACATTTTATCTCAAGTATTTTATTAAAAATAATCATTTTTTATAGTTGAAATCCTGTGTACTTTAAGAAAAACAGCAAACTGATTGTAATTTGGATAGATTATTAATATAAAACCTTTTATATTATTATTTATTTATATGTTACTATATTAATAAAAGAGATGATAAATATTTATGATAAAAATTAACTTTATTTTAATACTTGTAATAAAGTATTATTTATATATAATAATTACTCAAGATTTAGTATCACTTTATTCACGAGTTTTAATAGAGTTAGCAACTTTTTAGTAAAATTAACTGCTTCTTCTGTTCTGATATATATATATATATATATATATATATATATATATATATATATATATATATATATATATATAAGTGCCAAGTATATATAATAATTAACTGCTTCTTCTGTAGTTCTTTTATGAATTGCAGACGATCCAAATCCTTCAAAATTGAAATTCATAAAATAAAGTTGGCACTTATTTTTATACTGTTCTATTTAATTATCTCTGATTTTTTTTTTATATATATGAAAGTTCAAAGTGACAAAAAAACTGTCTTATTAAAGGACTAGGATAAAAACTGAACAGAAGGCGATTTTTGTACCTTTTTCTTTTTACATCTTGTACACTTTATGGATTGAGCGAAAAGTAGATACAATGAAAAAATAATTTTAATCTATTGTCTGTATAATTATTTAAGCATATACTTTTATATATGTGACTTTTGAGATGAAAAAGATAAAAATCAAATACTTTTACTGATACATGATTATTTAAATAATTTAAGACATATTTGCCAAAGCTATTCAATCAGTATTCCCAGTTAAGTGTATCTTGTTAATAATTTATCACTGAAACATATTTATTGTCTTTATCATTCAAATATTATATTTATTCAATATCATGCCAAAGAAATGTATCATATTTATTCATTTAATATTATTATATCCTCGTGTAGTACTCCATCTTCAGATCCAAACCAACTCTTGATTGCCTCTCCATAATATATCACTACCCAAAAAAGAATGAATTGATATATTCTTACTTTCTTCTTCGATTGTTGTGTAAAAACCCATAATTCTCAAAATAAAAACAACTACACACTAAAACATATAAAAACACATCAACACGATCATGATCACCACGGTGTTGAATATTAAGAAAGAAAATGAAAAAGAAAAGAAAGAAAGACATGAAAGAGGTGAGTGAAAGTGAAAAACGTACCTTAAGATTACCGGGAAGCTTAGAAGCCAAGGCCTCAGCGAAATCAGTGATGGCATGGTTCAGGTACAGCACCGTAGAGTGCTGCAACCGCTTCGTTTGTTCCACTATCGCCGCGACCACATCAGGGTGGCAGTGCCCGCAGCACAACGTAGCAATCCCCCCGAACGCGTCAAGGTACCTCCGACCCTTGTCGTCAAACAGGTACTGCCTCTTCCCCTCCACCACGTTCACCTGCACCCGCCCCCACACGATCACAAACCAGTTAGTTATAACAGAAACAAAACAGAATAACGGAATTACAGTTGTAACGTTGAGGAGGGGAATGATCGGGTGCGGCGCGTGCTCACCGGCGTCTTGTAGAAGTGCATAATGGAAGGGCTGAGGTACTCCCGGCGCTTCGCCAGGATCTCGTCGGCGGAGGGACCGGTGTACGGCGGCGGCGAGTAATCGAATGGCGGCAATTCCTTTGGGGCCGCCGCCACGGCAGCGTCCTTCCTTCTCTCCGCCGCTGCTGTTGCCGCCGGCTGAGAAAGCTCGCCCCGGAAAAATCGGCGCGACAGTGGCGACCGGCGAAGGACGAGCCTTGCGGCTATGGATCCTGTCATTTCTACTCCGGCAAAGACTCCGAGAATGCAGGACCCGACCCGAATCGGACCCTAATGGATGTTTTCAGAAAATGAGAAGAAAAAGAAGCTAAAGAGAAATATGAGTGAGGAAATAACGGTGAGGGATGGAGGGAATGGGTGAGGGATATATAGAGAATGGAGGGAGGGGTGGTGACGTGGAGAGAGATGATTGGTCGAGGATTGCTGCTGCGGAATTCACTGAGATAAAAATAGGGGATTTCTTTTTTTTTTTTTTTGTGGGTACAGTTAACTTTTAAATGGGAACAGCCTATGTAACGTGTGTTTGACCCTTGTTTATCCTTGTGTAAAAATAAAAAAAAGGGGTTTCCTGTTTTGTTTTTAGGGGCGGTTTGGCATGCCGTATTAGGTATGATAAAATAAGGTAATACAATATATTATAACTTTATTCGTTGTTTGGTGTAGTCAACGTATTGTGTAAGTTTATCCATCAAACCTCCCTTATACGTTATAATGATGGATAACTTAATCCAGCCTAGTGAGGTCGTAGTAGGCCTGATTGATTTTAATGTATGAAGGTTTTTTCATTTTTTTATTTTTTAATATATATTATTAAAATAAAATTAATTATTAAATAAATAATAAAAATAAAAATATATAAAAAAATAATATTATTTAATAATAAATAAATTATTTTTAAAAAATAATTGTAAAATAACTATTCAAACTAAAATAAAAATATTGGAATAAAATTTTATTATTAAAATATATAAATAATAATATTTAATATAAATTTAATTATATATAATAAAAAACACAACCAAATATAGAAATATAATATTAAGTTTGCTTAGATTTTGATATATAAAAACTTCATCTCTATTTCATACTCTCTCTCTCTCTCATATTTTTTATATTTATGAAAAATATTAAAAGTAAATAAATAAATAAATTTTAATATAAAATTATTTTTATATAAAAAAAATTAGCTAAAATAATTATAATAATTATTTAAAAATTATATTTATTATAATCTCTTCTTCTGATTATATTTTATATAATATAATATCTTATACAGTGACATATCAAACACTGCATAGTATTAAATTTTTATCAGGCCTTATGCAATCAGGCCTTATACTATCAACCCTTATCCTATCAGACTTTATACTATCAGGCATATCAAACGGGTTCTAGGTGAAAGATCCCACGAATGTGGACATGAATCTTCATGACAATTAATGCAAAATTGGGATAAATAAGGAAAAGAGAAAATTTTGGGTGTAATGGGTCTGCCATTTCACCAATTAACATTGCTTTCAACTAATCAAGGATTGACGTATATCGTGGATCCTCTCCTATAAAAAAATTCATACAATCTTATTATGTGTTTTTTTTTTTATTATTGATTAGGAAATTGAGGTCAAATTCGGGATCCGTAAAAGAATCTAATTAATGATAAAAAAATAACATATAACAAAGCATGTAAATTTTTAATAAGAGTGGATTCATTACCCATAAATCAAGGAAAAAATGAAGATCAATGATCGACATGTACAATATATTTTTGAGTTATGTTAGATAAATATATTTTGTATTGGATATCATGTTAACTCATACTCTATTTATTATTGGATGAAGTATGAATTTCATATAAAATCTATCTATATCTCATCTAATAATAAATGAGGTGTAAATCGATACAGTATCTGATGTTAAATATGCTCACCAAACATATCTTTGTATTTTTGGTTCACAATGCATTTGGTTTTATAATCACACAACTTTACTCATATTTAGAATTGAGATGAGATTAGGCTAAAAAAGTAAGAGATTATTCGTTGAATAGGATTCATATAAGATAAAGATATTAATTTTGATACATTATTAATTTAAAAATTTTTACACAAATATTTAATTTTATATTACTATATTAGCAAAATTATTGAATTCAATTATCTATTATTTTAAGAGTCTTACAAATAAAAATATGTAATTAGATAACAATATAAAATTTATTTACATTAATTATGTATCGAAATTAATGTCGATAAAATATAAGGGCGGATAACTTCTCTTTCTCACACTTTAGAGAAATTTTTCTCTTAAAGATAGAATAGAATATTTATGATAGACAATAAACCTATTTGGATAAACTTTTGAAAAAAAAGTATTTTCTTAAAAGTAAAAGTAAAAATAGAAATAGAAATTTACTTTATATTTGGATGTAATTATAAAAATATTTTTTATCATAATTAGAAGTTATTAGACTATTTAGATGTGATAAATATGCAAGTAAATTTTTTTTTTTAAATTACAATTGAAGATATGAAAAATTACTTCACAAAAATATTAATTTGGATAAAAAAAAGTGATTTTTTTTAAGTGGTGAATCTTATAAAAAAATTTAATTAGAAATAAAAGTAATATATTATCAATAAAAATTAATTTAAATTTTATTTTAATAAATGTATCATAAATTATCATTTGTGAGGAAACTGAGATACATGTCATTTTTCAAAAAGTATTCGAAAATGAAATTGACTCCGTATGTAATGTAGGTTTTCTCTCTTTTATTGTTTTCGTTTAAGATTAAAAGCAACTCCTTACCTGCTTTTTAAAAATAGAAATATGATTATTTTTAATTTTTTCAAAAAGCACAACTAAATAAGTAAAACAATTTTTAAAAATACCTATTTATAAAAATATTTTTTCTCAAAAAGTGTAAACAAATGGGCTCAATGTATAATCAAGAAAAATCCCATGGATGTAGACAATATAACGGTATTTTTGGTTCAAAAAATGTTTTCTATTTTATTTTATTTTCAAAATTAATTACAAAAGAACCACATTATTTTTATTTATTTTCTATTTTATAGATTTTGTGATGAAAATAATAAAAATAAAGAAATGTTATTTTTACTATTTTTTACACAATATTTTGAAAATAGAGAGCAGAATAAAAATAAAGTAATAAGAAATCGAGACAAAACACATTTTTGAGTAACCAAACTGTCCAGGTCTTCACAATTTGGTTTTGCAGGCAATGCAAAATTGCGATAAATGAACGGAATTTTGAGTTTTTACATCACTAACTTATTACCTTGTATAGATTGTTTTGATTGCAAAATTCGTTTATTCAGTTAAATGTATAATACCACTGATTTTTATATTCTTAAATTTATTATTTATGTCTTTATGTTAGATTAATATGTCAAGTTCAACTCTGAAAGTAACAACTGCAACTAATATTGTACGTTATTTCAATAATTAATCAAATTTTAATGTCATTGAATGAAAACAATCAAAATAAACGTTCACTACCCACTTGACCACTAACCATTGTTACGTAATTAATTTTAAAATCAGGAAATCTTTGATGTGGAATCAACAGCTACTGCACATTTTAAATAAGGATTTTATTTGATTAATTAACGTCATTTATATGATATAAATATTATTAATAACTAAGTAACTTCCACATGGGCTTATGTAAAAGGCAGCAATTTTAATAAAAAGTAATAGATGAGTAAAAGTGATATCATCTGAATATTTTGGTAGCTAACTAATGGCTGTCCAATGGTTTCACATTTATTTTTTCAAAAAAAATTAAATTCTAGTCTTGTAAATGAAAAGGCAAAAAAAATACGAGAATTTTAGTTCTAAAATAAATCAATCTAACTCAAATTAAATTAGTTAGAGTTTAATAAATTTATTTTGATATATTGATAATAATGAGATTTAAATTTATGATTTTATATAAATTACCTAAGGCTTGATTTGGTAATATTGTATCTTTTTTAGAATTATTGAGCTATCTAAATTCTTTAAAAACTATTCTTAAAAAATTATAATAATTTTATTTGATAAAATAATATAAAAATTACTCTTAATAAGAAAATATAACAAGCATAGCAGTTGATAAAATTACTTTTAAAATTTAAAAGGATTATAATGAATATAAAATCATAAAATCTAAGTATAAGTCATCAAAAGGTTAAAATTGGATTTTTATTGAAATTTAAAATTACATTCATAATTTAAATTTTAAAAAATATAAGACAAGTTTACAAAGCATCCCATAAAAAATATGATCAAGAGCATTCTATGGCTTTTAAAAGCTACGAGCACAAACACTCTAACTTTTTTTTGTTATTAAACAGAAAAAGAATTGGCTTATTATTTTTATAAATAAAAATATTCCTTCAAAAAATACAACTAAACCAAACTTAAATTCTTAATCATTAGTCCAATCTTAGCTACTTTGAGTTTAATAAACTTTGCACACGAGTAATATTTCAGTGATTGATGTTATACAGTAGTAGCAGATAGATTTAAATTTATATTTATTATTTTGAAAGTAATCAAAGGTAATTGTTGGTAGTTTTGAGGATAACTACCCGATCCTACACACTTCGGTTGAAGTTAACGATCGATTGGGCGCGTGATCGTAGGACTTCTATAAGCATCATGAGGTGCTTTATGTTCAGTGGCGGAGATTTTACTTCAGAACTAATATGTGATAAGATTATATTTGATTATTTAACTAACAGTTTATGTTTATTTACTTTGCACCATGCATGTCATAGACAAAGTTGATATATGCAAAATGCTAGAAAGCATAAAATTTTTGGTAGGTTTATCCAAAAATAAATAAATAAAATTTTTGGTAAAACTTAATTACTAAAATGATGTGATATATTTATTGATTACTAAATAAATAAATGAATCATATTAGCTATTTCATTTCATTTAACAACTACCTATAACTTTTATAAAAGATTTTGATAATGTTTTCTAACTGTATGGCTTTTAAGATTTAATTTCTATGTATTAACAGTATAAAATTTATATTGTCAATCAATAAAATTTGAGAAAAATGCAAATCTTGAAGAGTAATTACCCAATATAATAATTACTCATCATGATTTGTCATTTTCATCCAATTCTATTAATTGATAATATAAAATTATTTTATATTATTAGTACATAAAAATTAATCTCAAGCTTTTACTCTTGGTATTTTTATCTTCGTGCATATTTACCTTTCTCAATTGGTTATACGTTATTTTTTATATTTTTTTAAAAGAAAAATTCGCATTTGCTTTCCAGTATGGTAGATATGGTGACCATTAAGTTACATTTTTTTTTCTTTTTTCTTTTTTGGATATCTTTACTTTTTTTTCCCTTTCATATAAGATATCTGCACGATTAGGGTTTGTTTCCGATTTTCAAAATTTTATAAAGAAAATGTTGGAAGATAAAATTTTTGAAAAAAAAAATTAAAAAACGTATTCCGAAACCAAACTAACCTTAATTTCCTTAATTTTTGAATTGCAGAGTTTCATATTCCTTTAAAAGTTCTATATATGTATAAATTTTAACATCTTCGTTAGAAGTTCATTAAGAATTCAGGAATACATCTTACAGATTATGACTTTTCGGCACTAGATTCATGTTCATTCAGCTAATTCTAGGCCGTAGACAATGTTTTATTTATGGGTTGATTCTTTTCATTTTGGCATCAATACCCTGTCATGCCCGAAAATTAATTAATTGACTAAAGATATTTAGGTTTCATTTACAAAACTCAACATTATTAGTCTTATTCAGAACTTCGTTTGCTAGAGAAAAGACATGAAAGATTATTGTTTCGATTAAAACATAAGAGAAAGCCGCACTAACAAAAAAGTGAGATAAGGGTATTAGATTTTTCAGTTTTTTGGTGGACACTATCAGAAATTTTTGGCAGAATTTTTGATAGAAAATAAGGTGTTCATTGGATAGAAAAAAATAATATAACATACTTATCTATTCAAAAGTTAACATACATATCACATCATTCTGATAAATAAATTTGAGTAAAAATATTGACTCTCAAACATTTTTTTTAAATATATTTTATTTAGTTGAGATGCAATGACTAAGTGCCATGTGGGATTTGTGCATTTTCATACCCAGTCCATTCACACCATATACCATATTTTTTCCCCAAATTATTTGATCCTATCAATCAAACTAACTCTTTCTTTAATACAATAGAAGCAGTTTAGTTGTGAAGGGATTTAATAGTTTGTATGATATTTTAGATTCAAACTTTATTGCTACTAATGCGCTAAAAAAATAAAAGCAAACTCTTTCTTCATTTTTTTTTAATAAGAAACAAAAGCTTCATTCTTTTTTGAAACATCAAAGTTTAGGTTGAGAAAAGTTCATTCTTTGAAAAATTTAATAACACTTACAAATTGAAAATGATAAATTAGAGTCAAACTTAATAAGAAACAAATATATTTTATATTATAAACTACCTAAAGATTTGTGTATTTGCTCCTTACTAAAAAATATAGATATCTAAATATCTTTTACATCAAAGACTAACACAAAAGTCTTGCACCTTATCTTAGAATTTAGTGGGTCTAATTCAATCCCTAAAATAGTTCATGGGTAGAGAGTTATCCAAACTCTTATAAAGACTATTTTAACCATATCTTTAAATGATGCGGGACTCGAACACATCTCTTCACATCTAGGACTAGACATCTGGATCATGAGATTTGCAAGTGGGTCAATAACAACCACATGATAGGATTTAAATACAATCTTAGAATTAAGTGAGTCCAATTCAATCACAAAAGTTAATTCATGAAAGGAGGGTTGCTTAAATTTTTATAAGGGCTATTTTGATTATATTTTTAAGCAATATGAGACTCTAACACCTTGAATAATGCATTATGTCTTTTTTAAAAATATATTTAAATATCTTTGCCATCTATAAAACTATCAACAAAGAAACACCAACAGGGCGAACTAAAACAACTACACATCGGACAATAAAAACAAATAAATGATACAAAATTTGTCATTGAGAGAAGCAGCTGAACTAAACAAATATACTCAAAATCTAATATATCTAAACGATTTATTTGATAAAGGAAATTCTAAGTAATGAAAAGAAAAATGGTGGAATTCTCACCAAAGAAAAAGAATAATAGACCTCTTCAATAAAATTTACAAAAGGAAAGATTAGATCAAGAAAAAAGAGAACAGAGAATAGAATTAAAAAAAAAATAGGATTAAGGCTGGCAACCATCAATCAAATTAGGAACTGTAATTGATGAAAGCAGCATATATTGTTACAAGTAATTGTATGAATCATTTTCCATTGTCGTCCATAACAAGTATTCCATTCATCTTGGAAAACTGTTAAAACCACGTTGATCAAATCTGCCATTGATAAAATAAAAAGTAGCAGAAGGGAAACTGTAATCATTCCAGTGTTTAATATAAAGCTTACATCGTTGTTCACTAGTTCCTTAATCCACAACATAATATGTATTTGGAAATCTGGGATTACTGGTATTCCAGCTTACATTCCAGTGTTTGATTTTTTGTTTCGGCAATTTTTTTTATTAATTTTTGTCCAAATTATGAATAAAAAATTTTTAGACGACAAACAAACACGTTTTACCTCATGTCATCACCATAAATCCATAATACCTATAAGAAATACTTTTAACCGGAAAAGATTTTTTTCAAAGATGTTTTTATAACTTATTCCAAGTGTCATTTTTTGAGCAGTCACTTACTTGATTATCAGAGTCCTCTTTATAGCTATGCAAAATCAATGTAAATCCTAGATAGCTACCCTAGTGCGATCAGAAATAGATACCCTAGACTCACAGTGGAACTCAACTTTCCTACCTTTTACAACGCACAAATGTCCACTAATTTTTCCTTGAGACAAATAAAGAAAGTGAGAATTGGCAATGCAATGCAGATTTGCCACCGTTGTCCAAATGCAGTACTTTGCGGATAAATTTGGACAATGAATCGGCACACACTACGGAGCGTTCTTTTGCCATTACACAAAGCAAACAACGTACCAATAATGCAACCAGAACACACATGCCAATAAAGAAAGCCATTGATGTACCTGGTTTAGAATCTGGTTTGATAAATTTACCAAATTGTATCTGGCTGTGTTTCCGTCCAGTTCTATTGGGAACTGTAGGCACAGTTCCCCAATCATGACTTCAAAAGAATAAGGGAGCACGTACACATTGGCTTTTTGGGATGTTGCTAAACTAATGGTCATAATAATAATATAGATGCTTTCTTTACGTTATAAAATTGATTAATACCATAAAGCAAAAACCAACACAAGAGTTAATATTTGTGGCCATGGTTTGGAGTGTACATGTTAATAACAATTAATATATATTAAACTATGATGTCTCTACATCATCATTTTATAGACTTTTTCTCGTCTATCTTTCAGACAAATTTTCTTTTGGTCTTATCATCAATATTTAAAGTTTATCAATGTATTAATTGGAAATGAGGATGGATATAATTGATAAGGAATAGATTCGTATCCTATAAGGATGCGAGTTCGATTCTCACTGTTGATGTAAGGACCTCGTTAATAATGATTTCGTAAGTTTTCTATAAGTATTTTTTAAGTCCGTGTGCCATATCTTGACCTTGATAGGATGACTAGTATTGAATTCAATTAAATTTTTGTTCATAAAAGAAAAATCAATGCATTAATTTAAATTAAGTCAACTTATTATAAGATAAAAAATATTTTATTAATTTTTTTAATTTATAATACTTAAATTTAAGTTATTATTTAAGGAGAATATATATCAAATCAATGACTAACTAAACATTATTATAGTTTATAGATCTAAGTAGAAGGTAAATGCAAAGCAGATTAGTTGCAGATTTATATAATATCATACTGATAAAGTTTGATCATAAATGCAAAATACAGAAATTACAGGTTCAAAAAACAAAATGGCTTTCAACATCGTAGCTTTTTATTCGGATGGCATATGATGAGAATTCAACCAAGGCCAATAATGTTCAAGACCAATTACAAGGCATGGATGGTCCAATAACCAGAGCTAGAGCAAAAAGGTTAAAAGAAGCTTTGCAAGACCTAGTCATAGAGGCAAAGATCAAGAGCAATCCAATTAAGCATGAGCTTCCAAAATGGATCAATCTTATTCAAGTTGAAGAATAGCCAAATCCAACATGAAGAAGTCACTTGAAGACCTAAGATAAAGCCCAATTCGAGTGATCAAGTTACAAACAGATTGAACTAGAATAATTAGTTTTAATTAGGTGTAATTTGTCTTATTTTCTTGTAGTTTTCGTGGACCTTTTAAGGTCTCCAATTTCAGAAGCTTTTCAGTTGTTTTCCAAGTGAGTTTCAAGTATTTTAAGAGTTCCTAGGCAATTATGATAAATAATAGGTCAGTTACATTTGTTTTCAGTATTATTGGGACTTAATGTTTAGTGGAATGTGTAGAGGCTACAACTCAATGTATAGTAACTTTCAGATTACAAATAGAAACTCAATGTACAAACACAAGACAGATTATGAATAGACTTCTTTTGAGTTTTCTCCCAATTGTAAGAACTTCCCTTTTGTTCTTGGACAAAGAACTAAATCTGATCTGATCTTATCAAGATAACTTGTGGTGATCAAAATAAGATTTATCACTCACCTTCTCATCTTCTCTTGAGTATGGCGTCTATATCTATTTCTGATTAAAAACAAACAAAAATCAAACACAACCCTAAACTTTCCCCGTGAATCATATCAGCACATCTTTGTATGTTTGCCGTGTAGGATTTCCACATCCAAATTCTTATCATGATGTGAATGTTTTTAAGTATTTTCGTTATTATTTAGCCACCAAAATCCATTACGAAGACAGCATTATTCGAAAGGCCAAAACAGCTCAGAATATCCTATGTATAAGATGCAGATATTATTTAATTAGCTAGTATATTTTCGAAGCATAGGATGCGGAATGTTCGAGATTGATCAGATTCTTCAACCTTTATTTTATTAATCACTTTTAAAGGGTATTTATTTCAAGGTTTATGATCAATTTATTGTTGAGAGTAATTATTTGGGAATGATGTATTTTCATATTCGTTATAAGTTTTATAAAAAATATTTCTGGATATTAATTATTATTGAAAAAGTTACATTCAAATGTTTTAATAGAATTTTATTCACTCGAGAAAAGTTAGAAGTGAAAATTCTCATAGCATGCGAATGAAAATTACTGGACGAAAATGCCAAAATGTCCTTCAATTATCCTAATTTCTGCCACATAAGAAAAATGTTATGGATATGCGAAGAATTATTATATATATTTTCATGAATATGTATTATAAACTAAACAAG
Source organism: Pterocarpus macrocarpus (assembly GCA_031439585.1). Classification (NCBI taxonomy): domain Eukaryota; kingdom Viridiplantae; phylum Streptophyta; class Magnoliopsida; order Fabales; family Fabaceae; genus Pterocarpus; species Pterocarpus macrocarpus. The sequence continues at coordinate 63,739,591 of CM062515.1, forward strand.
TTTTAAATTTATTCTCAGCAATCTCAAAAAAGATTTTTAGGAATTTTTAATACTAAACAAACAAATTTTTTATTTTTTAAAAATACTTAGAAAATGTGATTCCTAGAAATGTAATTTCAACCTTGAAACAAATGCCTCTTAAAATAAATAGTTTCTTTTGTAAGATTTTCATAACCCAAGCATCCATATACGATGACAAAATGTAAAATGTGTTATTAGAATTCAAGTATTTTACATTAATACAGCTTTTTTTTTCAAAAACAAAAATCGTGTTTAATAGTTTATAGTCAAATAGTTGGTTTAAAATTATTTAAGCTTAAATTTTTCCAAGAAAAACCGTATATATATATATATACTTGACAGGATAAATTTAATGTATAAGGGGTTTTCGTAAATGTATAATAATACTCAAGTAGCCACTAATACTCTTCCTAAAGCAGTTCAATTGAATTTCTCTATCGTGCCCACAAGTGTAATAACTTCATGAAAAATTAATTTGCATATTGATTATGAAAGTTTCAAACTCAAGATAATAAAGTGCACTTATTATTGACGAAAAAAAATGAAATGGAGAAAAAAATTGTTAGAACAACCAAAATTGTACCAAAATTTATTTGTTATAGTGATATGATATGTTTATTGATTTTTAGATGGATAAATGACTATTTTATTCCATTTGATTTTGTATTTTTTTTTTGTCTAGACCATCTGTATCCAACATCTACTAGACTTAAAGCTCTCCAATGCTATTTTTTATTTATTTATTTATAAGATTTGAATTTAAGACCTTATTTAATAGAGTTAAGTGATGAATAATTTGAACGAATCAAATATTGGTTTCTCATAATTTTTTCTAACTATATAACATTGTTAAGGAAAAAAGATATATTCTACGGTATCCTGCCCTTGGTGGACAACTATAATCATAAGTTGTAGTTGTTCCAATACCGTCTTCGGATATGTGTATCTGTTAAAGAAGCTAAGTGAGGACCCAGTAGATGATGAAATTCTAATATTAAAACCCTTGCAAGCGCAAGAGAATCTTATCCTGCCAACACCAATCGGATCCCTTGCTGACTGGGCTTGAATTTCTTAGCTTAACTTAGATTCCTGATATATCATGCTTGATGAAACATTGTAAATAATGAATGTGTTGAAACCAAAACGTTACGTTATGATGCAATTCTTCACATTGAAGTTAGGTAAGAAGTTCAGAATTCACCAAGAAGTAAGCCATAAAAAATCGAAGTTAGTATATTTAAGTAATTATAAAATGTAGCACTTATGTGGTTACACAAAAATGATGATAGAAAGTCTGATTTAATTCGAATCCAAATCACTCACTCTTTGGATATTCGACCAAAAGCTCCCGACAGCAGACAAAGATATCACCCTTGTATTAATTAAGTGGAAAACACTAGTTATATATTCATAGAATAGAACTTCCCCAATTACTTCAGCAACATCATGGTGCTTAAGTGCGGGTTTTGTATCTAATCGCCGTTGCATCGTGGCAAAACAAAGATATGGCAATTGAAAAGATAGATGGTTGGCATTTTATGAGAGGAACAGGCATTCTTTTGTCACTTATAAATTCATAGTATCATTGTGTATGTTTAGACATTTATATTAGTAGAATGCACGATTTCTTTTTGGGATAACATTTCCTAAGTTCCTTCTCGTATAAGAAAGATTTATCAAAGCTTTTATGCTTTGCTTAGTTTAAGAGTTTAGTCGAGAAAAAATTTACCCCTTTGTTGGTTTAAGATATATTTATTAGAAAATACGAAGATTTTGATATTTTCTTTTATATAAATATGAATAGAAAATAAGAAGGAAAGAGAAGAAAAATGAGCATGAAATCTCTCAAACTATTTTCTCTATGTTTTTTGAGAGAAAACTAAAGAAGTGTAATTTTTATTCAAAATGACAAATTAATTCTTATTTATTTATCTACTACTCACTTGTAATAAGAATGAAAAAAAGTTATAAAATATGATTACATTTTCAGCTTTCAAGATAAAAAAAATCTTTTTCCTTCTTCATTTTTTAATCATTTAAGTAATAAAAAAGAAAATAAACCTTTTTTCTTTATTTTATTTTTCCTTCTCATCATCGATCAAAGTAAATAGTTAAAGTGATATCAATCTTCATTTACCATAAAATTGTCTATCCTTATAAGTGCTTTTTCTATATAAATTTTTTATATTTTTCAATATTTATTGAAAGAAAGGCTTAACCCAGTGAGGGAAGCAAACTACAACAATGCAAGAAGGGCAGAAAATTAAAAAATACAAAATACAATTGACAGCACAAATGACCTAAGACTCCCATCTTACACTAATCACCCTAGTAACAGTTTGCCAAAGTGATTGTTATCAATGTTGCCAAGTTGAAATCCACCACTTGCAACAATTCATCAACACCCTCATGAAGTTATCCCAACACAAATTAGCATTTTGAAATATGATGTTATTTCCCAGCCCCCAGATAGACCACAGGATGGCATAGAAGCATATCGGCCAAGCTTTTCTTTGCTCTCCCTTTAAACTAGTAGCACTCCATGTTTCAAAATTAGTTCATGCACAATCAAATTGAACCCAAGATATGCCCCACAAGTTATAGCAATATGACCACACTTTCCACGAAAAATTCCAGGTAAAGAAGAGATGAGAGGGGGTTTCATCACATGAGTTACATAGCACACACCTTGCATCATCATTCCTCAAAACATTGAGCCTATGGAGTATGTCTTTTGTATTGATTCTTCCAAGTAAAATCAGCCACACTAATAGTTCCACTTTGGGAGGACATAATCCGCACTAGACTTTCCTTACAGCAGTATCAAAGTGAAAAATTTGCATCTGAGACTCATGATATTTGTGGTGGAAGGCCTTAATCAAGAAGCACCCCAAACTATGGAAACTCCGCCACACCTAATCTTGTATATCTTCCATAATTGTGACCTGGTTCAACAAATTCTACAAGCTAGTAATTAAATGAAATTCCCATTGGAAGAGCTCCCTTTTCCATCGAAGGTTCCACAACCAATTAGCACCATCCCAAACACCGCATTCTGCTATAGTAGTTCTTTGTTGCAAAGACATTGAATACAATCTAGGAAATTGAACCGTTAGACTTTGATCCCCTATCCATGTGTCTTCCCAAAAAACATGTGGTCCTACCATTGCTAATTACTTTCCAAATTCCATTTGTGGTCAAGTGTTCAACGTCTTTGTCTATCTGCCATATATCACATATGCCACCCCAAACTCCTCCATTGTGCTTCCTAAACTGATCAACAATTGGAAGGTCAATATTTAGATTGTTGCAAGAGCATATTAGCTTCTTCCAAAGTGGGGAATCCTTAGTGGAGAATTTCCACCACCACTTGAATAGCATCGTGGCATTTCTGACAACTAAGTCAACCACCTCCAATCCTCTCATGCTTCTTGGTCTCTAAATCACTTCCCATTTGACAAGTGGAAGCGCTCTACAATTTTCCTTAGCTCCCCATAGGAATCTGCTTTGCAGAGAGATGATTTTATGCACCATCTTCTTTGGCATCCTAAAAGTGCCCAAGTAATATAAAGACAAGTTATTCAAGACAGCCTTGATCAATGTAAGCCTTCCTGCCCTTGATAGTAATTTTCCTTTCCACCCACTTAGCATTTTATGTATTTTCTCTATAATAGGTTGGTAAGTATTTATTCTTCCTCTTGGGTTTGCACCAATAGGTATCCCCAAATCCTTCAAAGGCAAAGCGAGAATCAGGCATGACAACTGAGAATTAATTTCCTGAACTACACTATCATCACAGTTCAAGGGAATGATAGCTAACTTATCATAGTTAATCTTAAGCCCAGACATTAACCCATAGCAGCTGAGAATTCTTCTAATATTCACCAAAGTCTCTAGTTTTGCTGGTGCAAACAATATTGTATCGTCTGCAAACTGCAAGTGAGATACAAAAACTCCTTGTCTTCCCATTGTAATACCTTCAATCAAGCCAACTTCAACTGCTCTAGACAACAATCTATTCAGGATATTGACCACCAACACAAAGAGAAAGGGGGAAAGCGGATTGCCTTGTTGCAATCTCTTTTCCATTTTGAATGGTTTGGTTGGCGACCCATTAACTATTACAGACATTTTAGCAGTCGTGAAGCATGACCAAATCCATTTTCTCCATGTTCTGCCAAAGCCCATCTTCTCTAATACTTGGTTGATGAATGTCCACCGAACTGTGTCATATACTTTGTCGAAATCCAACTTCATGATGACTGCCTTCTTCTTCCTCCAATATATAAATTTTTTATGCTACAAAGATCCTTTAACTACTAAATTTAAACTTACTCGTTGTTCAATTTGATCTATTATGAGTAGAATATATATCTTGATCTAGAAGTTTATTGACACAAGTAAAAATACATTCTTCTTAGTTTTTTGAACCCTGTTTCCTTCTCTCTTCTCTTTTTGTAACCTCACTCTCCTATTTTTGCAGCCCCATCTGAGTGGGGTTAGAGAGAGGGAGAGAAATTTTAATTTTGCATTCTAAACAACTAAAGCTAGGGAAAAGGTAACTAAAACATAAAGCATGATATTTCCTTTTTGTGCTATGCTTGCGGTATCCTATGTAACTATTATTGAGTATGTCAATGTTCGAAGGTGAATCTATTGCAATAATTACTCTACTCTTTCATGAGTGTTGAGCCTCTATTTCAAATTATTGAAAAAAGTTAGTTAATAAAGGAATAGTGTAATCCACCCCATTTAAGTTTAGTTTTACACAAAAGTTACTTAAACTAATTTTATTTCATTAATTGTGTAGTTTTTTTTATAACTGTATATAGGGCTAAAAGTGACTTGAGTTGAGTTAAGTCAAATTTGTTAAAGCTCAAGCTTAACTTGATAACAGTAGGCTTGACTTGAGTTAAAGTTCGATAAGAAGTGAGCCTAATTTTTAAGTTTGAGCTCAACTCACTAAAAGATCATCAAATTTGAGCTAACTCACAAACTGTTCAAACTCAATGATGACTCATGAACTCTAGTTAGATACAAATTAAGTTTTCAAATTTAATAAGTTTGAATATTTAGTCATAAAAATATAGAAGTAATAGTAATAATAATAATAATAATAATGGGTCAAATATAATAAAATTTAAATTTGACTTATTTAATAAACAAATTCAAACCCTTAACTCAAACTCAATTAATAAGTCCAACTTGTTAAGCAATTAACAAACCAACTGAATAATAATAATAATAATAATAATAAATTGACTTAACTCCGCTTCTAACCTAAACCATATTATTTGCAGAGGGGATTGTATGGAAATCTTCCATTTCCAAATCTTGTCCCTTCCCTAAGTCTCTCATGCCGCACACTCCAGGGCCATGATTGATCGGCTTCCTGTCTCTCATATCTTCTGCTGTGTTGTCTCTATAATTTTTATTCTGCGGCGAGCCATTGGCTTAATATGCAAATTGCAAATTGACTTTTGTCCAATACACGTAAGGGTGACATATCTCCATCTATAACCATTGTATACCTTGCAGTTGCAGTCATCCATTAGCGGTGGCATTATAGTTGATCATATATGTATCAGAAACAGAAAGCACAAGGAGCATATGTTCACAATAAATAATTCACTATTTATTGCAACGTGGATATAATTTTAAGTGTATATTTAGATTAGATTTTATAAATTTAATTTTAGACAAATATGATTCTTCAATTTATTTTATCTTCATAAAAAAATGTTTATAATAAAATGATTTATATTTAAAATTTTTTATTTGAAAAGTAATATAAAAATATAAATGTTATTTAAATAATATTGATTAAAATCACTTTTAAATATTCAACTTATCAAAAAGAATGAGTAAATACTCACTTTAATCCTTCAAGTTACATTGTGATTCACTTTAATTCATAAAATTTAAAAATTAACTTTTTACTCTCTAAAGTTAAAAAATATGAGTCAAGTTAGTTCCTAACTTCATTTTCCTTATTGTACTATCACGTTTTCGTTGATGTGTCACGTTAAATTACATGGTAGCATTATACGCGGCCTCTGAGATAACATCGATGAAGAATATGTTCGAATTAGACTCTGAAGTTTTTGAAAATATATCAAAAAAGTCTAAATCTTCAAATTTCTCTTCTTTCCCTTCATAAACCCTAAATCCCTAATCTTCCCCAAAACCCACTAATTCCTCTGTCATTTTCATCAAAATAAATAAATTTATGGTTGGTGTTGGAGTGCTTTGCTTCTGCTAAGGAAAATGGGGGTCTTGTTGATCACACTAGTTACCCTCTTGAGAGCTTTCTGAGCTCCCGCTTTCACTACAAGAAGAATCTTAGGCACAGTAAAGACATCTACATGTACAGGTAAATTGCCCGTGCTTTATTGCTATATGGATGATAAGATTCTAGGCACTAATATGATAAGTGTCAAGTTATCAAATTTGAAATATATATTTGACTAATTAACACCAAATTTGGCTCGTTTATGTGGTGCAAATGTTTTTAAACCACTGATCAATCGAAGGGACAACTTTAATGTGTTTTTGCTCGAAAATAAATTTGATGTCATAATAAATAAGGCTGACCTTACGCGAGTAATTTTCCCTATGTAAGTTGGTATCACTTTGTCTTCTTTGTATATTTGAGTCTTGGGGCTATTCCATTCTTTCTTTCTTTGGTCATTGGGCTTTTCGATTTCTCAAGCGTTTGTTTAGTCTGGACTTTGTAATAAGGGTCCAATTTTTTTTTTTTCACTAATGGATTGAAAAAAAATAATTGAAAACAAAAGCTTTTCTAATCTAATGACCCAAAATATGATGATCAATATTGGACCTTGACTCTAAGGTCTAGCATAAATACTTCCATTTGGAATAGTAATAACTATTGCCACCCAAGCTCCCTCTTAAAACAACAAAACTTGGGAAATTAAGTATTGTAAGTTAATAAAAGTGTATCCATTTTGGGATGAAGCCAAAAGTCCCTTGTAGTGACTTCGGGGATGGGGATGGGGACGGAGAATATGCCCCTAGTCTTGTGGGGATCCCTGCCCCAAAGGCAATATAGTGATTTATTTTTTTATAGGTTAGACCACTTGGGTGTAAGAATGGCCAAAAAACCTGCCCCTGCAATTAACACCCGCAAAGGGTGGGTATGGGAGGGAAGGTTTTACCCCCACAGGGAATAAAGATAGGGAATTACTATTTTACGCTGTGTATACCTGATATAAAATTACTATTTTACGCTGTGTATACCTGATATGAAATTATTATTTTACCCTTACATATATATAAGTTATGAAACCCTAAATCTAAAGTGTGTGAGTCTATCCTCTGCCTTCTCTATGTGACTACATCTCTCCTCCCCCTCACTTCACTCACTCTTCCAACCTTCAGAAATTAGAGGTTCTGCGTGGCCACCATTAGCCGCTGGCTCACCGCACACTAGCCAGCAGCCATTGTCGGTGATAGGTCCGCTCAATAGCTACAAGCAGCGGCACATTGTGACAACTCCGCTATCCATCCTCAACCCACCTCGGACCTGATCAAAGCTCACGGCGGCAGCATCAACCAGCCACTGTACACAACGCACTATGGTAGCTCCTTCACCTGAGGTAATGTGATATGACTTTGAGTAACTGAGTTTTTATTTTTCTTTCATTTTTTTTCCGTAAACTCCTTAGTTTTTAACTACTGGAATTTGAAACTATATAGTTAATAGTTCTATGAGTTTTTTAATTCCTACTCATTTTTGCATACTTCTCAAATGAAATTTAATTATTGGGTTAACAAATTTAATGGTTTTCTATTCTATTTGTATGTTGTGGGGAGTGCTGTGTTTATGTTGGTAAAAGGAAGTAGTTTTTTTTTTTGTTCCCCTCTTCAACAAATTTTATGTTAGTTTTGCTCAACATGGCTTAATAGTGCCACCATTTATTCTAGAGTTATGTGTTTTTTACTCTGCCTCAAATTGACTAGTGTTTAAAAAATTGGGTGGAGGCAAGTATTTTGTGGGCTTTATGAATTATAAGGTGAAAACAAGTTTCTAACATGAGTTTAATGTTCCTAGTTCTAGATGTTTACTTTCTAGCCAAAAAAAGAAAAAAAGAAAAAAAGATCCTGATGTTTTCTAGAACTCACTAATATTCATTCTATTATATATTACATAATATCTTATGTTGCATTTTGCTCACTGATAAATTTTCTTTGGTTTTTAGCAAACCATGAATCTATACTCTTTTAGGAGCTTATTGATTTATAATTGTTATACATGCTTGATTTGTAGAATGTCTACGATTCCAGCTTCTACTCTTATCAACAATGAGGAAATTCAATGACCTGTCACATTAGTAGATGAAACTGCTACTCATAGTCCTACTCTAATTGTTAGTGGATCATGATCATCTAATGTCAATATGGAAAGTAGAGAAACCAAAACTCAAAGTGAAAGCTTGGCTCTAGATGACAATTCAATGTGGGCACAATTTTAGATCCTAGGATAAAATGCTACTATTAAATTACTTCTTTCCCCAAATTTATGGAGATACATCAGCCACTGAAATAGAAAAGGAGAAAACTATTTGTCAAGATTTGGTAGCTAAGTATAATAGCAAGATCAAGGGCAAGGAAACTAACTCTTCATCATCAAGGTCTACTATGACAGATACTAGTACATCTTCTATTGGAAGGAAAGAAAATTGGAAATCAAATTTTGCAATGTATGCTATAATCAGCAATATGTTAGGATAAATCCTAAGTAAGAGTTGGACTTCTATTTGAAAGAGGTAGTGTTGCCTAGTTCAAATGAAGAATTTGATATTCTAGCTTAGTGGAAGATCAATGGGTTAAAATACCCAACTTGTGTAGATGATTGCTAGATGTTTTTTGGCAATTCCTATCTCTACTGTTACTTCAAAGTCTGCATTTAGTATAAGTGGTTGCTTTCTTACTCCACATCGTAGTAGACTGCGCCCAGATACATTGGAGGCAATGATGCGTCTCCAAGATTGGTTATGGGCTAACATCACAAGTAACTCATAACCAAGTTTATTTATTTAAATCAAATAGCTATATCAATTCACATCCATAAATTTATAATTACTTGATTTTATTTTATTTTTTGTTTTACTTAGGTGATTCAAGTTCAAAAGGGCACACAGAGTTTAATGGAATACTAGTAGATCTTGATATTGAAGATACTGCTAGTGAATTTTTATATATGCTTCTATTTATAACATTCACAATAATATTGCTTGTTTACGTTTTTATTTATATGTTTATTTTGTAGGAATCAATTTGTCCAAGTTAAAGTTGCAGGAAGAGTTCCATGATGAGGCCATAGTGATTGATTATGCTGTGTACGTGGCTTAGTTGAAAGCTAATATTTAGTTGGGCTAATGTTCTTATTGCTATTTAAATTAGTTGGACTAAGGTTTAGATTCGGAACTTGGATTTATTTGTGCTTATTATATGTTGGACTAGTGATTGGACTACTATTATGTGTTTATTTTTATTTTAAGTATTTTAAGTTATTAGAATTTGGATCGTGAAATTGGATTGTTACTTGTGTTGGTGTTTACTTTCATTTTAAGTATTTTATGATATTAAAATTTATTTATTTAATTTAATTTTTTTTAATTTTTTAAAATTTTTAACATTATAATGAGTACTCATGGATATCTGCAGATACTCGCAAATCCGCGAGGAAGTCAAAAGCGAGTATCCACATGGATATAGGGCGGGGGACGGAGCAAGTATTTATCTGCAAGGTGGGGGCCTGTTGACATCCCTACTTAGGCTTAATAATTTCACACATATTTATTATATTTAATATTATTCTAATAAAAAAAACAAAACTCTAACTTAGTAACTCACTGAATTTGAACTCTCTCGCCTAGCTAGCACGCTAATCAACCTCCTTCCTACTTTGCCCTATTCATGTTGTCCTATTTTCCTTTTCCTCCCTTTGTTTTTTATCACTAGCGACCAGCGACTATCACCGCTAGAGCTGTCAAAATGGACTGGGCTAACCCACTTCGGGTCAAGCTATTTTTGGGTCGGGTCAGATCGAGTTAAGTTAGTTTCAGACTAGCAAAATGCTAGTCCAACCCAATCTTATTTGGGCCACAAATTGGATCCTAAGCTAGTCTATTAGTTTTTTAAATACAATAAATACAATTAAAATATAGATTTTTTTTTTTTTAAAAAAGAATGATCTTATTATTGTTTTATGATTCATTTGAAAAATCTATGGACAAAACTATAAATTTTTTTCGGCAAATAGACTTGACAGTTTTACTTGCTACAAAAGTGAAGTGAGGGTTTTTTATTATTTTTTTTGTCAACATAATTTTTTGCAATTTAAACTTTCTTTAAGTGAAGAAATGAGCCAAACAATCAAAGCTCATATAGTAATGACTCATGTTTGAAGCTAGTTATTTAAAAAAAAAAATAAAGAGTTGTTAGGGCCATCAGTCTGACTTGGCCCAAAGTGGGCTAGCCTAATTCAAGCCGAGCCAAATCGGGTTGGGTTGAATCGGATGTTGAATCGGATGAACTTCATTTTTTACTCCAATTTTTCAGCCTAATCCATATATTTTTTTTTCAGGTTGATCTGGCTAGCCCATTAGGCTCAAACCATTTCGATAGCTCTAACTACTGCCACCTCCACCCAACTAGCAACAAGAACCAGGAACCAGGAACCAGGACACGTGAACTAGATCGGCGATAGAGGAAATGCGAGCTAGCAGCGCTGTGAAGGAGATCAGCGATAGCAGCAAACTATGCTCAAACCATCATCAAGCCACCATCCAATGAACCAGCAGCGAACCACTATTGAGTCAAGCCACTGGTGAATCACCATTGATCCAGTTAGCTTGTCAGAAGAAATAAGTTAGCTTATTGTGGTGTTGATTTTCTAGGTTTGTGATGTTGTATTGACGTAAAAGAAGTGGAAGCCTATTACGTTAGCTTTAGGGTCTTTGCGGATCTCTGCAAAGGGGGAAAGGGTAGGGATTTGTGGGAATCATGGATGGAAGGAAATTTTCCCCACCATACATAGGGATTTAGGATCAGGGATCGGGATAAGGATGGGGGAAATCATGGAGACTCGGGTTAGGGATCAGGGGAGTAATCCCTACCCCGCCCTGCCCCATTGCTATCCTTATATTCATTCTATAGTATAAGTTCACTAAAATGGTTATTTGCTATAAAATATGATTCTTGAATTATAGTTAACGATGGCTATAAATTTTACTTTTTGATGAAAAAATTAGTTATTAACTAAAGTGAAAGACTTGCTCTACATGAAGAAAAAAAAAGAGTAAAGCCTAATTGACGTTTCTCACATTTTACAGTAATTTTAACTTAATTCCAAAAGCTTTTTTTTTTTTTTAAAGTTCTATTTATGTCTTTAACGTTTTTAAAATCTTTCAATCTTACTTTTTCAATAGACGACATTTAAATTATAAAGGAAAAAAGCTAATATTAAGGTCAAATTATAATGTTAGTGATATCCAAACACACCAATAGAGATTGTTTACCTCCAATTCTCCAGGAAAAAAATTTGAATATAGATTTTAGTAAGAGAAAGATTAATTGAGTGTTAAGGGGTATAAATTAAAAAGGAAAACTTTCACATTTTACAAAAATATGGGGGAAAATTATGATAAACAATATTATTCCATTCGGATAAGTAATGTTACTATCACTAACATTATAACTAGATTTTCATATCAGTATTTTTCTGTTTATAATTTGAATGCTGAAATGGTAAGATTAGGATGTTTTAAAAATGTTAGGGGCGTAAATAGAACAAAAATTTTTTTTGGACTAAGTTGAAATCATTGTAAAATATTAGGGACGTATATAAGGCTTTACCCAAAAAAGAAAGTATACTTTCTCCATGTCAAAAAAGAAGAAGAAGAAGAAGAACATATACTTTCTAATTTATCTCTAATTTGAATCCCTGAAAAGAATGATGGTTTTGATTTTAGGGGTGAGAGGGCATTTTGCAACCATGAATGTCGCTACGAGGGAATGCTGTTGGAGTGAGGCTAAGAAAATTTGGCACTGAGGGTGTTTATGGGACTTAGTTCCTTTTTCTCTACAACCATATTTAGCCCTCCCAATCATTCTAGCTTGCTTCAAAGTCAATGGGCTTAAAATAACTCCTTCATTTTTAGTTTTTTAGGTTAATTTCCAGGACAAAAATAGTCCTTGAAATCCTGGATTACTATACTTGGATTTGCTCTACCTACTTCTCTCCTTTTTCCTTTTTTTTAATCAAAACCACAGGTATCCTCCTATCGAATTGGTTACTCCATACTTAGAACTTGAACGTAAGACCATTGGCTAAAGGAAAAGAGCATCAGCCACTCCAACTGGCCATGTGTTGGTACTTCTTTGGAATAGCTATTATTATGGTTTATGAAAAGAAAGAGAAAAAAAAAATTGGGAATTTAAACATTTTTGACATAGTTTTAAAAATTTTAAAAATTAATTTGAACCTACGTTTCATCGATGCTACTTTAGAGGCCATGTGAGATGTCACAATATCACTTAACATGACCCATAGGCAAAAACATAATGACACACTAACGAAAATGGGCTAAGGCTAGCGTAACCCACGATTTACAATCTTATGAACAAAAAATTTAATTTCCAAATTTCAATAACCAAAGTGACTCAAACATGTAACTTTAAGAACTAAAGTGAACATTTACTCTGATTTTTATTTTGATGAGACAATTATGTTCACTTTTGTACTTGATCATTTATGCTTTTTTCTTTTCTTGGTTAATAATAGCTTTCTTTCTTTTTTTTTTTTGGGTTAACGGTCAATAATGCTTTTTGTTGAGATATTTGTATTATTGTATGACAAATATTCCACATTATTTTCGCACTAAAGCACTTTTGTATTGGGCCATATGGCCTGTATGCGGTTCAATAAAATATGAGACGTGTTGGTTGGCCTTGAAGCACGAGTAGTGTTGGGCCTCAGTGCTGTCCAGTTTTTCCTTGCAAGGGGTATGAAAGGCATTATCTAAGGTCGACATGAAAAAACAAAGCATTCTCTGACAAAAAAATTTACAATTTATGAAGCCATTCATTTTGTAAGAAATAAGAACGTGGTACGCAAAGCTTCCCAGGCTTTTCTATCTTGTTAAAAAAAATATTGACCCATAAAACTTGCATCTCTCAATTGTCATGAACAATGCATTTACACTATTTAGTCAATGTATCAGCAGAGTTCTGACTGTTGATGTTGAAAAGAAAGGTAAATTATTGAAGGTCAATCTCCTCCCCTCTCCTCTCCCCAATACTATTAATATTTAGAATTTATTAAATTTTAACTAATAGGATAAATCTCTCTTAATACTAATATTTTTCTATCTATTGAAGATCAATGTTGGTTTATTATAATATAACATTTGGCTGATAAAGGCCTAATTAATTTTATACCCTAATTAAGAGTGCAGTGGTTAGAAAAACATAAACTGTTCATTATAAGATAAATTTTTTTAATATTTATTTTTTATTCACAATGTTTGAATTAAAAATATTATTTAAGAACAATAAGTACCGTAGCATTTTAATTAATCAAATCAAATATTAGTGACCAGCTACGTTTCAATTTGGACTAGGGCTAGTGACATTTCTGTACATTAATATGCATCAAATGAACAGCTAAAAGCCAATAATCAAACACTCTCGGATGATTTTTTTTTTTTAATTTTTAATTGAAAAATGCTTGAATATAACGACAATGAGTCATTTCAAGATACACCACCACCTTAAGATCTTCTAAATTAGGCTGAACGTGCTGCACCATAAGATCCAAGATTGTAGGAAGCTATTATTGCCTTCCAGACTTATAGCTATCAGTATTATCAAACTCGAACCGCTAGTTACATAATTCCACATTTTTATTCTACATTCCCTTGGCTCCAGCTGTGTATTATGGAATCAATGAATGCCAGCTTGCCAAGAGAGAAAGAAACAAACTGAAAAGGGTGGGACACTTGGAGGAGATTTCAAACTCCAGCAGATAAGAAAAAGAATTTTGTCTAGTGAACACTTTTGGTTAGGACATGTCACAATTGATGATCGGACACAATAAGCCAAAGTATGTAAGACCCAGAAGAAATTGACAAAAGATAATTGATGAACCAAATCACACAACTGGTGAATAAGTAATCAATTACAATTTGATGAATAGCATTTAACATTAATAAATTCTCCGGAAACTTAAATATTTTGATTTAGTTTAGCTTTTTAGAATTTCCCTATAATTATTTCAAGGCTTTTCCAACGAAACGTTACCGTAAAAAGTCAAAAAAACAAAACGATGTATCAATAAGTAATTGACTGATTACAACATCAGTTAAAAAATTGCACACTTTTAATATTGTGACATAACTAATTCTAGTACGTTATTCTTTTTGATACATTTTTAGTAAGTTATTTTAAAAATGCATATCTTTAATTGTTAGTTGCAAATACAAAAATCAATAATTACAGTATATAAATTAGTAAAATTTTTATTTTTTTTATCTAAACTACCAATATATAAAATTTATTAGACTCTAATTAATCTTTAACTAATCTACTATAAATCATATTAATCCATTATAAGAGTAAAATTCTCTCAAAAGACCAAGACTTGAGTAGGAGATTTTATTAAAAAATAAGTACCAAATTATAACTTTATTTTTATAACTTTTTTAAATAAATTTAGCATAATAACAAGGATGGAGGGAATAAACCTCCAAGGTTCTTCCATCCAACAAAGAGACACAAATGAGGGCAACACTCAGCTCTCCATTACCATGGAGGTTTTGGAAGTTGGAAACCAACATGTCATCCAACCGTAAGAGCAGTGTCAGCAGCAACAATCGTGGTACACGTGTGTTGACAGAGACGATCCACGTGTCAAGCGTGCACTACAGGACCAATTTCTCAAGACCAATCGAAACCTCAGAGAACACTATGCAATTTGCATGCCCACTTCAAAAAGATTTTAAGGATGGCACTCAATTGAACCAACAGAATTAGATGGACAAGGGTCCCGCATCGGTGTGTTGGTCACCCACGCTTCAAAGTCAATTCAACTCCAAAGTAATCCACTCGCGGTCACTGCCATCCAAAACTCAACCGCGGTCCCCATATATAGAAATCTCATTTGTATTGTCTGTATGCTGCTATAAGTTTACAAGTTTAAACGACTAGCAATGTGGAATATGACTCAAACATGCAAATCTTTTTATCTACTCCTTTCAATCCATAATAAATGTCATTTTGACAAAATTACTGCATAATTGTATTTAAATACGTTGATTTAAGAATGTTTTAATTTTGTCAAAGTAATAATTATTATGGACTAGAGAGATGTAAGAATTGGAAATTGTTTTAATACAGTGCCAAGAATTTGAACTTTGGAAGAATCAATATCATTACTGGTACTCACAAACTTAATACACTTTAAAAACTCTCACATGGGGCATGTCTATGTGCAGCCCTCTCAGTGGTGCGTTACTTTATTAATTTTCTCCATAAAGCTGGAGAGAACAGTTTGTGTAAGAGATTTAAAAAAAAAACTAGCAATTTCTCGTGCACATTTCTTTGTGTAATCAGCAACCCCACCACTTGGTGGATTCATTTGCAATTGTTTAAGGCAAAGAGCAATATGAGAGCTCAAATCCTTTTTAGGAGTGGGATGTGTGGGGAGGTGGGTCTTGCAGAGTTTCAGTAATCATGCCTACCTTTCTCTTCACTTGTTGTCATCAATTCTGGCTTCAAGACGACAACACCATCACACTCCAAAACCACCTCCCAAAAACACCAGAGATTAGTTCCAAAAGTGAAAAAGGAAGAATTGAAGCTGCTATTCATGAAGCTTTTCTCATCCTTCATCCTTGTTCTCTTGTTCAATTATGGCTTTTCTGAGCCTGGTGTTGGTATTGGCTACCAACTCATGGTGGCAGTTCCTGTGGAGTATGACATGGATTTCAAAGGGAGGGCTATTCTTGTGGAGGCCAATCAGACAGCACCAAATTTCAGAGTTGCATTGAGCATTGAACCAATCAATGGGAGATATTCATGCTCATTGGAAGTTTTTCTTGGGGATGTTAAGGTGTGGGATTCTGGACATTACTCCAGGTTTTATACCGCTGAGAAATGCTTGCTAGAGCTAACTATGGATGGTGATTTGAGGCTGAAAGGACCAAAAGAGCATGTGGGGTGGAAGACTGGGACTTCTGGACAAGCTGTGAAGGTAAAAATTATAGCACGACGCAAACAATTGGTGTTAGTAGTAGTTACCTTTACTATCCTGCATAGATATAATCAATTAAGCTGCATTGCATAGAGTCTAATACTTGAACCATTGCTTTGCCTCAATTTGACAGTGAAAGTGTGAAAGTAAAAACTATGTCACAAGTTCACAACACAAACCATTGGTGTTACCTTCCTCTGTGCATAGTTATATCCAATTAACCTGCATTTCATAGAGTCTAATACATGATATGTTGTTTTCACTTAATTGAAGCAGAGATTGCAGATACTGAGGACGGGCAATCTAGTGCTTGTGGATGCAATGAACAATATCAAATGGCAAAGTTTTAATTTTCCAACGAATGTTATGCTCCGGGGCCAGGTACTTGATGTGGCGACTCGCTTGACATCTTTCCAAAGCAACTCAAGCTTGTTCTACTCTTTTGAGATTGAGAACAACAGGGTTGCCCTGTACTTGAATTCTGGTAATTTGAGGTATTCTTACTGGGAGTTTCATCCTTCCATGAATAGAAGTATTACATATGTTAAGCTGAGTTCAAGAGGGTTGGTGTTGTTTGATGTCAAATACAAGAAAATGGCAGAAATTCAATCACCAGGGATTCAACCGCTTCGGTTTCTAGCACTGAAGAATGATACAGGAAACTTTGGCCTCTACTACTATTCACTAGAGAAAGCAAAGTTTGAGGCCTCTTTTCAAGCACTTAACAACACATGTGATCTTCCTATAGCTTGTAGGTCTTACGGAATATGTACATTTGCTAATTCCTGCTCGTGCATTCAGCTTCTCACAAAGGAGGGTAGTTCTGATTGCAGTGGTGATACTTCTGGTGGCTTTTGCAATGGCAAACAGGCAGAAATGCTAGAACTAGATAATGTGAGTAGTGTGCTCAAGGGTGTTCCTAAAATGGTCAATATTAGCAAAGAAGCATGTGCAAATTTGTGCTTACAGGACTGTAAATGTGCTGCTGCTTTGTATTTTAGGAATGCAAGCACGGATTCGCCAGAATGCTATCTTTACAGGCTAGTCCTGGGACTCAAACAGGTAGATAAAGGCACAGGATTTAGCTATATGGTTAAGGTTCCAAAGGGAACTGGTAGAAGTCATGAGAGGCATAATGTGAAAAGATGGGTTTTGCTTGTGGTAGGAGTGGTTGATGGACTCATTATTTTGCTTCTTGTTGGAGGGTTTGTCTACTGGTTGGTCAAAAGAAGAAGTCATACCTTGCATTCTCAGGCCAACAATTCATGAGCAGTTGAGCCAAAGGGATCCAGGTTCAATTTTTAGATTCATCCAAGGAAAAAAAATGAACATAGAAAAATCATTTATTTAAACATGTAAACACAATTTTGGTTGTTTTGGATAGACTGACATTCATAGGTCACCCATGTAATTGACAATTCTTGGTAATGTCTGCAATACACACACACAACTTCTTTTATTCTTCAATGCGGGAAACAGAAATGTCAACTTTTGAAACTTCAGTCAATTTCTCCAAAGTATGCATGTTTGAATCCTTCATGATAGTGACTTTTCTGATTATGAATCATTTTAGTAGTTAATTATCTTGAGATCAATTACCCTAGTAATAAATTTCCTCTATGAAATATGATACAGTTAAATATTATTTTGGATTATATCATAGAGAATAATACCAAGGGTAGACTTCTGTTAGGTTGGGATATGAGAATATCTCCCTTGTTGGTTTTCCATCTCAAATTGAGATCTCAACATCAGGCTCCATTATGTCCTATGCAAATGCAAGCAAAACATAATCCCTAAAATGGGAATCATTATGCATTTTGCTTGCACTGGTGTTGCCATTTATGTCTTATCATTAATATGGTATCTAACAATGGTAGTGAAAGTTTGGAACTCTCAGGTTTCATTACTTTCCCAAGGGATTTTTTCAATTCACTCTTTACAAGTGCCCTTTGCAATGTTGTACTAAATTGAATACCTGTATCTTATAATAGCGGTGAGGAGGCTTAATTATCTTGCTAGAATTGGTGATTATACATTAGTCATACATAACACAGAATTCAATCATACGAAAATAAGCATTAATTGGAACTGTTAATGGTCGTTGGTTGATTGAAATATTATGTGGCTATTCTCCCTCTTGCATAACCCACGATGCCCTAGTGTTGACGTGATGGGTGGCTTGTTTTTCACCCTCTGTGGACAAAAGTCCAAGATGTAGCCGAGCTACATGTTTGCATAGGAGAGTAAATGGCATTGAATGCAATTTATGTTGATGTGCTTTGTATCAAAACACAAAGATTGCTATCCATTTTCAGGCAGCGAATATCAGCTTGTTAGCATGCTGCTCTTTGACAAATTGGAAGCACATTTAAGGCACATCACGCTTAAGGCTTCTATATAAACCCATTGGTGCCAGTCATTTGAAGCATTGAGCAGAGAGCAACACTCAATATTCTGAGAAGAACCAATACTTGGTTTGTCTTCTCTTTTGTAATATATTTGGAGTGCTAAGTATATACACTGGTGAGAAAATACTGCGAGATATTGCGAGATATTTTGGATATATTTGGGATTTGAATTTAAGTGAAGTGTGATCACTTTTGTATTCTCTGCCATATTTTCTTAATAAAATATTTGGTTGTTGCCTTTGACCGTGGATATAGGCTTATAGGCTATAAGTCGAACCACGTTAATTTCTTGCGTCATTTGTTCTTACGCTTCCGTATATTTTATGCTACTTTATTTGTGCCTAATTTTGTAGGCCACCTCCACATTTTATAACACTTAGAAGTAGAATCATCATTTTCAGCAAGCCTTACGAGTTTCAGAATCAAGCTAGAATAATGGAGTACAAAGCTACAATGAACATCCATGATTAATACAATTTCAATGATCTTTCACTAAAGTCTCTGTAACACAATACTGGACGAGTCTGTATTTCGCACCTTGAAAATATACAGTTAGCAATGTGGTTCAAGTGAAAATATAGGATACAAAGCATACATGAAATGCTATTGAAGCAAAGCTTCTGCAGAATCATTTAGCATGGAGAAATATTATTTGAACATAACAAAGCATAGACATAGTAGATGAATGTTAGTATGGGTGAGTATCGAGGTACATATGTATTGAGGTGAAAAAGAGTTGTGTATATTTATGTGAGAGAGAGATGTTGTATTTGGTGTTAAAAGATTATATACAAATAGCATAACTCTTTAGCATGTGACAGGAACATTTTATTACTTAGACCACTGCAAAATCTGCTATCACAGTCAAAACTAACTGTTTGATGCATGATAAGAGCAGGTCTTATATTAAATATCATTTGCTAAAGGTTTAAGACTTAAGAGTGTGATAATTTAACACTATTTTTTTTTTCACCAAAAACAAACTTGGTTACTTCTTCACTTTAACCATTTAAGCATCCTCTAAGGTGCATCACAAACTCTGTCCACAAAGATCACTGCAGTGCTTAATCTATGGTTGTGTACATTCAACTAAAAAAGGGGCTTTCATATGTGAACTAAGCAGAATGGAAGAACCATACATTGTGAAGAAAATCCCCGGAACTAATAGTGTTAGTCTGTGAGTGCGTGTACAGCTACTGTAATCAATGCGTTGAACAGACACCCACCAATTACTTCTCCTTAAATTTTCCTATTAAATAACCAACTGCTACATTGAGATATTTTATCTGGATAATCATATTGACGAACTTTCAACCAATTTGAAGAATGCGAAATCTTTCAATTGTATATTAGTCCATTATAGTTTATTTAGTTTTGCCTAAACACAGATGGGTTCAATGATGGTAATATCTAATAAGATTAAAAATTAAGAATCAATCCTTACATCATCTAACTGTGTAAAAATTTCCTGCATTGATCATGAAGGTTGGGGCTGAACAAGAGCACATAAGAGGATCTAATCAACAATGAAAGGATCTATTTCCTTTAAAAATTTTTGAGTATTTGCTCAAAACGCAATGTTGATCCAACATTAATCTTTATGAGCACGGATTATATCAACATTATTGCTGCGTTTATAATATTTATTGGCAAAGGAGTGTGCATCTGTGTGTGTAAATAACTAAATGTATGTAAACATAAAACAGGAACACCCACCCACCTGGTTGATTATACAATAATATATGCACATTTAATAATTACAAGAAGGGGCAGGGGAAATCATGTATTTCTGATCAACAATTTACATTTTCTAATTCACATACGAATGGCTCTCTCATCTACTTGACCTTTAGGTTGTGTATGTGAGTTGGTGTCTTGGAGGGGAAAGGAGAGAAGAGAAGCATTTGAAGAGTAACAATAAATCTATTTTACTTTTAAAACCTTTCCCTTCTATCCATATTTCTCCAAAACCTTAACTCACAAACACGCCCTTAGAGAAAACAAAGGAATCTTCGTTAGGCTGAGTTCATCACTTTAATTTCAAGAATGAACTACTATAATACTAGCTTAGAAACCACCAATTAGCAAGTTTTAACATTGTTGAAGATAACATAGACATTAATTCATAAACTACTCTAGTAAGAAACAACTACTCCTCCATAACTCTTGTGGAGAGATTGCATAACCCCTGTGCTTCTGGAGTCAAATGAGTATTAATCTTATAAGCTGTTTAAATAGACCAAACCTATGAAGATATCTTGTGATCTTGCTAAATAAAAAAGAAACAACTGCTCATCTATTGATTCGTAAAGAAGCAAGATATAATTTCAAATGATTTGGCCCTAGTCCTACAGCAGAGGAGACATTGTTCAAACAAGGGCAGTAGATTGCAATATCTCATTTCCTGATGGAACATATGCTCATAAACCACAAAAGACACTTTGAATGGCATGAAAACGGAATAATATTGTGACAAAATATATTTGCAGAATATCAATTGTGTTTTAGTGGTTATTGGTGTCCAAATATTCTCTTAAATGATCAAAGATTATAACTTTGATTATACAATCAAGAGATGCTAGAGTGACTATTAGCACTTGAAAGCAATAGAACTACATGAAATAGTAGCTAGCTACAGCCCTGCAGTAGCTATTCAAAGTTATATTAGGTAAATCAAGATCCGAGAAAAGCTTTCAGTAGCATAATGCTTTGGTAGGCTATGTTACTATACAAAGAAGGTTAAAAAAAAATGACAAAATCAATCATAACGAGAAATAATGAACTTATATTCATGTTTTCCAGCTAATATATACCAAACTTTTTGATGTTTGAACGGCATCTTATTTATTCCATGAACTAAACGATTAATGATGATACCAATCATAAGCACAGCTTGGTAGCACTGAGAAAAGTTACAAGGTGAAAAAGGAGCTGCTAAGGGTAGTTGCACCATGAAAGTGTCTTCCAACCCCTCATTATTCTACAATAGAAAACAAAGTCATAAACTAATATTAATGGGAATCATACCATAACTCCTTTTACATTCCTCTCCCCCGATTCACGGAAAGATATGTCGTTGTGATCATTTTGTTACACTCCTAGAAGACCAAAAGATGAACAAAAAACAGAAAATGGAATTGTAAATAAAGAAGAACCATCAAAAAACCAAATTACCAATGTTAAATAATGATATTAATTCATCTGAGCCTGACATAATTACATCAACAATAATTCACTTCAACTGTGATTATGACACTCCTTCTCAGACAGTTTCTGTAACACTTGATAAATTATTATAAAACAGGGGAGGGAAAAAAAAAACCCAAACCTGGATAGAAAAAGAAAAGGAAAAAGAAGCACTCACAGTCATGGAGCAGTTAGAACCCCAGCTTGGCATAGCAGGCTTCATCTGAAAGCATGGCAGAAGGAGTTTTTCCAATTGCAGCTGCACTGCATTGGCCATAATCTGATTCTCCAACTTTGGCCACTGGTCCATTCTGGTGTACTGCCAATCAAGTCAACATCCTAATATCAGTATACAATTTTTCTCAGTTAATTAGTTGCACACATATCAATAAATTACTAAAGATAGAATTGACATTTCAGCTTATAATGTGTCCATCACTCAAATATTTGTTATTTGTTATTTTTAAGACCAAAAAAAAGAGAATAAGATGACAAATATATTAGTGATTGACTTAGTAGTTTATGTTAAAACATACATTTATCTAGACAACCAACATCCAGAGTCTAGTAGCTTTTAAGTAGTCGGCCATCTATGGGAGTAAAGTTCTATGAACATTAGTTTCTTTTTTTTTTTTCTTTTCATTAATAAGACTTAAATTCAAGACATTACTTAAAAGAAATAAATGCCGAACCACTTTTATTTTTGTTATCCCACAAATATCTTTCTGTCAGAGATAATTCTGTTCGATACTTGTATAATGCTTAAATGTGGACGACTTTCTCAGTCGAGATTCCAACCTTGGTTTGCCACATGGTGGACTAATTCCTTTATGGCTAGATCAAATCTCAGTTGGTGAATGTCAAACCATTTAAACCAACCAAAGTTGTCCTAGTTTTGATAAAATATGAATGAAGTATGCTATAAGAATTTAATAATTTGGTACCTTTATATAATTTTACTATTTAATTATAATTAAATTCACCTTAATCTTTTAAATTTACACTTTTTTTTTTTAGTTCATGAAATTATTAGTATCCGGGCCCTATTACCAGGAATTAGACCTAAAAAGCACAGACATGGACACAAAGACAGAGAGATACACCAAATCCATAAAATAACAGAGCACAGACATGACATATATATATATAAAAGAAAGATTCGTAAGTCAAAATTTACAATACTTTTAGATATTTATAGATATGTTAAACTACCAATTTTCATTACTTTCTAAGCTCATCCCAAGAAATATGGAGCACTTTTAATTTATACATGTGTACTTCCATTTTCTATATCCCTTTCAAAAAACATGAGGCATTATTTCTATTGATATCTCAAAAAAAATTTCTAAATAAACTTAGATTTTTGGGCCTTTGAATTCTTTTTGGTTCTATCAAATGATTGAGAAAAAAGTACCAGGCCATGTCCTGACTATATCCGAGCCATATCCATATGATATCTGAGCTGTATTCAACTATTTTCCAATACGTGTTCGAGCTGAAAAATAATTTCTTTTAAATGAGACACATAAAACCACATGTCGGACATGTGTTACCAATGTGCATCGATGTCCCACTTGTATTGGATACACAGACACACTATCAAATTAGTGTGTCTATTCTTCATAATCTAGCTTGACTCGATGGAAGTCCATATATATATATATGCACATGAGTAAAATTAGGGATGTAAGTGAATCAAATTGATCTAATGAATCTGAAGATCCAAACCAAATCGATGTAATTGGTTCGGATTGGTTTAGGCAATCAGTTTGTTTTTAAGATGGAGCCAAACCAAACTAATTATTATTGGTTCGATTTTAGATTTATGATTTTTTAGTCTAATTATCCAAATACTAACGCGATCACTCGATCTACTTTTTTATTTTTTAAAAAAATTTCTAATATTTTAGAGTTTTACGTATAAGTTTCTAGTAATATAGTCATTTTTTTTTATCTTTTCTATTAATATTTGTTTAAGAAATTTATCTATTTATACCATTATTAAGTATATCATATTCAAGCTTTACATTATTGTTAGTTGTTATAAAAATAATTTTTTAAAAAAATATATAATTTTTTATTTTTTACTTTAATCTAATGACTCAAACCAAACCAACTCGATCTTCATCGGATCGATTTGGTTCAGATATGTTGAAAAAAAAATTTTAAATTCAAACCAATATCCAATTAAATTTGATTGGTTCGAATTTATTTTTCAATCAAACCCAATTCAAATCAACTTGTTTACAACCCTAAGTAAAATTAACATATGATAGTAAATTTTTTTTTAGTAAGTTTTTTTTGTATCAACATAAGTTTTTTCCGCTGTCATTGTTGGTCGCAAAGCCTGCCATGAGCCCATGACCGAGCTGGAACTTGGTAGGCCAAATTTCTTCAATCACCAATCTCTGATGATAATTTTCTTGTTTCGCTGCCAATAAAATAATCACAAAGATGATCGATTGACACTGTCACTAGTTCTTTTAAAATTGATTGATCTAATCTTACCTTGACTATTTTAATTCAAATTACCTATTTTGTTTTTCCCAAAAATAAAAAACGGAATTGTACCGCATTGTGTGTGTGTGTGTGTGTTGTTTTTCGGGGTCATGGAATTGATTGTCGTAGCATTAATACAGCAGGCCAACAAACCCGTTGTGTGTGTGTGTGTGTGTGTGTTGTTTTTCGGGGTCATGGAATTGATTCTCGTAGCATTAAAACAGCTGGCCAACAAACCCGTTGTGTGTGTGTGTGTTGTTTTTCGGGGTCATGGAATTGATTCTCGTAGCATTAAAACAGCAGGCCAACAAACCCGCAGGCCCACGTTTAACAATAAGTGTAGCCGAGTAGCTAGTTGCCGTCATCCAGAAGAAATAATCCTACTAACCCAAAAATACAAAAAACGGAATAAATAATCCTGATAATGCCTGAATTTGTTTCTTGACAGCTGAAATCTCCTCAAAATCACGTTTGGAATCTACTGTACCGCGGACGAGGCTTTGGATCGAGGAGTCTTATAACATGGGCGGGCTTGTTGAGTTATGGAGCATGATGATTGTTGAATTTTGATCATAAAAAAATTATTGAATGACTGAAATTTATCTATTTTGTTATATAAAAATAATCTTATAATAATTTATATTTATATTTGAATATTTTAAATAAATAATTTTATGATGATTAATCAATTTTATCCTTTACACTATTATAAATTTTCTTTTCATCCACTCTGCCTCAGCCCTACCATTGCCTTAGTCGCCGGTGTAACAACCCCTATCATATAAGTTATGCTCGAGTCATGGAGTTATATTAAAATATTGTCACTGTGCTAAGAAATTTTTAAAATATGAAAAATATAATACATGGCCTTTTCACTACTTACTTTCTTACTGATTAATAGTTTCTGATACATAGAGAATAAAATAATTACACTTTAAAAGAAATTGTGACTGATATAATATACAGTGTTTACTTCCGACTAGTCGTTAGTTAGCTTCAATAGTCTCTTGGTCTGGTTTACGCCCGATTCTGGCTCAATGAATGGCACAATACTCCACCTCGCACTTGATTTCTAACTTGGATGCTGGAATGTTTACGGAAAAAAAAAACATACAAGCAGGTAGTGAGAACCTAAGGTTCTTAATAGTTAAACTCAAACCAATCTTATAGTGTCATCATAAACATTCCAGCTGCTTCGGTTTATTATGAAAATAGGAGCACATATAAACAAATAGTGGTTCAATTTTAAGTTGAAAACATCTTTCTTGAAACGGATTATATTTTATCAACCACTTACCATATCATATAACAGACATAGAAATATGAATAGCATAATATGCTTCAACAAGAATCATAATAGCATTATGACTTAATGAGATAATTGAAGATGCACATATAGATGCTCATACTTGATTGTATGCAAGTGCACTTGACTTAATTCATATCTTTCTTTAGCTTGCAACTTGATCTTGCTCTTTTGTACTTAATCTCTCTCAAGTGAATGGCCTCTCTCACCCCTGGGTAATAGCCTGCTTTTTAAGTTCGAGCTCGTACCTATATATGAGTGACGTGTTTACTTTCCTCGACCCTCACACTGGTCTATTCCCTTTAAATCTAATCGAGGGATGGCCCAAGTCTTAGATAGTACTGCTCTGGTCCACGTTAGCTGGGTCTACCTCATGCCTCACGTGATAGCTTAGTATGTCCTTCTTTCAAGTTCTTATTAACTTTTCAGTTCACCTTTGATCATGCATGTGAATGCTCTATATTCTTGAACATGACTCACATTATATTTTAATCATATTTGCATGCATGATTATCATAGACACCACATATACTTACTCATAATTTTAAATTCATAAATAATCAACTTGACTGGTAAAAACTATCAATCCATTAATCTTGTACTTTCTGCCGAAAATTCGGCAGTATGACGGATCATATCCACTTCCTTAGGAATAGTGCCAGGCTACCAGAAAGATTCAAATAGGCAACAATTCCAATATGAGCATCACATTCATAATAACAATGTAACAATATAACAAGTTGACATGAATGGGGCCTTTATTCAATTCTGCCCAAAATTTGTACATCCCACCAAAATTTCATTTTAATTCATTTAGGCCTACATTTTGGGTATGTTACAGTCTTGGTTGTCTAGTTTCCAACCCCCTTGATTCCATCTCATTTTGATATGTGTAGCTTAAGATATTTAAATTTTCCCTTAGCCTATTCGGTTACTAGCTAGAATTACACTCTTGGAAGTAAAAATTCACTAAAAATAGGAACTAAGTGAAACCATACAAAACCTATACCAAATTAAAGATCACAGGACAAGCTTTTATTCCAACAAGCTGTATATCATTTGCATGAGTATATCTTGAGATATAAGCCTCGTAACTTGACCCTACTAGACTACTCTGTTCCAGCCCGGTTTGAATTTAAGTCAATTTCATTAATGTGCTGGGAACAAATGGCAACGAATCTGACTCTAAAATATTTAGAGGATGTTCCCCTACATGTTAGCTTTCAAACAAGACTAGTTTCACTCAATTTGAAGGTGTGTGGGGTGAGTTATACCCCTCCTAACACGTACTGCTCAGAAGGAAACCCAGATTTTTAGGTTAAAATTCAAAAATTCATAACTCACTCAATACTAATCCAATGATCTTATAATTTATATGTATGGAAAGTCCTGAATGTATAGTTTCACGTAAAATTAGTTTCATTTTGTTCCAACGGCTGTAGGCAGATCCATACACTCCGTTGTATGGACCACCGTAGGTTCTTCTAGATTTTTAGATTCTGGTTTGCTCTCTATCTTATGTTCCATGCAAGATTCAATCTCAATCCCTGCAAAATACCTAATAGACCGGCCATAAACCATCACATGCATCAAGTATATCATCAAAAAAATGAAGAGAGTTGAACTCTCATATAGCTTCATCTATGAAAATAAGAAGCAGAAAATAGAAATCCTACCTCTAGATTATTGTAGATGTTGGCTAGATACAAGTTCTTGGTGTGGAAGAGGGATAGAGCTTGAAGGTAGAAGTAAGGTGAAGTGAGGAAGAAGAAAATTGAAGAAAGAATAGAGAAGAGGCAACTGCTGATGGGGTCGAAAATATCAAGGGAGGAAAGTGGAAGTTAGTTGAATTTTATGGTGTTTGAGTCATGGTGTGGTTGGTGGCTTGGGTGGTAGAGACTTGGCCACTCCTCCCCTATCTAGTGGCTCAAAATGACGTCATCCTAAGGGGGTAAAGTGGGTGAGTTCTCAGCCATTGGATCTAGGGTTTGGAGTGTTAAATTTGGTTAGTTCAGTTATGAGGTTTTTAGCTCCGAGTTCAAGCAGAATAAGCAATATCAGGTTCCGAGTTCTATGTTGATCGCTGAGTTCAACCGGAATGGACACGAGTTTTGATCTCCGAATTGATCTCCAAGCTCGAATAAAATGAACATGAGTTTTGATATCCGAATTGATCTCCAAGTCCAATTAAAATGATACGTAGTTCGACTTTAAGAAATGGGCATTTAGCCCGATTTCAGATAGAATGGAAACAAGTTCCAATTTTTAGGCAAAATAAAAAATAATTTAGAACAAGAAAAATTGAAGATGTTACAGCCGGCCCGTGCTTAATGCTGCCGATGTTGCCCCCCTCGCTCCTCATCAGAAAAGCGACATAGCAACTAGAAGCCCAATGAGATTTTCACCATTGATTTCGTCCTCGACTTCTCCGAGGCGTGCTGACACCATGTGTCTGATGGGTTTTTCTACAACACCACCAGAAACTCCATGGAGTCATCCACTGTCAACGCCATCAACAGCTGCAACTCCTCCATTTTTGGTGATGTCAACCATTTCCCGAGCAACATCGTCTCTCGCGGCTTCGCTGTTGTGCATCTTCGAAGAACTTTGCGAGGGGCAACATCGTTTCTAGTGTAACACCGGACATCGGGCAACATCGTTACCGATTTCATGTTGCATGGTGGAGGACGAGCCAAAAATAGTGTTGTACTGTGGTTGCCAAAGGTGGGCATAGCGGTGAAGGGAAGACAAGATAAAGTTGAGAGAGAAAGAGGGATAAAATGGTGATTTTATTAAATTATTTTAATTTTTTTTATCAGGGACCTTACGTGCCCCATTAATATGGATCCTTGGAATGATGGCATAGGTGATGCCTCATTAATATCGCACCTAGGGTTTGAGTCTTGACCCAAAAAAAATACCAACCCCCCCATGCAAGAACATGAAGAAGAAGAAATCTACTGTACTCATTAAATTAGAAAAGACCTTTTAAGGTCTGAAAATTTTTTGAGCTGTACTTTTAAAAATAGCCTTGATCCAAACCGCAACCCCTTTTTTGCAGGATTTGCTTTTGTCCAAAAGAATAAGCCAATTCCCTTTACATGATCCTCCTTTTCCCCAGCCATCCAAGATAATTTGATTGCAATCAAGGCGGCACCCACACGTCAAATAATCTAAGAAGTAAATAAATTGGTGTAACCTTGAACCATAATCTTGTATGCCACTCTAAAATTTCTCTCTCTCCCCCAACTCCCACACTTCAATGCAACCTTGCAATCCCTCCCCCCTTGCCGAGAACTAGAAAGGAGAAGGCACAAATGGGGCAGTAACTTGTTCACATTTGAGAAAAATGACAGAAGACAAGACTCATAAAGATGGTGCTTAGCAACCGTCGAAATCATCATGAATCACAACTTTAAATACAAAAAGGGTTCTTCTGCAGTTTCACGACGACAATGATAACGTAATTAGCATGGAACCTGCTCCTGCACTTTCCTTGTGCTGCACTTCCCTCTCTCGGCTTCCGAAAATGTCAATCGTTGTTTTAGTGTATTTTTCTTGTTTAGCTCTTCGATTGTTGCGGATAAATGGCACTTGATTTTTGTTTATTAATCCTCACATCTGATTTGATTTTGGTTTGAATTTATGCGCCTATTTAATTGAAATACTGGATCCAGATGTTGTGAAAGTTGTGCGTATTTGTTGGTTATCGATATATAGATATGGGTATTGATGTTGTATCCAGCATGAGGGTTCTAATCCTAGATTCCCAAACGGTACACCACTCTTTTCCTCTACGATCTTCCACAGTGTTCACAAATCTAATCGAAATTTCAACAAATCGATTAATTTTATTTGATTTATTTATTTTTCATTTTTGTTACAATTATGATATTTTTGTTGATGTTTTATTATTGCAACCACTTCGTCAACTAATTCTCGGTGTGATGAAAAAGATGAAGCTAAAGGAGTAGAGAAAGTGGTGGTCGTAGGCGAGGAGGGCAGCTGGGGTTTGATTGAAATAGGGTTATTCTGGAGTTGAGAGAATATAAGGTGTATCACCACCCTTTGGGAAGTATAAAAATTTAATGGCTTGGATTCAAGGTATGTGACGCACCTTTTTGTGGCACACCTTTTTTTTTAAGGAGGTGCACCACGGAACTTGTCTACAATCAATGTAATCCTCCCAAAAGGCTTCAAACTTGAAAATATCTCTATCACCAACTCTGGGTTTGTGGTCTAGAGGAATAGGCCAACTGCATGATACCCTAAACCATCCATCAATATGTTTGTCTCCTACAATGGTTTTAACATGAATTCTCTCTAAATTCTAGATTCAAAGCGTTGCTATGGTGAATCTCAACGTTATGCTGAAAATGCCAAAGCTGTCTGAAAATATTGGTTAATGAAGTTATTATGATTATTGATAATGTATCTTCTTGCTGATGTACTGTTCTTTCAATTCTTTTCTGCAAGTGATAATTTGCAAGAGAAGCTATACTCACTATTAAGTTTTGGAGTAGTATAACATTGAAAATTAATGCTCAATTTTTGGGAGATTTTTAATCATATAGTAGGGATTGAAAAACTATTTTCTCTTGTACTTTGCTATGGGGAATTGTATGTAAAATTCTAGAAATTATGGTATATCCAATGGGGAAGTAAAATTTTCTTTTTCTATGTTAAAGAGAAATATAAATTTTCAGTCGAGACAATAAAATCCCTTAAGTTTTATGTATAGTTCTCTAATAAAATAACTATACAGAATACAAAAGTTAAAAAAAGAATGAGTTTTGCTAGCCAAGTATACAAGAAGCAAAATTCAAAGACAAACCCCATTTATGTACCCAAAAAAAAAAAAAAAGAGGCAAACCCCATTTTGAATCCTATTTCTTTTTTGTGTTGAAGAAAAGTTGCATTTACTTTCGTTTCCAGCGGTGAAATTCTATCCACAAAAAGAATAAGAAGAAAAACCAAACTTGTTTTGTATAATTTTATTCCCGAACATGATTAATTCCAACTCTGTGAATGTCAATTTCAAAAACATGTTCTAGACTCAACGATACAGTAACATGATACGACACTTTGATTGAAATATGCTATCCAAGTATCCATATATATCATCGAATTACAAATTCTTAAAAAAATTGATATTCTCACACTACAATTTGCTCATGATTTTCGTACATGATTAATTAGGTGTAAATTATTAATTAACTATTTATATTTAATAATTAATGAGATTAGATTAAATTTTATTATGTTAATTATAAAATACATATAATTCATTAGAAATTTGTACTTTAGCAATCACTAATATTATGATAATCAATTATTATCACGTTAATCATACGAAATATATGAAACTAATTGATAAGAAATTTGTGTATATTATAAAGCAATTATATCGTAATAATTAATTATTGTTACATCGATTATCTAATACACATAATGTTTTCTGGTGGATCTAATAGACATAATTAATTAATAACTTATATGTACCCTTATATAAAATAAGTGAGAAAAAAGAAGTTTGAGATAAATTTTTCTTATAAAAAAGAAACGTAAAGAACCAATCTTGATGAATTGACTACCTAGACCATGCAGTATTGTGTGCTTTATGCCAACCCTGGCCTAATATATATATAATTAAATATTTTAGCTTATAGATATGTTTAGCATTGTTAAAAAAGGACCACAAAACTACAACAATCCCAAATAAACCATGGGCAAGGAATAATTGATCTCCAACTTTCACGGGGAAACGCACCGACTTACCTGATTCTGGTGAAGGACTTCATTTATTTATCAAAGCCATTACCATCTGCTTACTCGTCCTTCTTGTTTTTTATCACATAAAGAATCAAGAGACTTTCTAAGAAGAGGCTAAAAATTGCAGCCAATCTTTTAGGAAACGGTGGCCAATAGTTGCACCATCTATTTTTACATTACACTGATTAAACTAGCTAGCGTTGTCGTTCTACAACACGTTAGAAGCATATCTTGAAGGGTTGCTATCTCCTTTGTTCTATGTAATTCAGAAATGAATTTGAGTTTCAAGGCTCCTATTTTGTGGGGGTCACTACCACTTATATATTGGATTAAACTTTCTTTTCGTCTCCATTGATCTGTCACTTCTGCTGTTCCCCACTTAAAATTTGATGAAAAAATTTTTACACATCATAATTTTCACCTATTTTTAAAGTTTTAATTTTTTGTTTTAAGAATTCACTTTCGATACACTGTTAATGCAAAATATTTTTACACGGTTATCTAATTATATACTACCACATTATAAAAATATTTGATTCTTGTAATAAATACCTCAAAAATTACATATATAAGAAAATCTAATTAGTTGATAATATAAATATTTTATATTGACAATATTATCAAAATTAATCATTCTTTTCAAGCATAAAATATAAGTGAGGAGACAGAGAAGAAAACAAGAAATAGAGACAGAGAATTTTAATCCCTCATATATTAGCTGTCTTGTGTAGCCAAAATCATAAAAATAATACTTGATGTCAAAACAAATGATCCTATTGTTTCCATTTGATGCACCTTGGTTGTTCCTTTGTGTAGGTACTGCTGGCTGGACCCAACATGTGAGAAAAGAGACAAACTAGCCTTGTAACATATATGATCATGGGATTTTCCCCATCAGATTTTGTTTCCAGTTCCATGATCCACCCAAATAAGCTTGCAGGAACTTGTTCTGTTTCATAACCTAGCCCGTGAACCTGAATGTCACTTACAATATTACAACTCTCACATCAAGCAAGAAGCAACAGATTACGAAGGGGGGCAGCATATCCTTTTTGGAATGATCTGGCAACTTGAATATCATCGATCATTGGCTCAAACGGAGCACACACATGAAGGAAAAAATGTATATACTCTTAGAGTATATAAAATACATTATCATTGAACTAAATTAATATAATAACATTTATATCAAATCATAATCTCTACTAGCACACAGAGACACCAACAAATGAACAAGAAGAGTAAATGTTCACTTTATTTCCTGAAGTTGCACATACAAGTCATTTTAGTCTCTAAAATTTAAAATTAACTTTTTAATTTTTGAAATTTCAAAATGTGAGTTGTATTAATTTCCGACTCTATTTTTATTACTATGTCATCTTATTTTCATTAATGTATCACATTAAGTGATATGGTGGCATTTCACATTATCGATATTTGAGATGGCATAGGTGATGAATAGATTTAAATTAGATCTTAAAATTTTTGAGAATATGTCAAAAAAAATCACATGAATCAAGTGAAATAATAAGAAAAATGTCATTTCAATGGAATAATTTATACCTGTTTTTCATCGATACCACCTTAGAAGTCACATGGGATGCCACTATATCACTTAATGTAATACATTAGCAAAAATGTGTTGATTCAGTAACAGAAATGGAGCTGGAGACTAACATGAGTTACATTTTATAACTTTAGAAACTAAAAAATTAATTTCTAAACTTAAGAGATTAAAGAGACTCACTCAAACTTCAGGGATTAAAATGGATATTTATTCAATTAAAAATAATAATACAAATAACAATAATAATATGGATAGTTTGTTAATATCCTCATCTTTTATAAAGATATTAATACTCTTTAATATTTAGTGATTAGTATTTAATCATACACTCATTATGTCATAAACCATATGTTAGATAGAGAAAAATAAATGATTTTATATCTAACACATTAATTTTAAATATAATTATTAATATCTTTATTTTAAAGAAAATGAAACATGTGATCTGATATTAATTACTAACTATTAAGGAATATTTATACCCTTACGAAAATTAAGAATGCGGGAGAAATCTCGTAATGATAATAATAATAATAATAATACTTACTACTGGAAGAGTTCGGCTACTTACTGGTGATGCAAATAATTAGAATTCACTTTATAATTAATGGAAGAGTTTTATTCTTATAATGGGCTAACAGCACAAACTAGATTAATTACAGTCCAATAAATTTCAGGTATAAGTTGTTTAGATTAAAAAAAAAAAAAGTTCACTCGGGGTTGACTTTACCGAGAGAAAAAACGGCTGCTAACAGCATAATAGTGTCAGCATGCCCCATCTCCTCGTCGATTCCTATATATGTAATTTGCTGAGGTTCTGTGTTGCATATGCTTCCAACGTGAGCCAAATCATATCAATAGTGTACATATAACATGACTATTTTTGTTGGTGTAAGTTACGATACCACACTTGTTGTACAAGGATGGGTCTAATACGTGCACAGGAGGCCTACCAATATACGTGAAGTGATCACGTGCAGGAGACCAATCCCCTATGCAAGGAAAATGACAAAAAAAAAAAAAAAAATGCAATCACGAAAGCATGCACTATGAAATAACTATTTGCTAAGGTTTAATTATTTCTTTGGAAAATCATATTGCACAGGGGCATGGCATATATTTGTATACCTTTGATATATCAACTTGCACACCAAGTAATTAACTAAGATTTATTTAATTTGTACCTAGCAACCTAAATGTTTCTGGAATTCTCTCTCTTTCACGAGCATGCAGCAGAAATAGACTATGAAATTGTTCTCAATCTTTCACTGCAGCTGCAAGTGCTGTGGCACTTCATGTTATGCCAAGATCGAAAGAAAGAAGTAGCTAGCTAGCTAAAACTCTGATCACACTTATATATTCCGTGACTAAACTGTGTTAAGCCTTAAAAGACTTACTCAAAGAAAAAAGTTCAACCATAAAATGTTCCAAGTTAGAAACAAAAATCCGTTAAGTTGGAACTGTTCTATCAAATGGTTAAGAAAAAATTAAAAAAAAAAAATGAATAAAAGGAATTGAAAGGAAAAAAGGGTGGTCACGAGATAAAGTTCCAAATTTTACACTATTTATTTTATCAATATATTTTGTCTGGCCTGTATATATAATTATTGTGTACGTCGCAATTGACTATTTAATCCGAAAAAGAGGCAATACGTTACAGTCTCCACACCTTTTGCAACAATTTGCCGAGTAAGGTCCCTTAAAATCGTATCACATAATAAAATTCTCTTCAAGAAATTATGATATATATTATTAAAATTATCAAATTACAGTATTATCTTAAGAAGAAATCAGTGATGGGGCCTTCTTATTAGTTTTGCACTCACATCTCTCATTTATATCAATACTAATAACTGATAAGCACCAAGTCACCCTCAGCAGAGAATATATACTTTTTTGGTATGAGCGGTGAATATATTGTTAATATTAAAGTTCTGGAGCACGTTAATTAATTAATTTTAATTTGTTGCTCAATTAAATCAATCTTTTCATCCGACATTGTAATGGCTTTCTCATTCTTCCCAAATAAAAACACTTCCGAACTCTTAATCATTATGTCAGTCGAGCAAAATAAATAAATAAGACAAGCACGTGCTGCCGATATGTTATCAAAATAATAGGTCCTTTGTTCCTTCTATGCCCCATGAAATAAAATAATATTTCAAATGGGGCCATCTCCATCTACATAATGCAGATTAACATTTTTTTTAAAAAAAAAAAGTAAGAAGGAAAAGTCCCTTTAGCCATCATCAAGTGAATTAATTATAAAGTGGGTGCTCAACTTTGCAATATGAATTTAATATTATTTTTTTCTGTTTTAATTTATCTATAATTTAATTTTTAAATATATTAATTTATTTAAATTAATAAATAAATTAAAATGGAGAGAGTATGCAGTTAAAATATCCAATCAAAGAATTATTATAGCTGTAAACCTGAATTAATATGGGCAAGGTAATGTTATAGTATATTCTCCTAAAATAGATGCATAGTTTATTTATTGAAAAGAGAGAAAGCGTTGGCTCTTGGAAATCGCTAGAACCTAATGAGGACAGGAGACAAGGTAATTATTTACTTTTGTGTGCTTTGGATTGTTCCGTTGATATGATTAACCAGCACACATGTGAACAGATAGGTTGCTAATCAGTTACCTATCTGCGAAATGGGGGCAATGCCTGGATTCATTATTTATAATAAAATCTCTTTCCCTAGGGATCATGTCAATTCAATTTGTAATCCAATAATATATATGTTCAGAACTTGGTGAATAAACAGAATCTCCCTGAGACATCTTCTATGTTTAGCATATATTGTACACTTTTAGATGGTTCCCTCCAACCCACCGTAAGATAGGTGTGCAGCAATATTATAAGCTACATAATGAACCATTTAGTATTTTTTTAAATTTTTATATTATCCAAATATATTAATTTAATAATATATCAAATTATCCAAATTAACAGATAAATTAAAATAAAAGGAGTATAATATTAGAGAAATAGTAACATTTATTTGCAGGTGAATGCATGTAAAATAATTAAAATAAATTATCTCTAACAAAAAATTATAACAAATTTCACGCCTAGTTATTGCTTCACTCTTGAATTGGTAAGTTGAGCTATAGAAACATCATATTACTAGAAAATTAAAGGAAACAGTCCTATAGCTCACTTGGTAAGAGACAGAAATATATAAAGAGAGTAGCTGAATTCAATGTCCGTAGATCCACTCCATTTCAATTTTCCCTTTTTTTTAAAAAAAAAATATTAATGATAATGAGATTCAAATCCCTGAATTCATGTATACTACATAAATTCTTCACTAATAAACCGCTCCTAATAACTTACCATTTCTACGTAAATTTTTCACTAATAAACCACTCCTATTAACTTACCATTTCAATTTTCCTTCATCTATTTCTCACTCTCTCTCTCATTCCCCATCAATGAAAAGACTTTACTATCCTAATTAGGAAGTCGTACGGCCAAGCCTACGCTCTAAAAAAAAAATGGAAGTGTAATAAAGAATCAGATTGGAAAATTAATAAAAGAAATAATATTTTTTAATTACGTTAAGCAATTTTAAGATATATCAACATTTAGTTAATTTTAGTAGTTTAACACTTATTTTTCTAAAGTAAGGTGTCAAATTCAAATTTTAACCATGCTTGCAATTGTTCAATTTTTTTTTTTGTTATTATTAATTTATATTTAACATCGGTGTAAGATTTGACATACTTATATCTTTAATAACTTTTTATAAAATATAGTTCTTATCAATCCAACCGTATAATTATAACAACATATCATGTAGATTATTTGTGCCAATTTATAAAAAAATTGAACATCATTAAGGATATGATCAAATAGTTCTTTTTTACGTATATTTAAGAAGTATTTATTATATTGATTTAAATATATACGAAAAGTGCATTAAATAATTTCAGATTAATATAAAAATTTGTAGATATAATTTATGACATATGAACTTTTAATCCAATTGTTAGTTTTGTAAAAAAATTTCCTCAACAAAAAGTTATTAAATAGTATAAGAAATGAGTTTAACTTATGCTTATGTACATTGATCCTCTCCCTATATATAGGGATTGCCAACCTCCACACTTCATGTGGAGGTTTACAACCTACATATTTTATTTTAGACAAAAAAAAAAAAAAACCTACTTCCTTTCTTTTCTTGATTAACTTATAATTATGGGTAGCTTTGTAATTTTGTTTCCTTCACATTAATTACTACTTGAATACTTTCTCTCACCTAATTGTTGTTTCGTCTCCATTAATACTTGAATACTTGAATACACATTTTAATCAATTTTTGTAGATTTTTTAATATTAAACAAATATTAATATTACTTGCAGTATTCAAGAAAAGAAATAATGGAGAGAGAAGATTAATTAATTAGATGAGAGAAAATAGTTAAGTAGTAATTAATATAAATGAAACAAAACTTATAAAGTTACCCATAATTAGAAGTTGACTAAGAATAAAGGGAGGTGGGTTTTTTGTCTAAAACAAAATATGTAGGCTGTTCATCTCCACATAAAAGTGTGTGTACATGAAGATGTGGAGATTAGTAAATTCTACATTTTGTGTTAGACATAAAATCAATCCTCTCTTCTTAGTCGATTTATAATTTTGGATAAATCTGTAATTTTATTTTATCTATATTAATTACTCCTCAACTTTTTTTTCTCTTATCTTATTTTATATTTTCTCTCTACTATTGTTTTAATATTTAAATAATATTATTCTTTTTACCTTTTTCTCTTATTTAAATAATATATAAGTTTCTCTTATGTAAATAATATATAAGTGATTAAAAATTTAACTTGTATTATTATACTTTAGATAAATATATTTTACCAAGTTAATATTTTTTAATAAAATTTGCATACAATTAAATTAATATTCAAATAGCTCATGCTTCACATGATAAAAGAAACATTAAGTTCAAGATAATACTAGTAGGAAGATTTAGTACAAGAATTGATTCATGAAAACTCAATTTGAATTTTAAATAATAAAATTAAAAATTAAAAATGTAAATTAAAAAATATGTATAATGTATACGTGAATTGTTCAAGTACTTTAAAGAGATAGTAAATTATTAAAATAATATAAATTCAAGTAACACAAATCATGCGTTTTATTATAATTCAAATAATATTCACTTGAATTAGTATTCAACAATATTTTCGAGAGATATTTAAAAAATATGTAATATAAAAAGTTAATACTAATTCAAGTAATTTTATACACATGAATCAGTATTAATTATATTACGTGAATTGTTAAGCCGTACTTGAATTTTAGTATTGTTTTAATATTTTAAAAGCTCTATCTAGA
The DNA here is from genome assembly GCA_031439585.1 of Pterocarpus macrocarpus. Taxonomy (NCBI): domain Eukaryota; kingdom Viridiplantae; phylum Streptophyta; class Magnoliopsida; order Fabales; family Fabaceae; genus Pterocarpus; species Pterocarpus macrocarpus. Next base: position 63,777,996 of record CM062515.1, read on the forward strand.
ATATTTTCTTAAATTATTATAAAATATATTTACCCAATATATAATAATATTATTTGAATTTTTAATCACTTATATTTTATTTAGATTTAGATAAGAGAAAAATAGAAAAAGAATATATTATTCAAGTAGATAAAAATAGTGAAGAGAGAATATTAAATAGAAAAGAGAAAAAAGTAAATGAGTAATTAATATGGATAAAATAAAATTATAGATTTACCCAAATTATAAATTGACTAAGAAAAGAGAGGTGTGGGTTTTCTATCCAATATAAAATGTGGAGTTTTCTAACCTTCATATGAAGGTGTAGAGATAAGCAATCCTTGCACACACACACACACACACACACACACACACACACACACACACATGATTAAAATCAAGTTACATCTGTATAACTTTAAGTATAATTGCATCGCTTAATAATTTTCTATACGATATATGTTTTATTGATCTAACTGTTGAATCACAATTGCTCATGATAATTTCATCAAAATTGAATATCAATAAGATTGTAATTAAATAACTCATATTTATGTATATTTTAAACATATATATTACATTGATTTTGATGTATATAAAAGGTATATTAAATAATTTTAGATTAATATGAAATTTTGTAGCACTAATATATAAAATATAAACTTCTAATCTAACGATGGGTTTAGTAAAAAATTACAACAATAAAAAAGTTGTTCAATGGTGTAACTATACTTAAAATTATATCAATGTAACTTGATTCTAACCCATAAGAGAAGAGTTGTCCTACGAGAAATTTCAAAATTAAAGAAATTCATTCAACTACCAAAAGCATGAACTAGCATTAAATAGTGTTTAATAAACTCAAATTCAAATATTCACTAAATAAGTTCGTGAATGAATTATACATGAGAATATTTTTTATACAATGATAGTGTAAAATATTTTACAAACTATTATCCAACAAGAATTAAAGAAATTATCAACATAATCCATTTTTGGATAATTACCCATTATCACATGTCAATTTCTATAATTTTTATTGGATAACAGTATAAAATTATTTTACATTATTCGTACATGAAAATTAGTCTCATTATATAAACTTTTCCTAATACTATTTATTAAATTACATATTTAATCAATCTTAAAAAGCTAAAGTAGCTTTTCAAAATAGTAATAAAAATGAGAGATTAATTTTGATACATTGTTAATAATTTAACATTGCTTCCAACTATATGCTATTATATGTTTGACTTTTGAGGTAGTTGGTGTGAAAACCAAGCACTTTTACTAATATAATAATATATAATTAGATATCTGTATAAAAATATTTTAATTTCTCAGATATTAATTTTTATGTATTGATAGTATAGTATAATTTTATGCTATTATCAACTAATAGAATTATAAGAAACTGCCAAATTATATTAAGTAACTATTCGTTATAATAATTACCCACTATAATTTGATATTTTTTTCGCAATTTTATCGATTGATAGTGTAAAATTATTTTACACACTATTTGTGCATAAAAATTAAACAACTAGTCAAATTATAAAAATTAAGCTTTAAAATGTTTGTTTAATATGATTCTAACAATAATTAATGATATGGGGATTTTTTTTTTTTTTGGGTGTGAAACATTTTAAAGTCGGCACTTAATTAAAGACAAAAGTGGGATAAAGTCTAATTTATGGCCACATTTAAGGTTTGGAGTTATTTTGACAAGATATTTTTGTATAGATACATTTCTTGTCGTTTTTTTTTTTTTAAACATATAACCACTTACATACTGCTTAAGTTTTTCACCATTAGTGTGGCATAGATACAACTCTACCACCTTATATTTAGACACATTCATAATAAAAATAAATGTCACTAGTTTTATTTAAGATACACTCATTTATTTATAGGTGCCACCAATTTTATATTAAGTGTGCCTAAATATAAGTTATTAGACTTGTATTTATCTTAGAATTTTTCTATATTAACAAACGTCAATACAGCGAAGAATCCATCTCTTCCAAAAACATTGGCTAAGAGGTGAAGGCCACTTGAATGTAGCTAACAATCTATGTGTAACCAACTATTAAATTGATAAAATTCGATGTTTATTATATAATGGAAATTGTATAGAGGCGTTCAAATCTAGAGCCGCATCCCAATTAATTGGGAGAGAGTGAGAGAGAGGTCACGAGGAGAGGCACGTGCAAGAGGAAAATGAATGTCTAGAATTTTTGTTGAGTGAACGCGGTCAGGGAATCTGCACGTGACGACGGGGATGGAGAATAGAGAGATGCATGGGGTTGGGAGTGAAAGTGGCCGTATGGGGAAGTGGTAGATGAAGCCATATGGAAGCTTAAGTGGTTCCATTCCACGATAACATGCATCCAAAACTGCGAAGGATGCGTCAAAGCTCGTTTAGCTGTCAATCCCTCCAAACACTAGGCTCACGGGGCTGCCATTCCTCTCTCTCTCTCTCTTTCTCAATCTTCTTTGTTTTCATAAATTTATGTAGCTATTTCACTGAAATACCCTTTCACATTTTCTCCTTAATTAATATTTAATAGGTGATTTGCTGTGTCAATGACTCAATATATAATTCAAATCAAATCAAAATTTCTAGTGGGCTAATCATTGTAACACATGCACCATCAACTAATGTTTTAGTGTTGTGGTAAGTAAATTGTACCTTAAAAAAAAGTTTAATTGGTATATATTGACAGTGTAAAACTATTTGACACTGTTAGTGCATTTAAATTAAATTCTTAAAAAAAATAACTAAAGTTTAAATCTTAAATAAAGTAATTATTATAAAAACTTCTTGATCATGTCTGTTACTGAAGAGTTAATCTCATAATAATACTTTTGAGAAGAATTTAATTTGAATGCATTGAATCATTTAATTGTATCTTATCATATTAATAAATATGATTAAGTCTTATATTTACTATTTAAATGATTATATAAATAAAAGAATTTGATTGATTGATTTTTATATTTTTAATGCATCTAAATTAAACTCTTATAAGAATACCTTGCAAAACATTTTCACACATAGAAGTATAGTTTCAATAATTGGATATCATATTAGGATAGTTATTTTGTCTATTCACTTTTTTTTTTTTGGAGGGATATTTTATCTATTCACTTTTGATCATTAGTTAATGTGCATGTCTAAAGTTATAACGCGCTTTTAGCATGGCATGGCAGTGTGAATATAAAGTGAAATTATGAGGTAGATTAAGGATGTTTTCATTAATGATTGCTTGTTAAGGAAGACTGAGACAGGGAAAGGATCTAAAAAGTAATTCATTTCACATTGCTTCGAGTGCGATTGAGTAAAGGTGTTGAATGTAAATGTAATGTCTGATCATTTTACATGAAATAGAAAGGGTGAGTTAGGACAGTCGTTCATGCTTTTCTTATCAAATTCTGTTATAGAAAATTGGAATCCAAAGATTCTAGAACAGGAACTAAGTAAATGGAAACATGCTGGAGTTTCGTCACAAAGAAAGGATTGATAGTCAGATAACATGTCATAGATATGATGAATTAAAAACTCAAAACTGTTTTAATGTAGTTATATTGCTTCTTCAGAAAGCATATATGTGTGTATATATAGTATGAGAAAATAATAAGGTCAATTTTGTAAATCACTAAAAGCATAATTTGTTGTGGGGGATACTTAGGTAGTCGTCAAGGAAACAAACAAGAAATCACATATATTTTTTGTAACCTCAGACATTCTATAAAAAAATGAAAAACCTCTAAGCCACAGATGGAAAAGGAAGGTTATAGAGAAACCTCACCAAAAACCGAATAGACAAATTTAAGTGATAAGAAGTAGAAGCATGGCTTCTAGTGAGAGAAGAAGGGAGGCTCTACAGCACAAGTTGAACCAACTCCGAGATGTCACAAACTCCAGTGCTGTAATTGATTCTATATATGTTGATGATTAACATATCAAGCATCTCACCTTTTGCTTCAATTCAAATAAACAAATATGAAGCTTCTTCATATTGAATCTAAGGGTTTGTTTAGTTTTGTTTTCATTTCCTGTGTTTCCTATTTTCAACTTTTTGTTTCAACCATTTTTTTTCATAAAATCCTAAAAATAGGAAACACAAAAAATAAAAACAGAAATTAAACAAACCCTAGTTTTTCATTCTTTGATATAATTATTCTCTTTTATTTTTTTTTTTCTGTTAATTTGGCAGATGAACAAAGCCTCAATTATTGTGGACGCATCCAGATACATAGAGGAGTTGAAGCATAAAGTGGAGGGACTGAACTCAGAGCTTGTAATCGCTGAATCTTCAACCACTCAAATTGATGAACTACCTATGGTGCTTATTGTTGCTGTTTGTTTGTTTTTTATTTTTATTTTTTGGTTAGATTATTTTATAACACATAGTTTGTTATTGCCACATCTAATAATAAAAAAATTCGCAGGTCACCGTGGGAACCCATGAAAAGGGTTTCCTCATTAATGCGTACTCGGAAAAGAATTGCCCTGGCATGCTCGTCTCAATACTCAAAGCCTTCGAAGAACTGGGACTTGATGTGCTTGATGCTAGGGTTTCTTGTGAAGACACTTTCCAGCTAGAAGCTGTGGGAGGAGAAGTAAGACAATATATGCATATACTTTGTCTTTAATTTCTATTCTTTCACTTTCCTTTTTAAATAATTTTAAGCCTCTCAAATCAGTTCACAACTCTTACTTTAATTGATTTACATGATAATAGTTTATTCTGACTATGCATACCCTTCCATATGAACAATCCATATATAACATATTAGGAGTATTATTTGAATATGTAGTTGGGACGTTAAGGAGACACTTACAGGGTAAGCAGCACTCAAGTTGTCATTCTTTTCAAATGTTTTATTTTTCTTATTTTTCACTAAGTCCAAGTGTTCCAAAGGGTGTGCAAAGAAGACAAAACATAAAAACCATTTCCCCTATATGCTACGACTCAGAGCAAATATAATAAAAATCAATGGAATAAAAGACAGTTTGGATCAAAAAAAGTAATGAAAATTACTTAATCATATTAGAAATAGTAAAAATATTGTATTATTCTACAAAGGTTATGACTCTTTTAATTATTTATTTTTTATAGATATAGAAGATCACGTGTAAATTGTTCTATTTTTATTGGAGCGACATAACTATAAGCTAAGCTTCAAAGTTAAGTACCGACATAATAGCGAAAAATGCTAACATTGCTAAAAAAAAAAAAAAAATTAAAATTTCAACAGAGCATAAAAGTAATTATTGAATAAAATAAAATAATAGAAACTAATTATTCATAAAAGATTAATAAATATATCACATAATTGTAGTAAAAAAAAATTCTAAGGGAAACTTTAATTTAACATTTTTAGATATAATAATGGGTCGCTCCCTTATGCAAAATGTTCTTGTGTACATGGGTACACAGGTGCACTGCAATCAACAATATCCATAACACATGCATACAGTGTTTCTCTTAGATAGATTTGTTTGCCCATCTGTAGATGCATGAGCTATGAGCTATGAGCTACATATGAACTATTGCCAGCAAAGCAAACAGGTGCAATAATAGTTATTGTCTACTGGTCCAAACGAGTACTTGATATGCAGAATGAATTAATGACACACATCACAGAGATAAAATTAATTCCTCTCACGTGATTCTAATCTTCTCCTGAAAGTTTAATTGATAAAACCAATTGATTTTGCAGAGTCAAAAGAATGATACTATTGACGCGCAAGTGGTGAAGCAAGCAGTGTTGCGAGCAATCAAGAACAAGGACTAGTTAATTGAAGCACACAGATGAAATTAAAAATCCAGTACCCTTTTTGTCTTGTTTAAAGCTTAAAATTTGCTTGTCCAAGTCCAAGTGAAAGAATGTGTGGTAGCATAATATGCCAAAACCAGAAGTACATCTTCAATGGACCTTACATATTGATATGGCCTATCAACATCTTCTTGGTTAGTGGGAAAAGAATGAATGGACAGCCATAGTCCAAGTTCATATATAGTGGCATTTGGCGTTCGGTGGGCGGGGAAAACAATAGACATACGTTTTCCCCTTTGAATTGGGCCTATTGGCAGAGGAAACACATACTGTGATGCAGCAAGCATGAACATATAAGGATTGAGACTGTTAATGAACTACTTTTACACTGTCTCTATACTATTAGCGACCAACTTCCAATGATTGGAAAATTAGCATTCAACACAAGCAGTTGGTAATTTATAATCAATTTCTAATACAATTAACCACTATCAAAGGACTAATTAAGTTAATTACAAAGAGTATATAGAGGAAAAATAGAAGAAATATATAGTTTAATTTCTTGGACTAATATATATATATATATACGAAGAAAATGAGATAATTGAGGTCACACGATCAGTGAAACTATCAATGAAATATGCTGCATATTATGCTTATGAGTTTGTTGATTTATTTTCTCTCCCTTCTTTGTACCCTCAGTTTTGTTTATTCAAATGCATGCTTTGAAAATTATTAAGATCCATATAGTTAATATTACCAAGTGAGCAATTTTATTTTGCCATGACTAACAAAATAATTGTGGGCTAGCAAATTATAGCACTTCCAAAAAAGTTAAAAGCACTTTTCGCAATATATAATACAAACTATATATTATTATATAGAGAATATGCTGATCGAGATTGATTAATTGAAGTTATGAATATGATAGTGGTCTGCTATACAGTACTCAGTTAACAAAAGTTTAACTATGATTGGAATTATTAGAAAAAAATAGTATAGAAGATGAAAAAGAACTTAAATATTATGATTTCAATATATGAAATAAATCGTTATTTTTAGAGAGATATTCACTTTAATACGTAATTGCTATTAGGTTGATAACAATATTCTCTAAGATATAATAAAACTTTTATAAATTGCTTATTTAGTAATAACAAAAAATTTCCTTATTTTCTTTAAATTTGAATAATAAAATAAAACTTGTAAAATTTAAGGACTCTCAAATACTCTCACAATGCACTAAGTATCATAAGTGTGTTTGATAAGAGGGATATTTATAATTATCTAGAAACACAAGAAGAAGTACCAATGGTAATGCACAAAGCATTGTAAGCTTTATGAAACAGCATTAACATGAAGCATTACAATTGCTAATACCCTTTAATTGTTTCCAAAGGTCATGACTTTTCCTTTAAAAGACATGTCTATTATGGACCGCCACTCATGATGCTCACAATGGACTTGTAAAAGGCCATATTGTTGCAATGTTTCATAGGTGAACTGTCATGAAACTAAAGACACATTGATTAGCTTTAATGTTGCAATCGTAGCGACTTAAATAGGAAACAAAGTATATGCTACAGTGTATCAGGTAAGTTTTGGTGTAGTGTTTAACCACACTTATGAAATGTGGTTAAATACATCTAAAAATGTGCCCAAATGCATCATTTGTTGCTAAATACATTTGCCACATTTTTGATGCATTTAGCCACATTTTATAAATGTGGTTAAACGCCAATGTATGATGCACCTCTTTGTCCGAAGTGTACCTAAGACACCGCCATGAAACAGCGTGTTTACACCGTAGCAATTTGAACAGCAAGCAATGTGTTCCTTTGGTCATAACTGCATGCACAATTCCCGTTACCAAACCAATGGTTTTCTTCTTTTATATTTTAAATTGTAAAATATATTTCATTCCCCCGTTATTTTACAAGTTCAAAAAATTGTATAAATTAATGTACAAAACAATGTACTACTAGGATTAAACATTTTTTTAGTGTAAAGTTTTAAGATTCTAATAAAGTAATAGGTGTTTAGTAGATTAAACCTATACTTTTTGTGTTAGTATTGAAAGTCACACACATAAATTGTATCTCTTTACAAGTTCATGAAATTTATTAATTTTAAACACTTTTATGGCCTTATGCTCATCCTAGTTTCATAAATATTTACGAGAATAAAATTTCTAAAATTTTCAATCAGAGTGGCACTACTCGTATGTTCACATAGGTGGAATCCTTTGATAAATAATATTATCGATCCATTAAAGGTTTTAACTCATCCTTGTAATTATATATATAATACTAAATCCTACATTTTAATGCTCCAGTTGTTAAATAATTTGTTATTACCAATTAAACCTTGAAACTAATGTTTTACTAGACTAAGGTCGGGTTTTCACTATTTAACAACTCTATGCTTTAATCACATTTTAATAATAGTTTCTTTGATTTTATTCATTAACAATACTTTAGGGTATGTTCACGAGTTCGGTTTAGGAGAGAAAATGAAGGAATGGAAGATTTACCTTTTAGGAGGGGAAAGCATTTGGGGATTTTAACTAACCCCTCAAAATCCTACAAAATCCATATTTTATAATTCTCTTAAAGTGAGAGGTTTTGTTGATATTTGAATTTAATTTACTTATCTATGCCTCTTGAAATATTCAAATACCATTTTTACCAATCCATTCTAATTTTATTTTATCTTTTCATAGAAATCATGTTTCCTTTTTAATTTTTATCAGTTTTCATCGAAATTTATTCCCTCCTAAAAATATTCTAAGAAATTAAATATATTTTAAATTTACAAAATATATAATATATTCTAAAATTTTTAAAATTAATATTATTATAAAACATATTAATTAAATTATAACAATATTTTATAAGCCTTCCATTTCCTTTTTCCTATTTATTTTAAACATGTGAACAAGAGTGACTGAAACCATCTAAACCCCTTTTTTCCTTTACTTTTCCTTCTCCTTTGATGTCTTCCCCATTTTTTTCCTTCATAACTCGCGAACGCACCCTTAGTCAATAGATATGCTAAATTCCCTTAGATTTTACATATGTGATAGTATTTATATCATCTTCTATTAATTGCCTCTTGAACTCATGTCTCAAGTTTATGTGTCTAGACTTTTCATTACAAACATTATTATATGCTTGGGATATAGTTGATTTGCTATCACAAAAGATCAAAATGGCGGTCATCGGCTATGACCACAACTCTGTCATATAACATATACTTAAGCCATTCTACTCCTTTGCCCATGGCTGATAAAACTATAAACTCAGCTTTCATAGTAGAATATGAAATACATATTTATTTCTTTTAGGCTCAACTTATTGCTTTACCACATATGGTAAAAATTAATCTTGAAGTGTAATACCCAAGTCGAGAGTTACATGAATAGTGATACTTTGTTCTGTCGGATCCTGTAGAAGTCCTAAGTTTGGATCTTATGCCTCCTTAGAGAGCTATATGATTGGGACATTTTTATGGGATCAAAAGCCCAAGTAATTATTCCTTAGATATCTAAGAATTGAAGAGTGATTTTTAATGAATTTTAGGAAGTCATTAACTCTTTTATTTTTAGCCTTTTAAGAAAATGCAAATTTTCATAAATTTGTACTAGAATCCGAAAGTTGGATTTTGATTCTTAAGGAGTTTAATTTTTCTAATATTTTTATTAGATTCAAATGAGGGATATTTTCTTATTTATATTTATGTTTTAAAATTAATGAAATTAACTTAAAAAATAAGTGAAAGACCATGGCCTGAGGAGCATTGGAGATCAGAAGAAGAAGAAAAATCAAAATTATGAAATCTGAGAGCCACACTCGAGTGCGGCCCCATGCATTCCGGCATGCTCCCAAAATAGCGAAAGGAAGGATCTGGAACCCAGACATGCTCGAGCTTGGCTCCCTACGCTCCAGCGTGCTCTAGTCGGCGAGAAAAACATAAAAAGGGCTTCCAACTCCAAAACTCTCATTTTCTTTCTCCTTTCTTGTTCCTTTCTCTTCTTCCTCGATCTCTCTCTTCTTTTCCCAAAAATTTCTCATGTATGGTATTTTTACCATCTTATACCATTGTTTGTCCCTTCCTACTTCTTAACTACTCTATTCCTAGCCTATTTATCGATTGATTCTCTCGTTTGAGTAAGTAAGGAAAGCTATGAGATGTCTTGGGAGGAGACTCAAGCTCTCTATCACATTCCTTTATGTTCTTTGATACTCAAAGGTATGTCCTAAACTTATAAACCTTTTCCATGTCGGATTTAGGAAATTTTTCCCGAAAGGTTTGCTCTTGAGCTAAAATCTGGAGTCATAGAGTCCTAAATCCCGGGATCTTTCATATTTAGAGAGAGTTTAAGTTAATCTTTTATTCCTATAGGTGAGATTTAGTTATATTGTCCTATTATGGTGTCAAATATGCTCCTGGAGTGACTGGTTGGCTTGGTAGTTTCACCAAGAAGCTTCCACCTTTCTAGTTAAAGCATTGTGAATAAATAGTTTATCTATAGTAGATTTTGAAATGAGTATAACTGTAAGGTTTATGTATGCTATGAATATATCATTTATATATTATGTGCATTTATTATGAAAGTCGGATAGTAAAACAAAGGTTTAGGAAAATTAGTTTTTTTTTTTAATAACTAAGATGTTACTGAAGAAAATAATTGTATCCTATGGATATTTTCATGTAAAGAGCATGGAGCGGACTAATCTATATATAGTTTCTAATTGGATTTGAAATGGTTATAATTTCCAAAGTTACTAACTGTTTGAATAAGGAAAGGAATAATTCATTTCTTCTATGCCTAGTTGGAAAAGTTTATGTTCATTAAGAAAAAGAGTTTATTTATGTTATGCTTCAAACCAGCTTTGAAATTAGACTTATTCTGAGGAAAAGAAATGAGTTTTGTGGGATGAGCACTTCATAGAATCGTAACTAACAGGGGATATGTTAGCCTTGATGCACCTTGTACAGACCCCAGCTAGCAAAGGAGTTGTTTGCCCAACATGTTAGGCCAACATGATTGGATTACATATTACAAATCACTGAGGATGGTGCCAATGTGGCCGCTCAATGCTTGAGAATGTTGCCAATGTGGCAATTCAGGATATTACAGTAGAAATTCTGTAATTGTGACTTCTAACTAGGTATAAGTACATATTTTAGATTCCTAAGTTTTATGAAACTATGTTTCAATGAGATTTCCAAAAGAAAATATGATTTCTGATTTTTTCCAATTGTCTCAAATGATTGCCACATATACCAAGTGTATAGAAAGGCTATACCTCCAGTGATTTTGCAGAGTTTAACATGAGGTTACTTTAAGTATGTTACATGATGAAATTTCTACCAGATGCCTTGTAAGGCAAGTATATTTTAATGGTTTAGAAATGTTTACAATGATTATTTCTCTAGTAGTTTTCAAGATTTAATGTAGAACTATTTTCCCTAGGTATTTTATATGTAGGACATATTTTCAATGACTCTTTAATTATAAATATATTTTTCTTATAAGTACTAAGTTGAATAATTATGTTTGGATTTAGTCCCATGCTAGCTATAGGTAAATTATTTTTCACTGAGTTGTTTAACTCACCTAGTTGGCTCCCCATGTGATACATGCTCAGAAGGGTAATTTGGTTATTCCAACATTAGAAAAGAGCTTATTTCTTGTAAATTAGTTCTGCCTTGGAGATCATCAAGCAATCCAAGAGCTCATTTCAAGTTACTTGCAGATCAAAGAATCAAGCTTAATTAAAGTAACTTAGAGAGCAAGCAATCTGATCATGTTTGAAAAATGTTTAGATTGTGTCTAAATTTGCTTTTGATTTGTTTTGACTTATTTATATTTAAATTGAATCAGTTTATCTTTTAAGATTTAAATCAAATCTGATCTAATCTGTAAAGATCAAATCTGATTTCATTTTGTTAGGGATAAATCTTTTAGGATAGAATCATATTTTTAATTTTAAAATTTTAGTTTCAAATAAGATCTTTTAGATAAGATCAGATAATTTCCAATTTTAGGATTTATGTATAAATAGGTAACTTGGCCTATAGACAACAAAGGATTTTTATCATATAGTTTTTATCATGGTTTGACTATCAACATAATTGTGAGGTTTTCCTCATTTTGTTCTGTGTGATGCAGAATTTTCTATTTTTTCCCTGTTATCTACGTTTCCAAGGACAGGTTTCTTGGCGGTTTAGTAGAGATTTCCCTATTATCTACGTTTCTAAGGATAGGTTTCTTGGGGGTTTAGTAGGGAGGATCTTTATTCTAAATCTTGTTTTCTATCAAAGTGTGTGCCTGGGGTTTCTGAGTCTTTATATTCACGGAATTTCTATCACCATGTTTTAGGTGCCAGTATTTAGCTGCCAGTTACCCTTTAGTAAGCCCAACACTTGATTGGGCCTTCTTTTATTGTTATCAAGATTTCAATACATGGTCTAATACTCTATTGAACTATAGATAGGGTCCCGAACAGTGGTAGTTATGCCCTGAGTGTGATAAACAGTTTATAAGAATATATGTTTGTATATGTATATGTCTATTTGAGTGTTCTGGATGATTATGAGCAGATTATATATAGAGATTGTCTATGATAAATGTCTAGTTTTTCAGAAAGTTTCAATTGAGGCTTGCTAGGGAACCAAGGCTCCCTACACGCTAATTATGGCTAGGTTGGGTCGTGACATGAAATGGACTTATTATCACTTAGATTTGTAATCCAACTAGCATCAGAATAACCTTCTAATATAGCAGGATAATAATTATAATGTAATTCCAAGTTTATGATTTTTTTAAGATAACCAATAACTCTAGTTATCGTTTTTCAATGTTGGTTACTAGGTTTTCTTGTAAAGCTCAATAGTTTGCACATAGCCAATGCTATATCTGACCTAGTATAGTACATTGCATATATTAAACTTCCTATAGTACTTACATATTCTAGTTGTGCTACAAGTCTCCCTATGTTTTCTTCTAATTTAAAATTAGGGTCGTAAGGTGTATAAGACTCTTTAATTTTAAAATGCTTAAATTTTTCCAATACCCTTTTAATGTATTGAAATTGACTTAAAGCAAAGTCAATTTCATGTTTATGTATCTTAATGCCTAATATTGTATTTACTTCATTCAAATCCTTCATCTTGAATTTAAAGGTTAGATAGTCCTTTGTTTGACGATCCTTTATAAATTCATTCCAATAATTAACATATAATCTACATACAGACAAATTTTTACTCTATAATCATTTGTAAACTTGGAGTACATACATCTATTTGCTCTATTACGTGAGAAGCCATTTGATAAAACCACAGAATCAAACTTCTTATGCCTTTGTTTAGGCGTCTATTTAAGCCATATAAAAACTTAACTAGTTTACAAACTTTTGTTTCATTTCTGGGTAACATATAGCCTTCCGGTTGTTCTATATAAATTTTTTATTCAGATCTCCTTTAAAAAAGTCATTTTGACATCATTTGATGTACATGAAGCTTATAAATGGATGCTAATGCTATAAGAGTCCTAATAGAAGTCATATTTCCATAGGTGCGGAGGTATCAAAATAATAATGACTCTCCTTTTGTCTAAATCCTTTTGCTACCAACCTTGCTTTGAAGGTTTGTGGTGATCTATCTGTATTATTCTTTCTTCTAATCAGCCACTTGCATTTTATAGGCTTTGATCCTGGAGGCAAATCAACTAAGACCTAGGTATTATTAGATAATATTGACTCCATTTTATCATCTACTGCTTCTTTCTAAAAAGCAGAGTCTCTAGAGGCCATAAGGATCACCCTCAATGTTCAACATAATAGGGATTTTATTTATTATAGATCAATCCTTAGTTCTTTCAACCAAAAAAGTTTTAGCCTGAGAAGAAATAAAATCTGAACCCATATCCTTATTTTTTTTTTCTCACTCTTTGGCTCCTTCTTTGTTAATCTATTTCATTTCGACTTGGATGTTTATTACTTTGATCTACAACCATTTCTTGAGAAACTTTTGCATATATCCTTTCGGGAATATTCCAAATTAGGGTTTGAATTATTAATGAATTTATTTTCAATACATTTTACCTCTCTTGATTCAACAATTGTAGTAGACACTAAGTCTAAGATTCTATATGCCTTAGAATTTTGACCATATCCTATGAAGACGCTTTTTATGGCTCTTGGCTTTAATTTAGTTTTCTTTTGATCAGGAACAAGATAAAAGGCTAAACACCCCCATGCTTTTAAATAATTTATGTTTGGTTTTCTTCCTTTCCATATTTTGTATGGAAAAACCTTTCTATTTCTTGACGGTACCCTATAATGAATATGACATGCCTTCAATAATGCTCCACCCTCAAAGATTGTAAGGTAAATTAGAATTTAACAATATTGAATTAACCATACCCATTAAGGTACGGTTCTTTCTCTCTACTAGACCATTTTGTTGTAGAGTATGCGAAGTAGAAGATCTACATAGAGTACCATGTAATTCACAAAAAGAATCAAACTATGAAAAACTTTCATTTCTTATCATGCAGCTTTACTTCTTAGCAAATGCACATAAGTAAATCTAAAATAATCACTTATAACAGTTATAAAACACCTTTTTCCTCCTCTAGTAATATTTCCATTTAATTCACAAATATTACTATGGTTTCTTAGAAATTTTTTATTATATGCAAATCTTATATTTCTTATTAAAATCCTTATTACTAATATCAATGTAATTATGTTTATACATATATTTAATTGACTTGTAATTTAAATATGCTAATATATTATACCATAAATCACAAGAAACAACAATATACACAGAAACATTTATTTTATTATACTAAGTTTGGACATGCCTTCGCTACAATATCCTTTTTTCCTATATACATATCATTCTTAAGCAATATACATGTATTGAACCCCCTTAAAAATCATAGCAACTAAGTCTTTTTCTTCTACAAAGTTGGCCTTTGAACTTGATCTTTCTTTGGAATCATTGTCCTTTTTCAGAAATTGACAATCCTTGATATAATGTCTTTTTTTATAGCAATGATGACATTCTTTTTGTTTCTTTATCTCTTGCCTAGAATCCACAGGATTTCTTTCTTTTTCTTTGGTGACTTTTCCTTCACCAATTTGATTCACCTTAGATCTTTTAGAAAAATACACAATATCACATTTTTGAGTTTCCTTTTCTATACGTAAATACCTTAGTAATTTCTCAACAGTAAAGTCTTCACTGAGATATAGGAGTTTTTTTCTATAATCATTATGAGTTTAAGGCAATTTTGGAAAAATTGCTCTGACTTGTAATGATTTAGGAATACCACTTGTAAATTATGAAGTCTACTAACTAGAATTTGTAACTGATGAACTTGATCTATGATAGACACATCATCAACCATACTAAACTCAAAATACTTTAACATGATAAATTTATCCATACCTTGTCACTCATTATTATATTTCTCTTCCAAAGATTTCCAAATCTCCAATAGTGATTGAATTGACATGTAAAGATCATAAAGTCTATCAAATAAAATATGGAGAATATGATCTTGATATGCAGAAATATTCCCATCATACTTTTTCTTTAATTGAGCAATCCCTTCTTCTTTTTCATTGATAGCATCTTTGGTAGCATTAGCAATTGGTGTAATATTCAAATCAAGCAAATAAGTAAGGTTGAGTGCCAAAAGAAGAAACACCATTTTATCTTTCCAACAGTTGGAATTAATTCTATCAAGCTAATCTAGTTTGATCAACTCTTGATTCATGACCTTAAAAGTAGCATTCTGATCTTGAGTTATCTTCAGGATAATATTTAAATAATGGAGAAGATGAACAAGAACTAGAATATTATGGTTTCAAGATACGAAATAAATAGCTATTTTTAGAGAGATATTCACCCCCACAAATAGTTGCTATTGGGTTGATAATGACTTTCTCAAGATACAATAAAATTTCTTTACTGTCTTTAAACTTTAATAATAAAATAAGATTTGTAAAATTTAAGAACTCTTATACATTCTCACAATGCACAAAGTAAAGTATCATGAGTGTTTGATAAGAGGGATATTTATAGCAAGAAACACAACAAGCATCGACGTTAATGAACGAAGCATTGTAAGCTTTATGAAACAACATTAACATGAAGCCTTACAATTGCTAGTAGCCTCTGATCGGTTCCTAAAGGTCATGACTTTTCCTTTGAAAGACATATCTATTAAGGACCGCCACTCATGATATTCACAAGAGACTTCCAAAAGGCCATATAGTCGCAATGTTTCTTACGTTAACTGTCATGAAACTAGTGACGCATTGATTAGCTTTAATGTTGCAACCGTAGCAACTTAAATATCAAACAATGTGTTCCTTTTTTTTAATTTTTGCACCGTAGCAATTTGAATAGGAAGCAATGTGATCCTTTGTTCATAACTGCACATACAATTACCGTTACCCAGTTTGGTCCATATGGCTTGTGTTCTTTCTTCAATTCACTTCAAATTTACTGTGGTTTTAACCCAATAAAACTGCTTCTGCCTTAGGAAATGATACTGATCATTCTGCGCGCGTTTTACTCAAGTTCAAAAAATCAATATACAATGTCCCTTTTGAAGGCTTGAACTCTTAGAATAGTTCATGCCACTTTTGCAACCAGCATCAAGCAGTTTCGAAGCTGAAACTGCAAGGATGTCGCATGCAAGGGAACCTCTCCTTTTTGAGAGTCCTCAACCTCGAGAACAATGATTTCTATGGCAATGTTCCATATGAATAAGGCCGTTTATTAATCCAGACCATATTTTGTTATAATAAATTTCTTAAAAGATAATTTTTTTTTTCCAAACTTCAAATATTAATCAGTGCCACAGAATTAGGGAGAGCACAAATTTGTGAGCACCGTCAATCTTGAAAACATTGAAGACGATGAAGTTGAAACCGAGTTGGTATTCACAATCAAGAAGTAAAAAATTTATATGCACTATCTTACATCCGAGGTTGCCAACAGAAGTAATAATGAAAGATGCGAAATTATTGCAATCAGAATCAGATACCAGCTGAGGAAATGAGATGAGAACAAAATTTAAAATATATCAAATGAGATGAGAATAGAAAACTCGCTATAAATATCAAGTCCCAAGGAACACAAATTCTATAAGCCTATAAATATCAAATCCCTAGATCTGCCTAATTTTGCTAATTTATCTGTCACTAAATTATAACTTCTAAGGACAAATTAAGCCTTAAAATAGCTAAACTTAGAGGTTAAATCATAAGATTCAGATAAAATGATCCCATTGTGAGATAGGTTATTAGAGCTTTGATCAAAACTCTCTAAGATCAATTTAGCGTCACATTCTAAACATAAAGCCCTAATTCTCAAAAGACTAAAGAGTTTCACTATCACAAATCATAATCCAATTTATGATTTTTGTGCCTTTAGTTTACAACTATATATAAGTATGTATTATAATAATATATATTAAAATTGTTGTATATATATAGGTCTTAGTGTGTTTCAAACTTAGTTTGTCTATACGTATTTAACTATAGAAGAAGTTCCACATTGCTCATGAAAATGTTTTAATAAGTATTTATATATAATGATACTTAATCGGTAAATACCTTATGGTATTGAGGTATAATTATGGACTTGGGCCTTAGTTAAATACACACACGCCGCCCCGTCTCGTTCGTCCGCGCACATGTGGGCCTGCCAAGCTTTTACTACCCTGCAAATTTTATTTTTAGCCAAAATTCTTTTTACTGGCTCTTTAACGCCCAACTACTTTTCCGATCGTTACCCAACGACTCTTTTATAACAGGTATTTCTTTTCCATATATAAACCCTGCTACATGGCATAACACAGAACACAGAACTACATCTCTTCATTCTCACTCTTCTGCGCAATAGAAGCTGCCCCCACTGTTTCTATTGCGTGTTCTGCCTCTTGTAAGATCTGCTGCTCAACGTACCGGGACCATCCTGTGGAGACCCACTTCTAATCCTGGAGGGTTAACCGTCAACGCCATTCCACCGAGCATAGCTTTGGGTAGGGCGGAATTAAACCCTTAAGGACAGTGCCTTACATGATTCGTAGTAACCTTGTTCTACTACATCTCATTGTTGCTGTCATTTTATTCTTATTATTTAAAGCTAAAATACTAGTATTCAAATTATTTTCACAACAAAAATATCTTACAATACCCTTTGCGTTACACTGTGATATGCCAAAATTTAAAAAATTGATACACAATATGATACACGATATGACAACTATGATTGGAACATTATAGACGCTCTCACCTATGTGCGTCGAGTTAGATGCAGTTGCATAGCCACCAAAAATTCTTCTTTTTATTCATGCAACAAGATTACATTACTCTTAGGTTCTTGACTGGGATAAACGATCAATGTGTAGGAGTAAGATCGCAAATACTACTTATGGATCATATGCGTCCCTTAAACCGTGTCTTCTTGATGATCATTCAATAGGAAAGGAAAAATCACTACGGTAACTCAGATGACCATACTGTGGCAGCCATCAATGCAATTGAGAACTGTAAAAGCATGCATGGGGCAGGGTCGAGGGATGCCACCTTCATTTTTTGGTCGAGGATCTGTAATGGTGTGCAGATACTATGGAAATATAGGACATGTTGTTGATGTATGTCCTCACAAGCATGGGTGTCCCCTGGGTTCATGACCTTGGGAATTCTCTTTTCGAACGTAACATTAAAAGGTGAAGATGAGAAAGATATAGTGAAGAACCAAAGCAACTGAGCTAGAAGACAAACTCTGACTTTCACACAAGAACAATATCAATATATCCTAGCTTTATTTCAAAAGTCGAACATGGCGGAGACATCACCTTAACCCCCAGCAATGGCTTCGCATATTGGTAAAACATCCAGACAGGTCTCATGGCCTTCCTCTATTACGCTCTTAATTAATTGGTACCTATTCCTTTGTATTCTTGTGTAAGCACTACAACAAAAACGTGAATTTGCCACAGATAATTTGTGGCAAACACGATCCTCCACTAATTTGCAGTGAATAATGAATGTAAGAATATAAAAAAAATTGAAAATATGAAAATTAAGTTTACGGTGGAAAAATCCATCGCTAATTTACTATTTTATTAAATATTTAAAAGAAGAATTATTTGCTGCAAAAAAAATTTCCGCTAAATTATTAAGAAATTTAAAAAATAAGAAAAATAATTGTTGAAGAAAAATCTGTCACAAAAATTTTTAAAAATAAAACAATAAATATTTTGTGACATAAAAAGCTGCTGCAAATATTTTCAATTTTTTAATTTGCAAGTGCAAAAACCACTGCTAATTTACTGGAAAATTTAAAAACAAAAACAATTAAATTTTATTCGCAGTGGAAAAAATCACTGCAAAAATTTAAAAAAGTAAAAAAAAAAACAATTTTTTGCAGCAGAAAAAACCGTCACAAATAATTTTTTTAAAAAATAATAATAATAATAATTTGCAGCGGATAGCTTTCTCAAAAATTTAAAAAATAAAAAATTAAATTTTTTGCACTGGAAAATTAGCGGCAGACGTTAGTGGCAGGTGAATTAGGCCTTAATAATTTTGGGTCCGAAAATGTTAGGTGTTCCAATAAGGGGAAACAATAGGGCTTGACGAAGGATAAAAAGCAACCCATTATGAGTTTGAGTGGGGAGACCGTCTCTGGGCCTATTTTCCTACCGAGTTTTAGCCTAAATGGCT
The DNA here is from genome assembly GCA_031439585.1 of Pterocarpus macrocarpus. Lineage (NCBI taxonomy): Eukaryota > Viridiplantae > Streptophyta > Magnoliopsida > Fabales > Fabaceae > Pterocarpus > Pterocarpus macrocarpus. The sequence continues at coordinate 63,797,528 of CM062515.1, forward strand.
CTAGCCCACATTTTCTTTCTAATCCTAACATTGCAGCACCTAATTCTATAGTTGAAGAGCAACAAGAAGATAATTATGCAGCTAAAATGGTGGCTGAAACAGGGATTAGATCCTTGAAGAAGAATCAGAAGGTTCAAGTCATGAATGATGGATTTGTTGGCTCACCGCCGGGATTTGGTCGGTGCTTTCAAGTTGGTGCCCAATTTGTGTCCGCGAACGTCAATCTTGATGAATCCAAATTGCATTTACGCATGTTAATGAAGGTGATAATAAATGGTAGCGGTTGAACCATTTATGGGGTGCAAAGTCTGAGTAAGTCTTGCTGTTTCAAATAATAAATGGTAGCGGTTGAACCAGGTTGGGGGGATAGGGCATAGGGAGATGATAGGGTGGCTGTGAGTTTGCATATAATCCCTTGTAGAAATGTAACAGTATGACAGGTAGAGAAGATTTAACTTAGGTGTGGGGAGGAGTGGAAAATAATCAACGAGAGCACCAAATGTTAGGCTGTTTTGAATGCAATTATGGAATGCAAATTCTGATGTAGAAATTTCTGTACTAAGACTGAATGATAGATGAAAAGGAAATTACAATGAAATGAAATCCCCAAAGCATGGGTACGTGGATTTTGGAAAAGTATATGTATTCGATACATTTTGGGTATAGGTACGTCCGAGTACATACCTATTTTTTTTTTTAAAAAAATTAGATATGATAGGATGCGGCTGGATACGGTTTGGGTACGCAGCTTATACAAAATTATGTCGTTTTTGCTTCTTTCATTTTTTTTCTTCTCCTTTTTCTTTCCCAAAAGCATAACACCCCAAGTCTTCTTTCTTTGGCTTTTTCTTTCTCGAAAGGGAGCCCTAACCCCCATTGTCTTCTTTCTTCCCAAATTGCACAAGACACCCCACCCACTTCCACTAGCCACCACCGCTTAATCGATCCATCGCTGGCAGCGGCCCTCGTCCTAGCGGTGCGCTCCCTAGTCCCCACCGCACGTGGTGCCATCATGGAAAAGCATACAACGCTCCTTAGACCCCAGTCAGCACTCCCCAATCTCGTGACACTTGATAGTGAATCCTTCACTCCTTCTTCTTCTACTTGATTTTTTTTTTTTTTTTTGTATAGTTGATAATTGTTTTTTTGTTGGAATTATTGCTAGAAATAATTTGAGATATGAGATTTGTTGATGACTTGGGTATTTGTTCTGTATTGTTAATTATACTCAAATGATTGTTATGTGCTTGTTTTGAATACTATTTTAAGTACTGTAGTTTTTTTACTTTTGTAATGTGATGTTGAATAATTTAGTCTTATTTTATGTTGAAGTTGATATGTTTTCTTATTTATAATGTGAAATTTTAATTTTTATTCTATGAAAATTGTGAAATATATATATATTGAAGTATCCTAATTTTTACAAACTTTTCGTACTCCATACCTTAATTCGTATCTGATACAGATACTCTATCCATATATGTGCAACATAGAATGGAATCACACAACTAAGACTATCCCCTTCCATCGAGTCCAGGGCAAAGAACTCCAATAACCTCACCAATTATCACTCTAGCTACATCTCCCCTCCTTCAGAGGTCACTCTTATTCTCTCATTGCAATGCACACACCACTACCCATAACAAACTCTGCCAGCTCAGCCTTCTAGTCATGATCCCATGCTCCGCATATATCATTTGGTGTAATAATCCTTCACCCAAATTGGAGCTCTTTTATTACACTTCTCCTTTGGGCCAACCTCCTCTATTGAGCTCGTAGGTAACATAGTGGCAGTAGTGGAGTTAGCTGTAGCTGCCACAAGACTTTCATTATTGATTGTTGGGTCTGGGCCTAGAGGTTGTGGGTTTGGGTTTGTATCAAAGGGTGTCTGCTCCTCAATATTAGGTTCTTCTATTTGCTTTGTGGTTCTCGTGGTTTCTTTTGTAGTGGTGTTTTTTTTTTTTTTTTGCTGTGACTACCGATTGTTTCTGATGGTATCTTCTCAGAAGTAGAATTGTTGATTAACATGCCTGTGAACAAAGATTGGGGAATTCTCTAATTATTTTGGTTATGGGTACAAATTTTTTCTTGCTTTTTAAAAAGTTTCTATCAATGTGGTTTTCTGATGCTTTCTCTAGTGGTAATGTTTTCTTAGTAAACTAATTAGGGAAATTTGTAAGCTTGTGAAGTTTTTATATGAAAGTTTGTTATTGGTATAGGTGGTGGGAGTCTCGCACAGTGTTTCTCTGGTTTGATCTTTTCTCAGGTTTTCCCCTTCCGAGGGTTTGTTTTTCCAGTCAAGTCTTGAAGCGTTGGTGTAAAAGAAACAAGTTCGCTTAAAATTCTGCTATAGCATGGTGAAGAATTTAAGGACATGCATTTTATAGGAGTGTAGTAACAATATAGCTACTGAGATTTTATGGATGGTTTGATGTATTGATTAGTCATGGAATGAACTGGTCTAAGCTCTCCTACAAGTATTCTGGTTTATAAGCGTGTTGGTCAATCTTTGAGAAGGAGTAAAGGATCCAAGGTACTGATTGGAGGGGTTATTAGGCTCATTAGCTGGTTGTTTTTGGTTATTATGTTTCTTTCTTTTATGTTTTTGTTCTCCTTTTGTGGATGTTTCATTCTTACTTCCCTCCTTTATAGAAAATTTAAGCCTCTTTTAGCTATCGCAAAACAAAAATTCCTTCCTTGACTGTCATCCATCCTTGACTTTTAGCTATCAGCTAATCAATAGTTTGTTTGCATTATTTTCTTTACTTTTTCTTTGGTGTGTTTGTTTAATCTTTCTTGCTCTTCCCTTCTTGTTAGTTTAGTTTTTGCTCATTTGATTTCTTTTATATTATTGCCCATTTATATTTCATACCAATCTATATTGGTGTACAAAGGATGGGTTGATGAGTTAGGTTAAATAGAATTCAAACCAGCTTAATTTTTGATTGAGTTTTTTTTTTTTGAACCTAGACCTAACTCAATAATGACTTGACTAATAATTGGCTTAGATCAAGTCAACTTGATATTTAGACAACATATAAAAAGTATCTGGACATTATGTATAGTAAAATTATAAAATTTTAAAAATATGAAATAAAATTTAAGAGATATTTTACAAAATATATTTTGAAATAAATTATATCAATACAAAAATAAAATCATGTTATGTAGAGTATGTTAATTGAAATATAACAATTTTGTAATTTATCACTATTTTTTTAACAAAAAAGAGAGCTTTACCTCATTGAACTATAAAATATATACACTTTACCCTCTTATATTTTGAAAACATGCAAATCAACTCTTAAACTTTCCTAAATATATAAATTGATTATTCTGTTAACTTTTCTATCTATAGTAAATGGAAATAGTATACATTCAAAAAATTTTAAGGTATTGGATTGCACATTATTTTTTAATTTAAGGACTAAAGTACACATGAGCCAAACTTCAAAGGTATATAGCACACTTATTTTCCATTAACAATAGAGGAAAATTTAACAAAAAAAATAAATTACACATTTAAAAAAGTTTAGGTGGTCAATTTATATATTTCGAAATATTTATGATAAAATGTGTATGGTTTATAGTTCAAGAAAATAAAATTTTTTATTTTTCCCCAAAATTATTTGACTTCAAGCAAGCTAGGCCATATGTATTGGGTCAAATTTCATAACTAGAACCCAATCCAATAAACTTATGGGTAGATCATCAGGTTAGATTAGATCATGAAAAATCCCATACCAACTCGAGAACAGATAGCTATTGTGCTTGCTTTTTGAATAGGGCCCTATGGTCGCCTTACCATATTTATATGTCGAAGGTGTCCTTAGGGTAATCCCGTAGTTCTTACAGTGTGGGTGTGAGGGGTTCTATCCATAAATTTTCTTTCCTTTGACAGCATTTCGCTCAAAGGGTGAAAGAAAATATTGCATCAAACTGTTTATTATTGTTGGTTTTGTTTCCTTTCTCTCAATCGTATTTACTGTCGCAGTATATTTCTTGATGGCTACTTTGCACCTATTATTAAAATCTTGAATACCTAATATTTTTGTATTGACAAATTTTGAAAATTTTGAGAATTTTTTTAGAGGAATTGATTCTCCTCTTCGAATTGGGATGAGAAATGAAGATGTCGGTACATTAACAAAATGTTTCCAAACACCGTCAGTTAACCAATAAGCTTGAGAGTTTTTGTCAAGACTTACTAATTGCATGTATGGATAAAGGCAGACCAGCCACAAATTAAAGAAAGAGCCCTATAACCACAAGTGGGGCTGGCGAAGACAATTCCAAAAAATACTACAAAGTTAATCTCTTTTTCGCAGACTAACAATGATTATTATTTTAAGAAAAAAAGTACGGCTGTCATATATATATATATATAAAAGTGATAATATTCTTTTAAATCTGCTACAGCTAGTTGTGTATCCAAAATATTATTCTGCAAACTTTTATATTTCTACAAAATATGTTTGCCTAAACCTTTTTCTGGATTGGTCATAGATTGCTGCTGAAAGAAACTTGGTTATTATATTCGGTAAGAATAAGTTCAAATTTAGAAAATGTCCAAGTGGCATAGAAACGCTATTAAAGTAGTTGAAAAAGAAGCTTGCATTATGAAGAATCTTGTCCTTACATCCTTCTCCCTCTATTTTCAAATAACAGTTAGGGATAATGATTGGCAAATCACGAGCATTCTTACAATTCAAGTTGATAATTATATGATTTAATAAACCGCAAGTTATCAAGAACGGCTTCACTGTATTTGATTTCTATGGCAATATTTTCAGCACACACACAGCTGGAGTGCATGAATGTAGGTTTGGATTTACTAAACGGATGACATAATGAGTTTCACTTTCCCATGTATTTTTGTTCTCGCCTATTCTTATTTATCTGTTTCGTGTGGGGTTTATGATTTCATTTAAATTGAGGAAATTGACCTTTTGCTTTGAAAATTCAAAATTTTAAATATAATTAGTCATTATCATTACTTGAACCTATAAATATTACTTCCTATTCAAGTCTCTTTCCTCCCCAACCACTTTATTTATATCCAGCTGACTCAATCAAATATATTTACTTGAAAATTCAAAACAAGATAGTTATGTACACAAAAAAATCAATAAACTAATTAATGAGTGTTTACTTTCCCTAAGTATAAGTCAGGTCGAGCATTGTTCTCTGTGGATTAGGGTCGCTCCGGAGCTGGATAATGATTTGACCGTCTAAATATTTGACATTTCGTCTTACTCATAAATGATATTGTGCAGGCCCGGTTAAAAGTGTAAGATATAGATGTTTTCACTCATTAAGCAAGAGAATGGAATAGGAATACTTTTGGCATTATTTTTCAGTTAAAGGAAGGGTTCCGTAATCGCTTACAGAGGATTCATTCCACATTGGAGCAGTGGCCAAATCCTTTCTTTAGTTAAGAGGCTCCAAGATCAGGATCAACAAATTGGTTGCGAGCTAAATTTCTAACATACTATTGGACAAGGACTTCCACAATTCCATGTTAACCGTGGCTTTGCACTACACGCTTTATTGTCAATTGAAAGAAGAATTCTTTTCTTTTTTTTTTTCTGATAAAGTTTGAAAGAAGAATCTTTTACTTGTTCTAGCTAGTACGACCACGTGGTAGAAAATATGAAGAATAGGGGGCAAAGATCTCCGTAGCTAATATATAACTAGGGCTTATTAATTTAATTTTATTCACGATTGATGCCATGACCAATGGAATTATACTTCAATCAACCGTGCGTTGTGCGGGACTGTGGGGTATTTATGCTGGTAAGTGTGGAATTTCGGAGATCAGTTCAAATGACTTTTTGTCTATTTTACCATTTATTTTTTTTATAGACAAGCTATTTGTATGTAATTTTACGCTTTAATTGGCTTACGGTGATCCATCTACAAATAAATAGGAAATTAAGTTAGAGTTTTACACTGTATAAAGATATGATTAAGATAATTTTTATAAGTATTTAAATAATTCTTCTTTTATAAGCTAATTTTTAGAGTTAAATTTACTCCATTTTAAGATAATATCAAAATTTATGCAATAATTATTATTGGATTATTCATAAAGATCCAATTCTATAAATTCATAACCAAATATTTATCCAATTTTTCAATTATTTATACATAAATAATTATAGAGTTTAATTGATATTTATTGATAGTGTAAAATAATTTTATACTATCAACTAATAGAAATAAGGAAAAGTGAGAAATTATGACAGGTCCCTCATTATAATAGGTGGTTATTTATATGAGTTAGCATATTTCACTATTTCTATTGGCTGACAGTGTAAAACTATTTTACATTATTAGTATATTTAAATTAAATTCATAATTATAAATCAATTAACACAAAAAAATATATCCAAATAACACCAATATTCTTTTATTTAACAATCATTCTTGTAACCGACTTTTAAGTCAATAAAAACGACACAAACATCCAAAAATTGCCCAACTTCGAGTTTGACATTTAAATCAATATAATTAATTTGAGTCGGTTATGCATCGTAATTTAATCATCGTGTATCCTCTTTTTTCCTGAACACAGCTATCGGTACCGATCGCAATTCCAAGCTTATCCATGCAGCGTTTGAAAATGCACATATTAATTGGTTGTTAATTTTGAACTTTAACGGAAAGCTATTAATTTTTTGAAAATAAAATTTAAGTTAAAGAAAAAACTTGTTTTATTATAAAAATACTCTCTTCGATTTAAAATAGCTGTCAATTTTGTTATTTTTACATAAATTAAAAAATCTAAAATTAATGCATAGTTATTATATAGGTTTATAAAAATGCCTTTATTAAATTTTATTATGTGATAGAAAGTTTGACTTCTTAATATTTTATTCAAAATATATCATTATGTAGTGAAAAGTAACTATCTTTTTTCAATTAATGAAGATGAAATGTAAAATTGAAAAATTAACAATAAATATTATATTGATATATAAGAATGACAACTATTATGACCAAGAGAAAGTAATATATATCTTTAGACTTATTAAATAATTACAAAGGTATTTATAGATAACATTTGTACTAACATAAAAACTTAATATTTGAACTCAAATTATAATAACACATGCATCCGTAAGCGCATATATCAGCTAAATAGAGCTATCCTAACTTAATTAAAGGTCTCGGATTCGAACCTTAAATATATAATATTAAAATTTGGAAGGAAAAACTTTTGTCACCCATAGAGATTATATTCGATTCAATTAGGATCATGTCACTCATGATTTTGACCAAAAAAAAAAAATTATAACATATGTCAAAAAAAAAAAAAAAAGATTAGATAAGCCAACTTATATTGGCGCCACATGTTTATTTCTTTTTACATACTTCATTTGTTCATAAGTACTTGTCTTTTTATTTCACAGGAATTGAGGCTAAGATCCCTTATCTTAACTCTATCATATATTCGCAACTATCACCATATATTCTGAAACTACATGTAATTTTTCCTATCGTATTCTTAATTATCATCATATATAAAAGTGAATATTTTTCTATATTTTTTTTTTGGATAATTAGTCAAAAGCTCAAAATTCTGTAAAAATATTAATATAGAATTGGTTATGATGGTAGGTGTATTGACCCCTTAATTAGTGATCTAGAATTCGAGTCCTTGAAAATTAAAAAAATTCATTGTTAAAAGATCTCTATCCCTTTTAAGTGCCTTCATCGAATTAGACCAGATTAATCAAATTTCTGGTAAAAAGTATCGAATATGGTGATTTTATCAAAGACTAGAAAAAATAAAATTCTCTTAAAAGAGAGTAGCAACGCAAAGCATCTCATAAATCTATCACTAAGACATAAGACACTCTCAAAAAACAGACCAAAAAATCCACTAAACAGCATCATGGAATATTTTAAGAGAAATGATAGGGTGACTCATTTCTTATAGGAGACCAAACTAATTTGCCACTTATCTACCATTAGATGGTGTGTGGACCCAATTTAAGTAAAATCTTTACCCCATCTAATAATATTAAATAAGTAGTGAATCGGTACAATACCTTACAGAAAATGAGCCCCTCAATATTTCTTATTCTTTGAATAGACACACCTAAACACTAACTCGAAAGAAAGAGACCCAAAATCGAACCACGTCTTGTGTTCAAAAGGCTTCATCACACAAAAACTAATTATTCAGACACTACCAATTGGGCAAGCCTCCTGACCAACGTCATCAAAACAGGCCTCAAGCAAGCAAGCCACACACATCAAATTAATTATTGTATAAAGCTTATTTTATAAGGATTAAGTTTAAATATATTATCATTTAATTATATATTATTACATAAATAAATATAATTAAATTTCATATTTATTATTTAAATGATCATAAATATAAAAAATTTTAATTAAATGATAATATAAATTTTTGTTTGCACTATCAATATATCACAATCATACTCATTGTATAAACCTTATTTTAACAACCAAATTTCTAAAATTCCATTCCGGCACAGATGGTTAGACATTTCTGTCTTTATCAGTAAAAGCGGGATTCTTTATAACTAAAGCGGCCCTACTGGCCTACTCCCATTTTTCCAACAGAGGATTGACGGAAAAGTAGGGATCTTGTCGAAATTAACCAAGAAGACAATGACAGGGGGAAGGAAAATGAATATAAATATTGTAAAGCTTTCAAACAAATTATTAATAATATTTTTAATTATTACATAAAAACATTTTTTTATTTTATATTTTTAAGATATTAAATGCATCAACTTTTTTCTTTAATATGAAAAAAAAAAACACAAGCTTGTGAAACTGATGAGCTGGCTGCAACTGCATTTGCGTTATTGACTTTGCTTCAAATAAAATAAAATAATTAAATGAAGAGTATTTACTCATAAGTTGATCATTTTGCCTACAAATTCTAAACTCTTATTAATTATCAATTAAATTATTAACATAAACCTAATTGTAATTGATCGCATTAAAGCGAATTATAATTTCAGACAAATTTTACTTACAGGTGGTTCAAATTTTAGAATTGCTATTTTGAGAAGAATTTTTTTTAATCACTATTTTTGACTCAAAATTGTGTGAACAATTATTAAAAGTTAAAGAATTGAATTATCAACATAGCACAACATGTCTTGACAAAAACGCGCCGGTGAGATGTAGTGTGCTTCGTTCTATTTTTTAAGAATTGATTTTAGATATAATTAATTTTATTAAAATTAATTTGATTATAATTAATTTTAAAATAAAATAATTTATATTTAATAATTTTTTTAAAAATGATTATAAAAAAAAAATAAAAATTCTTTACGTATCTTAAAATCAATTTTAGAGATAAAAATTGATTTTAATAATATGCAATCAAACAAAACAAAAAGAAGGCACAATCGATTCTGTTATCTTAGAATCAATTCTCCAAGGTTGCAATGCGCAACCAAACATGCTGATGGAATCCAACCACGCCCATGCAAATTATGCATTCCATGACCATAATATAGCACTCGTCCACACATTTGACTATAGAATGATCAATTAAGAATTTTTGCTATACCCTCCTTTTCCAGGTTTACATGGTAATGGGACCTAGACTTAAAAAAAAAAAAAAAAAAGAAGAAGGGAATTAACATGTTTTGTTACTTAGAAAAGCCAAGAGTAGATAGAACATGTTGGCTTCCTTGGCCTCTCTTGCTGTATTCCAACAAGTAAATACGCTATCGGCTGTTGTTCTGTCACAATTCTGAATTTCATCATTTTGGAATGGTGCCTGGCGACGAAAACGTTACTCTCACACAGACAAAGGGTGGCCTAACATAAAGGTTGAATAGATTCCTTTTTTCCCCCATGATTTACGTTCACCCGTTTTCTTCAAACGATATTGTCACTGGATCAATTGACTGTTGATCACCATAATCTTTATTTTATGAAAAATGATAGTGATTTATATATTGAATTTTTTTATTAAAATAAGGGTTAATTATAATTTATTCCCTTGCATTATAGGTCATGTGTATTTTATCCCTTATATTTTAAAAATATATAACTTGACACCCTGTATTTTCACAATGTGCACTTTGACCCCAAATAAGTGCATTATACTCCCCTAAATTTTTGAATTATGTGCGAATTGACCCCATAAACCTTCCAAAATGTGCAACCTGACACCTTGCATTTTTTTTTTTTTTTATAATTGATGAAAAAACCAATAGAAGGGGCCAAAGTACATACTGTGAAAATGCAGGATATCGGGTTACACATTTTGAAAGGTTCAGGAGGTAAAATACATATGACCTATAATACAAGAGAATAAACTGTAATTAACCTTTAAAATAATGTGACATATTTATTAATTTTTTAATAGATAAGCGGGTAATATTATTTTATTTTATTTTATTCAATTATTACTTTAATTTTTTGTCTAAAGTTCTTTTTATTTTTTTAGTGGTGTAGCATTACTCTAATATTATATATTTGAAAAGAAATGTGGTTATTTTCTTCCTGTTTTTTATACTTTATTCTCTTCCTTAATTATGTATTTGGCTGTTTTATTTATTTATTTATTTAAAAAAGGAGAAATAGCTCATAAAGGTATTAATAACCTATGTCTCATTGCATATCTAATCTAGCATTTGTAAACTTTTTTTTTTTTTTGTGGCTGAACTATCAAAATTTGGAATTTATTGGATTTTAATTTAATTAATTTGATTGAAGTTAAGTTGACTTATTATAAAAATAAAATTTTTTTAACACTAATTTTTTTATTTATAATATTTGAATATGAGCCTTTGTTAATGAAAATAAGTACTAAACCAATTAAGTATTAGTAGGAGATGTAAATTTCTAAACTATAACTTGGAATTATAAAAGCTTATTGCCTTGAGCTTTTACACAAATTAACGTTAATTTCCCTCAACTATTTACTCTCGTTATTAACTTCAGAACAGTGTATCCAGGTGTCCAAATTCACCAATCACCAATCAACTGCAGTGACTATTGCGATGATGATGCTTATGAGAAAGCCAGAATTCAAAAGAAAGATATAACCTATAAAGCACCAAGATAATATTCGATATTGATACGTTAAAATTTTAAATTTTATATATATATATATATATATATATATATATATATATATATATATATATATATATATATATATATATATATATATATATATATATAATAGAAACCATTACATCATTACTTCATTCTCTCTCACCTTAGTTACATTTGCGCAACTGCACCTCCACTTTTTTAATCTTTCTATATCTATATTTTGAAGTTTTAGTTGAACATCACAATCGTTTCTCGATTCGGGTGTGTATGTTTCAAATTATGAAAAAAAAAGTAATTTTAAAATATAAATTTTATATATAATAAAAAATTGAAAATCAATATTTTTTAGAAGTTATTTTTTTTATTTTTTTCAAAAAAATTAAAAATTAATTTTTTTAAAAATTTGATTATTTTTAAAAATTTATCTAAACATATAAAAATTAATTTTTTTAATAAAAAAATAATTTTTTATTAAAAAAGCACAAACAAGTACACCTTGATGGTTTGTCCTGTAGCTGCTAGTATTCATCGTGCGTTGTATCTATTTTCAGTTGGAAGCCATTTTCCGGTGTCCGGACCATCCTTATTACACTCAAACTGCAGCAAATGAGATTTAAAATGAACAAACGCTATCAGTGTCCGTATCGGACACGATACATCCTTGACACTGGGAATGGTTGGATTTTGTGGTATCGGTGCTTCATAGGATATAACACTATTTTGAGTTTCGTTGATATTACTCAATACAGCAGTCTTTTTTCCCCCTTAATGTAATGTTAATAATGATAACAAAATGAGTTCTATTTGAATATTTAAAATGAAAGTCAATTGGATTGGGCTATTAATGAGAAGTTTTGGATAGTCTCCATGGGTGATAGGTTAAAATTTCAATATCATTGATAAACATTTAAAATGAAAGAAAAAATTTATGATATATGCCATAAATTTTTTTATTAAAAAATAAAATTTCTATTCCATCTAGTGCCAGCCAGACAACCTTTTAAATATATTAAATATTTATAATAGATATATTAGGATAATACTATATAATAAATAGTATAAAAAGGGAAAATTACACAAACTTCCCCCAAGGTTTAGTGTAATTACACTCAACACACCTTTATTTATACACGCGACACTAACCACCCCTGATACAAATACAAATTGACGCCATTAAATCATGATGTATTATGTCCAATCTACCTTTTATTTCTCACCCCACACCATCACCCTCTCCCATTCACTAAACCCCCATTCTCTGAAATCAAAAGAGGGGAAGAAACTCAAAATCACAACTTCCCCTCCGGTGGTCACCTTGCATAGCAGCGAAGTGACCAACACTGCCTCTGAAAGTGAAAGGTAAAGGCTTGCTTCTCATCCTTGATTGCACTCCGCCATGGCTTCATTCTTCTCCTTCCTCTCACAATCACAACGTTCCTCTTACAACTGCAACACTCTATGTGCTCAAGCTCACAGCCACAACCTTCCTTTCTTTCCTTCCTCTAACAACTGCAAGTGCGCTGAAGGTGTTTAGCGCTCAAGGTGTTCAACCATGCTCAATCTTGAACACCACTACAAAGCCTTTTCTTTGACGATGAAGACCCATGGCTGGTTGTTGAAGATGCCACAGCGATGGAGGTTCGGTTTGGGTCAACCGCAATGAAGGATGGAGCTACTTCAACATCTCTGTTGGATTTGGCTTTTACTTCTTCCATCTTAGGGTTTTTGCATTCACTGCTCATTTTGGGCATTTGTGGACTTTCTTAAGTCCAAATGAGCCCACCATTTGCTTTCATTTCAATTCTAATATTCAATTTTTTCTTCAAAAATTAGTTGGTAGTTTAGGGTTTGGATTGATAGTTTAGGGAGGGATTCTTATTTGAGTCCATATATGGGACTGGTAGTATAGGTTCCCTTAAATTGATTATTTCTATTTTTTTTTTTTGAACTATTATATGCACGTATTGATTATATCTATTTTTTTTTAACTATTATACACACGTATTGTGTTGCTGTTTGTTGGTGCTGTGTTGCTCTTTATTAGTGTTTTCTAAAATTTAATTGATAAATTTGTTTTTGGTCATTGCACTTTGACATTGGAATTTTTGTTTTGCAGTGTTATGGAAAGGGTTATTTACCTGGGTCCAAACCCAGGTAATGTTGATATTTTAATTGGCAGCGATAGTAATGGAAAAGAAGGATTTATAATGGCTACTAGTGGTAGTGGTAACCCTTCTCATGCTACTGTGAATGTTCCAACTGGTGCTGATGCGAATGATGCTATGAATAGTAGTATAGTACCTGTTGATATGAATGATGCTGTGAATATTTGTGTAGTGATTGATGTTGCAAATGAGCCTGTTAATACTATTCTTAATGTTATGAATGAACCTATGAATGAGTCTATTACGCATGCTACTATTGTTGTTGATTTAGTGGCTGATTCTATTGATATTGTTAATAGTTTGTGACTAAGAATGAGATTAGGGATGTTGTAGCTATTAAGGGTGTAGCTAGTGATAGAGAAGTAGTAATCAGTGAATCTGACGATGGGTGGCATCAAAATTCTGAAATTGAGAGTGATACTGGATCTAATTTAGATTCTACTTGTGTTGGTGAGCTAGAAACACTAGATGGGAATGATAGTGATCAATTAAGCTATGATGAAGAAACATATGATGTTGTTGACAGGGTTAATTCTGATGAAGAGAAGGATGAGATTTACATTGATAAAGGCATAAGAGGAAAACAATTTAGCCGAGGACCTAATGGGAAGATTGAATTAGAAAAAAGGCTATTGTTTGTAGATGTGAATGAGTTTAAGGAAGCTCTTAAGGACTTCATTATATAGGAAGGGTTTGAGATTTTGAAGGTTAAGAATGAAAAAGCTAAAGTGACAACAAAGTGTGTAGCTGAGGGATGTCCATGGAGGATTCATGCTTCCCCTACACCAGATGGAGTTACCTATAAGATTAAAACCTATAACCCTGAGCATAATTGCATTAGAACTACACTGAACTCTAATGCAACTTCAACTTGGATTGCAAAAAACTGCAATCTAAGTTGGTTGCTAATCTTGATGAGTTATTCAAGTATGAGGGCTGAATTGTTGGAAAAATTTGGCTTAGAGCCAAGTATTCAAATGAAATTATATCGTGCAAGGAGAAAGGTGAAGGAGGAATATCAAGGGAACTATGCAGAGTCTTATAACAAGCTGCCAGCTTGGGCTAAGCTTGCAAGAAAGACAAATCCAGGGAGTATTGTTAAGATGGAGGTAGAAATAAGGATTCCTGCAAACCCTCAGTTCAAGAGGTTTTTTGTTTGTCTTGATTGTATGAAGAAAGGTTTTGTGAGAGGATGTAGGCCATGGTTTGGAATTGATGGTTGTCACTTGAAGGGTAACTATGGAGGAGTGCTATTGTCTGTTGTTGCAGTTGATGGTAACAAAGGAATGTTCCCAATTTCCTTTGCTAGAGTGGAAGTGGAATGTTTGGATAGTTGGAAGTTTGTTCTAAGTTTACTTCATGAGGCATTGGCTTCGGATCCTTGATGGCAAGAGGCACCATTGACCATTATGAGTGACATGCAAAAGGTACTATAACAACACTTAAAATGCTTCTTTTGTTATTCTTTTTTTTTCTTTGAAAAAACTTGCACCTGTGCGTTGCTGATTTTGTGCTTCTTGCATTGTGTATCAGGGTTTGACAGGTTCTGTGGCTGAGTTCTTCCCATTAGCCAAGCATAGGTATTGTTATCCTTAAACTATTTCTTTATAAAAATTTGCTCCTACTTGTTGCTAGTTCTATTGTTTCTTATATTGATATGTGTTGATTTTGGTGTTTCTTATATGTAGATGTTAGTTTTTAATTTATCTTTATGTGTTTATATGTGTTGATTTTGATGGAAGAAAGTACCTTTAAGTGATTTTGTTGTTTCTTATATGTTTCTTAACTTATGTAGATGTTAATTTCTTATATTTACATGTTGTTAATTTTGCTGTAAGTGTTAATTCATTGCTGCATTTTTTATTGAATTTAATAGGTATTGCTGTCGCCATTTGTTAACTAACTTCAAATTAAATTTCAAATCACTTGTGCTTACCATAAACTATTAGACTGTGGCTAAGGCATACAATGAATTTGTCTTTGAGAAAGGATTGGCAAAACTTAGGAGTATTGATGACAATGCTGTAGAGTGGTTAGTGTCAAGTGAGAAGCCTAAAGAAATGTGGGCTAGGCATATGTGTGACCATAGGTGTAAATATGACCACATTACTAATAATGTGGTTGAATCATTTAATAATTGGGTTGGAGATGATAAGAAGAAACCTATAATAGGGCTAGTTGAGAGCTTGACCACTAGGATTATGGGAAGATTTCAAAGGAGGTATTGTAACACTCTCCCATGTACAGTACTATGCTTAAGTCATAGTACCACACCCTGGAGTTGTTACTAGCATCTGAACGACCTTTATCTAACAAAGAACTTCACTGCTTACTCTGATACCTCTTGGAACTCTCTCGAGACAACACGAATAGGAGTGAGAATTATAAATTCTCAGAGGGGATTTCTATAATACACATGTAATGTCATCGCTGTCATCTCCAGTCATTTTGGTTTATTATGAAAACGGTGAACATGCATGCATAAACTGTTTAATTTTACATTTCAGAAATATCTTATCCGGAGCAAAGTTCATTTTAATCATATGCTTAGCATTTGGGGAAAATCCATAAAATCCATTCAAATATAATACCATGAGTAATAACTGTGGCATATTAACCGCACATACAACATCTACACCTAACTTTACTCATACTTAAATTTATGCCTATACATAAACTTGCTTTTCTTTTTGCATCTTTCTTTTCTTTGTCATCATAAAATCTTTACGTGCTACATTCCGGTAGTACGCTACGCCATGTCATACCCCATCGAAGCTGATCGCCATGTCACGCCTCCTAGGAATGTGGGATCTTCCTTGGACTTACACTAGTCGGGCCAAGCCATGCCTCATGTAAGTTCTGCCTCTATACTCACACAAATTCCTGGCCGACGCCATGCCTCATGCGAAGTGGGGCACCACATGCTTAATCTTTTAATCTTTAGTCTTTAATCTTTGGCTTTTACGGCACACCCAGGCATTACGTATCGCCGTCCTAGGTGCATTTATCGCCTCTTGGGTAGCCTAGCCTCGAGTGAGCTCGCTACACCTGCGGACTGCCGCCACACCGGCCACCCACAAGGGGACCCACGTGCTCTAGGTTGGAGGGATCTCAATGTCCACGTGCCTCTAATATGAGGACCTCATCTCACCACGTGCCTCCAACATAGAGGGACCCCAAATCTTAGCCGCTTCACAAGGAGGGATTCAATGTGCAATCGCTTCCAGCGTGAAGTGGACCCATGTCTTTATCATTTAACCGCTTCACAGTGAGGATTTCAAATAATCGCCTCCAGTGAAGGGACTCACATTTTATCTTATTAAGCTGCCTTTCACAAGGAGGGACCTCAAGTAATCGCTTCCAAGTGAAGGGACTCACATTCAATATATTTACATTCTTTCATTCTCATGCTTATTCAAGATAAATCATACCTGAGTGTATTCATACATATACTTCATTTATTTTCATATATCTCATCTTATACTTATGTCATTCTCAAATATAGGGTTTCTATATACCCATTCATACTCTAATTCTTTCTTACATCTAAGCATTCATAGCTTCTTAGACTTTTGTCAGAACTGCAAAGATAACGGATCAGATCCGCTTCCCATAATAATACACCACAGACATAATTTAGTCATAGCAACATAAATCAATTTAATACATATATATCAATATCAAACTGGCCATCCTCAACTCAAACTTTATATGTTTCCCTAATACTTGTGAAATCTTTAATTGGGTCACTTTGTGAAACTATCACTTTGGCCATTTCCGCTACCTCTATTCCTCGGTTTCCTGAATTTCATATGAACCACCTTTATTTCTATTCAACTCATTTAGATATGAAATTTGGCTATATCATAGCTCTATATGTCTACTTTCTAACCTCTTTGGTCCCATATCATTTTGATTCATAAAACTCAAGATATTCAACTTTTATCTCAGCCTGTCAGCCACTAGCCCGAATTACACTCTTAGAGGTATAAATTCACTAAAAATCGAAACTAAGCTCAAATCACACGAAATTGGTCTCATATTGAAGCTAATAGGACGACCTTTCATTTGCCACAAGTTGCCTCCCATTTGCTTAAGTATACCTCGAGTTATAAGTCCTGAAAGTTGACCTTCCTGAACTACTCTGTTTGGGCTTGGTTTGGACATAGAGTAACTTCCTCGAATTACTGGGAACAATTGGGACCATAACAAACTCAGAATCTTATATTGGGATGTTTCCCTATGTCTAAGATTTCTAAAAAAATTGGTTTCACTCAATTTGGAGTTGTATAGGGTGAGTTATACCCTCCTCAAGTCACCCTGCCCGGATGAGAGTCCTGAACCTTAGGTCAAACTTCAAAAATTCATATCTCTCTCAATACTAATCCAATAACCTTATATGATATATCTATGGAAAGCCCTAAATGTCTAATTTCATCTAAAAATGGTTCCATTGGATTTAACTGGTGGTAGGCGGAGCTGTACACTCCGCCGCACGGACTGCCGTGGAATTCTCACTCAGACAGCATCCCACTTCTCCATTCCTTCTAATTTTCTCCTTCTAATCATAATCCTAACTCAAAATCTCCTATTAATTCAATCATAATTCATCATAATCCATCATAATACAACCAATAATTCATCAAATACATAAAGGGGAGTACAATCTCATGTAATCATAGTGCAAGGAATTCAAGAATAGAAGTAGAATCCTACCTCTTTGGAGTATGACTTGAGCAAAGTGCTGAAACTTGAAGGCTGGATAGAGTGGGAGAGTTGAGAAGAGGAAAGAGAGCTGAAGTGAGGAAGGGAAAGCAACGTGAGAAATGAGCTGAAGAGACAGGAGGAGGATACATATATATAGACAAAGCTTCGAAGTGGTAGTTAAAATGAGTGCTTGATTGATGAAATTTTGTGGGCAAGGTTCAAACGCATGTCTCCTTCTTTGTGTCAAAATTGCTCTCCACGTCACGAGATGTGAAACTCGCCTACCAGATCTCGAATACATGACATCGGAATTCATGGCGAAATTCCTGAACTCTAATAATCATCTTATTTGTGACTTGAGGAAATCTTGTTTATGTTGAGACTTGAATCAAGGTCTGAGGTCAAGACATACAATGACAATCAATCGATCTCTAACTCCCGCCAAGGCCCGGGACTCATTGTAATAAGATTGATATCGGAACTCGTGTGTTGGGAAATCAGCTCAAGGATCCGAACTCGTGTCCATCCTAACTGAGTTCAACACTAAGCCTAACTCGTTATATTAAACTCGAGTTCTGCCAACCATTGTGTTAATCTATAACTTCTAAGACTCGGATGAAGCATGAGGTCCGAGGTCTGAATGAGGATGCTTAATATCTAACTCGGGTGATTCAATCACATTTCCAAACCCACGCATTTAAACCCTGAATCCCAGATCTTTACATTTGATGAGATCGAACTGGTATAATGACATGAAGCTCAAGTCGAGACATTGAAATCGAGAATATCATAAGATAAAGTCAAATCGTGAGTTCGAGACCAGATGAAGTCGGAAATATGAGGTCATGAAGTTTAATTAATGCTGAAAGTTGAACACGAACACACAACCTGAAATAGTCAAACTTAAACTAAATTGAAGTCGCATCAATAATGAAGCCTGAACTCACCATGGTAAACTCCTGAATCTGAATAATATTCTAGCCGATATCCCAAAATGAAGCTCTGAATCATGGGCTTAAAGTGAAGTTGAATCTAACTCGGATGTTATAGGTATGAGAAGGGGTGTAGCTTTGAATCTGTCATAACCCCGAGGATTAGAAAAGTTGTTGATACAATTATGCAAGATGGGAGGTTTTGTAGAGTTACATATGCTGGAGATGATGAGTTTCAAGTTAGGGATGGGTTCTCCACTTTTGCAATGAACCTTATGAGTAGGTCTTGTGGTTGCCAGTAGTGGAGTATGTGTGGCTTGCCATGCACTCATGCTTGTGCATGCATAGCTTATAGGAGGCATAATGTGGAAAGGTATGTTGACTGCTATTATTTGACTGCCATGTATTGCACCACATATCAAGAGTTAATACACCCTATGCATGAGTTGGATGAGCAAGACTGGGGTGGATATCCTAGAGTGGATCCACCCAAGTTAAAAAGACTACCGGGCAGGCCTAGGAGAGCTCGAAAGAGAGGACCTGATGAGGGTAGAGGAGGAGAAAGTGATGCAAGATCAAATACTGTCAGATGTGGTATTTGCAAACAGTTTGGTCACAATAGAAAGGGTTGTCAAAGAGACAAAACTGCTAGGGAAAAGGTATGTAAGGTTTTTATTTTTTATTTTTAACAACTAGTGTGCTGTTAGTAATATTTGTCATTTGAGTTTTCTACAGAAACAAGAGGCTATATCTATTGTTGGTAATCAATCCTTAGTTAGTACATCTAGAAGCGGGAGGAAAAAGGTAATTTCAATCTTATCATGTGCTTCTATAATGCCTCATTTGCTATTAATTTCATATTTGGATGTTCTTCATAGAAGCAAACGGCTGCTACTGATCAAGAAGGGAGTTCAAGTGGTGGTAATCAAAATGAACCTTCAACTCAGGTATTTTCATGCTCTTATACTCAAATTTGTATTTTTCTCATATTTTGGACTTATGTTCTACTTTACTTGAAAATGATACACAAAAAATCACTTGAATCCTGTGTGTAATTTGTTCACAAAATTGGGTTTACTTATTGTTTGGTATAAGAAGCAAGCTCCTGCAAGAATTGGTCAAGGGGGGGATCTCTACTACTATTGAGGGTGGAAGTTCTACACAAGCTTAAGTTACTTTGTCAACCGGACAAAAGATATGAACTACCTAATGAACAACTAATTATTTGCTTACTTAAATTGGGCTAATTGCAATTTTTCCATGTAGAGACAAAAGATTGGTGCACACTTGCCTACAGTGGAAATTGCTAGTCAACCTGAACGACAAGTCAATGCTTGCATGAAGCTTCAACCAAGAAGGCCAACAAGGAGCCACACATAGTTACTGCTTATATAGTGTAGGAGAATTTTTTTTTTTTTTTTTTTTTGTGGGGACATAGCATTATTTTGACATATACTGTACCATTATTTTTTGGAATGTGCACAACTGAGGGTATAGGCTCTTTTTTTTTTGGGTTATATGGATGTAAAAGGGTTGAAAATATTGGCTATATCAGGCTGTAAAGTCCATTTTTTTGGAAAAATTAGGTACTGAAAATTTCAAGTCCATGTAATTAGGTATTGAACAATTAAGTATGGAACAACTATATGGCATCTGCCAATGCTTGATAAATTTTATGAAGTTCAATTTTGTTTACACAGTTATGCAGTTTATAGTAGCTCCTTTAATTTTTGGATGTTGATTATGACTATTAAGAAATGAATTGGAAGAAGAATTGTGGCTGCCATTAACGTGATGACTGATGAGAGGAGCAAGTGCAGGGGAGCAATATGTGGTACATGCAAAGAAGCAGGTGCAGGGGAGCAATATGGGGGAGAATTGATCGTTTAACTCAACAATATGGAAGAAGGACTTTATAGTCAATTGATATGTTAAATAGTTTGATAATATTTCAAAAATGCCATTACTGATCATGTGACAAGCACATGGGAGATATTCTATTAACATTACTCACAGAACACTAACGGAATAGGTGGCTAGTGTTATGAAAAATAAAACTCAGGGACCTTTGCAATCAATTTTAGAAATGAAGGGGTGTCAAGTGTAATTACAATGAATATCAGGGGAGGTCAGTGTAATTCACCCTATAATAAATTATGTCAAACTTATATCATTATATGCATATGGTATAGTACAAGTCATATAGAAGTGAAGTCAAATATTTAAAAAACTGATATTTTTTGTTTTTTGAATGAATTAGGGTAAAACGAAAAACAAATTCAGATAAATCTAGATGAATAATAGTATATATATATATATATATATATATATATATATATATATATATATATATATTGGAAAAAAAACGTATGCCTTTCATATATTTATCTCGATAGTTTAACAAAAAAAATGTTTAATTATCTTAATAAAAATCTTTTGAAATTTTCTTTTCATATTAAATAGTCAATCTCAAATTAAAGTCTCAAGAAGATATAAAAAGAGTTCTTTTTCAAATATTTCGCTCAAAGGGGCCCCTGTGTAGGCTGCGTGGAGCAGTCTGCATGGGAAGATCTTCAACAAGTAAAGATATTTGTAAACAAAATACAGCTACTAGTCCTCTTCCTCCTTTCTATAATCAATGATTAATGCAGATAACACCTATTAGTCCTTTTCCTCCTTTCTATAATCAAATTCAAATCTAGTTTTTCTTAATTATGGCTGCATATATTGACAAGAGAGAAATACAAACTAGCCTAAGGCAAACCTCATATATAAATACGTGGCACATTGCAAGGCCTTAGCCACAAGCACTAATCATAAGCCTCTCAACCCTGCATGTTCTTAGGATTCTTCTTTCAATTTCTCTCTTAATTTTAAAGTTCCCCAATTACCATGGGTGCTAGTTCTTTCTCCATGACACTTCCAATCATCAAAGTTCGTTTCTTCTTATTCTTGTGCCTTATAGGGATAGTCTCAGCTCAATTGTCCTCTAATTTTTATGCCACAACATGTCCTAATGCACTTTCAACCATTAAGGCAGCAGTAAACTCTGCTGTGAGCAAGGAGGCTCGCATGGGGGCATCCCTTCTCCGTCTTCATTTCCATGATTGCTTTGTTCAAGCAAGTCAACTTTCACTTAGTCTAAGCATTTTTTTTCCCTTTAATTTTGTTTGTTTCTTTTCTATATCTTATTCTTGAAAGCTTCACCTAATTAATATATATATGAATATTTGTGTTGCATTAGCTGAACTCAAATATACATGCACGTACACATACAAATATAATATAGCTAATGGTGGCACTTTAGTTTTTGGAACATGGAGCTATTTAGAAATGAAAAGCAAAAGAATATTTTTCTTGTTAGTGGCTTAGTGTAATTGAATAAAAAACTTAGAAAAGGTGAACTTTTCCACTAACAGGCGTTTGTTTCCAAATTGCCAACAAACTAATATCGCGACCAAGTTCTAATCGTTGTTTTATTTATTAATTTATTAAAACTTGACACTCATGGTTATATTTCTTTGGTAACAAGTGAAAATGACAACTAAATTCAATTTTTTAGAAATTAATTTTCATTTTGTCTGTCCATGTTGCTCATGATTTCAGGGATGTGATGCATCAGTTCTATTAGATGATACATCAAGTTTCACAGGTGAAAAAACAGCAGGTCCCAATGCTAATTCTATAAGAGGATTTGAGGTAATAGATAACATAAAGTCTCAGGTGGAGAGCTTGTGCCCCGGTGTTGTCTCCTGTGCTGATATACTTGCTGTCGCAGCAAGAGACTCAGTTGTTGCTGTAAGTATATTCTTGTTGGGATTGGAAGAAGCCAAAAATATCTAGGAACTTCTCTCATGGACTTCCAACTATTTTTACGTGAGTTAATTAATAATATCTGTAAATTTTGGTTAATTAATCAATTCTTCACATAAGGATTACGGTGGTCTCTAAGTAGTGACCACCACACAAATCCGTATAAGTTCTAACTTAACTCACAGAAACTAAGCTAAGGTCATGAAAAAAAAAAAAAGAGAGAGAAATATTATTTCTACTTTTTTTTTTTGACATTTTTAAAAAGATACTTTGAGATATTTCTTAAATATTAGTTGATAGTATATTCCAATTTTTCTTTTAATCAATATTTAAGAGATAATCCAGGATGTCGCTTCAAATATATCCCAAAAAGTAGCACAAATAACATGACTAAAAAAAAAAGTTTCCCAATATATTGGACATTCGTAACCTAACAATTTTAAGCCACAAAATAGAGCGTAAACTCCATATATTTGTTAGGCACTAATTTTGTAAAAACTTCTCAGCTTGGCGGACCTAGTTGGACTGTGCAATTGGGCAGAAGAGACTCAACCACAGCAAGTTTAAGCTCTGCTAACTCAGACTTGCCAGCTCCCACTTTGGATCTAAGTGGCCTTATCTCTGCTTTCTCCAAGAAAGGTTTCACAACCAAAGAACTGGTTGCTCTATCAGGTACATACCCAGACTAGATGCATATTTTTCAAACACCATTATATACACTTGACCTTCCAAGGATGAGCAATACCACTGGATACATGTCTGATATTCAAATGTTAAAATTAGTTATACCATGCACTTGAACTCTTTATTTTATCTGAAAAATATTTCAGGAGGGCATACAATTGGCCAAGCAAGGTGTACAACCTTCAGAACACGGATTTACAACGAGACCAACATAGATTCCAATTTTGCAAAATCATTGCAAGCAAATTGTCCTAGCACAGGCGGTGATAACAAGTTGTCCCCTATTGACACCACTAGTCCAAACAAATTTGACAATGCTTACTTCAAGAATTTGCAAGCCAAAAAAGGCCTCTTCCACTCGGATCAACAGCTCTTCAATGGAGGATCCACGGACTCTCAAGTGAATGCTTACAGCAGCAACCCTTCAAGTTTCAGCACTGACTTTGCCAATGCAATGATTAAGATGGGAAACCTTAGCCCACTCACCGGGACCAGTGGCCAGATTAGGACCAACTGCAGAAAGACCAACTAAGATATTGGGCTTTTTGATTTTTAGTATAGTACAAGATTGTCTAATTTTAGACGGGACAAGACTTAAATCAAGTTTACATAAATGACTCAAGTTACTTATATTCATCTCATTTAATTTTTAAATCAAACAATGATATGTGGATATATTTTTTAAAATAAGTAACTTAGAAGTTAAAAATATATATTTATCACAAGAAAAATGTCCACATGCTGTCATTATTTGATTTAAAAATTGGAAGAAATGATTATATATATAGAACTTGATCGAAGTTTTTTTTTCTCCCCTTTTAAGATATTGCAATTGCAGTATAGAAACAATGTCAATGTTTCCTCAATTGTAATATAAATTTCAATATATAAATCAGCAATGTTTGGAGTTGGTTAATTTTGGCCTGCCTAGCATATATAGTTTAGTTAAATTTTCAACAAAATTAACTTCACTCTTACCGTAAGTAAAAAAATGGCAATTTGTTACAAAAGTGGAATCATTGGAATCAAATCAGGCTCAGGCATTTTAAGACTAAGCCCGAGCCAGAGTTAAAAAGAATTAAGAAAAATTGGTTTCTTTTTTTTTTTTTTTAATGATATTCTTATGTCTTTGGATCATATATATATATTACGATACTCAATACTCGCTACGTTACGTTACGTTACCATATGTCAAAATTTGAAAAATCAATACATGATATGACAACCATGGAGAAGAATAAAATTGAAAGATTAAAGATAGAGGGTGGTGATAATGAGGAAGGCACTAATGATGATGAGGAGAGTGATAGGCTCTTGTGAGATTGACTTGATGAGAAGGTTTGAAATTTTATCTTTAAAAGTTGCATTTGGTGGAGGGTTTGCAATTTTGTCCTCAAAAGTTGCATTGGTGGAGAATTTGCCGCCTGTTTAGCGAGTAACGGCGATGCAAGTAAAGAGAACTTGTGTCAAAAGTCTTTCTAGCAATATGAAGGTCAAGCGACGTATTCCATGAGTAGCAGTGGTGCAAGTATTTTATTTAAGTAAGAAAAAGATTGCCTTGTGAGACTAGGTGTTTTTCAATTTTGGGTTTGTGAGATTTTTCAATATTGGTGATTGTATTTTTGACAAAATTTAGTGAAGTGATTAGCAAAATCATGGATATAGGTAGAACCACGTTAATTTTCTTATGTTTCCTTGTTTTGTTTATTTGTTTGATTTGTGTTGGTGGGAATTTTTTTTCTCAACAACTGGTATCAGAGCTAGTTTTGATCTTGCTTCTAGTGTTTCTAATGGCTGAGATGCAAGACTTAGGAATTGTCAAATTTGAGGTGGAGCTTTCTATTGCAATTTATCATGATTTGATAATTTGAAAGATGTTTATTATTGCTGTTTATCAAGATTTGTGATGACGGTGGAGAATCCATGAAGGTTGATAAATTTGCAGATTTTTAATATTCTAATGGAATTTTGATCAAGGTGGAGATTGCTAGGTTTGAGCCAAATTCCAAATTGAAGATTGTTATTGATAGTTTCCTATTTTTGAAATATTCAAATTTTCAATGTAATTATCATCAATATATATGATGAATAAGAGAAAGATATGAGAGAGATTTGTTAGATAAGATAGGAATTTAGAAAGTTATTAATGATTAGGATTAAGCTGAAAATAGTTTATTGCCATTTAAATTTAGTTTATTGCCATTTAAATTATTGTTGGCTATAAATACTTATATTGAGAATTGTTCTAGCAAGAAAGTGGAGAATAAAACTAAAAGGTCAAAGATGTGGGGAGTCATGATAGTAAAGACAGTGATGATGATGAGCAAAGTGATGAAGCTCTTGTGAGGTTGACTTGATAAGAGAGTTTACAACTTCATCCTTAAAAGTTATATTGGTTAAGGGTTTGCAATTTTGTCCTCAAAAGTTGCATTGGTAGAGGACTTGCAACTTTGTCCATGAAAGTTGCATTGATGAGAGGGTTTGTAGCTTTATCCTCAAAAGTTGCATTGGTGTAGAAATTGTTGTATGATCCATTAGAAATGAAGGTATAAGTGAATAAAGCTTGTGTCAAAAGTCTTCCTAGTAATGTAGAGGTTAGGCGACATGTTCCATGAATAAAACAGTGCACGTATTTTTTTTTTTTTTTTTTTTTGAGTGGGGTTTGAGAGAGATTTTTCAATATTGGTGATTGTATTTTTGACACAATTTGGTGAAAATATTAGTGAAGTCATGGATATAGGTAATAAAGGTCAAATTATGTTAATTTTCTTGTATTCCTATGCTTTGTTTATTATTTAATTTGTGTTGGTGGGGGATCTTTTCCCAACCCAATTTAATTTTTAAATAATAGGAATCAATGATTGAAATTAGTATGGAGCAACAATACAACTAATGACTAGCAATGCACTCCGGCAGCTAGATCTGATTCTCACAACACCTCCCTCCATCTTTGCCCAAACTTCCTAGCACCATTTTTAGTGCAAAGATCTGGTGGTGATCAAGAACGACTTCTTGTACCTGGCAGTAATCTTGATGGCAAAACAAAACAAAGCAAAGCTCGTCCAACTCAAAGCTATGAATGCACTCTCAAACCTTCTATCAGAGTTGAACCTAAGCACCTTGGCGGTGGAGAAGGTGCTAAGCTACTAGAAATGATGTAATCGATGATGGAAGGGAGGCTAAAAATATGTGATGATGTGGTGTGTTGTTAGGAAGATATTAATAACCTAATTTCTAAATCAATTTAGTTGCTAGTCAAATTACACAAAGCTAATAATCACAGTTCAAATGGTGTTGTAATCTTGAATGGAGGAATGAACTACTTTCTTTGAAGCAGACAGAAGTGCAGGATTTATTGAGGTTATTGGAATAAGTGACATTAGGCCAACATATGGAGGATCAATTCCATTGGAAATTTGATCCAAAAGGTTCCTCTATAAAATCTTTCTCTTTGCAAGTGTTTAATTCAAGCATCACCCGGGAGCAGGATTTGTTGAGGCCTTTGAAGATTTGGAGGGTTTTAGGGCCTCCAAGAGTGGAGAGCTTGATTTGGCTAGTTCATCTTGGTAGATTAAATACTAGAGACAGATTATCTATGATGAAGATAATATATCCGATTAAGGCTGTGTGTTCATTTTGCCAATGTGAAAGTTGAGTCTATTAATCATCTTTTCTTCTCTTGTTCTAAGTTGTGGAGAATGTGGTGTTATTGTCTTAACTAGTGAAATGTTGTTAGTTGTGTTCCAAATAATGCTCTATGCTTCTTTGAATCATGGCTTGGTGCACCTTTCTATGGTTCAGAGAAGAAACTTTGGATGTCCATGTATTATCCTGTAACTTGGGCTTTATGGAAATTAAGAAATAGGATAATTTGCAGGAATCATGTGCCTAATTAGGATTATGAGGTGTTAATGTTAAAAGTTAGCATTAGTTATTGGTCTCAGGTGTGGTGTGCTGGATTATCTTTCTCGCCCCATTCTTTCTTAGCTGATTTGCTGGATATCAGAATATGGTTGAAGTCCCATATTTGCATAGATGATGCAGGTTTTGGTTTTGTGTCTTTGAGTTCTGAATAATGATGCTCTTGATGTGAAGAGTTGTGATTTGTATTGATACAACATGATCAATTGTTATTTGCTGGATATTAGAACATGCTTGAAGTCCTATAAGGAACGTTTTCACTGATGTTGCAACTTCTGGGTTTGTGCCGCGGAGTGCTAATTGGTGTTGTTCTTGATGTGAAGAGGGAAATTGTTTTGGTGTCCTGTATTGACATTATGGATCAACCGTCTTTTCTTTCACTGCAAGAAAAGTCCCCTGTCACAAATGAGCCAAAAGCTACCACAAAATGTATATTTGTGGCGGACATCGGGCCGCTATATAATCATGGACTACTAATCATTTGCCGTGGCAACTAGGCATAAAAAAATTTTTGTGCCTAGTTCCCTTTGAATATTATTTATACAGTTTTTTCTTTAATTTTGTATCTAAGACTTTATGATAGCTCCCCCATGTTTTTGGAGCTATCTTTCCTACTTATCAAAAACTAAAATAAAATCTCTAACATTATTTTAAATTTATCCTAATGATGAAGAGTAGGAATTCCTATGACTACACAAGCGATTACTTTTATTCCTAGAATTCTACTCTAGTTTATAGCAATTATTAGAGTAGTTAATTTTAAAAAGTGATTTTTCCAGTCAACAATATAAGACCAAAGATCACTTAAGAGATATGTTATTTATACATAGCCCACCTCGTACTTTGAGCGGATATACCACCCATTCACCATTGGATAGATGTGGGACCCAGTCTAAGTGGAAGCCACACACCTATCTAATGGTGGATGAATGGTATGTCGACCCGGAGTACGAGGTGGACTATGTCAAAATATCATTTCTCGATCACTTAATGGATGATCAAGTCAAAAACAACATTAAGAATACTAATAATCGCTTAGTTGATTGAAAAAGAAATTTAAATTAAAAAACAGAAACACATAGTTTATTCCATTAAGCTATATCACCCTAACATCTAAACAAAATTAATAAGACATTGAAAACGGAAAGAACATGAACAAATGAAAAGTTATACTAACCAACAAAACTATTGTCTCTCTCCCACTCTCCCCCCTAGTTCTAAAACTAGATGTCCAATCTCACTTATCTATCTTTAAAGGATAACTTAATTTAATTTATAATAATTCACAACGATGATAACCCTATAATGCTAGCTGGGCTTTATATCATTGGGAAGTAAATAGAATCTTTTTGTTTTTCTTATCTAATCTTTTTTTAAATTATTTTCAAATCTTTCCCTTTATCTTCTCTTTATCTTTTTTTTTTCTTTTTGATTTCTTGTAGGTATCGTTCCACTAGAGGCAATCCTATTCAAGCATTTGAGATCTCATAATAGGTATGACTCTCTCAATACCGGTTACTTTATACCCCGGACCCGAACTCGAGACTACTACTAGTTTAGAAGAAGGAGTATCTATCACTCCAACCAATCATGTATTAGTTCTTTATCTCCCATTTTATTAGTGTATCAAAACAAAACAAACCAAATGAAAATCTTTATCTAATCATATAGATATATGGTGACATATCATATGAGAGTGATGATTTATTATGAGAGTGAGAGGAGTAAATTTGGGTCGTATAATCATATATGGACGGTCAAGATTTAAAGTTGTTTAAAAGTCACATGATCACTTAAAAAATCACATAACTTTATGTTTTAGTCTTGACTATTCATATAAGATCGAATAGTCAATATTTGCTCCTCTCACTCTCATAATTAACTACTCCTCTCATTTAATCGTCTCCACATATATATATAGCGCTCATAAATTCAATCTATTAAAATTAATTAAGGAATTAGCTCTTTGAGGACAAATCTTAAACAATCAGAGCATAAATATGAGATAAAAATATATTATTTTTCATAATTTATATACAATGAATGCAACAGTGATGGACACAAGATGAATGGCATGCATTTGCTACGTGATTGACTTTGGTTCAGAGTAAATTATCAACTATGCTATGCTTATCATGGAAATGCGATGAGGTAAGTGGGTCAGCTGTTTAGACCTCTTTTTCAAAGTTTACGTTTGGTCTCTCAAAAATATAATTTGCGAACTAAATATCTAATATATATTAGACAAGGATTTAGTTTGCGACTCATCTCCACAGTATCATGCTAACCGTGGTTCATATACATACACACTTGATTGTTATTTGAAAGGAAGAATCTTTGACTTGTTCAAGTACGACCAAATGGTAGATAATATGAAGAATAGGGACAGTGATCTCCGTAGCTTATATATAACTTGGGTTTATTAATTTACTTTTATTCATGATTGACGCCATAACCTATGGAATTCTACTAATTCAATCAACCGTGTAGTTGTGTGGGGTATTTATACTGTAAGTGCGGAATTTTGCAGTTCAGCTCAAATGTGGTTTTGTCTGATTGTACCATTGTTTCTCTTATTTTAACAATCATGCTTATAATAAGTTGTAACCTACTTTTTAAGTCAATAAAAACGACACAAACATCCAAAAAATACCCAAATGTGAGTCAACTCTTTATGATTAATATGAGTGGATTATGCATGCTAATATAATCATCGTGTGTCATCTTTTTGCTAAACACAGCTATCAGTACCAATCAGCGATTCCAAGCTTATCCAGTCAACGTTTGAAAAAGCACATATATTGGTTGTTATTTTTAAGCTTTTAATGGAAGACTATTAATTTCTTTTTTGTTTTTTGCTTTTTTTGTGCCATATGAGATTTAAGTTGGGGGAAAACTCCTTCTATTATAAAATCAAAGCATGCCTTCATATATACTTAATAGTAATTAAATTACTTTCCCCGTTTTAATATATTTGCCAAGTTTTTAATATATTAGAATTTTAGAATATCTGTTCATTTTTAATATCAAGATAGCATTAATTTTTTTTCTCAATAATACCTTAATTTAATTGTGATGATTAAATAACCATTAGTTATATGTATTTACTTATTTTTATTTTAGACAGGAATAATTCCGTCCATATATGCAATTTTATACTATTATGAAGATCAATTTATTGTTTTTCTTAATTTGTTTGTTTTTATTTTTTGACAATTATTTTAAAATGAATGAAGTATTTATAAATTAACAAGGTACATACTAGTAATGCAACATGAATGAAGAACTTGATACAAGTCTCACATCGAAGAGTTATACCATCTACATGTAATATTTAAGTTTAGGGGTTCTATCACCCAATAGACTAATATATTGAGTTGAGCTCTTCTTTCAAGAATCTACAATATTGATGCTTTTATTGAGAGAGTGACAAACGGAGGGGGTGACCTAAGAAATGGACGTTTCTTGGAATAGATAACCTAGAGTGGGTTATTGTGCTTGTTAGCTTTTAAATAAGAGCGGCAATGTTACATATCTCATATCAAGGGACTATATCATTTAAGTATAGTACTTAAATTTAGATGCTCTCTCACCCAATAACCAAATCTTTTAGGTTGGACTCTTACTTGAGTTTGGGTCCATAACATAACCTACTATAAGATAGCCAACTTCCATTGGCTCAAATTGTGTTAATTTCTTGTTACATATTTATTTTACGGGTACCTTTCTTTTCATTAAGTAGGAATTAAAGCAAAGAGCCCTCGTCTTAACTCTATCACATTCATAGTTATCATCATATATGCTGAAAGTACGTATATATTCTAAAAGTACATGTAATTTTTTTTTTCTACAACTAACTATCGTATAAACCTTATTCAAACAATTAAATTTCTAAAATTTCATTCTCTTCATATTTGGTTAGACATTTCTGTCTTTTTCTCCTTTTGGTCATTGTCTTTGTCAATAAAACGTGGGTCTTTACCAATAAAGCGGGCCTACTCCCAGTTTTACAACACACGATTGATGGGCTAGTAGGAATCTTATAGAAATTAACCAAGAAGAAAACGAAGGGCAAAGGAGAATGAATGTAATTCCAAATCTTTATAACAAATTTTCTTAATAATCTTTTTAATTTAATATTTTATTTTAAAAATTGTTCATGTAATTTTGAATCATGAAAAGTTATTGGGTAAAATGCTCCTTTAAAGTAACAATTTTAAGATTCGAACTTATCACATAAAATTCATCTAAGAATAGGGTGATCAATCACTTTTGAGTTGTCTTTTCTTCTTTCTTTTTTTCTATTTTTTTGTCTTGTGTCTTTTCCCATCAAGAAAAAAGAATAAAAAAGGAACAGGACGAAGAAATATGTTTGTGAACCTGAGCTGGCTGCATCACCAGTTGCATGCTTATACGTCGCCTTATATTGACTTTGCTTCCAAGTAAATGATCACTGGTGGGGGGTTTCATCTCAGCATCGACGCGTTTTTGTTAACAAAGACACTTTGTACTATGTTGATAAATCAATTGATATGTGATAATTAATAAGCGTTCAGTAAGAAAAACGATAAAGTTATTTATGAGTAAATACTCTTCATTTTTTTTTATTTTATCTTTTGTCTTCTTCCCATATTTTATTAGAGAATCACTTATAAATTTACTATAACGCTCCTTTGCCAGGCTCACATGGTATGGGTCCCAGACTTAAAAAAACAAGGCAAGTAACGTGTTTGTTACCGTAGAAAAGCTAGAAGAGAGAACATGTTGGCTTCCTTGACCTCTCTTGCTATATGCCAACAAGCATTTACGCTTTTCGCTGTTGTTTTCTGTCACAATTCTGGGTTTCATCATTTTGCAATGTTGTCTGTTGACGAAAAAGTTACGTTCATTGTTCACACAATGAATGGTGACCTACGTAAAGGCAGAATACATTTCTTTTTCTTGTTCTTTTTTCCCCGGCTCGTAATTTACGTTCGCTCACTTTCTTCGAATAACTTCGTCTGATCAATTATTTGTTGATCATCTTAATCTTTACTTTATGAAAAAATGTTACAGATACATTATTTTATCAAAATTTTTTAAATGATGTGAATTGTGATGTACTTATTGATGAATAAATGAGTTATATTGTTTTTATTTCATACAATAATCGCCTTTATTTTTTTTAAAAAAAATTCTGATAATTTTTGTAATTGTGTAACGTTGTTTTTATTTTATATATGTTAAAAGAAAAGTTATTTTCTTTTGTTTATACATATTTTCCTCTTCTTTAATTAAGTACTTCGCATTTTTTTTTTCAAAAAAGAAGAAGTAACTCATAAGGCAATAATAATCTATATCTCATTGCATGTTTGATTTAGCATTTATAAATTACTCCCTCCATTTCAAAATATCTGTCCAAAACTAAAAAATATACAGACCAAGAAGAAAAAAAAGCTTGATAATGGCATAAAATTATATAAATGGACAAAATTATCTCTGCCTAAAGATTGTGGATTGGTCTAGCGTATTCTTCAACTCTGATTATGATGATAGTGAATGATAATTAAATTAAAGATATATTTAAAAAAAAATAATTCATATTATCTTAATATTAGAAATGGACAAATATTCTGAAACTTTAAAATATTAAAATTGGATAAATATTCTGAAATGGAGAGAATATAAAAATATAATTTGGAATTATTATTGCTTAGAGATTTTACACAAATAAAGGTTAATTATGTTTGAGGCCCTCAACCATCTTATCTCGTTATCAACTTCAAAACAATTTATCCAAGTGTCCAAATTCACCAATCACCTATATTGACGATGATGATGATACTAATTAGAAAGCGAAAATTCTTTCATATGTATATATAAAACACTATTCTGAGTTTGGTTGATTACTCACTATAACAGTCTTTTTTAATGCAATGTTAACAAAATTAATTCTATTTGAATATTAAAAATGAAAGAGAGATTAAGCTACATAGAATATGCATTCCGGGAAAAACATATGCCTTTCATCTTAATACTTCAACACAAACAAGAAATTATTTAATATATTAATAATCTCTATAAGAATCTTTTAAATTTTTCTTTTCACATTAAATAGTCAATCACAAAAGTCTCAAGAGCACAAAAAAAAAAAAAAGATTTTATTTTTCAAATATTTCGCTTCAAGGGGTCTCCCTGTGTAGGCTACGTGGAACAGTCCGCAAAGGAAGATATTTGACAAGTAAAGCTTCCAGCCTAATATACAATCAATGATTGATGCAGATATCACCTACTAGTCCTCTTCCTTTTCTATAATAAAATATTAACATCTAGTTTCTTAATTGTGGCTAAGGCAAACCTCATAATATAAATACGTGACGCATTTCAAGGCCTTTACGACAAGCACAAATCATAAGCTTCTCAACCCTGCATCTCCTTAGTATTCTTCTTCCAATTTCTCTCTTAATTATAGAGTTTCCATCACCATGGTTTCTAGTTCTTTCTCCTTGACACTTCCAATCATCAAAGTTCGTTTCTTCTTATTCTTGTGCCTTACAGGGATAGTCTCAGCTCAGTTGTCCTCTAATTTTTATGCCACAACATGTCCTAATGCACTTTCAACCATTAAGGCAGCAGTAAACTCTGCTGTAAGCAAGGAAGCTCGCATGGGGGCATCCCTTCTCCGCCTTCATTTCCATGATTGCTTTGTTCAAGCAAGTCACTTTCACCTAATCTAAGTTTTTTCTATTATTTTCATTTGTTCTTTTCCTATATCTTATTCTTGAAAATTTCACCCCATATATGCATATGTATGTTGCATTAGCAGAACATAGATATATATAAATGCACGTACACATACAAAAATAATATAGCTAGCGGTGACACTTTAGTCGTTGGACCATGGAACTCTTTAGAAATGAAAAGCAATAAACGATATTTTTGCTGTTCTTGATAATGACTTAGACCGAGTTTGGTATTGCTTTTCGAAGGGGTACTCTAATTTATGAAAAGCATAAGCCAATTATTTTTGTTTGATAAACTGAAAAGTTGAAGTACTTTTGCTCTTGGTTTTTGAGAGCTAGAGTGCTCTCAGGAGCCCTCACGAGATACTTTTCAGAGTTGGCTTGTGCTCTCCAAAATGTAAAAAATTAACATAATTTTACTCTATTTAATGATATTAAAAATAGAAATTATTCTCTTTATTATTTGTAATCATTATAGTCATTTTAGATATTAAGAGCAATTTTACCAAACATTATTTTTGTGGTTTCTGCTTATTGAGAACAATTTTTATATTATTTTATCAAATAATACTTCTATAACTTTTCTAGAGTAGCTTTTAGAGAGCCGAGAGAGCTCAACAACTTTTAAAAAGTTACAGCAATACTAAACCAAGCCTTAGTGTAATCACATAAGAAAACTAACAAAAGGTGGACTTTTCCACTAACAAACATTGTTTCCTAATTGCGAACAGACTAATGTTAAGACCAAGTTAATTCAAATCCTTATTTTATTTATCAATTAAAAAAAAATTTGACAATCATGCTTATATTTCTTTGGTAGCAAGTGAAAATGACAACTAATTCATTCTTTTAGACATTAATTTTTATTTTTCTTGTCCATATTGCTTCTAATTTCAGGGATGTGATGCATCAGTACTACTGGACGATACATCAAGTTTCACAGGCGAAAAGACAGCATTTCCCAATGTTAATTCAATAAGAGGTTTTGAGGTAATAGACACCATAAAGTCTCAAGTGGAGAGCTTGTGCCCCGGTGTCGTCTCTTGTGCTGATATACTCGCCGTAGCAGCTAGAGACTCAGTTGTTGCTGTAAGTAAATACTACTTGTCATAAACCATCTTTTTTAATTTAAAAGCTTAAGTTGTTAAATAGTGGTATATAAATGAATTTTTATCTATTCATTCTCACATGCAAGAGTCCATTGGACTTGCGATAGGGATGATGCACAAGATCATCTTTTATTTTGTGCTAAAATTTAACTTTTATTTAGAAAAATAAGAAGAAATAATAATTAAATTCTAAATCATTGGATTATAGAAGTTTTGCTATGATATTATGAACTATCATTTTTCAAAAACTTAAGTTGTTAAGTAACATATGATTGGTTTTTATATCTAACATTGTCATCTTCCACTATGTGTTTTCTAACTTAAGGTTAAGCCTATGAAAAAAGTCTTCCAAACATTTTGGGATTCCTTGACCCAATAAGTTTAAGGCACGGAATAGAGTGCAAATATCATATGAGTTAGGCACTAATATTGAAAATTTTTCTCAGCTTGGTGGACCTAGTTGGACAGTGCAATTGGGTAGACGAGACTCAACCACAGCAAGTTTAAGTTCTGCAAATTCAGACTTGCCAGCTCCCTCACTGAATCTGAGTGGCCTTATCAGTGCTTTCTCCAAGAAAGGTTTCACAGCTAAAGAAATGGTTGCTCTATCAGGTACATAGCCAGAGATTAGATGCATATTTATCAAACACCATTATATACTTGACGTGTTAATAAAGATGATCAACGCCATTGGACACATGTCCATGATCAAATGTTAAAATTAATTAGCTTTGCCATGTGCATGAACATTTTTATCTGGAAAATATTTCAGGATCGCATACAATTGGCCAAGCACAGTGTACAAACTTCAGAACAAGGATTTACAATGAGACCAACATAGATACCGCTTATGCAAAATCATTGCAAGCAAATTGTCCTAGCACAGGTGGTGATAGCAATTTGTCACCTTTTGATGTTACCACTCCAAACAAATTCGACAATGCTTACTTCAAGAACTTGCAAGCGAAAAAGGGTCTATTGCACTCGGATCAACAGCTCTTCAATGGAGGATCCACAGACTCTCAAGTGAATGCTTATAGCAGCAACGCTGCAAGTTTCAGCACTGACTTTGCCAATGCAATGATTAAGATGGGAAATCTTAGCCCACTCACTGGGACCAGTGGCCAGATAAGGACCAACTGCAGGAAGACCAACTAAGATATTGGTGTTTTTGACATTAAGTATAGTACATTCTGAAGTTATGGGCTATTTTAGATATTTCAATTTTTGCAGTATAGAAACAAAGTCAATGTTTCCTCGATTGTAATAAAAATTTCAGTTTCAATATATTGATCAATCATTTTTGAACTTATATTATTTTGGCCCGTCTAGCTTACTTAAATCTATGATATATTAGTTAAATTAATTTTCAATGATTTGCTTGACTTCTTCTGTAAGAAAAAAATTGCAATTTGTTATTGGAATAAAGTCTGGCTCAAGTGTTGAGCTTAAACTATTTTAAGGCTAAACGAGCCAGAGTTAAATAGAATTAAAAAAATTAAAAAAAAAATCATCCTTGGAGTAAAATGAGCATAAAATTGGAGTGATTCAGCTTCTAGGGATCTAGATTAGGTAGCCTTCTTGAATAGTTTTTGAAGTATGTTTGGATGGGGACAGGATACTCTCAAAAGCAATTAAGCAAATTGCATGTAATCAGATGATGTCAACATTTTTATTATTAATTACGTCATGTTAAAAAAGTGAAAAAATAAAAAATTACTTGAACAACGATAGGAACATGCACATTACCAATTTACACATAAGAAGATCATATTTCGTTTGGATATTGCAGATTCGAAGACACCGATAAATTAAAAAAATAAAATAAAAATCAGGTTTAATATATATCGTGGGGCCTATTATGCCAAAAACATTTTTAAAAATAGCAAATTCCTAGTGGCCTTGCCACTTGATACAGTTGAAATGTTGCAGTGCTATGCAATACATTTTTGGGTGGCCTTTTTTTTCTTTTTTTTTTTTCCGGCAACGCTAATTGAAACTAACCACATTCAGAGGCTGCATTCTAACACATCAATTTTTTGGCCGTCTCAGTCTAACCGCCGAAATGGCTTTATTCCTTATTATTATTATTCGGTCAACGCCGAAATGGCATGTAACAAGGCTTTTTTCAACAAGTCAACTTTGTCAAAAATTCTATCATAAATTAAAATTCTTATCAAAATTCTTAATGTCTTCGGTGGATTTGATAAAACACACACACACACACAATTTTTTTTCTTCTTGTGGAAAGTAAAGGGGAGGACTATATTTTCATTTGAGAAAATATTTCCCCAACTCAAAGATTTTTTAAAACAATAAGATATTATCATCTAAATTTTTAAGTACATACTTATACATAAATAGTTGATAATTTTTTATTGAAAAATAAAAAAAATTAATCATTTCTTCTCCAAATTCCTCAATCCACACTTAAGGGTATTATATACTTCTTCAAATCGCAATTTTTCTTTATTACTCAAAGCAAGTGACTTAAGAGTAATGTAATAAAAATGGCTTGCAAACATCATTATAGCCAAAACTTGACTTTTTATTATTTAAGTTTTGTTAAAGTCTCACATCATTTAAGAATATAGCATAGATAGCCTTTTCCTTTCCCTCCCCTTCCCTCCAAAACTCCAACTCACAAAACACACCCTTAGATGCCTTTGAGAGGAAAATTTTGTGCCATTTTGAGGGGTTTGGCTTTTTATTTTGGTTCTATTTGTTGACAAAGCTACCACTATCGATAATAACATCAAATAGCCAGCCATTAATAATGCATCTAGTTCGGGACACTTTCCTTCTCTAAGTTTGATCCTCCTATTTAGAAGATAGCATCAATCTTTCCACCATGCATACCTCCTGTTCATCACTGACATTCTCAACCGGTACTTCATTATCTCCATCTAGATCATGAAAGATCTCCTCGTTGTCGATCATTTATTTGTCCCACCACATTAACAGCTTTTCTGAGTAGACAAACTTTGCCATTGATGCATCCATGAGTCAGATCTCGGAATCATTCTACTACCAACACCTTATTAAATTATCCATCATTTTAATATATAAAGGTTTTAATAGGTTAGTTTATACAATACATTATTTATCAAATATAATTGATAAAGTTAATAATATATCGTATAATTCATCCCTGGTCAAGCATATATAGTACAACATATCAAACTTGACATAACTAATGCTCGGTTGGTTTGAATAGTTTAGCATTTTTTTTTTCCTTAAGGGTGTTTGGTATGAGAGCATATAAAAATATGACCAAGAATAGGATATGAAAATCTAGGATTCCTATTTTTGGTACAAAGTTTAAAATTCTTTTTTAATATTGTATTCCTCGAAAGGAAAAAAACCCTAAAAAAAAAAATCTCACCTCCCTCTATGGAAATCTTGGATTCGCATGGGAAGGGAATGTTGTCTCTAGGTAAAAAAAAAACTAAAATGCCCTTGTGGCCACCAAGTGCCATTGTCCCCAACTGCCGTCCACCACCATCGACTACCGCCACCAGCCACTATCCATCGCCACTGTCACCGTCAGCCACAGTCAAGGATATTTTGGAAAATATATACAATATTCTCGGAAATGACAATGTCAACCAAACATAAAAATTGTAAGATTTCTGGAAATTCAATTGGCATTTCAAACGCACCTAAACAACATCATTGAGAAAGTTATTCTAGGAAATAGCATTCATGTGAATAGCATTTCTAGTAATAAAAATTCATTTCACCTACCAAATGTCCCCTAAATAAAATCTTAGATTCAAGTCTTATTACAATCGGAAAAAAAAGTAATTCTAAGAGAGTTTTATCTCCTAATAGGCTGACCTGGATCAAGTTAAAATAATTGAGTTCCAATAGACTTCGTATTTTAGTAGTATAGACCAAAAAAAGTATGTCAAACAGGTTTTCGATCCGATGTCATATTTGCCAAACAAATTGATCTCAACAATATCAACAACTCTTATATTTGCCAAACATTCATGTCATATACAGTTCTAGGAAACTAAAGGTGAGTAATTTTCCCAGCTTGGCAGGCCTATTTGGATAGTTTTCTTGGGCAGAAGAGATTCAACCACATGATGTTTATCCGTAGCCAATTCAGACTTGACCTTCAACTCCAAATCTCATTACTACGTTCTCTAATTAACAACACAAGCGGAGCCAGGATTAACACTTAAGGGAGGCCAAATCTATGAACTACATATATATCTTCTTAAAGAGATTATATTTAATAGTAATAACTAAATATATACAAGTTGAAATGTCGGCTCGGCCATGGCCCATAGAGGCCCCCTTTGCCTCCGCCCCTGATTAATAAACGTATTAGCATCAAAGAACTGGTAATTAATGAAGTAGAAGCAATTTTCAAACTCTGCGCATTATCAGGTCGACATGGGCAGTGTACCCACGAGTTGAGTCTCTCGGTTAGGCATGGAAGCTGGCACGAAAATTCTCTTACCCAAAAAATAATAAATAAAAGAAAGAAATATTTTTTTTTAGTGTATAAAAGTTTAAATTAAGAAAAAAACTGACCTTAATTTAATATTAAATTACGCTTTTAAGCTCAATGAATATTTACAAAGTTACGTACCATTACCAATAGCATATCAAGGGGAGATTTTAGGAATCAAACTCAAATCATAACAATAATCAGGAGGCCGACAGCAAAGGACACGTGATGTGTATCATGCATTTGCTACGTGATTGACTTTGGTTCAAAGTAAATGATCAACTATGCTATGATTGTTTATGGAATGCATGATTTGCATAGGCGTGGCGGGCGATCTAATCCTCAACACCGACGCGTTTTTGGCGTAACACGTTTGATTTCAGCCTAAAAAAGCCACAAGACATGTTAACGTCTTTGACCTCTCTTGCTACATTCCAACATGCATATACGCTGCTTTCTGTCGTCTTCTCTAACAATTCCGGGTTCATCGTTTTAGGGCGTTGTCTTGTCTTTAACGAAGAAGTCACTCTTACACAGATAAATGGTATGACTTTCTAAATGAAGGCAGAAAGTTTTTTTTTTTTTTTTTCAGATCTCATTTATTTCCTTATTTTTTTTTCCCTCCCTCGCCAGTATTTAAAGTTCATTACACTCCTACTAATCTAATTCAAACCGAATCGACCTATTATATATGGGGTAAAACTCTCCCAGCTCAATTTTTTCTTTATCCATAAGACTTGAATATAAAATTTTATTTTAAAAAAATAAATGTTGAATAACTTGAATCAATCAAACGTTAATGTTTACTTGCTTTCTTTGAAGCATATGATCAATACATAAAACTCAAAAACCAAAATTGACATTATTATAAACGGCATATTCTCTTTTACTTTGTAGTTATGAGTGCTTTTAAACATTTATCAAAGATCAATGTTACACAATTAGAAAGACAATCTTTTTGAATTTCTTCCACTCTATAGTATACTTTTTTGGAATAAAACTCTACAAAACTGGAAAAAAAAAAAGAGGATCAAAGATACCAATGTTTATAAGAGCTAATACCAAAAGACAATGAAGAATGAGATATTATATTGAAACTTTGTCTATATATGCTTATGTAAATTAAAAATCTTGCCACAATGCCGTTAAAATTAATTAATAATAATAATGTTGATGATAACGATGATGATAATGATGAGAAAACAATCATTCAAATAAAACACGTTAAGATAAAGGCTGTGACTTTCAAATTATATAATATAATATGAAGATATCTGCCTTCTATATACAATCTTAGAAATATGCTTTTCCAATATTATAGTGTGATTTCAATTTTTTATCTTCTCTTTTGTTTTCTAATCAAATGCTAATTAACAACCTTATTTTAAAAACAAAACTAATAACTCAAAAGGAGTTATCGTCAATTGAAAGAAAAGAAGTTTCTTTAAGAAAAATAAGTTGTTAAATTTAATTAAAATGGTCAAAAAATGGGGCAGAAAAATATTTTATTCCATATGATAATCTGTAAAAATTCTCTTTACGCACCGCATGGTCTCAAAATTCTCAAGGAAAAATAATACAGAGGTTTTCAAATATATCGCTCAAAATGGGCGCCCTGTCTAGGCTAAGAATTGTAGAAAAAAATGGAAGATTCTTAGCAAGTCAATATATGTGTGGAAAGATACAGCTCTCAGCCTAACACATACAAATTAGACTATCCTTTTCTATATTCATATAAGCATGTGTGTAACGATTGATTTAAGTGATTTTAGGTTTAGGATTTAAGGTTTAAGTGATTCAATATTTATTTTTATTAAGTATAATTTTAGGTTTAAATCTTGAAAAAGTTAGTACTAAAATAATTTTATTTTTATAATAAATAAACTCTGCTTAACCTAAATTAATTAAATATTAGTAGACGTCAGACAGTGATAATCAAGAAAACTATAATAATAATAATAACTATAAATCTTTTCGAATACTTTTTGTCTACTGCGTATAAAGTGACACAAAACTACAAACTAGTTTTAGTTTACCTCCTATATAAATACGTGAGGCACTTCAAGGCCTTAACCATAAGCACTAATCATAAGCCTCTCAAACAGGCCTGCACCTTCTAGGCATCATTCTCCTCCAATTATAGAATTCCCATTACCATGGCTGCTAGTTCCTTCTTTTCCATGACCATTCCAAGCCACAAAATTCACTTCCTCTTATGCTTGTCATGCCTTATTGGGATGGTATCAGCTCAGTTGTCCTCTGATTTTTACTCCACAACATGTCCTAATGCGCTTTCAACCATTAAGACAGCAGTGAATTCTGCCGTGAACAGCGAGGCTCGCATGGGGGCATCCCTGCTTCGTCTCCATTTCCATGATTGCTTTGTTCAAGCAAGTCATCAACTTTAACATCGCCCGTTTTTTTTTTTACCCTTTACTTCAACTTTATTTTTTCAATACCGTATTCTCCAAAACTTAAAAATATTTATCTTGGCCTCTATTGCTGTATTAGTCTTCTTTTGGTCACGTTAAAAAATAAAAAAAGAAAAAAGAAAAGAAAATTCTAACTCCTCCCATAAACGTGCATGCATGTACGCACACATACACAGATAAAATAGTTTAGCGGCAGTACTTCAGTCCTTGGAAAAAAATTAAGAGGAATGTTACTAGCACATAGAAAATACACATACTCACATGGTATCGACATAGACAAAAATAAAATAAAATAAAATAAAAAGATAAATTCAAAGGTTGTAACTAGCATAAGTGTTGAAAGAGAAAGAATGCTAAATCTACCATCTTTATATTTTTATCTCTCTTTATAAGTTCACACTATATTTATTTTTATGTATAAACAGCACTTCTCACAAACTAGTATCTTTTTTCTTATTCATGAGTTTTCAAGCAATTCTTCTTTCTTAAACTACTCTTTCTCCAGTGAAAGTGAGAAGGATATCATAACAAACTAGTGCCAGTGACACGAGTGAAGCACTGATCTGTTAAAACTCCCCATAGCTTCATATACATATATATATATATATATATATGTGTGTGTTGTGTGTGTGTGTGTGTGTGTGTGTCTGTGTAGTTGCGCCTGCATGTAAATTATACTTAAATTCACGGAATAGTACTATGGTAGCTAGTGTGTAATTACATTTAAAAAAAAATTATAAATCCGTGGATTTATTTATTTTTTTCACTAAAACTAGTTAACTCACGCTCTGTGCAAGCAACTGTTTACGTCATAAATCGGTGGTTCTTTTCACTACAAAGATTTGTTTCCCTGTTGCCATCAAACTTTGTGCTAAAACCAAGTTAAAATCTTTCTATTGCTTATTATATTTAAAGAGACAATCATATTTATATTTCTATGGTAACAGGTAGAGAGAAACCTAATTAAATTCAA
Organism: Pterocarpus macrocarpus; assembly: GCA_031439585.1. NCBI lineage: Eukaryota > Viridiplantae > Streptophyta > Magnoliopsida > Fabales > Fabaceae > Pterocarpus > Pterocarpus macrocarpus. The sequence goes on from CM062515.1 coordinate 63,840,518, forward strand.
TCTTCTAAAATACTTTCATTTTGTTTGCCCATCTTTTCTTTGATTTCAGGGATGTGATGCATCAGTACTATTAGATGATACATCAAGTTTCACAGGTGAAAAGACGGCATTTCCCAACGCTAATTCGTTAAGGGGTTTTGATGTAATTGACACCATAAAGTCCCAAGTGGAGAGCTTGTGCCCTGGTGTTGTCTCTTGTGCTGATATACTCGCTGTAGCTGCAAGAGACTCTGTTGTTGCTGTAAGTATATTTCATAAAGCCATAGATCAAGTAGTATAAAAACCTACATAAGAGTTATGCACTAAGTATAAAAAGCTGCATAAGAGTTATGCACTAATTAATATTGAAAATAAAAAATAATATTTTCAGCTTGGGGGGCCTAGTTGGACAGTGCAATTGGGTAGAAGAGACTCAACCACAGCAAGTTTAAGTTCTGCTAACTCAGACTTGCCAGCTCCCACTTTGGATCTAAGCGACCTTATCACTGCTTTCTCCAACAAAGGTTTCACAACCAAAGAAATGGTTGCTTTATCAGGTAGATGCATATGAATCTTTGAAAACACCATTACATGGATATTTTGAATTTAATGTTGAATACTATTAATATAAAATGTCATTAAAATTTTTTTAATGAGGTAACCATAAATGATTGGATAATTGAGTAACAAATTTTACATATATCAAAATCAAATCCATATATTTTACCCTTCAAGGATAAGTCAATATCATTGGATTACATGAGAATATTAATTGAAAGTTTATAATTACTTTTACCATGCATTTCAACTTATCTCTATTGGAAAACTACTTCAGGATCTCACACAATTGGCCAAGCGAGATGTCTGACATTCAGAACAAGGATTTACAACGAGACCAACATAGATTCCAGTTTTGCAAAATCATTGCAAGCAAATTGTCCTAGCACCGGTGGTGATAGCAATTTGTCCCCTCTTGATGTCACCAGTCCAACCACCTTTGACAATGCTTACTTCAAGAACTTGCAGAGCCAAAAGGGTCTCTTTCACTCGGACCAACAGCTCTTCAATGGAGGATCCACAGACTCTCAAGTGAATGCTTATAGCAGCGACTCTCAAAGCTTTGCGACTGACTTTGCCGATGCAATGGTTAAAATGGGGAACCTTAGCCCACTCACTGGCTCCAGCGGCCAGATTAGGACCAACTGCAGAAAGACCAATTGAGTCTCTATGCCTTTTGGGACTAAGGATACCCGCATAGTAAAAGTTATATATGAGCTACTTTTGATATTGCAATTGTAATATAGGAACAAAGCCAATGTTTCCGCAATTGTGATATAAATTTCAGTATGAATCAATAAGGTTTGGAGTTATTTAATTTTGATGTGGCCACCTCTATGAGTACAGATGTCAATGGGGTGGGGCGGGGGTGAGGGATAGCCCCTGTCCCCGCCTCGTTGAATAAATACCTGCTTCCATCCCTTGCCTCATATCTAAATGAATATCTGCTTTGACTTCCTTACAAATTTATAGGTACCTACAGATATCATGGATACTAATTATAATGTTAAAAATTCAAAAGGATTAAATTAAATAAAGAAATTCTAATATCATAAAATATTTAAAAAAAGCATAAATAGTAATCCAATTTCATAATCCAAATTTCTAACCACTTAAGATACTTAAAATAAAAATAAATACATAAAATAAGCATAATAATCCAATTCCACAATCTAAATTCTAATAACTTAAAATAAAAATAAATATATAATAATAATCCAACTATTAGTCCAACACATAATAAATACAAATAAATCCAACTTTCAAATTTAAATCTTAATACAACAACAACATCAGCGTAACTAAATTAATAACTTAAGGATAAAATAATAATTTCATATTGAATACCCACAGGTATTTACAATTCCCATTCCCATTACCCACGATGGAAAAATCTTCCTCTCGTGCCCACCCATTGCGGTATTACCCACAGAGTATTTATGGGGGTGATTTTTTTGCCATCCCTATATATGAGGGTGACCTTTTGTATAATAGTAAGGTTACTACCTCTCCACATATGGGGATAAGATTGTATATATCTATCGTTTTCAAATCCCATTAGGTGAGAGTCTTATGCATTGACTTTCCTCTATGAGATAGTTTAGCTAAATTTTCAATAAAAGATTATTTTTTATAATTAAACAGGGTAAAAAAGTTCAAAAAGATAGCAAAGACAAAAACAATCAAGTAACTAGCCGAGGCAAAAGACCCCAACCACATCATCTTTGAGTATAGCACCAAGACAAGCAAGAGGAGACAAATAAAACAAACTCCTAAACTCAAAAAATGTCCCAAAGCAATAAGACAATCTGCTGCCCTATTATTCTCACAATATCTGATATGGATTTGCCAATTCCTGTCCAGTAACTCCTACACATGAGCAATGACCAAAGCAAAAGGATGTTTGAAAAATATATATATATAAAGTGAGAGGGGTGTCTTTATATGAGAGAGATGAGGAGCAAATCTTAGTTGTATAATCATATAGGAAGGTCAAGATTAAGAATTATTTAAAAGTTATATAATCATTTAAAAAAATTATATAATTTAATATTTTAATTTTAAACTTTTATGTAAGATCACTGGTCAATATCTATCCTCATATTCTTACAATTAAGCACTTGAGACCAAATTATTCACATAAAAAAGTCACATAACTTTTAAAAGCACATCGAGATCAAATTGTTCAGGCAACATTATTCTAACAAATAAAACAAAAGCTTGACATGATGAGCAGGAAAGGAATAAAACACCCAGAAAAAGGGGAAGGAAAACAAAAGCAGAAAAGAACTATTAGGATCGCTTTACGAAGTCAAGCTTCTTTGTTAGTGTTTGTGTTTTGTCACGAAATTCCTTATTCGTGTGTGCTCAAAGCTTAGTATTTTGAGTGTTTCCTTTTGCTTTCATGGGGGTTGTTTTGAGTTGGGCTCCCATTTGATATTGTGTAGGATCATGTGTCTATTTTGTTATTTCTTACTTTACTCTTCTCTATATGAGAGCCTTGAGCGTCATCCAAATTATCAAAAAGAAGAAAAAAGGTAAATATAACTCAGCCCCCTTCAAGTTTGGAGAAAATGCACTCAGCCCCATTCTCATATCAAATTGACATCCACTCCAATTCTATATCCCACTAACGGTTGAGTGACAGAGTATTCTGATAACTTAACCACAGTTTAACCAGACTTTGTTAAATACAAAGAAAAAAATATGGGTTCAACTTGTAAGCCTGGTGAGGGTTGCCGATATTGTAGTTCTACGTAGTCAAGTTTTCGATTAAAAGGTACAGGACAGTGAGGGAGTTGCCGTAGAGGACATGATCGACTGACCATTTAGCCAGTAAGCATCAACCCAAACATCTTGATATCACAAAGGAGTGACCAAAAGGGGTGCCCAAAAGTCACTGGAACATTCCCTTAAATAAAGAAATCGTTGTGCTAGGCATGTCCATGCCCTGAGAAAGGCACAATGAACAAGAACCACCAGCTGAAAAGAATAGAACAGAGTAAGAGGATATTTGTTGAGAAACATGGTAGAACGGAGAAAAAGAGAGAATTGAGAGATAAATCAGAAATTGTGTATTGATGTAAAATGAAAGCTTAAGTACAATTTTGAGTACAATATGACTTATATACTAGAAGTAAAAAAACTAACTATGTAACTTCCTAACCAATGTGTATAGACTCTAATTATCTCTAACAATATTGAAGAGTGTTCCCACAATGTGCCAGCGCCTAGTGGATGGCTTTGAGTGCTGGTTCACATCAAAAGCCAAGAAATCTTCCAAGCTCTTGAAATTCATGGCTTGTAGGAAAGCATACATCAAATAAAAAATAAAAAATAGAGTTTTTTGAAAACCCAAATGGGAAAAATGGTGAAAATTCTATGTGGGGTGTGAATTTGAAGGGGATTGAGATAAAAAAAAATGAAAAAATGAAAGCGTGCTATTGAAATCATGGATTTGGTAGCAAAGTTTGGAAATTTTTATGTGGGGTTGTGAATGCTTTGTGTTGTGTTTGTATTTGTGCTTGTGATGGGATTGGTGTTTTCGTACTTTGCATTTGATTTGCTGGAGATTTTGACTATGTTTATTATTTATGATAGGTAAGGTGGGGACTTGGAACTCTTGTTTTATTTCAAGGCTGGTGTTGCATTAGAAAGCAAGGGCTTGGAAGTTAGTGGTAGGAATGGGCTTGTCACTACCATTTGAATTTGTGATCATGTGGAAGCAGGAGAGGTTTGGCTGAAAGTGTCCTCGTGATGGGTGGGAAGGGAGGTGAATTACTTTGTCTAGATCATAGTTGACTTTGTTTCTTAACCATGGTTGACTGTGGTAACAACACCGTCACCTTTTTAGTGAGGGTGGAGTGGATTGTCAATTTCTTGAACATAAATGGGGTGGAGTGCCAAGTTTTGAGATGTAAATGTCATTTAGATAATCTTCAAGGGATGTATTATTTATAAAAAAAAAAAAAATATAAAACAAAACAAAAGCTTGACATGGTGAGCACAATAAATATAGGAAGCCTTAAAAGAAACTAATTCAAAATATCCCCTGAAAGATAGTTTGAGATACTCTTACTGCTAAGCGAGCTCCTTTTTAGCTGTGTCGACCTTTTTAATATCTTTTGTCGACGCCTGCAAAGCTGCCTTATTCACTTTGATCTTCCCAGCCCATTTAGAGAGTAATTAGTTGATTTGACCAATTTGCAGCTTTCTTTCCTTCACTTCTCCCTCAATGATCTTCTTTTTGGCAACTAAGTCTTGAATTTGTTTCTCCGAATCAGTGATCTCTGCTAACATCTCCATCAGATGGTTCTCACTCTTAGCCATCAAACTAGAAGCTTTAATTAATGGTAGATTCGGCAGTTTCAAGATCTTTTTTTATCCTCTCCCTGGCATTGAGCAATTTTTTATGCTCACTACTGGAGGAATGCAGCTTGGGCATTTTCTCAACCGTTGTCTTAAATAATCACTAAAGAAATTCCAGTGAAGGTTTCATAAAGAGGAAGGTGATGATGAGATTTCGGCAAATGCACTGGTCAATCAAGTAATACAGAGTGAGGAGAGTAGTGTTTCCATGAGAATTAGAGTAACCATGTATCAATTTCTTATTTTGGATTCTATTTAGGCGCTAAAAAGGGGTAAATGTATCAAAATAGATCTAAATGGAATAAAAATAAAATAAAAAGAGAATTTTTAAAATAAAGATTTGAAAGCAACAAGAGGAAAACAAATGCTAGGAATTTGATTTTATTTTGTTTTCCAATGAGTATTGACCTCCTAAACTTAAACTAAATCTATCTAGTCAATCGATTGGGAGGGATCATATTATAGTTAACATTGAATTCCTCTCATGTACTAATTCATTCTAAATTCTTAAAACACAACCAGCGTACCAAAGTGAATCCTAAGACAAAAAACATGAATGATATATGATTGCCTTTCCAAAGCTCCATGAGTATTATATACTATTCATAGACAAATAGGTGAATAAAGGTTCTTATTTCATGTTTGAGTATGTACCAAGATTCCTCTTAGTCTACATGACTCTAAAATTAATCATATGGGTTGTGAAGCCATGGAAGAATTAAGCACAAAAATAAAAACTCAATTGAAATAGGAAAGATTCAATTAAACATAACAAAAGTTAATAAATCATCATCATCATTCTAGATTATATCTTCACCCTATCATACAAAGAATGTAGCCACTTATTAGTAAAATATTTAAATTTAATAAAGAAATAAACATTCTAATCATGGGATTTAGAAGAAAAGAGAAAAGATATATAGAGATCAATTGTTGCAAGTCTTCTTTTCTTCAAAGACCTCCAAGAAACTCTAGTCAAAACTTTGTTTAGCATCTTCTTAGTGCAAGGAAGGCCAAGAGGCCAACCAAAAATCAAGGTCCTTCCTACTTCTTGAAAAAGTTGTATATATAGCCTCCTTGAGGACTAGGGTTTCTCTCCTAATAAGTGTTAGGAGCCAAAGTAATAATTTTTCCTATTAATAGGGTGAGGGGCACAGTTTGAGAGTGCAAGGAAGGGGTCCAATTAAATCTTAGTTGTATCACAATTGGGCCAAAGAGGCCCAAATCGCATTCTGCTGCAAGGCTCATACCGGACCATTAACTTGTAAACTCTATAGCTCCTTATACAATTCAAATTAGCCTTCAATATAGTAATTGTAGATTTTTAATTTAGCTTTCCAATGCCGCAAAAACCACATCAATTGGACTTCTATAACTCAAGATATTTGTGAAAGACTAGGCCAAGATTTTAGGATTTTTATTTATGATGAATATAGAAAAATGAAAATAAAATCATAGATACACATTCTTCTCTCTTTGTTTTGAAATCATTGTTTTTTTCCTCTTTTCCTTTCTTCTTCTCTTAGGATTTTATTTTGGTGTTCTCCAAGACCATGGAGGGCTAAGCCTTTGTAATCAACTCAGGAGCCTAGAAAGATATTTGGTTTGGTCTTGAGATCCTTTACTTTAATGCAATTTGTATTTCAATTTCATCTCTCTACTTCTCCTCTTTCTCAATTTTGATTTTCATGAATAAGGCTTTTCTTTATGTTATTTGAGTTAAGTTTTGCAATAAAGTTTGGTTGCTTAATCTTGATTTTATCATTTGAAAGTATAGGCTTGGGTTACGACTTCATGCCTTTGGGTTTTTCATATCTTAGTTTTGAAACTAATCTTGGTTCAACATGAATTTTGTGTTTAAATTTGTGTGCTTTGGGTTAGTTGAATTTTAGGAGCATTCCTAGCTGAGAATTCTGGGTTGAGTTTGAGCTTTTGATTCAACTTCGAGAAACCATGAAATTGGAATAAGAATATGTTTTTGGGCTGTGATAAACTAAAACCAAATATTCCAGATAGTTCTTGAGTTGGTTATTTTGATATATTGATTTTTCCATTGGTTTTACATTTCTTTTTATTTTCAATTGATAAAACCCCTATTTTCCAACTATTTTTTATTGAGATGGACCGTGCCTGAGGGCTTTGGGGAAATGATTTGGGTTGTCCCTATACTACAAGTTTAGGGGATCCAATTTTAATTTGAGTTAATTTGACAACTTATGTCAAATTTTGGCATCATTGTTGAGGACCATTAAATGTTGTTTATTTAATTATTTTTATTTTCATTTTTTTCCTACTAAACCATTTGGACCCCTGTTTTCTTTGTTTTTGGTAGTTTCGATGCAGTTTGGCTATTCTAGGCACCGGTATACAAATCTAGTAACTTCGATTGACACAATTTTTTGCCAAATTCCTTCTTTTTTACCACTTTTCAATATTTTTAATATTTTTTATTGCACTTTCGAGTCTTAGATAGGTGTAGTTCTCATCTAGTTTTAGTCCCATAATTTTTAATATTCATTTGATAGGGTTTTATATTTATTTATTGCATTTTTCTAAATGTTTTTGATGTTTTCAATAGTGCAATTTATCATGTTTACTAACATAATTGCCAATCCCCAACTGTTTGGTGCTTGGACTTTTGCAGTTAGCAGAGGAGCCAGTGAGGCTCCATATGATTATTACCAAAGAGTGGAGCACTAATTGCAAGAGCTGATTTCTTTGGTGAACCAATTAACCATGAGATAGTTCATCCAACGGCCTACACAACAACTGTAGTTCCCTTCCCCAATTTTGAAGCAACGACCATTCCAGCAGTAGACAAGTCTAGTGGCCACTCCATCTGAGCCCTCTTTACATGACCTAATGAAGCAATTGGTGGAAAGTGATCATCATGCAAGATTGCCTTTAGTTTAAACATGATCCTCTACCTCTTAGCTTCAATTGGAGATATGATTTGTATTAATTGGAGATTTGATAAGAGATTTATGCCCAAAATACTCCACTAATATCTTCTACAGAAACTGTGATCCTCAAGCAATTCAAAAACCCCAAAAACATGGCTGTTTGGCTTAACGATATGAAAAGAATTGTATCTTTGTGTCTTATCTTTTATTTGGCATCAGTTTCACTTTAATCAGATATCTACAACTCAAGTACTCAAGTAATGGTCCAATTAGTGGACACTACTCAGTTTCTAGCGATAGAAACTCTATTTTGATTTTGTGGTCCAATTCGGCCCACTAGACATTTGAATCAACTTTTGACTTCTTCATCAAGGTTATAAATCTTTCTCTTAGATTTTCTATGATATAAGATTTGTAACTTTTAGATGTCTATAACTCAAGATATATCCAAAATACAAAAATAGTGTAGGATTCCAATAATGGTGAAAAATACAATTAAACATAATTAAAGCCCAAACTCATAAAATGTGTCCAATATTAATCAATTGAGCACAAAAGAAGCTCAAGAAACTAAATATGAGGGTTAATCAATGCATCAAAATTTTACTTATCATAGGTTGGTCAGAAGATAAGAGAAATAGGAATAAGAGGCTCGATGGTGGAGAAATTACAACTCATGTGGTATGAAACGGAGCTAAACTTAGCGAGTGAAAAAGTAGTCACAAAATCGATCATTTATTTGAAAATAGTGACTGATTTTATGATGGCTATTCTAATAGTTTTAATTTTCATTTAATATCAAAATCAACCATTATATCCATTGCTAATTTTGATTTAGCAACCAATTATGGTTCTAAAGCTCAATCACTAATGGGACTAAAATTGGCCGCCAAATTAGTTGCTAAATCAAAATTAGCGACCAGTATGTTTCTAAAAATCAATCACTAGTGTGAGTAAAATTAGTTACTAAATCAAAATTAGCAATTAATTTAGTCTCCAATGATGTTCCTGAAGATCAATTACTAATGTGATTAACCTCAATATCAAAATCGGTCGCTAAACCAAAATTCGTAACTGATTTAGTAACTAATTTTCTATTCAAAGAACAAATGTTTGCATGCAAAATTGTGGTCACAAGTTATATTTAAATCAGTCACAAAATTGGTTGCTATTGTGGTCGATTTTTTTCAGTCATTAAATCAATAGCTATTCCGCATATTTCTAGTAGTGGTGTTTAGTGCCTTTAGTTATATCATAACTGAATTCAAGCAAACTCAAGTATAGATGCTCAAAGGTGAAGTATATAACTTTCTTAGTGCACAGAGCTTGCTATTCTAAATTCATACACAAATACCACTTACACTATTACAATATCTAGTCTGATTCAACGTCATTAAATTTTTAAGTAAAGCAGTATCACTTTCATTATTCAGAGTTTCTCTCTTGATCTATCATTTTTCATTTATGTATAGTAAGCTATTAAATATTTATTCAAGCACGTAGAGTAAGGGAACCATTGAGGACAAAAGGAAAATGGAACCAAACATATAGAAGCTAGAAACCTCCTCTTTGGTCTTCTTACTGATGGTCAACAATAGACGTGATCAAAACTAAAATTCCACTAACAACCACCCTTGGGTCTTTACCATCTGATGGATTTTCAGTTTTCACATAGAAATGTTTTAATGCTTACAACTTCAACAAAAGAAGCATATGTTATTTTTTATTTCTTTTATCTTTATGAGAACAAACAACACGCCCAAACGAAGTTTATGAGAGGCATATGAAACAGCAAGACATTTTTAGAACAATTTTACCACCCAAAGAAGGGGAATATGGTCAAGGATCAACATAAGAACATTTTCAAGAGAATATCAAATACATAACAAAAGACTTTTTATTCATTTAATGCAAGAAAAATACAAGATGTCAAGTTTCTGATCCAACAAACTAGGCAATCTTGCGTCTAATGGGTTCAAAGATGCTCTTAACCTCCTTCAAAGAATCCTCAAACGCATTTATTTCTTCTTGCTGCTTATTACCATCAAGCAGTTTTCTGGCCTTGCCAATTGCAGAACTGATCTTCTCCTTCTCCTCTGAGCTAAGTTTAGAACTGATTTTCTTATCCTTTAATTCTTTCTCCATCTTGTAAACATATTCATCTAAAGAATTCATTGCTTTGACCTTCTTAAGGAAATTCTTATCTTCAGTCTCGTAAATCTTAGCTTCCTGAATCAATCGTGTAATTTCTTTAGTTGATAGTCTTCCTTTTTCATTGGTTATGGTGATCTCTTTCTTATTGCCATTTTTTCTATCCTCAGCAGAGACAGTTAAGATGCCATTTTCATCTACAGCAAAGCTTACATGACAAGGATAACCGCGAGGAGCGCGAGGAACATCTCTCAGGTAAAACAAACCCAGCAAATTGTTATCACTAGTTTTTTTCCTCTCACCCTCGTAAACACCAATCCGAATGGAAGTTTGGTTATCTTTAACTGTGACGTACCTTTTTGTCTTCGTTACAGGAATGGTAGTATTCCTAGGAATCAATACATCCATGACACCTCCTTGTTTGTCCGTTCCAAGAGCCAGCGGAGTAACATCATATAGTACCACTTTTGGAGCATTCTTAACGCATTCACTCAACAAAGCAGCCTGAACTGCTGCTCCATAAGCAATAGCTTCATCTGGGTTGATGCTCGTGTGCAGATCCTTACCCTCGAAAAATTCTTGCAATAGCTGCTGCACTTTGGGAATCCTAGAAGAGCCACCAACAAGGACAACATCATGCACACTACTCATGTCCATCTTAGCTTCCTTAAGACACCTGTCTACTGTCTCTATACACTCTCTAAAGAAATCCATGTTGAGTTGTTCAAATTTGGCACGAGAGATTCGTAAATAAAAGTCAGTGCCCTGAACTAAAGCATCTACCTCAATCATGGTGTCAGCAGAGAATGTGAGTGCCCTTTTTGCCCTCTCGCACGCTGTTCTCAACCTCCTAAGGGCTTTTGGGTTGCCACTAATGTCCACTTTTTTCTTCCTTTTTAACTCTTCTATGCAGTGGTTCACCATTCTGTTATCAAAGTCTTCTCCACCGAGGTGAGGGTTTCCATCAATGGCCTTCACTTCGAACACCTTACCCTTAATAGTAAGGAGAGACACATCAAAAGTACCACCTCCGAGGTCAATGACCATAATATTGTTCTTATCAACACAATCAGTTCTCTTCTTCTCAAGGCCATATGCAATAGCTGCAGCAGTGGGCTCGTTGATTATCCGCATAACATTGAGGCCAGCAATGGCACCAGCATCTTTGGTGGCTTGACGCTGAGAGTCATTGAAATAGGCAGGCACAGTAATTACTGCATTCTTCACAGGTGACTCCAAGTATGCCTCTGCAATCTCACGCATCTTTGTGAGGACCATAGAGGAGATTTCCTCCGGAGAAATGCACTTCTCCTGACCCTTGTGTGTAACAACAATCATGGGTTTGTCATTATCACCAGCAATGACCTTAAATGGCCACATCATGAAGTCATTCTTAATAATGGGGTCACCATGCTTCCTACCAATTAACCTCTTAGCATCTTGAAAAAGAAAAAGAAAAAGAAAAAGAAAAAGAAAAAGATTCTTAGCTATTATTTGGAAACACAGAAAGACTAAGGACAGACAAGTTAAAGAAACCATGAATAGAAGAAGATTAACTACCAAACACAGTGTTAGTTGGGTTCAAAGCAGCCTGGTTCTTAGCAGCATCACCAATCAACCTGTGGTCTTCCTTGAAAGCAACACAAGAAGGTGTTGTTCTATTGCCTTGGTCGTTGTGGATGATCTCCACCCGGCAATGCTGCTCCTGCCATACCGCAACACATGAGTAAGTTGTGCCAAGGTCGATTCCCACTGCTGGTCCCTCATTTCTTCTAGCCATCCTCTTTCAAGTAAATAACACAAGATCAAAAAAGTTGGAGTTAGGCTTGGGAAGATATAGAGCAGATAAAATGAACTCAGGGTTTGTACCTGATATATGATGTATCAAAACGATTAGTGTTATATTTCATGATAAATAGCATTACTAAATACGTAAATTAGCTTAAGGGTAATTAGTAAAATGAGTTAATTATCTTCGATTCATATCAGAACCCCTAATTCGAGCACACTACATCCATATGGCTTACAGTAAACACATTTACTATGAGGACATAACATGTTATCAACTTATTGAAAAACAAAATATATTATTAAATGGAATAATAGAAAATATATTATGAAGGAAAGTGTTATGTGCTAGATGCATTTCCATCTTGCATTTATACACAAAAGAACAAATTTAAATAAGAAATTTCATCAAATAAATCTACCCAATTCTTGATCAAGACTAAAGCATATACACACTTGACATCTATTATTCCAGCTTGTTGGTAGAGTAACCTAAAAGCTAGAAAGATCTAAAATAATGAACTAAGTAACACTAGTAGGTTAGACGCATTTTGACCTTTTAAGTCAATAAGTTTATGAGTCTTATATATTATATATTTTTTATTTATTCCATTCTTAGCCCATATGTGTTTTCACTATTCACACCTAGAAATTTCAACACAGCTTAATTGCTAAGGCTTGAGCCACGGACTTAAAAGTTTGCCTTGTTAATTACGCTGAGTTTTTTCATGAAAAATACATAACAGACCAAGTTTTTGTTAGGATAAGCAGCAAATTTTCTCAATTTTTAAAAGAAGATAACACACAAGAAGGGAACTCATTGACCATTTCTACTTAGCTTGCACTTTTGACCTCTCACTATCAAGTCTCAACTAGACAGAACCCCAGAAACTGAAACAAACTATGGAAGCAAAGCATTAACTAGAACCACCATCCTTGCCGCATCCTGAGGACCTAGACAAATTAAAGTGGCTGAAGATCATTTGGGTGTCATGATGAACATGCATCAGGTTGTATTTTCACAGGGACCAGTTTAGTTTTGTAGTTTAAAGTTAAAAGATTTCCAGCCTAGTATAGCAGAAGTGGAAGGGTAAATGAGGTTGCTGAAGAAAAGAAAGATGCTTGATGCGAGAGATGCACTGTTGAAGACCAAACTCAGCATAATATAGTTACGGAAAAATATTAAGACATTAAATTTAATCAGTAAATAAATGAAAAAGGAAAAACCAGAAACTGCTCTTGATGTCACTTTGAAAATGAGAGCTTTGTTCTTGATTTGCCTTGGGACTCAGAATCCTTCACAACGAAGCAAGCCTCTCTCTGGAGAACTCAAACGTTGACTGGGCTGGTAGAGTAAGGTGGTGGCATGATAAGGTGATGCGGTGACATACATATATATATATATATAGAGAGAGAGAGAGAGAGAGAGAGTAACGGCCTGTTTGTTTAAGCAGAAAAAGAGGGAAGAGAAAATGGGAGAAGAGAAAAGGAAGAGATTTTGTACTTTTCTCTTCGTTTGAATAGAGTAGAAAATCGGTGAGAAAAGAAAACTAAGCGTAGGTCTCATTTATGGTTTGTTTGAATAGGAAAAAAAAATAAAACTAAAGAAAATGAAAAGAAAGAAAATGAGAAGAAAAATAAATTTTTTTTTATTATTTAGATAAAGAGAAAATAGAAGAAAAAATGAGAAGAAAAAAATAAAATATATATAAAATGACATATATATCATTTTTATATAATAAATAATAGATATTATTTTTATTTAATTTTTAAATAATTTTTATAAATTACATAAATAAATAACATAATGGTAAAAATTATTCAATCATATTAAACACAAATACAAATTTTTTTATATTAATAATATATTAAAATTAAATTTATAAAATATTATTCAATAAAAGACTACTTTTATTCAAAGGGTAATAATGGCAAGTACATGGACTCCCCTTCTCTGCTCCATTTTCTTCGTTTTGGTGAAGTGAAAATTTTTTAAGTGGGATCCACGCTCAATTTTCTTTTTTCATCCATTTTCTACTCTATTCAAACAAAGAGAGAAGTACAAAATCTCTTCCTTAATTTTTTACTCCATCAAAGTGAAGAAAACCAAGCAAAAAAAAGGGGTCCATGTACTTGTCACTATTACCCTTTAAATAAAAGTATTTTTTTATTGAATAATATTTTATAATAAATAATTTATAAATTTAATTTTAATATATTATTAATATAAAAAATTTTGCATTTATGCTTAACATGACTGAACAATTTTTACCATTATGTTATTTATGTAATTTATAAAAATTAAATAAATATGACATCTATTATATATATATATATATATATATATATATATATATATATATATATATATATATCATTTTACATATATCTTATTTTTTTCTTCCTATTTTTTTTATTTTTTTTTTATCCAAACAATAAAAGAGAAAATTTACTTTTTTTTGAATTTTTTTTCTCTTTATTTTCTTTCTCTTTTAATTTTTTTTTTCTATCCAAACAAATCATAGAGTAAAGTAAGGAAGTGTTTGCAGAATTGGAGAAAAGGAGACAAGAACGATTAGAAAAATAAGTAAAAGAGCAGGCAGGTGTGAAAGATGCATCGACGCAGCAGCTTTGCTATTAATTAATATTTATTTCTTGGATTTTTATGATAATAGAATAAAAAGTAAATGAATATATAAATACTATTACAGTTATAATTAAACAGTAAAAATTGTACTAATATGAAATATTAAATATTCATATACAGAGAAAGAGGGAATCAATTAATATTCATATAAAATTTTATGTATAAAAGGAAACAAGAATGATTAGAAAAATAAATAAAAGAGCAGGTCGGTGTGAAAGATGTATCGACGCAGGAGCTTTACTATTAATTAATATTTATTTCTAGCATTTTTATGACAATAGAATGAAAAGTAAATGAATATATAAATATTATTACACTTATAATTAAACAGTAAAAATTGTACAAATATGAAATATTTCATCCGTTTCAAAATATTTATCCAAAATCAAAATACACATAGATTAAGGAAAAAATTAATCTTGGTAGTGGCATAAAATTGTATAAATAGACGAAATTATTCTTATCTAAAGATAGTGAATTGGTCTAGTATATTCTTCAATCTTAATTATGATGATAGTAGATGACAATTAAATTAAAGATATAATTAAAAAAATTTTAATATTATCTTGATTTTAGAAATTGATAAATATTCTAAAATAAAAAAAATATTAATTATTTATATACAGATAAAGGGGAATTAATTAATATTCACATAAAATTGGGCGATCTCAACTTCTTAACAACTCATTTTTCGACTAAACTAATGATAGTTAAGTCATTCCAATTAAATTATTTTGAATAATACCAACTGAGGTTTGATCTAATGATAAAAGATTAAATTACAATTTGAATCTTAATTGAGAGAATCATTTATATTTAAGTATCTGATAATACTTGAATAAAATTATCTTTGATGGGACGATATCTGTAAGAAACCAAAAATTATTTTGACCCATAAGGATTAAGGTCATCCACAATGGTGTTAGATAACGGTGAAGATCAGCTAAGTTAGGTTAAATTTTAGTTTAAATAAGTCTGGTAAATATTTTAAATATATATTATGAGCCTAATTTTAATTTAAACAAGTCTGATACTTATTATCTGACATATATTTTTTTTTCTTTTTTTTATAAAGGTCTAATTTGGCCTTTTAGAAAACATAACATGGTTTTTTAATAGTTTGTAGTCTGGCATTTTCGATTAAAAGAGTTTTTCTTGAAAAGTCTTGATTCAATTTATTTAATTTACTAAATTGGCTAGAACAAACTAAATCTGATGTTGGCTAAGCCAAAGTCTCACATTAGATTGTATAACCTATTTCCATCCTAGTGCCAATTGTCTACTCCACTATAATTGAGGATATTAGAATTAAACTAACAATGCTTTGTTCTACGACAGCTTTTTGCGAAAACTGTTCATGAATTACTTGACATTTGCGTGTAATAAAGGATATGAACTGTACGAAATTATCGACTGAAAAAATAATTCACGCACGAGTAATAATAAAGTTAGAGTTTAATTAATTCGTACGGCCATTTAATAATCTTATTTCATGGAAACCAACCTTACATATATAAAAGGTGAAATGCTAGTCATCTCACCATCCTATACTTCAAAGTCTTATTTTCCTATGTAATCACATGCTCATCCAAGTGACTTTATGTATTCCACCATTATTTCAATGTATTTCCATCGATAATTATATGGAGTATTAAGGTACATTATTTATGGGTTATACAGCTAAACAGGCGCTAACTATTATCTTCTTAAGTGCTACTTGAACATATTTTAATCTCTATATTTGCATTTTTTCATATTGTGTTCCTATTATGTTAGAATAAATAATAGTTACTTGCTTCTCTCTAGCCCCTATGTTGCTAGAGGCATTAAATAAATACAACCTACAAACCATTCAATCAACTAGAAAAAGACAAACAAGTGCAAAAAGGAATAAACACAAAAATGACATTAAAAAATTAAGTTCAGTTAAATATCATATATTTATATGACTTTAATAAATTTAAAATAATCATTAAAAGCACATAAATTTGTTTTACTAATATTATCATACTATTAATTTATTGTAAGTAAATAATATTTTTCCTGTTACATAGTTATTATACTTTAAATTATTTCGATAATATATACTAAATTATATTTTTTTATAATCTTTTAGAGTATCTCTTTATTTGATAGGTAAAAAATTAATTTTTTAAGATATAATTAATATTTAAATAAAAATTCTTTTTAATAATATTTTTTTATGTGTATAAATTTTTAAATTAAATTCAAATCATATATTTAGGGGATCAAAACATTTTTGCTCAAATTAATATTTTATTGACACTATATATATTATTTTTATATTAATATAATAAATATCACCTCTTTTTTTATAAAAATAATATTCATTTCGATCACTTTATTAATGCCACCGACACGCTACTCTCAAATCTAATTTTAATGCCAAGCCATCAACTTTGACCACATGCTTACCTGTGCATATTCTTTCCCGCTCCCCCTTATACCGAACTTTTTGCTCTATTTTTGTCACTTTCTGCCTTTCTCAATCCAAATTACTTACCTCCTATGTACTTTCTCTTAACTTCTCCGATAACTCCAATTCCTCCTCAGCCTAGCACGCACCATCACGGAGACCCAAGGCACCACTCGTCTCCTCTATATATTATTTTTATATATTATATATTTTGCCTGGAGTATACCGCACCTGGGTTGAGCTAAAATTTCATTAGTTCTGAACTCGGGCTTCTTTTTTAAGAGTTTAACATTGACTATCATATAATTATGAAAGAATTTAATTTTAATTTTCATATTGATTATTTTAAAAGTCATATATAGAAAAAAAAATTAATTAAATAATAATATAAATAAATATACTATCAATAAATCAAAATTAAATCTATTTTTAATTAGGTTGGATCTTTTAATTCAAATCTATTTTAATTATTCTCTCCATCCCTCCATCCCTCCTTTCCCAAATCAAAAATACTTATCTTAATTATTGGTTATTTTAAAAGTCATATATAGAAAAAAATTTTAATAAAATAATAATATAAACAAGTATACTATCAATAAATCAAAATTAAATCTATTTTTAATTAGGTCAGATCTTTTAATTCAAATCTAACTTAATTATTCCCTCCATCCCTCCTTCCCCAAACCAGAAATACCTGTCTTAATTATGGCCCATCCAATAATTGAATTATATCAAATCAACTTGATATTTAAATAAAATATTCGATTTTAAAAAGTATACATAGTTTTGACATTGTGCAAAAAACATATATAGCTAAATAATTGAATTTTAGAAACAAGAAATAAAAATTAAAAATATTTTATAATTTATGTTTTAAAATAAATTATAAAAAAAATCATACCATATAATTTATTATTAATTTAAAAAAAATACAGTTTTAAAAGAACAAATGGTATGACTTTTATAAGTTAAGCCAAATGAATCTGAATTATAATTTGAATTTAGCTCAAAACTGCACTTCTATTTATGATATATAAAAGCTAAAATCTAGATTGTGGCATTGATAGTTCATCGTTCTAAAATGTTGACACATCAGCATTTTATTCAAGATGTTACTTTTAAATGTAATTTCTTATTTTTCAATGCAATCATGTATTCCATCCAAATGACCTTACGCATTTTATCACTATTTCAATTTATATTCATCAACAATTACATGGAGTAATAAGGTATATATATATTCATAGTTGTACAACTAAATCTTCTTTAATGCTACTTGACAATCTTAGTTTATATTAAAATAAATAACAATTTTTGGCTTCCCTCTAACTTCTATGTCGGTTGAGGCATTCAACAAATACAATTTATAAACAATTCAATCGATTGAGAAAAGGGAAACATGCGAAAAAAAGAAGATAGATGCAAAAAAAAAAAAAAAAAACAAACACATAAAGATGATATTAAAAAAATGAAATTCAATTGAATATCATAAATTTATGTGGCTTTAATAAATTCTAAATGATCATTAAGAGCACGCATATTTCTTTTACTTATATTATCACTAGTGTTTTGTACATGTGCAATGTACGAGTTAAAAAATATTTTTAAATTAATATTATTATTAATGTTAATTTCATTTAGCTATTAGAATATAAGTATTAAAAACTTTTATAAGAAACAAATAAAATAAATTATAAAATATTATGTTATTATGACTTATTGAATTTAACATTAAAGTGTAACATGAAAGGAAATAAACACTAACATAAATTCAATAAATAATTTCACTATTCAAGAATTTGATTTATACATAAATCCAATTATAAATTTAAAGATTAATTATTTTAATGAAAATTGCTAAAATAAGAAAAAAAAGGAAAAACACACACACATATATATATATATATATATATATATAAAATATTACAATTTTAATACATAATTCTAATTCTATTATCTAATTTGTGGACCCTACTTATCATTTTTTTTTCAAAAGTTGAAATTGCAGTTATATTTTAAAATAAATAATAAAATTATTAGTCAATGACCATTTTTTTTTTTTTTTGCGTCAGATTATTGTTGAACCAAATTTTGACTCAACGTTCAAATTAATGTTAGGTTAACAAGGAAGAGATATATAAAATGAATATCAAATTGAGTAATATTTATTTGATATTTATTTTTAATAAATAAAAAATTATTCTAATTAAACATTCCAAAATAGTAAATGTTTTAATTGTAAATATAATCAATTTATTTTCTTAATTAAAAATTTTAAAATGAAAACAACAGAATTTATTAGATTTTGACACATATTAAAGTTTTCTTTTTTTTTTCTATAAGTAGTATAGATATAATTAATTTATCAATGTCATAAATAAATAATATTTTTCTATTACATAATTATTTTATTTAATATTATTCTGACAAAAACCAGTCAACCACTAAGTTATTATTATTATATTGATATATAATAAATATTACTTACTTCTCTTTTTAAGTATTAAAAGATTTTCATTTCAATCACTTTAATTAGCCGTACAATGCGTATTTTCAGTCTAATTTTAATGTTAAGCCATCGACTTTGACCACATGATCATTTTTTTTTAAAACTTTCTTTTCACACTTTTTCCCTCTCTCTCTCTTATGCTTAGAGGTGTCTGGCAACATAAAAAATAAAGTAATATAGTATAAAATAGAATCGGCTATATTAACTGGTTAACTGGTATAAAAGTAAATTAATTTTTTATTCAACATTGTTTGAATTGATAAATTAAAAATTAGTTTTAATATGTGTTCTTATTTTTCTTATATATTTTTTTTCTTTTTGACTATATCATTAAGAAAACTAGTCTAGTATATGGCAACAGATAGTGATGGTCAACAGTGGCAGACGGTGACGGCCAGGGGTGGTGGGCAATGGCAGGCGATGGTAAGTGGTGGTGGTCGTCGACAACAGACGATGATGGCCATAGTGGGATGGTGGTGGTTGAAAGTGGTGGTTGGCAACGATAGCAACGACGAATGGTGGTGATCGTCAATGATGGACGATGGCAGCTAGCAACGACAATGGATGGTGGTGGTTGGTGATGACGAATGGTGGGTACTGATGACGACGGATGGGGCCAGCAGTGGCCGGCGCTAGTCAGCGGTGGATGATCATGGACCATGGTGGTGAACAGTGGCGGACAGCAATGGAGAACAATTGACAAGTAGCCAAAAGATATAAAATGAAAATATAAAAATTTGAGATGAAATAAAACTAATTTCAAATTATTTTTTTTAAGATCTAGTTTTAAGCCTAAACTTGTTCAAATAAAAATTAATTTTAAAATATTTCGATAATTACTAAATAATATTATTAAAAATCAGACCTATTGTATCTAATTATCTAATTTTTTTAATTTATCAAACACTCTATTAGAGTCATTTTAGTTTCAATTTTTATTTTTTATTTTCATGTCATATTTTTATATATTTTTTTAAAATTTTTTAAATAAAATATTGAAAACGGGACATTTAAATAAAAATAGGATTTTCTTCTTTTTATCACTTTTTTCATAAAATTCTGAAAAATAAAAAAAACTTGAAAATAAAATAAAAAACGCATATAAAAACAAAAATCAAACGTATAGTTGACTTTTTTTTTTTTTTTTTGGGTCACGTTCTTCCTTTCTCTCTCCAAATTACTTTCTTCCTATGTACTTTCTCTGAATTTTTCCAATAACCCCAAATCCTCCCCAACCCAGCACGCACCGTCACAGAGACTCCAGGCATCACTCGTCTCCTTTATGTATTATTTTTATTTTATGTATTATGTATTTTCCTGGAGCATAAAGAGTGCAGATATTGAGATAGAATTTCGCTAATTCTGAACTCGGTCAATTTTTTAATTAGGCCAGTTCTTTAAATTCAAGCCTGATTTAATTATGGGAAAGGCCCAGCCAATAATTGAATTATATCACATCAACTCGAGAGTTGAACAAAACATTTTATTTTAAGGGGGTTGTTTAGGGAACGCCACAAAAACCAGATATCTAAGTATAATAACGCATGAGTTTTAATAAATGTTGTTGAATAATTATTAAAATATTTTAAAGTTGATTTTTTTAAAAATCAATTTTGACTTAAAATAAATTCTTAAAAATATTAATATTAAATTTATTTTATTTTATCCCAATTTTTTTTTTTTTTTTGTATTTTATCTCTTTCTACC
Source organism: Pterocarpus macrocarpus (assembly GCA_031439585.1). Taxonomy (NCBI): domain Eukaryota; kingdom Viridiplantae; phylum Streptophyta; class Magnoliopsida; order Fabales; family Fabaceae; genus Pterocarpus; species Pterocarpus macrocarpus. Next base: position 63,861,565 of record CM062515.1, read on the forward strand.
ATCTTCTTCTCATTTGACATCAATTCCTTTTCTCTTCATTGACTCTATCCATCAACGCTTTCATGATTTATCTCTATCACCTAAAAAAATAAATAAAGACATAAATCCTATTTTAGGTAGTATAAAAAATTAGAACTCAAAGCGATGTTAATTATTTGACATGAATATTGTTGTATTTTTATTTTTTTTTGTCAGCCATGGTTCTATGGATGTTGCGAGAAGCATGGGCTATGGGAATAGTAAAAAAGAAAAAAAAAGAAGAAGAAAGAAAGAAAAGGTTATAGGGGTGTAAGAAAACTACAATATCAAATTTTTGGGTTTCCACCAAAACCGCTAAGCTTATTTGGAATTTCTGGGTTTCCAACAAAACCATCGATCTTTACTACGTGCTTCACTGCCGTAAAAGTAGGGACCATCGCCTCAGAACTAGTGTGTGATATTCTAATAAGACTAAGCTATGTTTAAGTCGCAATACGGTATTTATTAATTGTTATAGTTAAACTAGTGAAATGTTTTTAATTATAAAATAGTTGGATGACTAAAATAGTGATTATAATACAATTGCGACATACAATATTAGGATCCATAATTAATTCATATCATAGTAAAGTAAAATAGAGAGATAATATAATTTAGATGGATAACTGTGCATTTCTAAATATATAGATATATGTACTAGGTGTACACATTTACATTAACAGTTTCTCAAATGTACCCAAACACATCAAATTAGTAAGGTTCTAAACTATGTTAAATAAAATATGTACAGTCATCCCAAAAAGAATAAAGCTACCGTGGTCAGTTTCTATAATCACCAGATGATCACTACCAAGCATGTATAAAATATTGCCGCACCCAAAATATACAGTTTCAAACCAAAGATTAAACAAATCAGCATAGGCATGCACTCATAAGCTCATGAGCCCAAGGTCCATAAATATATACATAAACAAAACACTTAGCCCATATCATAATCACAACCCTATGGGGGTGTGAAACACTTTCTCCGACATGGGATCCTCAGGATCCTCCTCCAACTGCATCTCCAACAGAACCACAATACCAGCAGAGGAAGAATTGGACTCAATTGCATGCAAGACAAAACAAGGCAAACTCTCCTTAGAAGGGTCGGTCTCCATCGAAGATACTGAAGCAGTAGACTCCGGGACGTAATAATGGTGAGCAAATGCACGGGGAAATTAGCAAATGGGCGGTGAAGGTCAAAGTGCCAGTTAACCACTGGTATGCTATACGGATGACTGAAGAAAACTAAAGCCTAAAGCTACTGCTAGCTACCAAAACTAGCAAGTCTAGGTAGAATTATAATACCAAGTCCACTCAAGCACGTCTAGGAAGATTATTACGGACGCCATTAGCTTCATCTAAGGATGATATTAGAACGCATAGGGATGTGAACTAAAATATTTCTCAATAAGAATTCCTAACTAGACATATAACTGATGTCTTCATCGCCTCAACCACTTCTATTTATTTCATAAAATTAGTGAACATGCTTAAATAAAATAAAAGTTCCTTTTTAATATATTTTGAAAACATCAATTCTGAAGTGGGTTCTTTTTTATTCAATCACTTCAGGCAAGAATCTAAAGCATAAATATCTTAATAACAAATAAAATCATCACTTCATTGTCACATATGCATGAAAGCCATGCAATCTCATAAATGAATGTTTTAGGCACTTTATTCTTTGCCATTATAGCTTTTTTTTAGCACGTGCTTTAGTTCTTTATGTGTCCTTGGATAAACTGTCCTAGATTATGAGCTCATTTCGTAACCGTCATCACATAGTATTATCTAAATCAGACTCTGGCTAACATGAGGTTCTAGGATCACCTTCTTTTATCAAAGGGTTATTTCCAAATGTCTTAATCAACTATTAGAAACTTTCGGAACTCGGACGGATTTTACCATGGACGTATACCGATTTATCAATAGGTAAAATTAAAATAGAAAAAATCACGAAAATTACTATCGGACAAAATTATTTGACGGTGAATTTGTTGATAAATTTTGGCACCACTTGGCGAGTAAATATTACCGACGAATTTAGTGACGGATAAATCCATCAAGGTGTAGGCCGTAATTACTAATGGATTTTTTGTTGATATTTTTTCATTTTATTTTTCAACTTTATTATAATAAAAAATTACTAACACAAATGGATCCGTGGGTAAAATCGTTAAATTTAATTAATGAAAAATTTAATTTACCAATAAAAAATTCGTCACTAAATTTTATTTTTTTATTTTTAGTGTAAATTAAATTTTACTTGTTCTTTAGTTGCCGATAGAAAATTTGTTGATATTTGAATTTCACATGTTAGCGTCAATGTCTCTTTGGCTGCCCTATTTTTTTAATTATCGATGGAAAATCCATCGGTAATGTGATAAATGAAATAGTACATTTCATTTATTTTATTGTCGACGGATTTTCATTTGGTAATATCTAGAATATGGATGTTCAACGTGAAGCCCCCTCCCTCATTTCTTTTTTCCTTTTTCTCTCTCACCTCTCTCTTTTTCTTTTCTCTCTCCCCCATACTCCACTTTCGGCCACCATCCCGTTCATTGCCACTGGAGCCATTTGAACACCATTGAGGACTGCCATTGTGTTCCTAATACTGTATAGAGAATTTTAATAGATTTTTTTTTATTTGGCCTCTTTTTACTGATTTATTTCTTTACTCAAAGTTGTCTGTTCTTTGCCTTATTTAACTCAATGTTTCTCTTCTTTCGTTTAATAGGAAGCACTTTTGGAGCCACATTTGGGAGCAATAAGAGCTTGGAGCATTGTTTATGGAGTATAGATTAGTATGATGTATAGTTTATTGCTTTAATTTACATTTATAGAAAATTAGAGACTTATATTTTGTAGGATGGAAGAAGGAGGTTGGGATTGTAAGATTGGAGAAAGGCTTAGCATTCCTTTCCAATTGTTTGAATTGTGTGCTATGGTATTGTGTGCCTGCATGTTGTGGAGTAAGGGGTGTACTTTATAACTGTTAATGGAACTGCATGACTGTATGTGTTTGGTATTGATTGTTTATTTTGATTGCCGAATCAATTCTTTATAGAGATTTTGCCCAATTTTTTTAATACTTAAATATATTATTTTTAATTAAAAAAATTTCAAGGGGAGTCTCCCTAATCTAAGGGGAGACTCTATAAAAAATTTTGCTATTGTTTATATTGGTTGCCGTAACTAAGAAAATGTATTAATCTAATAAGTAGAGACTGCTAATGCAACGAGAGACTGCCAAATTTTTGTTTAATTAATTTGTTGCTTTTTGATTAAAAATAAATTAATACAAGAAAGTTTCCTAATCTAATTATTAAGGGTTGTGTAATTTTTAGGTTGAAAATTGTTCAAGAGCGATATGTTTCATGGAAACCATTTATGGATATATGATAGGTTGCACCTAGGTCTAGCAGGTATTAAACCAAAATTTTATGTGGGTGTTGAAAAATTCGTAGGTTTTGCATGTCAATAACAACCATTCTTAAGTGAAGGAAAAGTTAGGTGTCCATGTGCTAGGTGCAAGTGTAGAAAGTATTTAGATATTGAAACTATTAGGTATCATTTGTACAAAAATGAGTTTATGCCTAATTATCAGGTCTGGACTAAGCTCAGGAAAGTTACTGCTTGGGGGAATAAGTTTATTATGAGTTATGTTGGAGGTAGTTCTGGTGGTGGAATCGACATAGGTGACTAGGATATGAGTAATATAAATTTGGAAGATAATGTTAATCGTTATCAAGAAATGGTTTTTGATGCCATTGGACCTAAATTTGGAATGTGTTCTCAACCTTCTAATGAGGTTCCCAATCCAAAGGCTCGAAGGTTTTATAGTCTATTGGAAGCAACTAAGGAGCCTTTGTAGAAATGGTGTGTATATTCGAAGTTATCTTTGGCGGTAAGGATATTAAGTATTAAGTCAGAAAAGAACCAAAGCCAATGTTCTTTTGATCAATAAACTGATTTGATTAGGGACCTTAGTACACAACTTGACTCCATTCCTACAGACCTTTATCAAGTTAAGAAATTAGTTCTAAATTACGGTTGAAAGAAGAAAAGATTGATTGTTGTATGAAAATATGCATGCTTTATTATAAAGATGATGTTGCCTTAGCTTATTGCAAATTTTCTGAAAAGCCAAGGTTTAAGTCCAAGAGAGAGGAAAGTGAGAGGTATAAGGAAGTTCCTCAGAAAAGAATACATTATTTGTCACTGATCCCTGGACTTAAAAGATTATATGCATCAATAAGCTCAGCAACATACATGAGATGGCACATTCGGAATAAGAGAAATGATGGTATAATGACTCATCCATTGGTGATACTTGGCAACATTTTGATCGAACCTAGCCTGATTTTGCCTCTAACCATCAAAATATTAGGTTAGGGCTTTGTTCTGATGGTTTTTCTCCAAACAGTCAATTTAGTAAACCCTATTCTTGTTGGCCTGTGGTTGTTACTTCTTGCAATCTTCCTCTCAAGATGTGCATGAAGGATCCTTATATGTTCTTCACCTGTATAATCCCTGGTCCAGATAATCCCAAAGTGAAGATTGATGTTTTCCTCTGACCCTTGATTGATGAATTGAATGAGTTGTGGTGCCAGGGTGTATTGACTTATGATATTTCAATGAAACAAAATTTCATGTTGAGGGCAGCATTAATGTGAACCATTAATGACTTTCCAGCTTATGGGATATTGTCTGGATGGATGACACAAGATAAATTGGTATACCCAATTTATATGAATGATACAAAGGCATTCACTATAAAGTATAAAGGAAAGAATTCGTGGTTTGATTGTCATAGAAAGTTCTTAGACGGTGATCATCTATATAAGCACAATAGGTATGAATTAAAAAAAGAATGCTACAGAGAATGATGAGGCTCCAATTAGGCTAAATGGTCACCAAATATGGGAAAAGGTTAGGCATCTGCCAAAGATAATAGAAGTCAGGAAATCTATAAGATTTCCAGGCTATAGGGTAGAGCACACTTACACCAAATAAAGTATATTTTGAGAGTTTCCATATTGGAAAGATAATTTGGTTCATCATTGTTTGGATGTCATGCATATAGAAAAAAATGTGTTTGACAATAATATGAACACTATGATGGATATCAACCAAAACAAAGACAATGGTAAGGCTAGGATAGATTTGCATGAGTACTATAGGCGCCCTGAATTGATGTGTGTAAGCTCAACCCAAGTTATACATTAAGCTTTACACAAGAACAAAATGTGTGTAGGTGAATGTAAGAGTTGAGAATACCTGACGGTTATGCTTTGAACTTAGGTCGGTGTGTCAATTGTAACATCCGAGAAATTTTAATCGTTTTAACCAAGTTGTTCAGTTTTTAGCCAATAATTGTGATTAATTAGGATTCGATTTAGTATTCACTTAAATCTAATTAAGTGTGATTTAAGACGATTAGGCATAATGGAATTAGATTAGAACCATAGGAAACTTCATAGGATTTTTCTAAAACTGGTTTACCGATTTAAGAGAAATCGGTAAGATTTCGATATTTTAAACTATCGGAACAGAACCAATAGAAATTACACTGTGGCAACCCTAGGATGGATGGCTAGGATTTAGCCAAGATACCCCACATGTGGCGCCACTTTCAGCCATGAAGAGTGGGAAGCCAAACCAAATTGGAAGGCAAGGTGAAATCCACCAATCAAAGTAAGACTTGCTCCAAAAATCTTCACCTTTTCCTTTCTTTCTCTCCTTGAAACTTTCGGCCACCCTAGCTACTGAAGCTCCCCTCATTTCCCTTCTATTCACTTTCTTCTTTACTCCATCTTCATCTCTCTTCAAGTCTCATCAAGAGTTGCTTCCATTTGAGATCTCAAATCAACAAGAATTCAACTAAATAAGGTAGCAATCCAACTTCTCTTCTTATTTTTCTTGATTTGGGGCTGTGTGGAGATCTTGTTTTCCTCATGATATTGATGTGATTTAGAGTGATGATGATAGTTTATGATTGAATTTGCATGTATGTTGTGATTAGAATTGGAATTGGTATGAAAGAACTTGAAGAAAAGTGAAAACTCAAGAAGCTGTTAGGGTTTTCCCTCGGCGGTCCGTACAGTGGAGTGTACGACTCTGCTTACAACCGTTTAAATTTCATGAATCTATTTTTATATGAAACTAGACATTCAGTGCTTTCCATACATATATAATATAAGGCCATTGGATCAGTATAGAGGTAGTTATGAATTTTTGAAATTTGACCTAGAAATCAGGACTTTCATCCGGGTAGTGTGAGTTGAGAAGGGTATAACTCACCCTAAACAACTCCAAATTGAGTGAAACCAACGTTGTGTGAAAGCTAACATATGACCGAACATCCCATAAAAATTTCAGAGTCAGATTCGTTGTCAACTATCCCCAGTACATCAATGAATTCACCTTAAGTTCAATCCGGCTAGAATAGGGTAGTCCAATAGGGTCAAGTTTCGGGGCTTATATCTCGAATTATACTCATGCAAATGACATGCAACTTATTTCATTTGAAAGCTTGTTCTATTAGCTTTAAATTGATCAAAATTTTGCATGATTTCACCTAGATTTCTATTTTTGGTGAATTTTCTCTTATAAGAGTGCAATTCTAGCTAGAGACATGCATAAATACTTGATCAAGTTTAGTTAATATCGGAACTCGGAACTTAGCAGACAGAGAGCTAGATCGGGTATACTTAATGTTGAACTCGGAACTTAGTAAATAGAAAACTAGATCGGGTATAGTTAATGTCGGAACTTGGAACTTAGGAAACACATTCATAAAAGTTTTGGAAGACTAAGTGCAGCTTAAAGTCGGAGATCAAAAATCACACAGCACATAAATCACCTTAAAATTGAAAGTCAAGGACAAGAATATAGAATCTAAAATACTTAAACCCAAAAGTCGAGGATCTTCAACATAAACTTGGAAGTTGGTACTAGAACATGAAAACCTTATACCCGAATCTCGGAAGTCAAGAACTAGGGCGCTTTAAAACTCTTATACACGTAATTCCAAAACTCGGTCCATGATCAATCTCGGAGATTGATTCTAAACATAACCCCGAAAGTCAGGAATTAAAACATTAACTTTATATACCCGGAAGTCGGAACTTATATAATCTCGGAACTCGGACCCAATTCAAACTCGGGAACATCAGTAAAAAGTTAAAAGCTTGCAAGAGAGATTAAGACTTAAGCTTTTAAACTTGCACCTAACTATCTAAGCTTTGCTCATAAGACTTTGTTGTGTGTGACAACTAATGAAGATATGATGTTCTATATGGGGTTTGCTGTTTGATTAAAATTTCCTGGTTGTCTAGCACTATTCATGGGGAAGCGGATATGATCTGTTATGCTGCCAAATTTTCGGTGGAATTGTAAGGAGATTATGAGCATTTATATGTTAATTATGTATGTGAAAATTCTATATGCAAGGATATATGAAAGCAAATGATGAAGCATATGTATGAGTGCATTCAGCATGTCTATGCATGATTATGTACGAGAAGGAAAGGATAAAAATATGTTAAATGTGGATCCTTTCACCTGGAGGCAGTTATGAGATCCCTTCTTGTGAAGGCAGTTAAATAAGACAAGATTGGGTTCCTTCACTTGGAGGCTGTTAATGGGGTCTTTCCCTATGAAGGCAGTATAAAACTATGAGATCCCTCTACCTTAGAGGCATGTGGTGAAATGAGATCCCTCTACATTGAAGGCAAGTGGTCAGCTGGGATCCCTCTATTCTTGAGGCACATGACCAGGAGAGATCCCTTCAATTTAAAGGCACGTGGCCAAAATGAGATCCTTCCAAGACTAGAGGCACGTGGATCCCCTTGTGGGTCAGTACTATGTGACGATGGTCATGTGTTGAGCTCACTTCTAGATCAGACTACCCAAGGGCAGTAAAGACTAAAGATTAAAATATATGCAAGCACCCTAGGGACGGCGATCTGTAACGCCTAGGTGTGCCAAGAAATGAAAGCAAAGAAAGTTAAAGGAAAGCACCAATGCTTTTACATTAATTCAAATAAGAGTATTTGCATAATTATATCCCATGTTTTATTGATGCTGAGACTGTTATATCTACTTATGCAATGATTATTATTTTCCTTGTGAAATATTGCCAATGTGACTCAAGTGCGTGGAATAAAATGAACTCTGTGATCGTATGTTTTCAAATTATAAAATGGACCAATTCGTATCATATGTTCACTTTTTTTTTATAATAAACCGAAGCAGCTGGAGATAATAACGATGACACGATATGAAAATTTCTTAATAAATCCTACTGAGAATTTAAAATTCTCACTCCTATTTCCGTGTTACCTCCAGATAGCACAAGAAGTTTCAAAGACGATTGAAGTTGCTATCGGAAGAGGTCTGCTCAGGTAAAAGTAACAAGTTCTGAGTGTGGTACTATGACTTAAGCATAGTACTATAGTTCGGAAGGACGTTACATCAATGTTGCACAAGGAAGGTTTTTTGGATTGAAGTGTTTGGTTTGTCATGTATTCATAGAGTGTTTTCTTCCTATTGTATTTAGAGAATTGCTTAACCATGTGTGGAAGCCATTGATTGAATTAAATGAATATTTCAGAGACCTGTGTTCATCCACTCTTAGGGTTGATGATCTATTAGTGATGGAGAAACACATTTCCACTATTTTATGCAAATTAGAGAGAATTTTTCCACCTAAAATTTTTGACTCCATGGAATACTTGCCAATATATTTGGCATATGAAGGACATGTGCGTGACCTGGTTCAACATAAATAGATGTATCCATTTGAAAGGGAGATAGGAAGGTTTAAAAGAATTGTGAAAAATAGAGTTCAAGTTGAGGAAGCAATATACCAAGCATACATTTTCGAAAGAGATTTCAAATTTTTGCTCCTATTACTTTAAGCCTCATGTTCAATCTAAAAGAATTAGGATTGGTCAAAATGATGACAGGGGTAAGCTCAATTGAGCCAACCTTATCCATATTCAACCAATCTGGTCACGCTATTGGGAAACGCAAAGATTAATGGTTGATAGGGAAGGAACAAAATTCTGTATTTTTGCATGTGTTGATCAATTGTGAGGAAGTGCAATCATTTTGAACGTAAGTGAATCTTTGGATTTTTTTTTTTTTTAAATTGTCCTAAGCCAATTCTACATATTTGCATGTGTTGACCAATCTTGTTTAACATGTTGCAATGCCTACAGGTACTTCAAACAAATGCATGGTCAACAATTACTTGAACAATTTCTATCATAGTTCAAATCTTATGTATGTAGTATATAATAATTACATGAACTTTTCCACTGTTTGTTTATTCATATTGCTATAAACGTTTGAAATTTGAATGTTTGTTCATCAGTGCATAATACGAGGAATAATATAACCGACCTTCGCTTAGTTAATTTAGTTTGGGGCCCTAAAAATGAAGTTGATAGTTGGCCTATACATTATGTCAATGGGTACAAGTTTCATATAGTTGAATGTAGAAAGGGATAAAAAGGAAAATTGATTAGGGTACGCATCTTTTGCGACGCAATACACAACGCAAACGGAAAAAGTTAGCAAAACGACAAAAATACTTAGATGATGGATCCCACATAATCATTGTTGCTTTTTAGAGATGCCAAAGCGGCCTGGCCGGGATGGGGCAGGCTGAATTAGGAAGGCGTGCTCAATATTCTAGCCCATCCCGTTTAATCCAAAAAAATAAAAGATATAAATAAATTTATTTTTAATATTTTTTATAAGATAAATTACTTTAAAAGTTAGAAAAATATATTGAATAAAAAATTTACTTAAATAAAATAGAACAAAAAAATTAAACTACATAATTTGTATCCAAATTTAACTCAAATACAAATATAATAAACAAATTAGGATATATAAATAAGTTTATAAATAATAATTAACTATAAATTTATAATATAAAGTCTATAGTATAAAGTTCACAAATTAATAAAAATATAATAACAACATAATAATAAAAATCTAAATTTTTTTTTAAAATACTCTTGAACCTAAAAAAAAAAAAGAGATAAATTTTTGGTGGGCCAAATATGTCAACCCAACCCGTTATTTTTGGCAGGTTTAGCGGGTCAACTCGGCCGGTTGAGCCCGTTTTGCCATGTCTATTGCTTTTGATCAATTTTTTTTTTAATCCAAAAACTTACTAGCATTTTTCAACAATATGCTGGTAACTTTTTGGAAAAAAAATGAACAAAAGTAACAATGATCATGTGGAATCTATTATCCAAGTATTTTTGTCGTTTTGCTCACTTTTTCTGTATGCATCACGTACTGCATCGCAAAAAATGCGTCCCTCTATCACTTCTCAAAAAAAAAGACAATAGTGGAGTTTATGTTAAAGGTGATGCTAGCGAGGGAGAAACCGACTGGTATAAAGTGATTAAAGAAATATTTGAGTTGGGGTATGTAGTTGAGCTTGTAAAAATGATTGTAGTATTCAATTATAAATTGTATAATCCAATGTGTCTGACCAAAACACATAAGTATAACTATTATAAAATCATAGGAAAATTGCACTTTGCTCCCCTGAAGTACAACCCATATGCACTTTACCTTCTAATATTTAAAAATATGCAATTCGACACCCTAACATTTCCAAATTGTCCAAATAAGATCTTTAGTTAACTTTGCTATTAAATACCAGTTCCGAGTTTAATATTATAAGTCCCAAACTCCGTGTTCCGAGTTCAGTGTGTCAACGTGAGAACGTTTACTTCTTCCTTGTCCAAGTTTTCAAGTTCTGATTTCAACAGAAAGTTCACTTCTTGTTTCCACATTTGTAAATTTATTGGGTCATGTAAGTGAATTTCGAGTTTTGGGTTTTATAAGTTCAATGGCACATGATCACTAACAGTGGTATTTAACAACAGAGTTAACAGAAGGTATAATTTGCACAATTTGGAAATGTTAGGGTGTTGAATTGTATATATTTAAACATTAGGAAGTAAAGTGCACATGGGTTATACTTCAAGGGGTAAAGTGCATTTTTCCCTAAAATCATTGAAGTTAAACATATCAAAAGATATGGGAGATATAATCCATTTATTATTGTTCAAAATGCAAGACAAGTATATTATCTCTCTTTATCCTAGAAAATGCAAATCAAATTGGATGGTGGTTATCAAGACTAAAGTAAGGGATCGAGCTGAAGCTGAAGAAGTATTAGATGAAGCTTATCAATTAGATTACCTAATCCTTTCGAGACTAGTTGTTGACATAGACATTCCCTCTAACCTACTTTCTGCTTTTAGGGAAGTTGATGTAATTGACATTTCACATCAACGTTCAACCACAATAATAGAGGACATCGAGGGTGAACAAGAGGAAGAGAAATTTGAAGATGATGTTTAATTCGAAAGTTGTGAGGAAAGCTTAAAACTTTTGGATTAATCAAGGTTACTATTTATCTTTTCTTTTTCATGTTTTCATTATTCGGGTCAACCACTGAAGGATGGTTATTCTTCTCCATCCATACCAGGACCTTCCAGCACCGGGAGCACTCGATCCAGCTCCTTCGCCCCAGCCTCCACCTTTCAGCCCGTTCAGCCCAACCCATAGGGTATTTACATGATACCTACTCTTAGACATATGGCTGCTAATGCTCCACCACTACCACCCCCCATCCAAACACAGTCTACACTTATGGGTGCTTCTACTCCTTCCTCCACCTTGCCCAAAGGTGACATTGGAGCAGCTGCCTCATCATCTGTGTAGCAATCACAGATAGCATCCGAAGGATACGACCGCCAACATCTGCGGCTTGACGAAGGTACATGGTAAGTAATTTATACTTCAAATCTAATTTTAGTGTTAAATTGTGATTTTTTAGTAATTAATGACTAACATTTTTGCCATTTATTTATATATTATTTAGTTCAAAGCCTCCTATGTAGGGAATGCATTATATCATAGATTTGATAAAGAAGCTGTATGACGTGCCATATGAGAACTTTGGCAAAATTTCAAAGATCATGAAGTAGAGATATATGAGGAGTGGAAGGTAATAAGATAATAATTTTTTTAAGTCAATATTTTAATTTTATGTACATTCATACAGAACAAGTTTTACTTTCCTTTGTGCAAAGGAATTTCATTATTGACATAGCGAAGGATGCAGTCATGTACAAGGCTTGGAGATTTCAAGGTTCTAAGCGCCTTCGTGACATGTATTGAGATGTGCGGCGTGGGAGGGACACCTACCACTCATAGCTGCATAAGGCCCACCTACGAGTATTGTAGGAATATTAGGCTGCTCCTAATTTCCAAGCAAAGTCAGGGAAGAATAAAGCCAACAGGGCCTCCATTAAGGGTGGATCACTGAACTGCGGCAGCTGAACTACCTTGGCCGATATGAAGGTCAATATAGTAAATTAATTTGAACTATAGTCGAAGCTTTTGAATAGGACACCTACACAAGGAGAGGTCATCAAGGAGATGCACACTCGAAGGGCTGATAAGACGACATGGGTGAATGCTCGCTCTGAGATCACATATGTAATTTCTAAAGTTTATACTTCTGGAGGCCAAATCTCAGCAAACATAGTAAGCATCCTAGGACAAGACTGCTACTAAGTGCCCACTGGTTGACTAGGACATAGTGTGGTCACAAACGGTTGACAATCTCTACATGGGTCACATCTATGGTATGGGGAGTTTCTATAGTGATTCCTTATCACCTACATGTGTGACCAGGGATACGCCTGTTAGGTCCGAGCAAGTAGAGGAGGCAATTCGCACTCACACATCCATGCCCTGAATGAAGAGCTCCAACAACGATTGAAGCAGCAGGAGGAGTGCTTCCAAAGTGAAGGAGGCAAAGTTGAAGAAGAGGCTGAAGATAGTGGAGAGGAAGGTCGGGAAGAAAACAAGAGATGGATCATTAGGCAGATGTAGAAGTACTTCCAAGATCTGAGGGTCAATAGCTCGTCACTTCCTCCTCCTCCTGAGTGACCAGCGATACCGGACATGGAATTTTTATCGTCTTCTTCTTCTTCATCTACCACTGGTGATGAGGACGATATCCTTGACACTGACAAGTAGGAGTACTCCTAGACTTGTCATTTTGTTTATTTTTTATTATATTTGCAGTATCTATTATATTGTTTAATATTGTTAGCTTACATTATTTGATGGATATTTAGTATATTATTTACTTCTAATTATTTTATTTCTTATGCTTTTTATTACAATTAATATATTTTTTATTTTTTATTATGTAAAAATTTAAATAATTGAAATTATTTTTATCGACGAATTTTCTATCAAAAATTAAAGGAAATTTAAATAAATTAATTATTATTTTATTTACCGACAAAAAATCTATCTATAAATTATGGAAGTATATATAATTTTCAATGAAAAATTCATCAGTAAAATTAAATAAACCCTCGGTGATTTTCTAAAAATCGATGAAAATTTGACGATTTTTCCATTTATTTACCAAAGAAAATTAAAAAATATTTGTCGATAATTTTTACCAACGCATTTTACCCTTCATAGAATCCATCAATAAAACAAAAATCTATCAATAAGAATTATATATCTGTCAATAAATTCGTCAGTATTACACGTGTTTCTAATAGTATAGAAAAGTGTGTGTTACTTAATCATATATTATTCTTTAAAAGAATCTCATAATCATGGCACAATTCTCCTAATCTTATGCACTTATGCATTATGATGCAGTACATGAGAATTTTCAACAAAAATCTAGCAACATAATAGCTATACCGAGAGCAATCCAAAAATTTGAAACAGTAATTAAACAGTCAGAAAATTCCTAGTCATAGCATCAATTTAACAAATACACATAAATCGATAATTCCAATTTATCTTTTCAACAATAATAACATTCCATCATTTCTCAAGATAAGTATTATCATCATAAAATTATAGTATAGAATGAATCAAGATAAAACCATCAATATTCCAGGATTCAAAGAATAGGAACACATACCTTAGCATTCCAACCTTGGCCACAATAGCCATAAACCCACCAAATATTTCATTTCATGTGGCTTTCCACCATAGTGCAGGTATCATATTAAAGTTTAAACACAAGACTCTAGAATTAGCATAACACTTTCACATGTAATCTCTTAATCCTCAAAATTAGAATTTAGCATAAGAGACCATTCCAATATAAGTAATATTTTTGTCACAATCCTAACTTTAAGTCTTCATTCATACCAATTAGGCACTCCACACCTTTTCCTTCTTCGTTTTGGGTAACTTCCCTTTTTTTTTAGTGTAAACACTACTAAAACAACTCCAAACTTTCTCAAACCCACCCCATATTATTATGCATGGTCTAAGACACCTAAAACCACTATAATGACATCAAATACTTAATTTAAACATGGTTTTGATTAGCCTAAAAGCATGTAGCCGAAAATCGCCCTAAGACCCAAGAAACTTAGCTAGTTAGCACTCAACTCTCTAATAATTCATCCAGATTCAATTCCAACCATTCAAGGACATTTCTAAAGTCTATATAGCTCAATTAATCATGCCTAAAAATAGTTTTGCTATTCATTGGGGGATAAGAACTAGAAATTTACACTTCTAGTGGCTTAAGGGAGCTAATTTGGATCCAAAATTGTTTCCACTTATTTTCTCACTAAACCAACTACTCAATGATATTTTTAGCTTCCATATATTATATATTTTAAGGGGTAAACACAGTTTGCATCAATTCCCATGGCTTAGGACTCAAATTCTTACCTTTCCTAGGTGTTAGTGTAGGATTCTAACTACTCTTTTTAGGACAAGGTTCAAGATATTGATCCTAACAAGGTTGTGGTCATAAATATATATACCCATTTTGAAGGTCAACTAAATTATTTTAAACCTATAGGAACCTCAAACTCGTATTAACTCTTGGGGGTTTCAGGTCTAGACACAAATTCCTACTTTGAGCTAGTTTATGCCATAGTCTAGCTACATACCTTCCCTAGAGTTTTATCTCACAAAAACCATTTTAGAGGATTCACATAGGCTGACATAAGCTCGATGTAAGCTCTGCACAATTTGTCACTAGAGAGAGTATTTTACTTCAAGAACTAAGATGAGAACAAGATAGAAATCCCTACCTCTCTTCCAAGCTAAAGCTCCTCCTAGATCCAAGTTTCCAAACCTTCAAGAACCACCACACAATAGAAAAATCTCTTGTCTCCTTGGAGCTCTTGGTCGTGGCCCTTAGAGGGAGAAGGATGGAGGATTTTGTGCTTGAGTTGGAGTAGAAAAGATGGAATGAAAAGAAGAGAGAGGGGCCTTGAGATTGAGGAAGATGAGGGCTTGTCTATGGAGGTTGGAGAAGGGAAAATGATGAAGATTTTTGGGGAAGGAGAGGCCGAGAATTTGAGAGAGAGGTAAGAAAGAGTTTGTGTTGTGGTGGTGTTGTATTTAAGGAGAATTTAGAGTTTAAGAGTTATTTATTTTAATGGGTGGCTAAATTCTACCTTTTAGATACCAAAGCAAGACATGGGACTTGACTAAGGCCTTTGATTAAAAATTTTGAAATAATAGATATCACTTTATGTCACTCATTTGTACTTTGTAACATGTCATGAGTATTCTGTTATACTTTGAATTCTTAAATTAAATAGTTACAAAGGCTATAGAAGGCTCTGCAGTAATTCTAAATTGTTTCTAATATTTTTACTGAAAATATAATTTATTTAATTTTTATCTCTAACAGGATTTTAACTATGTAATTATATTGTTATTATTTTATTTTATTTTATTTCTATTTTCAATTTATTAATTGCTTTTAAGTTATAAATTTTTCTACCAGTTTTGTATTTAAAATTTATTACTTCTAAATAATTTAATTGAATTTAAATATATTTTTGTCCCTTAAGATTAACATAGTATTATTTATTTAATTTGTAACACAGAGTTACAAATGCAGCAAAATCGGGGATATTACAGTGTGCAACTAGCCAAGGCATCTTTCTTATTTGAGCCACCACATATCTCACCCTGGATTTGGTGAATGGTGCGAATATTGGCAAGTATACCAAGTCATACAAATAATAAAGTAGTGAAAAGAGTATTCTCCCATGAAGATTAAGATGACCGAGTATTAGTTCCCTAATCTAAACACTAGGAGGCCCAATTAAAGATCATAAATTCAAATTTAAATTTAAACCAAATCACAATACCAACTAATTGATTAAGATCTATCTAATCAATTGATAAGGATATTTATTAATTTAATTAATACCCAATCCATATTAATTCTCTTTATCTTTTAACACCTTATTAATTCTTTAACTTGAATTCTAAGTCTAAAGGCATTTCCGATCTATGAAATCACTAACCAAAACTCACGTAATCATTAATCTTTGTTCCTAGACAATCAATGATTATGGTCTTTATTTCACAAGTTATGCATAAATTTTTCAATTTCCTATATAACTCTTTAATCAATTTGCATAGGTGATCAAGACACAAAAGCATTAAGAATAAAGATAGACACTCAATTGAGTAGAAAGACTTTCATTAAATTAAATAACTCAATACATCATTATCCTGACTAGATTACACTTTGACCCTAGCACAAAGAATATAATCTAGCCACTAAACATGTTCAATATATTCAATTCTAATTAAATAAAGAACATAATGGACATGAATCAAGAAAAGAAAGAAAAGATAAATGAGTTGAGGAGCATGAATCTACTTCTCTAGATGTAGTCATAAAACCCTAGCTCCCTCTTGATCTCCCAGTGCAGAATTTTCAAGATAAGATCCAAGATTCATGAAAAGACCCTTCTTGATTCTCAAGAAGCTCTATTTATACCTCCTATTGTTTAGGGTTTACTTGAGTCTTAATTGTCGTATTAGGCCACAAGTATGGGCCTATAAACTCCTCAAGACCCAAAATAATCAAGTTTGGATTTTTTTTTTCGCATTCAAAACACATATCACACAATGTTGCATCGCTCTTCATCCGCCGAGGGGGGGGGACACATTACCAAAGTTAATTTGATGCTATTTTACGTATGAGAACATGGCCCTATGTCATTGGAAATGAGCGGGGTCGTGTGATGTTCTATTAACATATAAAAATGTCACCTTGTAGGGTTGTGTGGCTTCTAAATTAGGGTTCAAGCATTCTATGTTTTCATGGAAGTTATAGTTCCATGTTTTAGCTTTCTAATACCTTTAGAACCACTTGAATTGGAATCCTCTAGCTCAAGATATTAGTGATTTAGTGCATGGAGGTTAGGATTAAGGAAAATTGAAGCTTTCATCTTGTGTCCACTTTTTACTACTAGAAGCCTTGGAAATTTGGAAAAGTGTTAAACAACAAAGTTTTAGGATTTTGTCTCTACTTTTCAAATCCTCTTGAATCATCAAATTTGGATCTATGGAGAAGAAGTTATTAAGATTTCACCATGATTTGGTCTAGTTGTGTAAAATCTAGGCACTAAAATAGCTTCAATATTGATTCCTTGAATATCCAATTATCAAGATAATGTAAATTCAACCCAAAATCCACAAAATACACCTGTCATCAAATGAACATAAATCCTAGAAGTTTACAAGTTTACAATAGATTAGATAGTAAATAACTAATTTTACCATGAAATGCACTCAAAATTATGTCAAAACTAGCATATGGGTATATTTTTCACACATACCAGTAAATTACCTTGACAATCCAAATTTTCAGTTAGTAGAGCAATTGCTGTCAACGAGAGAAAGAATGAGAAGAGAAGAGAGAAAGAGAGGGTGTCATACAATGTTTCACCCGTAATATTCCATTAGAGAAATAATAATCGTTAGACTAAGGGTGATTTGAATCAGTAGTCAAAATTTTAGGCGCATCACTGCTCTGCAATATTTTAGAATCATTTTAGATTTCTCCCAATTAAGTGGGTTTGTTCATATTATTGGATTAAAAATTAAAATAATTTTTGGCTAAAAACTATTTTCAATCCAATGCTTAAAACCATAGTGACATAGGTGGACCCTTCTCTTTAGGGGCTGCATAAACAGACCCCCAGTTAATTAAGTTGCTTTCATCTTGCTATGGGTATGAATCCGAATATAGATTAACGATGGGTATGGTGTAATTTATTATTGAGTAATGCTGCACAATTAGAAAAGGTTACGAGAATCTTTTATTGAGAACAAGAGTGGTTATTTGATGGAATAAAATAGTGCAATTTATAAACCTATCTTAATTAAAATTAATAAATATAGTATATCATTCTAACGAACAAATTCAGGCAAAATTTTTATTAGCATTACTGTTATTATTGTTATTATTATTATTATTATTATTATAAAAATAAACAAGAATAGTTTATACTTGTCAAGAACTAATTTTCTTGAAAAACTTTTAAGCATGGGTTTATAAATAATTTTATATATAACATGCTTCTGGAAAAAATTCCTTAAAATATAACCATTTTTCACCTTATATATGTTTAAACCAATTCAGCTTTTATATGAAAATTGGAGTAACCAGTATCGATATCTTGACTTAGACTTAGAGGCTAATTAATGAAGGTTCATTAATTATTTTAGATGTAATAATATTAGTAGGGGTCGGTCCAGCTAATAAGTATTAATGCAATTCACTTGTTAAAATTAGGTGCAGTTTTTATTGCGAAAAATGATATGTAAGCACTATTATAAATTCTTACGAGACTTTAGGTTGGAACACTACCTCCGCATCTCCTTAATATTTTATTTTCAAAAAAAAAAAAAAGTTACTACATTATATCTTATGAGAACTCACCAACACGCATGTAAATCAACTATTAGTAGATTGTTCTAACTTAACCAAATATTTTAGACTCGAGTCGATCTAACCCAATCATTAGTCGGGTCATTATCAATTCGAATCTAAGCTCAAAGAATGACCTGATCAAAATTTTGGATCAGGTTGTGGTCTAATTATGCCCGACCCAACTTATGCTCTGTATATCTCCATCTGCGAATCTAGGCAAATTGTATCTTTAATAATATCAGTGATTCAAATGCTAAAATTATCCTAAAACAAAAACTCGGCTTATGAGTTATGAGACTGCTCGCCATATCTTGACAAATTCAGTTATGGCAATCCGATGGGAAATAAAGAGTTCCCAATATATTGAAAAACTTCTCTATATAGTAAGCTAGCGACCTGCAAACGATATGATAAGTCAACTGAATTACATTTGACCTCTTTGTAAAAACAATTTGTAGAAAAGGAGTTGTATGATCATAGAAAGCCACAATTCTTAACCTCTATGATTTATCTCCCCCTAATGATGATATAGTATTTATCCTTTGGCGAATTGGAAAAGGCATAAATGATATGATTTTATTAGGAACTGGAATGAATGATCTCTAATTCAAAAGTTCCTGATTGGTGCGAATCACTTTAGTATCTTATTAGAATACGGATGTCCTTGCGTTTTATCCCATTTCGTATCCTTCTTAATTCCTAATTTTTATCAACCTGCTGTAATGTTTGATAACAGTCTCGTATCTTTGGGCAAAAGAAAATCCAATTCTTGTATGTTTAGATGTATTATTATTGATTTAGCATTTGTAACATTAAGATTGTTGTCATCACAGCCACATTTGTCATCATGTTACCCAAAATTAAGACAGAAGAATTTCTCATGACGCGAATTTAAACGTCTAGTGATTTGTCATCAAGCATTCACATTCTAACAATTAAAATTTTTTATAATAGTCACCGATAATGTCTTATATGAAATTGTTCAGGGATAGCTCAACATATTGTATCTAATTACTAGAGTCAAATTGTGAAATGATGCATTTTTTACCTAATAAATAAAACGTAATCTCAAATAATTCCTAACATTTTGAGATTAAGATTATTAATATAATATTTTTATAATTAATTTTCTAACAAATGTTTCAATTGATAATATCGTAACTTCATCTGTAGAAGATTGTTCAAGCAAGAGTAGAATGCCACAGAAAATTAAGAAACTGATTATGATAAACAGAAAGATAACTGAGATAAAGATAAGTAGTGATAAGGGACGCCATTTTTGCGACGCAGTACACGACGCATACGGAAAAACTAAGCAAAACAACAAAAATGCTTAGATAATAAGTCCCACATGATCATTATTATTTTTGCTCAATTTTTTTTCCCCAGAAAGTTACTAGCGTATTATTGAAAAATGCTAGTAAGCTTTACATTTTATAGATATATATGCAAAACTTACTAACGTATAGTTGAAAAATGTTGGTAAGTTTTTAGATAAAAAAAACTGCACAAAAGTAACAATGATTATATAGGATCCATCATCCAAGCATTTTTATCATTTTGCTGACTTTTTTCATATGTGTCACGAACTGTGCCATAAAAGATGCATCTCCCAAACATTTTTTGATAAAGATTAAGAGTTGTACGAAATAGTTATTTAGGTGACAGTTAGCTAATAATAAAGAGATAAATGAAATTGTAGAGAAATAAAAAGAATAAAATGCAATAATAAACGAATTTAAATATGCATTGAGAAGTGAGTAAGTTAAGCGAGCCCAAAATCAGTAAATACCAATGTATTTTCACGACCTCCAATACTATAAGAAATATTTTTGTTAAATAATACTCTTTTTTTCTAAATTGATGTGAAATACTTGAAAAATACTTGTTATTTTATCAAGACTATAGATATACTTATTACGGCTGTATTGGGGGTAGCCTTGCTATAAACTAACAATATGTTGTTGCTAGTTGACCCGGTGAATAAGGCAAGAAAAACACACAAACCTCCAGTATAAATAAGTGGCACATTCCGGGGCCTTAACCAAGCACACATCACAACACTCTCCGCTTTTGCATAAAAAAGTTCCCACAGCCAAGGTGCCTAGGACTTCCTCAATGGCTTTTCCAAACTTCAAACTTTGTTTCTGGCTGTTTACATGCCTTATTGGCTTAGCTTCAGCTCAGTTAAACCCCGATCATTATGCAATATCGTGTCCCACGGCTCTTGCTACCATCAAGACAGCAGTAATTGCTGCTGTACTAAAAGAGCCTCGCATGGGTGCATCCTTGCTTCGTCTCCATTTCCATGATTGCTTTGTCCAAGCAAGTCATGTTCACCTTCTTATATTTACATATAATGTTTGATTAGTTTCGCGAATTATATTTTGTTGTTATTTTTAATTAATTATAAAAATACCGCTTACTCTTTATCTTCTTTTTTACTTTTGATATTTTATAAACTTATTTTCACTATTTCTTTCACAAAATTATAAATTCAGAAAATAGAAGGAAAACAATGTGTCAATTTTGTAATTAATATTTAAAATAAAAAATATTTCCAATAAACAAAGAGACCCTTAATTTTTGTCAATTTTAAGGATTGGGACTGGTGTTGCTTAAGTTACATGCTTGCTGAAAGTGATATATAATAAAAATCTAACCATAATTTTTTTTTATTTTTATTATTTTACATATGCGTATATACAAGGGATGGATGTACCTTTACTTAAATCATATACTACACTTATCACATTATAGCTAAGCCTAAATGGCAAAGAAACGCAAATTATTAATGTTCATAGAAATGTACACTTCTTTTCATTCTTTCTTGCTTGTGTTTTTTACAGGGATGTGACGCATCAGTATTGTTAAATGACACAGATACTTTCACGGGTGAGAAAACAGCTCTTCCCAACGCTAATTCGGCGAGGGGCTTTGATGTAATAGACCACATAAAATCACTACTAGAGGCTTCATGCCCTGGTAAAGTCTCTTGTGCTGACATCCTAGCAGTAGCTGCGAGAGACTCTGTTGTTGCTGTAAGTATGGTTACAGGGAAACAATTATTAGCATAAAATAACCCAAAAAAAATATATTATCAATAAATAAAAGCCTGTTTCAATTAGTTAATTTTATATGAATTTAATTTCAATACATTATAAGTGTAAAATAGTTTTATATAAATATTTAATTATTATATTATTATATTAGTAAAAATATTTAATTCAATATCTATTATTTTAAAGTGTTACAAATAGAAGTATGTAATTAGAAAATAGTGTAAAATTCTATTATATTATCAGTGTATTAAAATTAATCTCATTTTATATCATAAAAATAATTTTTATTCAAAATGTTGAAGAAGAAACTTGATTTATTTATTTTTTATGATTATTAATAACACTCAAGGCTCTCCATAGACGGAGAGGAGCCCATGCAAAATACACCCGCCACCTGATACACCTAGGAAAAACAAGAGGACCACCAATGAAACAAGAAAAAGACCAAGAAACCAAACAAAGGAAAAGGACAAAACCCCTGACAATCAAAACACCAAGCAAACAAACGCACCCTATACCAACACATCACAACACCACCTGCAAACTCCAAAAAACCAGAACAGAAAGCCAAAAATCCCCCTCGAAAAAGGTCAACACAACACAAACAACACTAAGACACAAAAACAGAAGGAAACCAAAGGAGTCCACAGCGACCAAGCCTTATTCTTTGGTTTTCCAGTGAGACCTCCTCTTCCAAAGATTCAAAATCACTTTTGTCCTGGGCTACCACATCCACCTTCCTACTAACTCCTTCCACAGCCACTTTACTAATTTCCTTTATATAAATATCAAACTCCTTACCATCAATAGACAATTGAACCCATCCTTGAATGCAAGACAACATGCGAGTTTCAATCAGAATCCTTACCACTTTCATGTATGTTTGTATAGGGCAATCTTTAGTTGCTGGATTGACACCTTTAGAACATCCTTTCTTGAATTCTGATTCTTTAACACTGACGAGGTTGCCTCTTATCTCCACTCCCTCAAAATGCTTCATTGCCTTTAAAGCTTCCTCCCCATATGAAAATCTCACAAAAGCAAAAAGTTGTATAGAAGTTTTCCTAGCTTTACGTGAGATATAGATATCAACCACCTTACCCTCAAACTTGAATAATTGGTATATCCATGCCTTTGTCATAGAAGAAGGCAAGTTATGAAAGATGTTTCCTCCAACCTTCTGGAATAATCCCCACTCCTTTCCTTGTTATGCTGAAATAAACCCTTTTTCCCATTTTCTATCAAACTCTACTCTGCTATGCCCATCTCCATTTTTGTCAGCCGTAACCTGAACTCCCTTCATAGTCTCACCAAGAAGAAGAAACTTGATGGCTGATTTATAAACTAAATATTAAATTAAGATTTATATGATGACTGATTGATAAGCGATAATTCTCTCAGCTGGGTGGACCTAGTTGGACAGTTGGTCTGGGCAGAAAAGACTCAATCACTGCAAGTTTAAGTGGTGCTAATTCAGATATACCATCTCCTTTTCTTGATCTTAGTGGCCGTATCGCTGCTTTTGCCTAGAAAAATTTCACGGTTAATGAAATGGTTGCTTTGTCAGGTACGTGCTGGTTACTACTTCTTTCTTTTAAAAGATGAGCAAGCCCAATATTTTACAAGTTAGCGTTTTGGTATAAGAAAATGCTATTTAGCCATGAACTAATTAATTTGATAAAATAAGTTAGCATGCTGAATGAATCTTTCATGAACGAATAGTCCATTGTAGACTTGTAGTGCCTCTTTAGTTTCTCTTGAATCTTGACTAAATACTAGTTAATTGTTATTTTTTCCTCCATGTAGCACTATTAATATAATTAGTTGGTACATATGACGGTGCGATTTAATTTTTGATTCAATGAAATTCATGCTTTAGGTGCTCACACAATAGGCAAAGCGAGGTGCTTATTCTTCAGATCAAGGGTTTACAGCAAGAACAATATAGATTCCTCATTTGCAACATCACTACAAGCAAATTGTCCCAGCATAGGTGGTGATGACAGTTTGTCCCCTTTAGACACAACCACTCAAAACCTTTTCGACAATGCTTACTTCTACAATTTGGTGAATAAAAAGGGTCTCTTGCAATCGGACCAACAGCTATTCAATGGCGGTTCAACGGATTCCCAAGTTCAAACTTATGCTAGAAACCCTTTAGCCTTCAGCAGAGATTTTGTTAATGCAATGATTAAGATGAGCAACCTTAGCCCACTAACAGGCAACGACGGTCAGATTAGAACCAAATGCTACGAGGTCAACAAGTGAATATTGATTGTAATGGCTATAGTTACAATTTCTAATGTTGGAATAAAACTATAACGTCGTCCTTTTTTTATATGAAATAAGACTATAATGTTGGAATAAAACTATATGTTGGAATACAACGTTGTCCTTCTGTTTTGCTTCAATGCATGCTGTTTAATGTTCCTTAATTTGAATGTATGTAACAGGTTGACTACTTATTCATATGAATATATTAGGGGGAGTTTGAAAAACCAAATGCATGTGATCAATCAAGTGGTGGAATTACACGTCAAAAAGAAAAAAAAATAAATCAATTGGTGCAATTAGGGGTGCCCATAGGTTGGGCTGGATTCAATTGAATTGAATCAAACTCATGGGTCTAATATATATTTTTTAAAACAAAAAATTTACCTCTTTTTGTTTTGGTTAACAAAATTTACCTTTTAGAATATGTCAAAATCCATACTACTAATAAAACAAAAGACATAACAAGAAAACTTTTACACATATCACAACCAAAATAATTTCAAATCAAATGCATTTCTTTGGAAAAAAAAAAGTATAATCAATTTAAAAAAGTTATATTATATTTAGAAAAAAAATGCATTCATTTAAAAAAGGAAATTTTAAAAAGAATTCAAATATAAAAACATTTATATTTAGAAAGAATTCAACTATTGATGCTTCATTTAGAAAGAATTCAAATATTTTATTGATTCGAAGTATTCAAATATTTTTTAAAAAATAACTTTATTAACTTCTATATGCTAATATTAATACTAATAATATTTAAGAATCTATAATTCGGAATCGATAATGTGATAAGTTTTATAGGTGTTACAAAATTATGCATTTGTAATTCCATTAACTAGAAATCTTTTTTATTCTAGAAAGATTTTAAATTTTTGGTTAAAAAATTATTTCAAAAATAAATTATTTACTGTTACAGCCGTTATCCATTAATTGTCATTCATGTACAATTTGAATTTCAAATGAAATATAACTTATTTGAAGACTCATTCATACACCTATTTATTCATGGATTTTAGTAGTGAGTAGCTCCTTCATTTTGCAAAAAATCACTTCTAACCTTAAACAGAACAATTTCTCCTCACTATTTTCTCTTATCTTTTTTGTCATAGAAATTTCTTCTATTTGTGTGTTTCGCTCTCAAGAATTCCTTTCCATCCTTGCTCTGATATTATTTTATTATTTTTTAATAATTTCTTCTCTCATCCATGCCTTTTTTGATTTTTTTTTTAAATTTTTCTTATGGTGAAATTTGTTGATGTCTATGCTGGTTCAGAGCTTCTACTGCGAACTACTCTTACAGGGGAGTAACTCGTAGCAAATGCAATTCTTCTTTGGGATGTTAATGAGAATAATGGTTAGAGGAGGCTTCTTTTTGACAATGCCAACAACAATAGATGAGCAGTCACCGACGGCGCATTTGGCATGTTTTCAGTATATGCGGGTTTGTTTGTTCTATTCTCCATTTCTATTTTGAGTGTTTTATTTTCTCTGTTTTTTCTATACTTCATAAGCTTTACCTTGGTTATGCATTATATAAATTTGATACTTAAGTTCATTTACAATAGATATTAATATTATACAAAAATTATTGTTATTATTAATTTCTATAGTCATTTTTTAGGCTATTATATTTGTTTACAACGTTACATCGTATTAAATATTTTAATTTGAATTTAGTATTTATTTTTCTTATTCCACGCATTGCACAAGTTCAAAATACTAGTATATAATGAAATATAATAAATCCATACATATATAACATAAGTCAGAAAGTTTTTAAGAAAGCATATATAACTCCTAATTGTTTACAAGAAAGCACACGAAAGTCTTAAAGATATAACAAACTACACGAGTCAGTTGAAGTTATAAGTTGACATAATTATTAACTTTATTTTCAATCTTTTCAAGATACTCACTATCATTACATGTAAATGGATTGGATTGGGCAGCATGGATAAAAAAATTTTAAACTTATAACTCGACTCATACCTTATGGATTAGAGATTTTCAACTCAACCCAACCTATCGACTCCACCCAACCCAACCCGTATTTTGTGGGTTGGGTTGGATTGAAACCCACGTGTTTGTGGGTTGATCAAACTTGATTGGCCCCTATGTGGAATTATTAACTTCACCTATATATGTCACACTGCCTTTTGATATAACTTAATTTATTAAGGTATTTTGAAAAGGGCGATATGCAAATTTTGTTAGGCTTAATTGGGGGTTTACTTGGTTTCATGATATTCTGGGCCGAGTAATGATGTCATGTCTAGTTGACAAGAATTTTGACTATTTGAGTTAGACCTGAATGTAAGATTTTGTTAAAATTTAAGTCGGACTTATAGTTCTACATTCATTAAGAATAGATTAAGTTAGAAGTGTAAAAACTTATAAACTCATTTATATTCTATATATGTGTGAGAAGATAGAGAAGAAGTTGAATTCATGGAAGATCAAAATACTGTCAAAAGGGTCGGCGCTTAATGTTGACTAAGGCTGTGTTGAATAGTTTGCTAGTACATTATATGGGCCTTTTTTCTATTCCGAAGGCTGTCTTGAGTAAAATCAGGTCATTGCAGCAAAGGTTTTTCTAGGGGTCAAAAAGTGGTAGAAGAGGAATTCCACTGGCACAGTGGGAGATGGTTCAAACATCAAAAGAACAAGGAGGACTAGGTGTAGAAGATTTACGAGTGGAAGTTTCAATCAGAGAAAGAAGTCTTATGGAAAAAAAATGTTTGTACTACTTTCCATGGTCGCAGTTGAAAGAACCAAGAAGTGGTTCAATAACAACAAATTATAAAATAAAAATTCAAATAAAAATCAGAATAAAGTTGAAAATAATTTAAACACAAACAATGCTAAAAATAAAAGAGATGAGGGAGAAGGAGAAGATTGCATAAGCAATTTTTATATTGATTCAACTACAATGTATGATCTATATTTAATCTTCAATTACTTAAGATTTTTCTTCACTCTTAAATTTTTGTTTATAAGGATTTTGATAAATCTTCCTCTACCCAATTCTCAAGTAGAGTATATAGTAGTTTATTTCTCACAAAGACACCATCAAATCTCCCTCTATCTAAAGTATGATTGTGGTTTCTTTCTCGTAAGGATACTACCAAACCTCCTCCTATCTCAACCAAAATAGGGTAACTTTACAAGGTAGAAATACTTTTATAGTTGAGTTATAATAGATTTCAAACTCACTCAAGAGAAAATAGGCGAGCTTAGGTGCAAAGCCTATGAGTTATGATAAATAAGACATAAAATAAGGTAATATCTCAATTTTCTTAGTAGAGGTTCATGCACTTCTCTTCATTCTTCAAGGCTTTATATAAATGATAAGTCACTGATATCTACTAGCCATTAGAAAACATTCTGGCTTGAATTTGGTCTAAAGGAATTGCCCAACCAATTTTTGTGTAACTGTTGTAATTGATATCTAATCGCTCGTTTCTCTGCTATAGTTGGTGGTTTAATTGTTGTTTCTATCTGGTTGCACAACCAAGCGATAATGCAGCCATATGATCGTTACCTTTCTAATTTACTTCCTTAATCTTGATTTTCTGAGTAAAAGTAAATTAGAAAGATTCAAAGAATCAGATTTATTTTATAAATACTTTATATATCAAGAGAAGAATAATTTCAATGAGATAAATAAGGAAACTATGAAACATAAACTCAGACCCAAGCCTCTTGAATCAGGCAAAACATACATCTCAGCAACATACCCATAACACATAGCCTTCAATGAATCACAAAGAATCAGACCTTAGGAAAGCATCACAGAGCATGGGTGCAAAAACAAATCATAACTCATCTTTGACGAACATCATCCTGAAGCGGATTTCAATAAGTAAGAGCATTTTCATACTAACACAATGGAAAAAGTAAGAGGGAAATTGAACTAGTGGAAATTTGAGAAGCATAGTGCTGAAGAGGGGCGGCTTTTTGCACATGGTTTGATGGAGTTGGTGCGTCGTCGCTGTTGCAATGGTTCATTTAGAGGCTAGGAATTTGAGAAACAAAGAAACAAAAGAGAGTGATGAAGGATCGCAGAGGGAGACCCGCATTCATCCCTTTCTCTCCATTTTTTTTCTCAAAATTCAAAACACCAGAAAGGACAAGTATGCCCTTATTGGTAGTGCAGCTAGACTGACAACATGGGCTTAAAACAGAGAGGATCAGAAAAACTAGTCTGTAGTTGCAGTTTTGCCCAGAAAAACACATGTAGTTGCTGTTTTTGATAGCAAACATAAGGTCATGAGGTTTCAAAATAAAAACTTAGGAAAGGTTTAGATATGGCTCCAATTACATGTAAATGACATAATTATCATATAAATTATCATTTCGTGCATTTTAACACGTAGAAATACTAAGTTAAAAAAAAAATTGTGCATGAAAATAACAAATAGCATATAATTTTATAAAATGAGTTTATGCTTGTGTTACCAATTCTCCAAAACTTATCCCTTTTAATTATCTCCAATGTGATATATTTTATTGTTGACCTTGTTGGAGATAACATTGGCTAGCTCCTTTTATGTAAGGATATAATTATTAAGGAGCCATTTTTCTTTGACACCTACAAAATATATTTTATCTTTGGTACCCAAATTCTTTTGGGTCCTTGGGGGTTAAAGCGTAAAGATAATTTCTTAGTTGTCTTAGAAACCCATATCATATTAGAATCAAATTTCTTAATATTACATTTATGTGATATGCGTCCTTTTTGTTCATAATAATTACATTTCATATGAGAGGTTGTAGAAGCACTTAATTTCACAAAAAAATTCTTATTGTATTTTTGCTTTTAAAATTGATTAAAACCCAATCCAGCTTTATCAAGTTAGCATTTTTATGATCCTAAGAGAGTATCCAAATTCTCTTTACCTTTCACAAATTTTGCAAGGTCTTTAGTAAGTTCATCAACCTCTTCTTTTAAAGAGACATTGTCAAGAATCAATTTTTGTTCATTTTCTTTTAAAGCATTTTCTAAATTCAAAAGGTCAATCTCTTTTCTCAATTTGTCAATTTCAATTAAAGCATCATCATATTTGGATTTCAGAGCAAAATATCATTTAGACAACTTCATAGAATTATTAAGTAATTATTGCAAATCCTCATATAACTCATCATAAGAAGTGTCAAGATTACTTACCTCATGATCTTCTTGCTCATTTTTTATCATGAAGCACGTGTTGACTATCTCTTCCTTTTCTTCTTCTTCACTTTTCAATGAGGATTCATTACTATCACTCCAAGTGGAGTTTGCAACCATAACTTTCTTCTTCTTTTTGAATTTTTGTCTCCTCTTTGGCATATACTTTTTTTTGTTGAGCTCATAAAGTCTTTTGGTTAGAAAGGCTATCTCTTCATCTCTACTTATGTGACCTCCTTCATCATTTCTTCCTCTTGTTTGGAACTTGTAGTGGCTTTTAGTGTAACTCCTTTCTTATTCGTGTTTTCATTATGTAATTTGTTAAGAAAAGTAGTTTCCTAAGCAATGAAGTTACCTCTTAAGTCATCATTGGACATGGAGTTAAGGTCAAATCATTCTTGAATTGCAGCCACTTTTGATTGCCATTCTTGGGTGAGGCTTTGTAGAATTTTTCTTACGAATGCTCTATCCATATACACCTTCCTAAGAGCATCAAATGTATTGACAATATTTGAGAACCTCTCAAATATCTCATCAATGTTTTCCTCCTCTTTCAAGGTGAATAACTCATACTCATGTACTAGCATGTCAATTTTTGCCTCTTTTACTTGGCTAGTACCTTCATAGGTGTCTTCTAATTTGTCCCATATTTGTTTGGCAATTTGGCACCTTAAGATTTTTCTAAAGTCATCCGAGTTCACGGCACAATAAAAGATGTTCTTCACCTTTACATTCTATTCTATCTTTTTCATAGCTTGATCATTGAACTCCCCTTCAAGTTTCTCTACCTCTTTGCCGTCAACTGGTTTCTTTGGAATGTTTGGTCCATTCTTAATCACGAGCCAAAGTTTGTAGTCTACGAATTGAATAAATATCTTCATTCGCTCTTACTAATAGGTGTAGTTACTTCCATCAAAATATGGTGGCCTTATGATAGATTGTCCTTCAATGATGATTGAGTTTATCAAATTTCCTACCATTGAACCTACAAAGATCATCTTCTCAAGCACTTAAGCCTTAAAGAAAACCAAGCTCAAATACCAAATGAAAGAACCAAAAGGGGGTGAATTGGTTCTTTAACAGAAAATTACAAAATAAAAATCAGAATAAAATTGAAAATAATTTAAATTCAAACAATACTAAAAATAAAAAAGATGAGGGAAAAAGAGAAGATTGCATAAGTGATTTTTATATAGGTTCAGTCACAATATGTGACCTACATCCAGCCCCTAATTGTTTGGGATTTTTATTCACTTTCAAATTTTTGCTTATAAGGATTTTGATAAACATTTCTCTACCCAATTCTCAAGTAGAGTATACAGTGGTTTATTTATCACAAGGACACCGCCAAATCTCCCTCTATCTAGAGTATGACTGTAGTTTCTTTCGCACAAGGATACTACTAAACCTCCTACTATCTCAACCACAATAAGGTAACTATACAAGGTAGGGATACTCTTATAGTTTAGCTACAATGGGTTTCAAACTCATTCAAGAAAAGATAAGCAAGTTTAGGTACAAAGCCTATGTGCTATGATAAACAAGATATAAAGCAAGGCAATCTCTCAATTTTCTTGGTGGAGGTGCATGAACTCCTCTCTATTCTTGAAGGTTTTATATAAATGATGAGTCATTGATGTCTACTAGCCATTGAAGAAGATTTTGGCTTGAGTTTAGTCCAAAGGATTTGCCCAATTAATTTTCGTGTAACTACTATAACTGATATCTAGCTAATCGCTAGTTTCTCTGCTGTAGTTGCTGGTCTAATTGTTGTTTCTCTCTAGTTGCACAACCAAGCAATAATGCAACCATATGACTGTTATCTTCCTAGTTTACTTCCCTAATCTTGATTTTCTGAGTAAAAATAAATTAGAAAGATTCAAGGAATCAAATTTATTTTATGAATGATTTATATATTAATAAAAGAATAATTTCAATGAGATAAATAAGAAAACTATGAAACATAATTTTTTTTTTAACAAGAATATAATCAAATAATATCAACATTGAATTTAAACATATTAATAAAATAGTCATCATCAAAACATTAAATCCAACAATATTTCATATTTCAAAGTTGGTGTGCAATCCATCATAGTAAGAGGAAGTCCCTGGCAAACAATCAATATTATTGGTAAATCACGATGTCTGGCATGGTGGCAACTCACCTCGCCCCTTAACCATTAGGTCGGGGGTTTGATCCTCGCCCATGGAAATGGAGCATATTTCATGGCTAGTCGTTTGCGTCGTTGGAAATTTCCCGCAATGAGGGGATTAATCACTGCTTCCAACGATGGATACTCTGATTTCGACTAAAAATCAATATTATTGGTAGAGTTAACAACATGGTGGGGGAAGTAATGGTTGTGGGTATGTCTTGGAAGATTGGAAATGGGAAGAGAATTTTGTTTTGGGAAGATGTGTGGCTGGGCAATACTAGCTTGAAGATTTTGGGTTTAGTAATATCCACATTTCACCTAAAGGATCAAGATTGCTTACTAGCTCAATTAACCCTTTGTGAATATATTAAGTTTGAGTTTACGAATATTACTAATAACTGCATTTAATAATTAACAATAATAAATTACTACAATACTTAAATAATTGGATAACAATTTTTATTATATATTAATTTATTAATTTATAAAATCTTAACATTATTGGGAAAAACCTTAAATAATTTGCATAAAATATAAAATAATCATATACATAGCACAAGAACCGATCTAGTTGATTTAAGATTATGGATCAACATGTAGTGTCGAGCACACTATTGCTGTATCTCACTTAACCCATTATTGGAGATTGTCCCTCCCCTTGCCCTTTCTGCTTCTTTTGGGTTTCCCTTGACCATTCTAACAAGTAGAATTAGAGCCCATAATTCTACTGAACTAAGTATTTAAAACGCTGATTGATTTTCGAGTTTGATTCTAAACTCATGTTAGAGCATTGGTCAAGACTTGGATCTTAATTCCTCGATAGTCAACAATGGATATTCTTGTAAACTAAGGGTAGTATATTGAAGAATGATCAGCTGTGCTAGCGTATAATGTATGCAATAACAAACAAATGCATTCCCTTCCATAAAGATACATACAACTAATTAATGTAGCGACTAGTGAGTCATTGACATGTTTGGGATATAACCATATGCAAGTTTTATTTGCATTTTAGATTATATTAATTAACCTGGTTGGATCATGGCAAGATTCTTTTGAACATCGAAATTCAACTATGATCAACGTTGGTTTGAATTTAAGAAATAGATTTCGAATCATGACAAGAGCAAGTGTTATACAGGTAAGAGACTAAAATGAACCTATTGAGAATGGAGTGGTGACCACACAGCCCCATCTTCTTTCACACAACCATTGATTTCTTCTCAAAGAGAACTTTTATAAATATTTATTTTCTTCTCATAAATATTTCATTTAAAATTAAATTTATACAACGATCTATACAGTGAACGTAAGTTATAGTTACCTGGAGTTTAAATCATTTAGTTATAACTTTAAAAAAGACTTTATCTAGTTATTACCCTCAATTAGGGATGGCAAAAATACCTATTAAATTGGGTACTCACAGGGGTTATCCGCAACGGAGACATGAACAGGGATAGATTTGGTCCCTACGGGGACGGGGGATGTCTCCGTTTAGCTAATGGGGGCAGGGGCGAGACCCGCGAAGTTCCTGCTTAAATATAAAATTATACAAATATCCTTATATATATATATATATATATATATATATATATATATATATATATATATATATATATATATATATATATATATATATATATATCTGTGTGTGTGTGTGTTATAATAATTAAATATATCATTTTACTACTTATGTTTCTCTTTGACTTGCACACTTATTAGGAAATTTATTAATTAAATTTGAAATTTGGATATCTGAGTTTGTAATTTGAATATTTATAATTTGTGATTTAAATATTTTTATTGTCTTGTAATGGATTTATAATTATATATTTTATTTTTAATTTAAATTATGTTATATTGTATTGGATAATAATATGAATTATAAATATTTATGGATATTTTATTAAGTCTAAAAGTATTTTCTTTATATTTTTATCTTTTTTTAGATTTTTTTTTATAAAAACCCGCGGGAAACAAGAAATGGGGACCCGCGACGGGGATGAGGACGGAGACGGAAGGCAAAAATTCTAAATTGGGACGAGGGACAGGGGGCATACTCCCACCCCCATAGGTACCCATTGCCATCCCTACCCTAAATCTAAAATTATGTGAGCAATTATTAAAATCTTACACACATCCCTATAGCAATAATAATTTTGTAATCAGGCACTGTACATGATTCAATCCCTAATCTTCTAGAAAACCCTGTTGCTATGTTGAATCCGTCAGAGCAATGCTTACTGATGGAGCTGCTGCTACAGGCCTTACCAAAAATGGTATTATGCTACCTCAAAAAAAAAAAAAATATTATGCTACAAATTATTAGCAATGTAGGGATCCAAATACAAAATTATCATTATAGGAATACGATTACAATGTTTCATACTATAAGAACCTATTTGAATTTTAAGTAAAATTTTAGGAACTCACATAATAATTAAATAAACCTATCCAAAGTCATGTAAACTATATTATAACGTTTTTCACATATTAACCATTGAATATAACGTCTATAGTTAATAATAGGAACTTCAATCTCCTTGTATCAACCAATTTTTTTGGGTAAATTTTTGTTAATCATTCTTTTATTTAAATTATTAATATTCAAAATCTATTAAATTTCAATTAATCTAATTCGAATCAAATCAAACTATTATAAAGTAAAACTATTTTAATATTATATTTTCTATTTATAAAATTTGAACTCAAAAGCTTAATTCAAAAAAACAAATAAATGACAGTTAAACCTAGAGCATAGTAATTGTCTTCTCTATATTTTATAAAATTTGAGATGCTCCATATTTAACTCTTATTTCCCCTTACCTTTATTAAAAATAAAAAAAAACAAATAAATGTGCTTTTTTTTTTTTTGGGTGGTGATAACCAATATGCTAAAAGATATCAAATAAATAAATAAAGGTGCTAAAATTTGACAACCATATTTATTCTTGCCCCTCCCATATTAAGCGAACCTATTTCACAAGTCAATTCAGATTGGCCCAACTTTTCATGGGCTGTGGCGGCTGGGCCTGAACCTTTATCGGGCCATCAAGCCTACGCCAAATAAATCTGAGTGGTCAACAATAGTGTGGTCATGGGGTACTAGGGGCGACTGCTTGGCGCTAGCTGGCTAGGGACCTCGCCTTAGGGTTGGGGTAACATTTATTACCCAATAAAACCCCCCCTCTCTCTCTTCTCTTTCCTTTTTCTTAATAAGCAATTGGACTTTAGAGAAGGCTTAATATGTGTACATGACTCCAGTTATGAGGAACGAATAAGGTATGCTTCAAGGAAACTATTATTAACCTCAACTATAATCATTAGAAATTAAATCATTTTTCTTCAATTGTTAATTTCATTATCATGACTGCACTAGGAAATAAATATATACTTCTAATTCGATGGCGATACAGGCAAATGCATGGCAGGTGTGCCGACAACAATAAGCAATGTGAATTATTTGGCAAATGTAACACATCAGGTGAGTGTGATTGATGAAGAGGCTTGGAGGGCATGTAACATCAAGCACTAGTAGCTTTTTCTTTTTTGGACGAATCAAGCACTACAATAGTGTTTTTACTATATCAAAATTGGACATCTTTTATTGGACACTCGGGTCCATCAAAACATATTTGCAGTCTCAATCCAAATCTCAATTTTAGAATGTGCCAATCCCAAAATATATGTATTGTTGGCGCAAAAAAAGAAAAAACTTGGGACCAAGACTACACCTCCAAACTAGGACGCGTCCCACTCAGCAGGGACCCTGACCTTTTTTTTTGATTAATCAATAGTCATGTGACACTCGTGTAATGTAATATATTTTTCTTTTTCTAATTATGTGAGATTAAAATTGGGATTAAAGTTACTCCTTTTAATTGAAGAGAAAAGTCTCAATTTTAACTTATTTTCACTTTTAGTCACACATTAATTAGCTTATGCTAATATGGCAAGAAATGAGACCAAAAGTCATATCACCATCCAAGATGCTCTAAAGTGACAAAAAATTCAAATCTTTACTCAATCTATTGTTACCAAATATTTTGCGCCTGTCTTCCCCTAATGGATCCACTAGAAATATGAATTTTTAATGTATAAATAATGCTAATATATATGAATGGGATCCATAAAAATTTATTCCCTATTTTTATCCTCAAACCAAACACATTCTTAATAGTTATTTTCTACCTTTTGCTGATCACAACATATATTAAGCGTTTCGCTTTTGATTTAAGTGGTTTGGATGATAAATGAATAATGATGTGCATAATCCTTGAACTATGGTTAGCATTAGCTTTTTTTTTTGGGGTCATCATTTGTTGTTTTGGGGGTACATGGGGTCTCAGACCCTTTTGAGGAGCAGAACATGACTCATTAGAGTCTCTGTTGCATTATTGTGAGGACCTGCAGCTTTGAACTACCGTTAGCACTAGTTAGATCAGAGTAATCGGCAGAATGATCTTTCTTCCACGAGTTTTGTTCTAGCAAAGGATTCGGGGCCACAAACCCAAACTAGGTAGCCCATACCCTATATGCAGCCTGGACTTTCCCACACATTCACATGCCTGTCGCTTTTTTGCCGTGAGTGGGTTCCACTTAGTATATTTGAATTTTTCTGTTTTATTTTTAATAGAGTAAATTATGCTCTTCTCTCTTAAAAGATGACTTATTATATGATCATTCCTTTATTTTTAAAATACAGCGCAGTCTAATGTGCGCCTCATGACCACACGCCAATATTTAACCATATTCAACCAACGCGGGTAATTGCATTTGAAGAA
This sequence comes from Pterocarpus macrocarpus, assembly GCA_031439585.1. Lineage (NCBI taxonomy): Eukaryota > Viridiplantae > Streptophyta > Magnoliopsida > Fabales > Fabaceae > Pterocarpus > Pterocarpus macrocarpus. The sequence goes on from CM062515.1 coordinate 63,897,840, forward strand.
TGTGGTTAAAAGCATTTTGCTGGAGCACTGCACCCGCACCCCCTCTCCCTTCAAGCTTCACGACTTGCACCCACAGCCACTTCCTACCACCACTCCCACCGGCGCCACCTCACAAGCACCCAAGCCCCGACTCACGGCTGCACTCCGACCACCCACACCACGGCTGCAGCTCGACTGCCCCAACCCCAACCTCTAGTTCTCCATCCACTAGAGCACCACGCAACAATGTTCAATCCCCCAAAAAATCACAGAAATCGATAAAGCACAGCACAAATGCGAAGCGCAACACCCAGCGGTTTCGTTGGCCATCGATGTCGTCGCATGGGGTGAGGCGGAGGACCGGGTTGACAACCTCGGAGTACGGTCCAGTCCCTCTAGAATCAGTCACCGGCGACTCAAAGGCGGTACCGGGCGGGATGTCCTCCTTGCAAGAGGCCGCGGACCTCGCCCTGACCGCGATCGCAGTCCACAAAGCGTTGCTTCGTCTCCTCAAAACGCTGTCTCGCTCGCCTTCTTCTTGCAGGTGATGGTTGCTCTCCGCCGAATAGACTTGGCGGCGGCGCGGCCGAGTTGGTAGACGGAGTGAGGTGCAGCGGCGGAGGAAATGGCAGAGAGGGAGGAGTTGCAGTTGGGGGAAGCCCGGAAGAGTTGCAGTGGCAGAAGGGAGAGGGTTATAACTATGGGTTGCTGGATGATGGTCTATAGTGCACCACACACCATAGTTGGTGAGGTGCACATTAGGACGCGCCTTAAAATATATACTTCTTTCTCTTAAAACAAACAATGTTATATTTTAGTTTATTTTAGTATTTTCCATTAAAACTTTCATTTTATGGTCCTTGCTTTTTAAAAAATAATCACAAATTATGGTCATTATTAATAATTTCTTCTATTAATCAAATATTAATTGAATAAAAAATAATTATTGAATTAAGAGAACAATTTGTTATTTCTATAATTTTTTATTTCATGTTTTAAATTTTTGAATTATTATTGAATCAAGGGAACAAATTATTAACAATGAACAATTTTTGGTGATTATTTACAAAAAAAACGTAAGAATCATATAACAGAAATTTAATTTAAAAAATGAATTAAAATATAACATATTTTCTTCCTTCAATGGAAAATAGAGAGGCGGATCATGTAATAAAAGCATCTATTCCAAGATGGAAGTGTAATTCGCTCTTTTTATAAATGCCATTTTGAAACTTGGAATTTATGCATAGATGATTGGATATTTTAGTTATGTGAAGTTGCATGTGAGAAATCATGTATTAGTAATTACATATTTATGTTATCTTAATGGTAAAATTTGGTGAGGTAAGTAATTATAAATTCAAAATTTATTTCATCAAATTTTACTATTAAAACTAAAATCCTTCATTATTAACATATAATTCTTCATACACAAATTTATTAGTAGCCTAATTGAAATGTTCAGTTATTTCAAAAAGTTTGTTAAAGTTAACATTTCTTATTATTATCATGAAATCTTTACTTTTTAGGTATTATAAGAATACAAGGGAGAGATTGGGTCAACTATAGAGGTTCTACCTGACTCAAATAGGATTGATTCTGATAGAAAAATATCTATAATTAAGAATGATATTATAAGAATACAATAATATCGTTATTTATATATGATTTTTATTACACCACGTCTTACACCACTTTTTTTTTTACATGATAAAAATAATAAAAACACATTTTAGTACACTTTTTCTATTTTTATTTTTCTAAAATAGCATAAATATAAAGAATATATATATGTATGTATTTTTCTGTGGGGAAAAGCTCACTCCATTAGAATATTACAATCCTTATTATAATAATAATAAAACACTTTTCTACTATTGTTAAAACTAGAACAACTCTGTGAAGAGTTTGCTATTTTCACACAACTGCACAATACCCCACCAACCAATCTGCAAAATCATGCCACAACAGCTCTATAGTACTCATCCAATACACAAAGTAGTGGAAAAACACTAGTTAATCATTGTGACAAATTGGTTCATAGTTTTCTTGATTGAGAATTATTCATTATCACAAAACATACAGAGTGGCTTTCTTTTATTGTCTAGATAGCTAAATACAACATATCATATGCTATCTTCAAAGAGACCTTGTGGACCAAATATAAGAGCAACAGGTGGATCAACCTATGATTTCACTAAGAGTGATCCATGGAATGAGCTATTTAAGAGTAAAGAAATGGAATTAAAAAAAGGCTAAATAAAAAAAATAAACAGATTAAAATGCTAAAAGATATACCACAAACATAGTTGCGATCTCTAGCAGTGAAATGGAAGCTTTGGCAATGGTAAAATGGCCCATGGCTGTGTGGAGCGGTGAGAGAAAGCGAGAGAGAGAATGAGGAGGAAGAAGAATGAGGCTCGCGTTTTAACATTCAATTTTAAAATTACCAACAGGTTATCCATCGGTAAAAAGTTAATGAAACGAATTATTTCATTAATCAACAATTACTGACGGATTTGCTGTCAGTAATATGGAAACCAAAAAGGCAGTGGCGGGTAATCTAATTTTCAAATATCGATGGAATAATCCGTCAGTAATATTACAGAAAAATAAAATAATAAAATAATTATCAACGAATTATCTGTTGGTAATGTCAGCATATTAATTTATTTACTGATAGTAAATCCATCAGTAACATATTCATTTTTAAAAAATTATATGTTGAATAAATAATTCTATATTGATAGAATTTTTGTCGATAATTTTTTAATTCAATGACGGATATTCTGTCGGTATATGTGTAGATTTAAAGAAAATAAAAAATAAAAATTCAAAAAACTATTCTGTTGGTAAAATTATGGTATCATTACGCATGAACATTTATTAACACTTTTACCGACAGATTTTTTTTCATTGATTTTTTCTTATTTTCTAGTAGTGTGTGGTGTAAGTGGTAGCCAGTAGTGAGGATTGAGCTTTGAGGAAGAAAAGTGAAATGGAGATAGTCCAACCACTTCTCCTTTGCAAAGGTTATGAGCCAGCACTCACATCCTCTATGTCTTAACATAGATTGGTGATGAAATGGAGGCAAATGAATGGTGGCTAGTCATGTTAGGTTTTGATTTAGGGACAAATGGTCTCAATGAGAGGAATGAAATGAATGTTGGATTATTAGGGTTTCAATTTGGAAACTTACGATATGAAGGGAAGATGAAATTAGGGATTTAGAATTAGGAATTGGATTAGAGTTGAAAATTGATATATTTTGATTTCCATTTGAATTTATTAATTCAATTCTTTTACTGTTATGCCCTCGACATGCTTTCCAAATTTAAAATTGACACGGGTATAATAGCAACGCAAACCTTTTTCACACTTCGGCATACTCTTCATGCATGTGGTAAACTTCCTTTGACCACCTAAGTTGGGCATAGAAACCCTTTGAAGTTTGCAAGTACTGTGGAATTGGCCAAAAATAAATACATTTTCAGTTGGTAAGAAGAAAATCTATCTATACATATTACATATAATATTTTAGAAGCATAACTAAGAAAGTTTTGCCAGTTGGCAATCTTTCATGAATCTGTTCAAAAGATTTTTTTTGAAAGTTTTCTATCTTAGGTAAAGTAATTGCTGAAATTTGTATTTACTGTTTAGTGGAGTATGTATTATTTAGTGGGTAATAAGTGGTTGGAGAAACTTCTCTTCTTATTAATTACACCATTTCCTGATTTCAATAAAGCACTTTCAATTTTTTTATTATTTATATATAATGCTAATTGTTTATGGATAATTATTGTTTTGTTTCTTATGATTAATTACTATTAATAGTAAATTATAGTTCAAATTTCTAAAATGGTCTGAAATAGTATGTATAAAGTTACATAACATAGCATACAAAAATTTACAGCTATCTTTATAGAAATCTTTTAAATAATGAGAGAAGGGATTATAAAAACTAAAATAAGATATAAAATAAGATTTTGAACAAGCTAATTAGATTTCTATATATACAAACATAAAAATTTACAATAAATAATAAATCTATACATATACATATAATATTTCAAAAGTATTTTTCAGAAAGTTTGGACAAAGGGAACTCAACAAGAAACTTCTATAAAAATGAATTTATAACTTAATAAATTTGAAAATTTTCTTAGTGGGATATTAGTGGGATATCTAATATAATGCTTATAATTAAATTAACCAATTAGAGATAGTTGCTTGCTTTTTATACTTTTTCTATGTATAATTAAATAATTATTTAGTAGATATTAGTGAAATATCTACTTAATGGCTAGCATTTGAATTAACAAGAGATAATTACTTGCTTTTTATAATTATTTTTTTCCATGTATAATTAATACAAAGATTTTGAACAAACGAATCAAAATTTTTTTCCTCTATATGTAGTTTATTCCAAAATTTTAAATTAACTATTTTTTATAATCCCTTCTCTCACTATTTAAAAAGATTTATTTAAAGATATATGTAAATAGAATTATTCCTCAAAATAATTATATATACACACACACAAACATAAACATACAAAATTTTACAATAAATAGTAAAATTATTTAAGAATTAATTATCTTACACTTTCAATAATGATGCTATAGAATGTCTTTCTTCAAAATTATTTTATTAAGAAGTTGATGGGCGAAATGAGATGGTTCTTTTTTTAAAAAAAATTGATCCTTACTTAAAAAATGGAAATAAATATCTTTAAAATACGAGTTACACTTTTAATATTGAGTTATTCTAAGAAATATATACTTTTATATAATTTTTTTCTTTGAAATTACTTTATTCCGACTCTAAAGAATCAAAAGGAAAAAGGAAAAGGAATTATTTCTTTTTAGTTGCTCAATCCTAATTTAAAAATTGGGAACATATATTCTTATATAATAAATTACACTTTTAATAATTAGTTGTTACATGGAGTAATTTTATATTTTTTTTTAAAAACTAATTTACTAGCATATTGAAGACCGGAGAACCAGAAGAAAATGAAATGAATTTTTTTAATTTAAGAGTTATTTGATAATCATATAAAAATTAAAAATAGATAATTTTATTTATTATTATTTAGTAATTTACTATTGTATAATTATTAATATGTATACTTATTTCAATTTAATATCTTACAAGGTTTGAATTCCCAACAAAACATCAAATATATAAAAATTCATTTTATTGTTTATTTTTATTTTTTATTATATTTTGTATTATAATTTATTATATTTGGTTACTAAAGCTGTAAAAGAATTGCATACTAAATTTTATAATTATTAATCATTTTGTTAGTTTCATTTCACATTATTTGTATTATCTAATTATTGAGTTAAATTAATTTCTATAATCATAATTATATTTATTAATAATTTTTTTATTCCATGCGCGTCACGGGTCCAAAAACACTAGTTCATTAAATATGAGTACAATCACATACAATGGAACTGAAACCCAGGGGAATAGTATGCGCAGCATTTCTTGATCAAATCAAAAGGGGAAAAAATCTAAAATTTTGGATGATGTAGTTTCTCTATTAAGCATTTCTCTTTAGTCTGTGATTATATATTTTAGAAAAATGTTAAAAAGCGAAAATTTTTGTTCCGATTTATTTACCAAAATAATTTGGCATGTTTATTTTTTGATTAACATCGGAGCACAAAAGCCCAAAGAAAACAGCCTACAAACTAACTGATCGAGGGAAACAAGTCCCGGTCATATCTGCCATAAAGGCAGAAAAAAGAAAGGTAGGAACAGAGCTAAAGCACTGCAACCCCAGCGGTCTTGTATGCCCTTTCTTTGCTAAGATGTCAGCATAATGGTTGGCTTCATGATAATTGTGAACAAGGTTGACACTCCAATTTCTGGCCATAAGCTCCTTTATCGCTTTAATCAATGAAAAGCTAGAGTGGTGATCCAAGCTTTTGTATTGGAGGAGTTGAACCACGGTTAAAGAATCTGTCTCTACCAGGACATATTTGACCCCCAATTTAAATGCCATAGAGAGGCCAACATAGATAACCCAAAGTTCTGCCATTGTGATTGAGCCAGTTCCCAAGTTCCCAGAGTAAGCTGCTACCAAAGTTTTGGTAAAATTTCTGAAAAATTTTTCAACCTGTCTAGGATTGCTTTATATTTTATTCCATTATTGTTTAAAGAATTGTCGACTTACTGTATCACGCTTAGTTATTTGTGTTTCTGATATACCATACAAAATGTGGCCCATGTGCATATGGGCAACCTTGGACATGCTCAAGTAACTAGCAGTTTCTCTGCCGACAAATTAGATTAATCAAAGATCAAACAAATATTTGGTTGGTTGTTGGGTATCCTTCAATCTCTTCTTTCTGGAAATGAGGGTCTCTCCTGCTTCTTTTGCATCATATCAAAATGTAGGCAGAGAGACACACCTAATAAAAAACAACTATTTCATCCATAACATATAAATAAAAGTTGGTTAATTAAGACCTTTTCTTTTAAATACTTCTTCTTTTTTTTTGGAAATTGGAAAACATAGGCTTTATTAAGACTGCCCAATTAAATTCTCTTAAGAAAGTAACTAGACAGAAAAAAAGTTGTTACTGTTTGCTTATCTACAGGGAAATCAAACAAATTTCTTTAAGAAGAGTGCACCGAATTCACTTGGTGTAAGTTTGGTTTATAATTGACAAACCATGGTATTAGCCTACTAGAAAAATTAATATTTTTTATTCATAAAAATTAAATTAAAATGCATCTCAATGTGATTTTGTCAATCATATTAAAATTAATTGAAATCTAGTCTGCATCCAATGTCAAAACAAACATGCATTTAGTGTTTGCAGTTATGTATTTGATTATTGTTTGAAGTGGTGAGAAAATAGCAGTGTGCCTTTAGTTACTTATTGCAGAGGGCTAGAAACTGAAGATATGTCCCTTTATGACTATGGATATTTTATAAAATGAATCCGTGACACACAAGAAATGTTGAAGCAAGAGAAATACTTATATGGTTCAAGAATACCACGTGATTATATTCCTTAATCAATTATGTAAGTGTATTTTATATGGAATTATTGTATTTCTAAATTAATTATATAAGTGTATTTTATATGGAATCCACCATTAACACACAATTCCATGTAAAATATATTTACATGATTAAGACAATTGATCGCGTGACTCTTTCATGTAAGTATTTTTGGTTGACTCAAAAGGTAAACCCAACTTACTTACAAGCGTCGTTTGCCTACACGACACAGCAAACAATGCCACTAAAGAAGGAAAATGAACTGCCAAATGATGGAGCAGCTATTGAGGCCAAATTAATAGCATGATAGCAACTTTTACCGGTTTTTGATCTTTGCAATGAATAACCACTCAGAGAGAGACAAAAAGAAACATCCCCCAATAGGCCCCAAAGAACGCTAGAAGTGGCCTTATTTGGGAAAAGATAGATTACTTTGTCAAAGATGCTGAAGTAAGGTGTTTGTTTCTTCTACCCCTCCACCTTTGTGAAAGGACAACAAGTGCCATAGGAGCCCAAGAAAAATTAATGTCAAAATTTTCTATCAGAAAATTAGTATTTTTCTTTTGTTTTTTTAACAACTAAATGAGTTCTCAATCTCACTTGTTGCCTGATTAGTTGTCTATTATCACCAAGTTAAGCAACAAAGCCTCAATAACAAGAAGCCACGAACTACACAATATACAACAGTTCTTGCATAAAATTAAGGTCCACATAGGTAAATGGACCAAACTTAGTATTGTAGTACATTCTAAATGCAAAGAGGAACATCATATCTATGATGGGCTTAACTGCATAATATATTTATGTTTAAGATACACCTTAGAAGCAGACTTCTTATTAGAGAGAAACGAACTCAAGACCAACTCCATCCTATAAAATTGGTTGCCTTCTAAACATGAAGAGCAAAAGAACTAAAAAAGATTTACATAAATTCTTAAGTAGTACGGAAATGAATCTTCTCATCCTTCTTATCCATGTGACGATGTCAAATACGAACAGAGAGATAGATACAAACAGTTAAATTGGACATTAGACACAAACAATTAAATTGGACTCTACAATTTTAATAGAATCCCACCTATTTAAAATTATACTATTGTATCTATTTCTTTTCACATAACATTGTTCATGTGGATAAGAAACATGAGAGTATCCATTCCTGCCAGCACCTTGGTCACACCAGATTAGACTCTTCATGCTAGAGTTACAAGGCCTAATTACCTCAAGCATCACCTCCTGCATGAACCTCCAGTGCTATTACCTTTAGAGCTGGAAGAACGATGAATGCCAAAGCACAGTGTTGAAGTTGGTGATGTAACACCCTCTTCTTCATCACCACCCCTGAAATCAAAAGATGAGCCATGGCTCAGGAAACGCCTCCTTCCAGGCCTCCCCATCGGGACAACAACCTTGGATGAATCTGAGGATGATGACCATGAAGAGGAATAATTAGATGGTGATGAAAAAGACGAAGGTGATGATGATGAATTAGAGTGTGATGATGACTGAATAATCTTCTTGAGACTCATAAGTTTTGGGAAAAGTGCCAGAAGAAGGTTATTGTTGTTGGATCTTGAGCCTAATTTATTCACTGGCTTCTTATTATTATTGTTGAAGTAATAGGAAGGTGGTGGGGTTAAGGGAGGAAGAGTGTCCTCAGAGAATGTGTACTTTGGTGTGCCAGGTTGAGATTCCCACACAAAGGGAACGGCAACAGCGGCAACTCTGAAAGAAGGTTGTGACATTGAACTCTCCTTTGAGAGAAGCCTGCAGAAGAACTTGTCATCCTGCTTGATTTGGAGGGCACTGCACTTCTGGGGAACCTCACTTTTGCCGCTAACAACCATCTTTGAAGTGAGAATTGAATTATTGTGTATAGTTTTGGTTTCACTGAGAAGGAGGAGATATAGAGAGAGAGGTTTGGACTTTGATTTTGGTGTTTTGAATAATACAGTGTGTGTCACACATAAACAAGTGAAAGTCATGAGACTTGCATATTTTTTTATATGCAGCACATGCAACTCGATTGTTGACGGCAATTGGTATTATAGCACCGCTGTTTAAGTTACGAAGGATCCTAGTTTCTGCACCTAATGGTTTTGACCATTTCCCTGTGCTTATTTTATGTGCGCAAAACTGAAGTCTATAAGCCATAAGTTCAATTCATTGAAACCTACCCGTAAATTATTATTAAATTATGTATTATTGAATTACTAAAATCAACCAGCAATCACAATCTTCCTCTAATATATTAACACATCATTAAATAATAATATATTAAAAAGATTACACTAATATGCATTACGTCAAAATTAAGAGATATTTTTGCATAAACACAAATTTATCTTAGTCAGCCGTACAGTAGGTCCCATTGCCTAAGATTAGTATGTACCCATGGAAGAAAAATTAAAAAAAAAAAAATTCTAAAGTAATGCATCTAAAGAATAAGATAAATATTACTATTTTGTATAGAAATCATGATAATTGGATAAAATAAAATAATGTGAGCCACTTATTAATATTTTTTTGGTTTCATATATATTCTTCTATTGAAAACAATCTTACTTATATATTTGAGATCCAATAGAGGTATAGCTATTCTAATACCGTCTATTCATCTATAAATCAATAAGCATATCATGTCATTTTAATATATATTCCTATAAAGTTTCTGATGATCATTCGTCTAATCTAATATTTTTAAAAAAATCTACTTTTATAATTTCAATTGGGTTCTACGTAAGAGCCTTTTCAAATAGTTATATATACATATAGACTTTTACTTCACCGCATGAATCGCTTGGTCTGGCATGATATACCCAAAGAACATGCTAAATTTACGGCTTCAGATCCTCCGCACTTGTGAAGAGTGAGAGTTAGTAGCGGCATTAGGGAACATATAGTCCCTTGAGAGGGAGCTAACAGGGGGCACACGTGCCGCACAGAGGGATCCTCATCCCTCTTGTATTTTAATTTTATTGTTTTACGTGCAAAGCCTCACATGCAGCTTCCAGGAATTTACGCCATTTATGAAGAGTGAAGAAACTGAAACGGCCCATATGGTTTACTATAGACATTGGTTATGATTATGAATAGGACTGAACTAAATGAATTAGAGAGAAGATCACCTACCTGTGGTCCCTCTCCACCATTTATGATAGAAACTTGAGTGGACTGAGGCCGTTGTTCATTATTTGTGTAATGGCATGGCACATTCGCAATTAGGGTTTTCAATTTATAAATTTTGATTTAGTCTAATGAAAAGGTATGTCGAGATTAACTAAATATAATTTTACTAAACATGTTAAAACGAATGAAACGTGGTTTTGATAGTTCAAATCATAACTTGAGGTACCAATGGTTGGTTGATTTAATTAAGTGGTTCAATACATGTTATCAAAATAAGGTTTTAAATTTAAATCTTATGAATAAAAAAAAAATACTGTATCCTTGAATCCCTATTAATGGGCGACAAAGCTCGAGTTTAATATATTTCGAATATTAATAGTTTAGATTAAAAAAAAAAATCGTAACTTGAGTTGTGCGAACTAAAATTTAAACGTACTATTGGTGTTTGGACACGACAGCATTATCTGTTTAGGTTTCAGAGAAGTAGATGTGTGTGAATGGCATATAGTAGCTAGAATTTGTATTTATTATTATATAATAATGGGTAAGGATTTAATAAACCATCACCTCAAATCTCTTTCCTTCTCATGAGTAGTAACAATCACTGAGAAAATATGATAGAGGCATCAAACTATCATATTCCCGGGGTTTGGAATCCAAAGTAATTGCAGGTCCAAAAAAAAAAGAAAGTAAAAGAATCCAAAGTATTTGTGTGTGTGAAATCACATTACCGCAATCTATTGGTTGGTTGAACAGGTAAAATGTCTTTGCAATAGATGGGTGTAGTGATTTGAGAGATGAATGTTAATTTAGAAAAATAACGGGTTATATGCATAACTACGCAGTTTGTGTATATAACTGGAATTACGTAATTAAACTTAAATGATTATACTAGAGGAAATTATTAGCCGGCAAGTTGCATGAAATTTTAAAATTTGAGGGTGAATCCCAATATATTTGTGAATAATTTTGTTTTCACAATACTCATTCTTAATAAGAACTGTATTGAACTATTGATAGTTTTCACTATGAAGTTAATCTTTACTATATATCGTGTTATAATTATTTTAATTTCTGAAAATTTTAATTGAAATTAATTTAATTCTTAAAAATAAATAGTATTAATTTGATTTCTGGGTTAGGAAAACTAATAAAATACTCAAGGTGCCAAGAGGCCCTGTTTTGCTCCTGAAAGAGTCCTTGAACCGGGGGCACAAGGTCATTGCACCCATGTTTGGCCTTTTTTACTTTTACCCATTGCGCATTTGTTCGGTGGATAAGACCCAAATTAAGCTACATCATTTTTTTTTTTGAAAAAAAAAAATTAGATCAAGAGAAATATACCACCCAATTTAAGGTTAGGGCACATTCATAGATTTATCGAGCACTTATAGAGGTAATTATAGATTATATACTAATGAAAGAATTTATGAATTAAACTTAAATCATAATAATCCATAAGTGAAAGGTCAACCAAATAATTTAATCCTTATTGGCTCAATTAAGCTTTAACATGCATACACAATTAGTGATTCTACAGTGGTTAAAACTGAGACCATCTGCTTTGTCACCATTATAAAAAGCAGCTTTCTCATTTGTTCACAATTTTGTTTTTGCCAAAATTTTATTTTTTATTTTATTAAACTTAAATAAAAACGTTTGAAAAAATAAATTAAATTATAGATATCTATAACTTTGTTTGACTGGACTTGGGTATTTCATATAACTAATCAGCATTTATGACGCTCTCATAATTAGCTGCTGATTGGTTATATCGCTACCTCAAAATTAACTGGCCAATTATGTTCACCACAAATAAAACATATCTGCTGATCAGTCCTATTTATATCTTTTACGGCCTCTCAATCATCAGGATATGTTCTAATCTAAAAGTTTCGCTCTACCAGTCTTCTTTACCGACTGGTCGAGCTCCATGCACTTGGCAACAATATTATAATTATAATTACTTTGAAACACTTATCAACTTCGCACTCTATGATACAATTTTTTGGTAAAACTTTATGATGATAATGAACTCTTCATATTATTACTTATGTTCTTTTAATCTTAACCAAAATTTAAAATGTTAAACACGTTGTAAGAAATTAGTCTTGTAATTTCTTCACTTATTTCTTCAACCTGCAATTTTTATAAGGAAGAGATAATCAATGTGTTTATGTATTATTAAAATGCAACGTTTCAGTTAGCTTTAGGTTAGCTATGATATGACACTTAACGACCAAGCCATCATCTCTATTAAGAGTTAACATATGGAAATTAATAGAAGGAATAACTTATTATAGCATGTTTGACTTTAAGGATAGGTACTGAATTTCCTTTGAGATACTAAGCTACTAAATCCCAAATTGTAAGTTTTAGTTATGAGACATTTAATAATATTGTGAATTAATAAATTTCTTAAATAAATGCAAAAAAAAAGATAAAAATAATTTTATTATTAAAAAATTAAGTGTAAAACTTTGAAAGCTTCGAAATAAATTAAAAGAAGTAGTTGATTATATGATCAAATTGGATATTTAGGTAATCAAATTAAAAAATCATAAATTTGAAACTAAAATAATAATAATAATTTGATTTTGCCTTTGAATGAATTGATTGCATGGACCAATTCAAATCAAATTCATTGGCTCGATTTGGAATTTTGGACTCAGTAGATCAATCTCATCCGAGAAACATCCCTAAATAAAATTTTTCATACAAGTTTTTTTTATTTTTAATTTTGATACATTATTAATATAAAAATATTTTACACATATATCTAATTATTTATTATCACATTAACAAAAATATTTAACTTTCACACCCACTTTTTCAAAAATATCATATATATTAACGTATAATTAGATAATAATATAATTTTTTTATAAACCTTAAATAATAATATAATACTCTTTTATATTTACAATATAGCAAAATTATTTTCTTCATACAAAATCAATCCTAGGAGAATATAACATGTGCTGGAGTGCAGCAGAATGTAACTTAAAAGGCGAAACTCGTGCTGATGCATGATGCATACATTCCATCCACCCACATTCACTCAGCTTGAATATATGTCCCCACAAGCATCATGCCGCTATTAATTATTTATCTTACTTTCCACTCTCAGATTATTCCTTCAACTCAAGTCATAACTCTATGCGTCAATTTGTTCTAATCATTTAGTTCCTCCTCTGCGAAGTTCGTACTTTGCTGAGCTAACGCAATTCTGATAACGTTAAAAATTTAAGCGTGATAAATTCTAAATTATCATTTTCAATAAAAAAAGTTAAAAAAAAAATAATTCTATGATGTAGCTTTTTCAGAGTTTTCTTTTTTAGAAATTATTTCTTTCAGCTTATAAAAAAAAATACTAAAACAATTTCTTTTTAGGTTTTATTTTTTTCAAAAATTTTATTTATTTATCTCAATTTTTATACATATCTTTAATTAAAAATATTTTTTAAAAAAATTTAAACAACGAGCCTGTATCTCTAAGCTTCTATCTCTTGTATGATAATATTAACAATAATGGTCAAATTATTGGACTATTCAATTAGTGCGATCATCATGCACGCATGCGTTAAAAACAACAATTAATAGCATGTTTGGATTGACGGTGGGAGAGGTTAGAATTGATTTTAAGATGTCAAAATTGATTCTAATCATTTGTTATAATAGTTGATTTTTTACTTCCAAAATCAATTTTTGTTTATAGAATTGATTTTAGAATAAGTAAAATATTTTTACTTTATATCAAAATCATTTTTAGATAAATTATTAAATATAAATTATTTTATCTGAAAATCAATTCTAATCAAATTAATTCTAATAAAATCAATTTTATCTAAAATCAATTCTATAAAAATAAAATCAAACACGCACTAACTCAATTTCAATGTCATCATTGATTGTTTTTTCTTAATTTCTTTATTCGAAGTGAGGGTGATGGTAGAATAAGGTTATTAAAAATTTGATTAAAAATGAGTAGAATAAAAAAGAAAATCTCCTTATAGAAGAGGAATGGCTACTTATGGTGCGTTTGATTGTGTTTCTGGCATAAAAAGTAGTTTTTTTTTTCAATTTTTTTAAAAAAAGTACCTATAAAATTTTTATTATTATTTATTTTTACTTCTTAAAAGAAAAATAAAATCAGAAAATAATCTTTTTTTTTGCATTTTTGAAAAGTAAATAGGGATCTATATCTCCTAAAAGTAGAAATAGTAGAAAAAAGAGAACGTTGCTCTTTAAAATTAATAACTATTTTATTTCTATTTAATTATGATTTTATCCTTTTAGAAAATACCACTCTCCTTCTACTCTCTCTCTCCCTCTCTCTCTCTCTCTCTCTATTTAATAAAATAAAGTATTTTTATATTTATCATATCTAAATAATTTAATAATTTTTAATTTTGATTAAAAAATACTTATATAATTATATTTAAATATAAAATAATTTTTTACTTTTACTTCTATTTTTATTTTTTAGAAAATACTTTTTCTAGAATTTTATCCAAACAAACTTTAATCTGTATGCAAAGTATGATTCCGTGGGGAGTCCGTTTACAATTATCCGGGCTTATTCCTAAATCACTAATTATCCAGAATTTTGTGAGTAACTAGTTGTGATATAATATTTTATTTATGTACAAAGATCAATTTACCCCTAAGGGCTGATAGTATAAGAGTTGATTGTATAAGGCCTGATAAAAATTTAATACTATGCAGTATTTAGTATATCATTGTATAAGATATTATATTATATAAAATATAATCAGAAGAAGATATTATAATAAATATAATTTTTAAATAGTTATTATAATTATTTAAGCTATTTTTTATTATATATAAAAATAATTTTATATTAAAAATTATTTATTTATTTATTTTTAATTTTTTTTATAAATATAAAAAATATAAGAGAGAGAGAGAGAGTGAAATAGAGATGGAATTTTTATATATCAAAATCTAAATAGGCTTAGTATCACATTCCTATATTTAGTTGTATTTTTTATTATATACAATTAAATTTATATTAAATATTATTATTTATATATTTTAATAATAAATTTTTATTCTTATATTTTTATTTGAGTTTGAATAGTTATTTTATAATTATTTTTAAAAAATATTTATTTATTATTAAATAATATTATTTTTATTTATATATATTTATTTTTTATTATTTATTTAATAATTAATTTTCTTTTAATAAAATATATTAAAAAATAAAAAAACAAAAGAACCATTATATATTAAAAGCTAATCAGGCCTAATACGGCTTCGCTAAGTCGTATTAAGTTATCCATCATTATAATGTACAAGGGAGGTTTGATGGATAAACTTATATAATATATTAACTGTACCAAATAATGGATAAAATCATAACGTATTGTATTACCTTATCCTATCATGCCTAATACAGTATGCCAAACACCCCCTAAAATCACATGTCAACGGTATACCAAAAAAGCTTGAAGCGAGCTAAATAACAATAGTACGAAGACAAGGTCAGCTTCTGAGATCGTTTTATCCTAGACCAGCACAGAAAACTTGCTTTTATTACCTTTAGATACAAGTAATAATAGTTAAATTTATCTATCACGAGACACTAAGCCGATTCACTTTTTATTCAGATTAGATTCACATTTCATATAAAGTAAATTGGCTTGGTATCCCAAAAAATATGAGTTTATTGAATATTTCTTTTAGATCAAACGGGAAAGAGATCGATGGTTGATATTTTTCACATGCAATTTGATCATCCATCAAATGCAATTCCTACCTCCTTCTCCGATGCTTCACTTCCAGTCATAACATGCTCAGATTTGTTGCCGCAGTGCATCCCAGAAAATGAATCCCGTTTCAATTTTCATTTCATTTCCTTTTTTGGGGGGTGGGGATGTTTAAGTTTAAGAGTGGAAAACTCAGATTTGGGTGTGTGGAGTTTCACTGATCTGGTTCAAACTTGTCTTGATCTAGTACAGTCTGAAGCGCATAAACGTACATCTCTCAATGATCTTGGAGAAGTGATTTTCAAATTGTTCAGTTATTCTTCTCCACCATGAACTTGCCCGCACAAGACCCATATAGCAAAATCTATACACACCGCATAAATACTCAGTTGTATCCCCATTTTCATGCTAAAATCTTCCTACTTCAATAGAGAAGGATCTCAATCAAGAACCAAAAGAAGGGGGAAAAAAGGGTCCAATTTTTATTGATTTTATGTTAATAACGGAAAGGAGCTTAGCTTTATGCGAGCTAAGGAAGAAAAAACCAAGTCAGGAAATGAAAATGTAGGCAAAAAAGAATAAAAGGTATTTTGTGTTCGATGAAGGATCGTGATGTGTAGGAGAAGATCAAAGTATTCGAAAGTGAGGGTATGATGGTTGTGGAGATGATCGTGACTTGGTTGCAGGTGATGAATGACGACGGCGGTGGAAGAGAAAGAAGGATGGTGATGGAGAGATAATTTTTGTTAAAAATTTTTGTAGTTTAGTTAATTTAAAAATTGATCATGGCCCACCAAGATTACCATGCCGTCTAATGGATGTGCTGCCTACCCTGAACACTATAATCAACCATTCATGAAATGAAGTTGTCATTTGCATTACTTTGCATACTTTACCTTCTCTCTTCCTGTCCCGAAGAGTCGTCCATTAACGTCATTTCACATGACAAAAAAAATTTAGTTTTTATTCTTTAACTTGATTACCGGCACCCTACCAATGATCTCCTTTAACTAGAGATTATCCCAAAGTTGCCATGCTGAATCTTGCAATATTTTAATCTATATCTACCCCAATAAGCTTGGACCATTGCACGGATAGTGGTTATTGGCAAAGATGTAATATGAATTAGACTTTGTTGGGTTAATTTGTTTAAACCACTAAAAATAACATATCATTTATCATCATCATCACCATTTATATTCTATAAAAGAGGGATAATGGCAAGTGGAATGATATAGGTGACAGCATGTGATTAACTCAATTTCCCGCTCAAATATAGGTATGAGGTGTCAGAAATCCATTTGCTCACTTAATATGCCATTTTCTGCATGGCAACGAGTCATTGGGCTTCCTAATGTTGAGTGTCTCTTTTTTATTTGTCATTCACCCACCACTTCCTTAGTCCATTCACCTCTGATTACCCTTCTCTTATCTTTAACCATTTGTATTTCCCAAGCCTCTTTCACGTGGATCACCTCATCATTCAACTAATAACATTCTTTCACCTTTTAGTGGACCAATTGGGCATGTTGATGTCTTTAGTAAGTAATCCCATTCTAATTCAATGTTTCAATTAAAGGTTGAGGGGATGAAGAGACCTATTATGGGCATACTCCCCAGATAGAGCTTTTGCAACCATGTACTCAAATATTAGCTCCTTTTCTGATTTTTAGCTGGTGACTCCTCACTTCTTCATCTCCTCTTTTCTTTCCATTTTATTTTCCTTCTTCAGTTTCCCTTAGATTGTGGTGAGATCACACAAGCTCACGTTTATGTTGGTGACTCTTCATCTTTTACTCTTCAAGCTTACATATTCATGTTCATCATTTTTTACTCTCCCCTTTTGTTTCGTGTAATGTTTATTGTTCTATTGTTTGTGACGGATTCTGGCTTTATATATTCTGGGTAATTATTTCGTTGAGTTTCTTTTTATGCGTTCATGTTAATTTTTTTGAATTTTCAATTTTATTAAAAAACCATTGTTGATGATATTCATCATTGTTCTTTACTTTCATTTTCTTTGATTGGGAACTTTGTTAATGTTTCTTTGTTTGGTTTCTATTTTTTTTATTCATATTCAAGTTTTTAATATTTTTCTCCTCTCTTACTTTTTACTAGGTGAATGTCGCCAAGTTGGCGGTTGGTCGTGGCTTTAGATTAAAAGATTCTCAAGGTCTGGAATTGGATCTATGCTAAAAGGTTCTTATGACATTCGAATTTTGATTTAACATATTAATTTGATTGATTCCTATTTAAATCCGATGGTAGTATTTGTTTTGTTGCATCGTGCTTTAGGGAAACAACAATTACAGTTGGATGAACTTTTACAAAGAAAGGTAATTATGTAATATTTTTATATTATCTAACCATAGAAGGATTAGATAGTGCATGATGTTACTAATATTATTCCCATGCCATTCTTGACATTTCTTCTCATATAAGAAGAAATAAATTCTAATTGAAGAATTTCTCATCTTAATATGTTGTTCACTTTATTTGATCTTTCTAAATTTTCATTTGAATAAACATGGCTTTTTTACACAAATAAAATAAAAAAAAATATTTTCATAAATGTCCCATTTTATATTTATTTTTTAAAATGTCTTGTTTTAAGTGTTTATAGGAAAATTATGTCAAGCTGACATGATTTGTTAGCAGTTTAAATTATTCAAAAATCGTGTCAGCCTTACACAATTTATGAATTGACAAAATACCTAATCATAAATTATGTGAGACTCAATTGAAATGCACAGAAATCGTATCACCCTCACACGATTTATTGGTGACTTTCACCTATAAATATAAAATTGTGTGAAGCTTACCTCCAATTCTAAAATCACGTGAGAAGTTCATTCTAAAATCATGTAAGGCTCTAAAAAGAGAGAGAAAGGGAAAGTTTGATAGAGAAAAGTAGAGTTGGATACAGATGACACACAATGTATAATTTACGCCAGTTAAATAAGTTTGGACATATTTTTACAAATCTAAATGAAAAGTTAATCTTCTATCATACTTTAATATATGGTCTTTGTTTAGTATAATTTAGTTTAGTTTCGAATATAAAGTATTTGTTTGGTTTAGTTTAGAAAACCTTTGTTTAGTATTTTTTTTGAGCTGGAACGTTGGTTTATAAATTTATTTTAGTCTATTTTCATATATTTTAATTTGCATTTATATGATTTAAAGCAAAATTATTAGTTTAGTATTTGAATTTTTAGTTTTGTTTGATGAATTTTTTTAGGGTAGTTTTATTTTATTGAGTAGCAAAATGTAGATGTTTAGATTTATAGTTTAAATTAGTTTTACTATAATTCATTGCTAAATTTTGATGTTTATTTATATTATAGAGCATGATATCATGTAAATTTAGAGTAATTTCTTATATTTTAATTTACCTTTTGTTAATGTAAATCAAGATTATCAGTTTAGGGTTTATTTTCATTTATTTAGGTTAATTTCATGTAATTTAGTTTTTATTCCACTATAAAGTTGAATTTTGGTGCTTATTTGGTTTATTATAGAGTATGATTAAATTTATTTAATTAGATAGTTTTAATATATTTTAGTTTACTTTTAGATAATTTTATTTGGCTTTGTTTGATTTTGTTAATGTTAATGATGTTATATTCATGCTTTACAGTCACGTCGAGTGCTGTGCACTAGGCGTCTCCATGTACCTCCACCACATGCTCTAATGGAGTAGTACTTGAGGAGGAAAGATTATGGTATGCAACCCAACTTCCATCGTATGAGTATGATAACACATTAATTAGTGCATTTCTAAAGCATTGGTGACTAGAAGTCCACACATTCCATCTTTCATATGGAAAGTGCACCATCACTATTGGAGGATGTTGCATTTTAGTTAGGGCTGCGTGTCAATGGACAGTTAGTTAGCAGATGCACGAGTGCATGGGAGAGATATTATGGTTGTAATATATGGACTATGTGCTATGACTTACTTCGGACAGTGCCAAGTTAGGATGATCAGCATGGATACTCAGTGTTTTTCTATTAGTTCGATAATACATTTCGTTACTTGGAACCAGTACACCCAGAGTGCATTTGATTCCAAACGAAATATATTATCGAACCAAGAGAAAAACATTGAGTATCCATCCTGATCATCCTAACTTGGCACTGTCCCAAGTAAGTTATAGCACATGGTCCATATATCACGGCTATGATATCTCTCCCACACACTCATGTATCTGCTAATCGGCAGTCCATCGACATGCAGCCCTAACTGAAATGCAACATCCTCCAACGTGATGGTGCACTTTCCATATAGAAGATGGAATATGCAGATCTTTGATTGCCAAGGCTCCACAAACGCACTGATTAACGCTTTATCATACTCATACAATGGAACTTGGGTTGCATACGATAATCCTGCCTACCTCAAGTATTACTCCATTATAGCATGTGGTGGAGGTATATGGAGATGCCTAGTGCATGCATAGCACTTGACGTGGTTGTAAAGCATTAGTGTAATATCATTAACACTAACAAAATCAAACAAAGCTAAATAAAATTATCTAAAGTAAACTAAAATATATGAAAACTATACTAATTAAATTAAATTTCATCACACTTTATAATAAACCAAATTAACACCAAAATTCATCTTTATAGTAGAATAAAAACTAAATTATATGAAATTAACCTAAATAAATGAAACTAAACCCTAAACTAATAATCTCAATTTATATTAACAAAAGGTTAACTAAAATATAATAAATTACTCTAAATTTACACTACACCGTGCTTTATAATATAAATAAATATCAAAATTCAATAATATACTATAGTAAAACTAATTTAAACTATAAATCTAAACATCTACATTTTGCTACCCAACAAAATAAGACTACCCTAAAAAAATTTCATCAAACAAAACTAAAAATTCAAATACTAAACCATAATTTTGCTTTATATCAAATAAGTGTAAATTAAAATATACAAAAATAGACTAAAATAAATCTATAAACTAAAGTTCTTGCTAAAAAAATACTAAACAAAAGTTTTCTAAACTAAACTAAACTAAACAAATGCTTATATTCAAAACTAAAATAAACTATATTAAACAAAGACCATGTATTAAAGTATGATAGAAAATTACTTTTTCATTTAGATTTGTAGAAATATGTCCAAACTCATCTAATTAACGTAAATTATTGTGTGTCATTTGTATCCAACTCTGCTTTTCTCTATTGAACTTTCCCTTACTCTCTCAATCAAACTTCCCCCCTTTCTCTCCTTATCAACCTTTCCCTTTCTCTCTCTCCTTGGAGCCTCAAACAATTTTAGTATGAACTCCTCACACGATTTTCAGAATTGGAGGTAAGCCTCACACGATTTTATTGCAATTAAAATGCACATAAATCGTGTGAGTGTGAGTGTGGCACAATTTCTATGCATTTCAATTCCACTAAAATCGTGTGAGATTCACACAAGTGTTTTGTTAGTTCATAAATTATGTAAAGCAAGCACAATTTTTGGTTAATTTGAACTACTAACAAATTGTGTCAATTTCACACGATCTCTCTATAAATACTTAAAGCAGGACATTTTGGAAAATAAAGATAAAACATGACATTTATGAAAATAATATTTTTTATTTTATTTGTGTAAAAAAGCCTGCAAAAGTGTCAATATTTTCATTTTGAGTATGCTCATGCCTGATGATTCTTTCAACTTCTATATAGGTAGCCGATTTCAGTCATTGTTTTTTTTTTTTTTTTTTTTTTGTCCTATCTTAGTTTCCTGTTATTCTTCTTTCTGACATTTTTGCATCATGTTTTGCTTTTTTGCAGTGTCTTCATTCGATTTCCAGGAAACTTAAGAGGTAAAAGAATGAGTTGTTTTTACGGTTTAGAGATCATTCATTTATTCAAATGCTGGTTATGTATGTCATTCTTCATATTGATTCCTTACTTTTTGTTCCTTTTATTTCATTTTATTCATGTCGTTTGCGTTTAATTCTGTATCTTTTTTGTGTTTTCTGCTGCCTCTGTTTTTTTTTTTTCCAAACCATGTCTTTTGCTTGCAATTCTGCTTTTACATAAGAAAAAATTACAGGAACTGAATGTTTGTTTCTGATAATGATGTGATTCCTTTTCTCTGCTGTATATGTATAAAACATTCCCTTATAACTCTTTGTTTATATGAAAAAATTCCCTGAATTCATGTGGTTTCCTTGCTACTTGTATGAAAAAGTTGTTTTCTCTATATAAAAGAATATGATAAGAAAATAAATGTAGTATATATATATATATATATATATATATATATATATATATATATATATATATATATATCATTTTTTAAAAAAATTGTAACAGCAGGAAGTTGTCGGGGTGATATTAACTGGATTTTAACAATGTGGTCTATTTTGCATTTTTAATTAAGCAGTGTGAATACTTTAAAATGTATACTTCCTACAATGCTAGACACCATTAAAACTGCATGGTAATAATGGTAGACACTCAATTACCCTGCCTATATCCATGTTTAATTAGTTGATGTTAAAAAAAAAAAATTTCGGACCTTCCATTTTTTTTTCAAATAAACAGATACATACTTTGGTTTGCAGTCTAGAAAACTGATTTAGATTTATATATTAGATTTATGAGGTCACATTAGTTGAATTGTATTCTAACTTCTCCATTTACTTTAAATTTTGTAGGTACAATGGGAGTCTCAAACACTAATTTTACTTCAAAACTTTTTGTCAATGAAGAGTTTCCTTTTGGCAGATGCAACAAAGGAGAGGGTCCAGGCACACAGGAATTCTAAGAGTTATGCCAAAATATAAAGAAAACTGTTGCTCTCCTTTCAGATAGATAAGTTGGTCCATAGATTTCAAAGTTATATAAAGATACATAATTAAGACAATATTGCTTCACCAACAACAAATAAAATTTTCATAATATGATTTTGTTATAAATGTGGTACCTTAAAGAGGTGATATTTTTCTTTTTTTTTTTTTAATATACTGCTTAAAGAGGCGATACTAAACGTATAAAATGCAAATATAAATTTCCATTTTACATTAAGGTGCATTATATTATAATACGTAACCCCTCTTTTTTCATTGATGTTTGGAGTCCTATATAAGGACATATTCCTCATGAAGAAAAGTACAAAGACTGGGTGATAGCCAAGTATATTGCACGGGTGATATCATATAAATTGCATGAGTAAGATTAAAATATCTTATAATTATTAACAGTTAAATTTAAATTAATAAATTATATTTATGTATTTTTTGATGTCATAATAATTATTTTTTAAACTCTGATATAAGATAATGATGCTCGCATGCTAAAAAAATTAGCTAAAAAACAATTTTCTTAGTAATGTTGATATCTCAAACGGATGATACCAAATTTATATATTGCATAGGTGATAACAAACATGTACACTATACATGTATTAATTTATCTACTATATAATTATTATAAAATTATATTAAATTAAAATTAATAAATGATATTTATACATTTTTATCTTATTAAAAATAGCTTTTTTAACTTTAAGTTTTAATAAAAAATATTATTTACTTTTTAGTAAATAAAAATATTATGAATTTAATGGCTTGAATAAACAGAAGATGAAAAATTTTATAAGATCTTTAAACTTATATTGTAAGTTTATATTAAAATCTTATTAACAGAACGATACTTGTTTGATAGATACAATTATAGAACAATTTTTTATTAATATTTATATCTCAGATATGTGATATCAAAGAATTATCATCTAATAAACTTTCAATATTTTCATATTTTACACTATAATCGTTAATCTTCCTGTGCACCGCACAGATAAATAAACTAGTTGAGTTGTATAGACTGACACATCAGTTTTTTACTCCAGTTAGCCAGGAGACTATGACAAGACACGGTTGGTTGATTTTTTTTATTTTTCATTTTTTACGTGTTAGGTTACAAAGTATGTTTGAGTTAAGTAAATTATGTGGATCAACCATTTAATCTATATTTTTATTCAATTTTAAATTTAGAAAAGTTAAGCAGATAAACCCGCATTTAATCTGTAATTTTTATTGAAGATTTCAAATAGGTTAATTTAATTTATTTTTAAAGCCAATTGACACCCAATTCGTTAATTTATCAACAAAGGGCAATTCAACTTTTAAAAACAAGTTAGCAAACGCTTATTCCAATTTAGGTTTCCCCTTACTGGGATAGGCAGGCTAAGACGGGTGGATCAGCATTGCATCTGGAGTTATATTATTAGTTTTTTTTTTCCTTTTTATTTTTTGTCTCCATCTTTAGCTATTGGTTAATTAGTTTTTTCTTGGTTAATGATTTTAATTGTCCTATTTTATGGTCGTATTAATTGATTTTGGTCATGGGTTGTGTTTTTCTTTTAGGTCGATTGGGTTGTGCTAAATTCTCTGACCCACTATGCAGATGCAGAGTGTGGACCTATCTTCTCAAGCATTTGGGCCTTTTCCAATGGACAAATTTCAAGACAGCACGTAAAAGGCCTAAAATCAAGCGTTTTTAGATCGTGAGCACGTTCCCCCCACCCGGAGTGGGTTATCAACTTCTTTCATAGTGTATGCTTTAAAAAAAAAAAAAAACATTTTCTTTCATAATGTAGTACTCAACAAACCAAAAACTAGCACTAGAGATACTGGTTTAGTGGAATGTACGTTTGTCTCCAAAAGAACTGCAATCGAGACCCCAACAGCCCCCCAGTGGGACAAAAATAGAAAAAAGAAAACGAAAGCTAAAACAACTCACCTTTTCTTTTACCTCTCATTCTATCTTAGCATATATATCTTTTGAGACTTTATTATTACATCCATTCTGGTTCCAAGAAAATGAAAGCGACGCTCCCTCTTTTGTTAAAGAAGAAACTGCAGTGATTTTAAATTCAAATAGTGTCTCTGACCGAAAATAAGATAATTCAAATAGTGTCCTTGGTTTGGAAGGATTTTTCCTGTTGTAACGGTTACAAAATCAGTGCTACAGCTAGAAGCTTATTAGAATCCATCCATGTATTTCACTAAAGGCCTAAAGCCCATCTTATAATGGTCCTCACTCCTTATTTTTGTCTGTTGTGCTCATTGGATGAAGAAACAAAATGAAGAGTATATGTCATGAATCATCATTTCGAATCATTGATTTCTCATGAGTTTTTATTTTATCTTTTCTATTTTTTTCTTTGTTTTCTTTCGTAGCATGAGTTATTAGACTCTTTTATTAGGGATAGAGTGAAGTCAGTATTAGGGATGAATTATTATTAAATCTTTGTTTGTTTGATGTTGAAATTGATAGGTTAACAGTTTATCCTTTGTTCTTATTGCAATTTGTTGTGGCCTTCATGAATTGATTAAGGTTCATACATGAATTGAAAATTTTGTGTATGTTGTTTTAGCTTTAGGGATAAATTGCATAATTTTTAAGATTTAGGAATTTATCTTGTGATTATGTGGATTTTGAGATTAGAATTGTAAGTTTAAACCCTCTCTTTATTCAAACATAATTAAGGAGCCAATTTGAGCAAAAGAGGAGAATTGAATTCATCAACGAATTGGAATCAATTAACCAAAATCCTTCCTTTAATCTATTAATCTCCAACTCAAATAATAAGAATTCATTTAATGTTATGAAAAAGTTTAGACTAACCCGAACCTCTAACACTTTTCTAGTTTATTGCTTATTTTATTTTTTAGTTTAGAATTTTTTTAGATTTTTTTAATCCAAAAATTTGTCGTAATCTAAATAAAAATTAATCAGTGAATTGTTGTTTAATAACATTAATCCTCATGGCACAATAATCATGGTAAATATCCATTTACCATGTCTATTGCTTGAATAATTCGATGCACTTGCCGAATAGTTATCAAATTTTTGGTATCGTTGCTAGGGATTGAGTGTTTTATCAACAACAATAGAAGCTAATAAAATTCTAATTTAGATTTTTTTTTGTTTAAATTCTTCTTTTATTTGTCTACTTAGTATAGAAAAAATGTTTTACTTGTCTTTGTTTATCTCTTCTTAGATAGATTACTATCGTTGTGATATATGTGAAAGATCTACACATCCAACAAATGTGTGCCCTATCAATTTTCCTTGCAACGACATATGTTCAAGTGTCATGTATCAAATATGTTTGTGTCCATTTTATGAGCATGAAAACTGGATATCACCACTAGATTTATACTGTGTTTATTCAAGTAGCATGCATCCTACATGTTTATACCCATATTATGAGCCCAAAATGCATGATGATTAGGATAATGGAGTGATAGTAGCAATCAATGAGGAATTAGGTGAGGCATATGTGTTAAGAGAGATGAAAAAGCTAGATGAGAACAATTCAATCATGCTTAGTGTTTCTATCTCTCAAAATGAATTACAAGTGTGCAAATCAATAGCTCCTTACATTAAGCACAAGCAAGTGGTTTATGTTTCCCATCTCTTATTTGTTATTCTTGTGTATATCTTTGGTAAATATTTGATATAATTCTACTATTTGTAAGGAAAATATACATTCATGATACTTTTGATTAGGATAATTATTTTTTTCACAGGTCAAGCTAAGGACCTTAAACTAGCACTTCTTGGGAGGTAGCCCAAGTTTTATTACTTTTTGTTTTCATGTTTTGGTAATTTAGTGTTTCTTGTATTGGCTTGAGTGCCTCCTTGAGTTCGAAACCTTTGTAGGGAATCTGTATAGTGTCAGCCATAAAAATAATTTCTTAATTGTTAGCATGCATTAGAGTATTTTCCTTACTTTCATTTCATATCAACTCATAATAAGCAACATTGAGAAATGGAGCGGATGATTTGAGCCTGTGCACAAATCATTGGAGTTTGATATGGACCATTTTCCTTCCCTTCCACTATATTTGGATAATGATGATGATGTTGACTAGTAGGTGGTGGTTCGCTACCAAAAAAAGGGAGCGAGTTTTATTGCTTTCTTTTATTTTTTTTTATTTTGTTTTGTTTTAGTTATTGCTTTTATTTTCTTTGTTCAAGTTTAGGTGTCTTTTAATGCTTTAGTTTTTCTTTATGTTAGTAGACTATTTTCAATATATATATATATTTGGAAGTTTTCTTTTAAGAATTGTATTGACTATTAAATGATTGCATGCAATTTTATGAACTTAAAGTGTAATGAGCACAATGTTGCTAATGCATCATGCTCTCATTCATAATTCCTGTTAATACTTTGATCAGAGATTGTTCATTTCCATGGGGATGAACCAAGTTAATTTTCTGAAAAAAGCTTATGTGATATACTTAGATTGACTCTTATCTTAGGATATTGAAACGAAATCCTAGCTAGTGCATCTTAGTGAAATAATTAAGGTATTCTTTGGATTGTTTGAGCCTTTCAAGCTTACTCGATAATATATATCCCTAGGTCTCTTTTAAAGCTGAAAAAAAAATATGGTAAAAGGTCTTTTCTTTTATTTTGAACCTTCTTTTATCCTACCCTATTTAACTAAAAAAAATGAAAAGAAAAAATTCCCACCTATAATAAATTTTGTTGGGTTTTGAAGTGGTGCATTACATGTTCTATTTATCTTAATAGTTAGTGCCTCGTTTTCATGGATTAAAATTGTTTTTGTTGAGTCTTCACGAAAAAAAGAAAAAAAAAAGAAGAAAGAAAAAGAAAAAAAGAAAAGAAGAGTGTAAAGCACAAGTAAAAAATAAAAAAGGAAAAAGGGAAAAATATAAAAATAAAGAATTGTGGCATTACTTTATTTTTATTTTGGACTATAATACATGCTTCAATTACTTAACCTAATGTAAATTTTCCTTTCTACTTCTTTTTTAACCTTAACCTTTGGCCTAATATTACAAATTTTGAAATACCCTTTTGATCACCTAGATGCATTGCTTCTATATTAGTGGAGATAGAGATAAAAAAATATGGTTTGAGTTTGGGATATTTAATGAGTATTCTCATAATCTGGTCTGGATTATTGATCTAGGACTATTCCATAATTATGTGCATTTTGGGTTGGGTTATATAAGTTGCAAGTGGTAATTGCATGATTTCATTTTATCCTTGTGCTTCTTTTTAAACTGTGGTGTTAAGGAGTTTTCTAAGAGTATGTGTAATGCACATTTCTTGGCTACGAACTTTTGCTAGCTACTATGCTTTTTCTTTTGCTTAGGGACAAGTAATATCATAGGCTTGGGGTGATGATGTTCCATCAATTTGTTGAGATTTTAAATGCTTTAAGCTATAAAAATCCCTTTAATTTGAATCTTTGATTAGTGCTTTTTCTTAGGTTTTTTAGAATTTGAGTTTTTGCATGTTTAAGAGTTTGTTTTGGTTCTATTTTGATCTAAGCTTGAGTTTTAATTATATTTTCAGATTTTGGGAAGTTTTGGTTGAGTTAAAAGAGAGAGAGAGAGAGAGAGAGAGAGAGAGAGAGAGAGAGAAAGAGGATTTACATACTACTAGGAACTACCTTGGCGCTCAATAATAAATTTTATTTTCCATTCTGCCAAGCCACCACCTAGGTGCTCACATTTCATTGCCTAGGTGGTTGCAATTTTACTTTTATGTATTGTGTGCATTAAATAGAAAAAGAAGCAAATTTTTTGGGACTTTTAGGTAAGGAAAACACAAAGAAGCATCTCTAGGGCTAGAAAGAAGCTAAGAGACAACTAAAGAAGGAAAGATTGAGGAATCATCACTCCAAATTATTGGTTTCTCATGGATTTTTCTCTTACCTTTTCATTTTTTTTTTCCTTTCTTTTCTTTCATAGCATGAGTTAGTAGACTCTTTTACTAGAGATTGGGATGAGTTCTAATATGGTTGAATTATATATGGATTTTTAATAACTTGATGTTGGAATTGTTGGATTAAAAATTTTTCCTTTGTGTTTTTGCAAATTTGTGAGTTGTTTTCTCTTGAATTTATTCAAGGTACATGCTCAAATGGGAAAATTTGTGTGTGAACTAGCTCTAGGGATTAACCTCATGATTTTCAAGGTTTAGGAATATATTTTGAAATTATGTGAATTGTGGATTAGTTTTTGTGCTTAAACCCTCTTTTTGTTGAAGCATAGTTAAGGGATTAACATGTTTTAGTGAGAAAAGGAAGATTGATTTTACCAAGGAATTGGGGTCAATCATTTAAAATCTTTTCTTTAATTTAGCAATTTCCAACTCAAGTAATTAAGCATTCATTTCATATTAAGAAAGATTAAACAACCTTAAACTTCTAGCGTTTTTTAATATTGTTGTTACCTTCATTAATTCTCACTTAAATAGTTACTTGTTTCATTTTCTTTTAATTTCTAGTTTTAGAGATTCCTTTAATAAAAAAGTTTGTGGTAATCTCAATATAAACTACTAGCAAATCGTTATTTAATAACATCAATCTTTAAGGAATGATACTCACTTATCGTATTTATTGCTTAAATGATTTGATACATGTGCTGAGTAGTTATCAACAGATCCTTCATCTGGTGACTTCTCATTGTCTAACATATTCATTTGCTCCCTTTTTTCATTTTTGGGGGTTAAGGAGGAATTGCTGACATAATCTGTTTTTGAATTTTTCTTCTCAAAGTGCAACTCCTGCTTCTTTTTCTCCAACAAGACATTCTTCATCAAGCTTATTGCCATCAATGTTTTTGTCAACTTGCTCCAATGATGCAAGCCCCAAAGCCTAAGCCATCGCGTTTTCACATTCAGACACGTAGCCATGTACTCTAACTCTTTTTCTTTTTCTTTTTTTTCTAGCGCTCATATTCCTCATCTATACTAAATCCCCTAGTATTTGATGAATCTAACATCTTAAGATCCATCTTAGACTTAAATGATGCAGGCCCCAAAGCCTATGCCATCATGTTTTCACATTCAGACACATTGCCAAGTGTTAACTCTTTTCTTCTAGCGCACATAATCCTCATCTATACTAAATCCCCCAATATTTGATGAATCTGACATCTTAAGATCCATCTTAGACTTCAATGATGCAAGCCCTGAAGCCTAAGCCATCATGTTTTCACAAGTACTCTAACTCTTTTTTCCAGCACTCATATGTCTCATCTATACTAAATACTCCAATATTTGATGAATCTGACATAAGATCCATCTTAAACTTCAACGATGCAGGCCCCAAAGCCTCAGCCATCCCTTTTTAAATTTAGACACACAAGCATCTATACCAAGTATTGTTGCTTTTCCTTCTAGTATATACTTCAATCAATGATCTATACCAAGAAACTTGCAAGAATAAGAAAATCAAGAACAACAATAAATAAACAAACAAATAAACAAATAACACTCAATTATGTGTTACTGATTTGAATAACTAAGAGTCTAGAATACAAAATTAGGGACTAGTTTTACTACGAAATAAATTATTAGAGACTTGGATTTAATTTTTCAAAAATCATAGACTATTATGATTTATACTTAAAATATAGGCATAATTTTTCGTACCCAGATTTCTAAAGAGCCAAACAAGATAAAACCATTAACCAAAATCCTATGTAAGACCCACCAAACCAAACTAACCAAAGATTCCTTACCAAAATATGTAATTTTGTTACTATGCTTTTGAGATCCAACCAAACTCTCAGAAGAAAGATATTGAGAAAAGCAGCAGAAAATGGAAAGCAGAGAATCAGATAAAACAATGGAAGCAAATTTCTTTTGATATGGAGAATGTAGAAGCAGAAAAGAAAAGCAAAACAAAGACAACGAAAACAGGGTGTGGTAAAGGTTAGAGGAAAAAGAGAATGTTTTTTTCTCTTACCAAGACTCTGGAGCAGAGATAGATGAAGAAGTTAGGGAATGTGAGAAGTCTCGTCTCAATCGCTTCAGGTGCATAGGTTCCGAGATTGAAGGAGGAGATATGCGGAAGATGTGAAACAGGATGGAACCCGGCTTTTCTTTTTTTCTTTCTTAGTTTTTTTATTTATTAAATAACTTGTTTCTTTTTCATTTATACCAGTGTATTTACCTGTGTGCACAGGTGATTATATTTTAACTTTTTATTTATTAAAAATATATGTAGTTGCTAAAATAATTTATTATAATTTGTTTAATTATTTATCATATAAAATTAAATACTATCACTACTGATTAAGTAATAAATATGAATACTTTCTCCTCAAAAAAAAAAAAACTTTTTGACAAATAATCATGAGAAAAATTTTGAGGGTCTTATAAAATTTCAATCTATGAATAAGTTTTAAAGAATTTATAAAATTTTTATTCCTTATTTTTCGAGCTATTAAACCTATGACATTCTTATTAATAGAAAAGCACATAATATTGAATATTAAAATTTTAAATATCTAGTCTTATATATATATATATATATATATATATATATATATATATATATATATAGATTTACAACGTGAGTATTGTAAGATTAGAAAAAATTAATTAATAAATATAATTTTATAGTGTGCTATAACCTTTGAAATTTAAATATTTAATTTTATTTTAACTATTAATAATAGTAGTGTATACCAATTATTATACGTGTAATTTATATTGCATCATCTGTTTAATATATGTTTAGCATCATCTTATAGTGTAATTTTTATATTTGTATTACCTATACAATACATGTTAAATATCACCTATTGAAGGTATCAATATT
This sequence comes from Pterocarpus macrocarpus, assembly GCA_031439585.1. Taxonomy (NCBI): domain Eukaryota; kingdom Viridiplantae; phylum Streptophyta; class Magnoliopsida; order Fabales; family Fabaceae; genus Pterocarpus; species Pterocarpus macrocarpus. The sequence goes on from CM062515.1 coordinate 63,929,341, forward strand.
AGTTAAAAAAACTAATTTATGGCTATTTTTATTTATCATTAAAATTTCTTAATTTTTTTAGGATCTTTTAAAATTCCAATCTATGAGATAGTTTTAAAGAATTTATAAAATTCGTCATCTCCTGCTTTAAGTCTATGACATTTTTATCAATAAAAAAGTAAATAATATTGCATAAATCTTCAAATATATAATTTCATATATATAAATATATGACACATATCTTCTATTTGAATGATATAAAATTAAAAAAATTAATTAATAGTAATTTAAATCGCTAATTAGAAAATTGAATTGATATAAACTTTAAATTGTACTATAAGTTTTAGCTTTAGAGTTTAAATATTTAATTTTGAATTTAGTTTTAATTATTAATAATTATAATATATATTAATTATTATCTGTTCAATTTATATGTTTATATCATCTTGTATATATATACATATAGTATTACCTTAAAGTATAATTTTTATATTTATATCACTCGTACAATATATATTTAGTATTATTTGTTTGAGGTATGAGTATTAGTTACATTATGAATAGATATCGTAATTATAAAAAATGAAATAAGAAAGTAAAATTAAAATTTTAAAAAAAAATATATATGAAAGGATATTAAGAGATATTTTTTTAATAAAAATGAAGAAAATGATACTTTCTAAAAATGTGATAGAGATAACTGGGAGGAAAATATAAAAATATATATTAAGATAATTGACATTTTAAAAAAATTAAAAAAGAAAAAGCATTATAATGATTGAAAGTTGGGAAATAAGGAATAGGAATCCAAATTTTAAAAGAATACAAAGGTAATATTAGTTAAAAATACAATATGAAAATATATGGAAAGATAATTACAAAATTAGAAAAAGAAACTGAAATAAGATTATTATAAATACTTGATTTGAAAAAAAAATTAAGATAAACAAATAATAATTACTTATTTGGGAAATGAAATGGTAAAAAAAATATTTAATTAATTAATGGAGTGCATTAGTTAGTTATATTGGGAAAATAATGTAATTTTAACAAATTATTAAATAATAGAAAAATTTTGATTAATGGAATTAGAAGCTGAAATTTTGGAGAAAAAGTAAATTAATATGAAAATGATAAGTATATATTTTTACAATCTTATAAATTGTCATTTATGATATAGATAAATAAATAGATAGATGTGTTGTTTTTTCATTGACTCCTGCCAAACTGAGAGTTAAGAAATGCATTTCTGATATTTCTTAAGAAATGCATTTCTGATGTTTCTTACTCACATAATCATAAAATGTGAGACAACAAAGATAAACGCAAGTAGTTACATTAGGCTTCATAAATTTTTACGTAACATGGGTTATATATATTTAAAAAACAAAAAATTATTCCATTTTCATATAAATTTAATTTAAATATATTGATGATATAAAATAATTTTATATTAATAAAAATAATAAAAAATATCAACTTATATAAATAATTATATATTATAATTAAAAAATATCATAATTTCTTATTTTTTTATTTTTATTAATTAATAATATAAAATTATTTTATATTAATAATATATACCAATTAAATTTTTTTCGTAAAGGGCCAGTAAAGTTTATGAAATGTCCATCACGCGTGTCTGGTATACGTCAGAATGACAGATATAAAAGTGTGGAGCAGCAGCAGAGCAACCTGATACTCTTATTTAGAATAAAAACTTATTTAAATTTTTGAAAGGTATATGCAGTATGACATTGAATTTTTAATGGAGATTGTTATCACATAAGTCTCTCAATAATTGTTAGATAATTAATCTTTTTATGCCACTAATTTAGCCGTTCAAAAAGATAAATATGATAATATTTTAGATATTTAAAAGATTTATATGATAATAATAATATTTAAAAGACTAATATATTATCATGGAGATTTTTCGAGTGCCACTCTTTTTATTTAAATTATATTTTAATATCTTACGAAAAGACCTATATAGGAAAAAAGAAAAGAAAAGATTGGGCCCCATTGCTTGCTTACAAGCCATAAACTCAAAATCAGAGACTCAAAAGATACAATGTGGCTTGTTACTGTTTCTAACACGAGCCACCGAGTGTGGACCCCCAGTCTCCGCGGCCTACAACGACTCAGGTTCCCATAGCACTGCAAATTGTAGCTATTAATATAAAATTTGTATTAAATTTTGTACATGAGATTAATTTTAATATATTATTAATATAAAAAAATTATATTTTTTATATATATATATATATAATATTTAAGATAATAGATAATTAAATTAAATATTTTTATTGATATAATAATATATATTAAATATTTGTTAATTTTTTAATTAATTATATATTAAAATTAAATTTTTATATATTATTTTATTTTATTTAATTCACAAATTAAGTAATAATATATGTGAAATTTTTTTATAAAATAAGTAATTCAAAATAAAAGATACACTTATTTTAAAGAAAATACACATATTTAAAAATTACATTATATAAATATAAAGAATTTAATCTAAATACAACAATCGATTCCCATCAATAAAATGTTGTACAAAGATTTCAATTTTATTATGATAGCTAATAAAAACTTAATTTTTTTAAAAAAAATCTCCCAGCCACTTTTATTATCTACTTTAATGCAGTGATGGATCCAGAAAATTTAACCAATGGACACAAGAATAATATACAAAAATAATAAAAATTTTTATATAATTACATTTAGGCATAAAAAATATATATTAATTAAGTTTTAAATTTGATTTAGAGTTTAATTTATATATATTGACAATATAAAATTTTTTTATCAAATCATATACTACCACATAAATAAATATGTATGACCCTCACTTCTTACTAATTCAAAAGTCATGCAAATAGAAAAATATGATTGGATGACAGTATAAAACAGTTTTATACTATCGGTACATATAAATTAAATTCTTTGATTTATATATCAAAAAATATATGAATCTAAAATAATAAAAGATCAATTTATATGAAATTGTAAGTAAAGTAATAGATGCAGTAAAAAAATAAAAAAATGAGTTTACTTCTTTCAATTATATTTTTTCATCTTAATATTAGATTAAACTTTAGAAATAATGAGTGCAAAAATACATATATATTTATATGGCCATTAAAAAATTTCAAATTTTAGTGGGTCATATGCCCCCACTCTTCACCATATAGATCCGCCCCTGTGTTAATGTCACATTTCTGTGAATTATATATACTAGTAGTTACTAGATTATAATTAGGACCCCTTTTTTTTCAGATTTATTTCACATCAATAACTTGACCAAGTTTAATAATGTTCATTAATTGATAAATAAACTTAAAATATATATGTCCAGTATTTTTTTATATTATAAATAACTTTGAATTATCAAATTAAATGTTAATAAATTTTGAAATTTTTATTAATTAAAATATATTTTAAAATATTAAGACTAACAATTAAAAACAATGTAGATTTAATTCTTTAATTGATTTGGGATTAAAAAAAAAAGTTTAAAATCTTCCCTAATTAGCGTCCTGAAAACACCACTGAGAATTTAAAAAAAATTAATAGACACATCCTATACTTTTAAAATTTATAATAATGAGCTAAATATTTTTATAATATGTATATATTGGTACATTATAAAAATATATTTTTTGGAAACTGAGGAGACTTACTTGAAAAATCTATAAATACTCAAATTTTGAATTTCGTAAAATTGTTGTAGTTTGAAACTTTTGCTTGAACGACTCTTTCATATTTGCTTCTTCCGGTTCCCTCCTTCTCACCCCGTGACACACTCTCACTCTTTCCATTTCCAACCACACGACACGACTACAGTACCCTTTTAACATCGTACCCAACTCAGCCCACAGTTTTCTTTGTTTTTTGCTCCCTTCAAATTCTTACGAGGCCTCTTTTTAGTCTTAGCTAGCTAAGGCTGCGTTTGGTTTGCTTCCCTTTTTTTTTTTTTAATTTTTCTTTTCTCGCTACCAGCTGCTGGTGGGAAATGGAGGAAGCAGCTAACATGGGTTCTGATAATAAGAACAAGAAGAGTTTTAGAGGTGAGATTGATACTTCAGCGCCCTTTGAATCGGTGAAAGAAGCTGTGACCCGTTTCGGTGGCCTTGGTTTCTGGAAACCCATTTACAACAACATTGCTGCTCTACCTTCTCATTCTCAGGTAAAAGGGTATTATTTTTTATTCTAATTTTTTTCTTTTTTGCTTTGAGAATGGTTGGTTATTTTGTTTTATTTGTGTGGACTCTTTTTGTTGTGTTTCTATGTAGAATGTTATGGGCTGAAATGGGGTTCTTTGTTTTGTATTGTTTGTTTGTGTGATTAATAGTGATTTGTTGCAGTTTATGGACCCGTTTTATACTGTTTCCTTGATGCTGCTGTGGAATTTTTGGATTTTTTGTTCTTGTTTTTGACTCTAGCTGTGGAAATTTTGTTCTTGTTTGTGGTTCTAGCTGTGGAAATTATGTTCTTGTTTGTGGTTCTATTTTGTTTCTCCATGTTTGGCTCCCGAGTTAAGTTTCAAACTTGTGCTTTTGTTGCTGATATGGATGGGAAAGATTGCTGCCACAATCTACGAAGTAGATAAAAATGTCACGCCCAAATTTATTCTTGAGTTGCATCCCATGCTTTTTCTTTATATTTCAGTGCTTTACGATTTCACTGCATTTTGCTATATTGCTAGAGAATTCACAAGACAAGGAATGATTACTTTAGTTTATTATTGTCTAATTTAGAGCTACACTGTAATCCTGCATCTATTCTTCGTTTAAGACTAAGTGGAATGAACTTTTAGCATATAGAAATAGAACCTCATCTTGTGTGTGAATATTCATTTTGAATTATGCTTCCTTTTCAAGCATTTTCGTTGAGTTAAGATGTTAAACAGTGACGTTCCCCCTTAACCATCTTATGTTGGCAGCAGCAGCACCATAGAGAAGAGGTTGATTGTGTAAAACTGGAGGAGCAGGCAGCAGTTTTGGAGAAAGAACTAATCCTGAAAGAAAGGGAAACTCTTGATGTGTTAAAAGAATTGGAAAGTACCAAAAGGCTTGTTGAAGATTTGAAATCAAAGCTACAGAAGGAGGAATCTGAAGCGAATTCGACTCTTCAGACAAGCGGATGTGATCAAAGATCGGCTGCTGAAAAGGAGAAAGAAGAGAAAGTGAACCAAGTGAGTCCATCGGATGTTCAGCAACAACCTTCTAAGGAAGGTTTCATCCCCTACCCTTCTTCTTCTCCAGCATTAATACTAATGGAATTGAAGCAGGCAAAATTGAATCTAACTAGAACTACTAATGATCTTGCTGATGTGCGAGCTTCTTTCGAATCGCTTAGTAAGAAGTTAGAGAAGGAAAGAATCTCACTTGAGAAAACCCGCGAGAGGTTAACTCAAAATTCTTTGAAAATATCTTCTCTTGAGGAAGAACTTAAGCAGACCAAACTAAGGCTGCAAGTGGCAAAAGGCGCTGAAATCAAGTGTGCTTCAGGCGATCCTTCTGATATTACAAGAGAGCTTCATCGATTGAGTTCTGAGGCCGAGCATTTCAAGAAAATGGGAGAAGCTGCGAAATCAGAAGCGTTGAGGACAGTGTCCAAGATTGAGCAGACTAAAAGTATGATAACAACTGCAGAAATCAGATTGGTTGCTGCCAGGAAAATGAAGGAGGCTGCTAGGGCTACGGAAGCAGCCGCCCTTGCAGAAATCAATGCTTTATCTAATCATGAGAGTTCACCAGGGAATTGCAAGCAAAAGCATGGTGGTGTTACTCTTTCATTCGAAGAGTATACTGCTCTGACCTGCAAAGCTCAAGATGCTGAGGAACAATCCAAGAAGAAAGTTTTTGATGCTATGCTTGAAGTTGATGAAGCAAATTTATCAAAAGTGGACATTTTGAAAAGGGTAGAGGAAGCTACAGAAGAAGTGAAAACCAGCAAGAAGGCCCTTGAAGAAGCTCTGGAAAGGGTGGAGGCAGCAAATAGAGGGAAGCTAGCAGTTGAGGAGGCTTTAAGGAAGTGGCGTTCCGAGGGTCACAAAAGGCGTTCTTCTATACACAACTCTACCAAGTTCAAAAATTCTTCTTATCCATCTCACCATAGGAGAGAATCACTATTACTTGATGTGAATGGAGTGAATCCGGTAAATGATGAAGCCAAGCCGGTTCTTAAGCCGACGCTATCGATAGGACAAATACTGAGCAGGAAGCTGCTACCGCCGCAAGAGTTTGAAGCCATGTTACCGGGAGAAAGAAGCTCAGTGAAAAGGAAGGTGTCACTGGGCCAGATGCTTGGCAAACAAGACTCTGATCCATCCTTTGATAGGCAACAAGTTGAGAAAGAAAATGGCCAGAGGCTGTTTTCTTCAAAGAGAAAGAAATTTGGGTTTGCAAGATTCTCTCTTCTTTTGTCAAAACAGCAAAAGAAGAAGAAGCCAATGTTGAATTTGAGGTGAAGAGATTGTTTGATCAATTTTGCTCTTCCATCTAGCAGCACTAATAGCTAGATTCTAATCTCATCTTCTATGAGTCCTGATCTCATTCTCTTGTGCCTGCTAGGGTAGAATCTTGTTTGTTTAAAGACAATTTCAGTTGCAGCACCTGCTTGTATATTAACTACCTAGTTATGCACTTTCTTCGCTTCCTGTGCTAGTTGTGTAGAGATGATTCACACGAATTCTTAATCTCTTGCAAACTGTTGTTATAATATTCATTTGCCTATTGTTTTTTTTTTTTAACTGTGTCTATGGTTATAGATATTTCTATCAAAAGCCAAAGTATCGAAGGGCTCAAATGAGTTTCTTGAAAGAAAAGATATTTTTCCAGCTATCTTTTCTTGAAAATGTCTTAAAAAAAATAATATCTAATTTATGTTAATGTAAAATTAACTTATATTTCGATGTAATATTAAAAAATATTCGTTTGTTGTTAACCGGGTTTTTAGTAATATAAAAGATTTTTTGAGACGATAAAAGAAATGTTTTTTTTTTTTTTCAAGATCAAGATGGTGTGTTTGTTTCCGTGTTCAGCTCACTCAAAATTGGGTTTGAAGCATTGAACGTTGTGCAAATTTTGTTTCGAAGATTTGTTGTAAAATTGATTTTGTCTTCAAATGTCAAATGGTTTTTTGAGTCCCCCAACGTGAAAGCAACATTTAGTTTCTTTTACGTTGAGTAAAATCTCGTTTAGATATGTATGAAAAATATCCTTTTAATTTAATATTATATTATTATTTAAATAAATAAAATTTAATAAATTTATATTCTTTTCAATAAATTATATGCTAAAAGTAATTTTTATCAATATTTTTAAATGGCATATATTATATAAAAAATCACCTTTTAGATAGGAATTTTTAAATATAAATTAAATTAATGTCAACTCAATTTTTATCAAAATTCATCCATCCTTTATTTTATATATATATATATATATATATATATATATTCCACAAAACCCAATTCATGCATTGTGGGAATCAGCTGTCACATATGTTTCCCGCCCAAATGCTGCTTACAGGTGCCATTTCTCCATTTGTCCAGTGTGTTAATTGCGGTAAACCATGTCTATTGGTTATTGGGTGTACATGGCCATTCATTAATGTCGAAGAAATCACTTTGATTTATGTATAAGGTAGGTTAATTCTTTTTTTTTTTGGATATTATTTCGGTTTATATTTTATTTATTATTAAATAAGGTATTAATTTAATTTAAGTGAGATTTATATTTCATCTAATAATAAATAAAATATAAGTTGATACGATATTTTGGAAAAGATGAGTTCACCAAATAGTTCTTTTAATTTATTTTGTGCTTATTTAGATATCATTATTTTGATAAAAAAAATTTAATAAAAAAAACATTTTAAAATTTTTTAGGTATATTTGGATAAAGCATTTTAGTAAAAATAGAATCACCAAAAAAAGTATAAAAAAAATCTTTTTTAAGATATTACAATTTTTATATTCTAAAAAATATCTTTTTTATAACATGAAAAAGATATTTAGGAATAAGAGAAGATCTTTTAATATTATATCCAAACTAACGTTTAGTTAGTTCAAATGGTTTAACACTTGTTTCTCTTAGATAAAATCTAGAGATTCAAGTTTTATGGATAAAAAAATTAATGCTAAAGAGCTTTACCCCCATAATACGTCGACCCGACTCAAATTAAATTAGTCAAAATATAATGGATTTTTAGATATTGGTAGTTCATGTAAAAAAAATAAAATTATTACATTTAAATATAAATTAATTTTACATCCAAACAAAATTTTTTTTAAAAAATCTTTTAAAAATGATCTTTTATAAAGTAACTCATCCAAACGAGTTTGTGTTTCTGGCACAACAAAAAATACCTTTACTAAGGGAGGACCACTATTTTGGATCTCGAAATATCATAAAGCTGACTTGACCTTTCAAAGATGGCATATTAACCCGTAACACCTGAAATATTAGTTCCGTTTGACAAATCAATCCAATCATCAACTAGGTTCTATTAACATTAATAGAAGTGCCTATTTGGCACGTTATTTTTTTATTAGGCATTGGTACTTTTTGAATTGGCAATGCTACTTAACATGTGGCATTTATTCAATTTTTTTTTCGTAATTCAAATTTAATTATTACCAACTTTGAATTTACTTTTAATAAATTAAAAAAATTATAAAAATAAGAATTAAAAATTTGAGATTTATTCAAATGTCACACTCTTTTAAACTCTACCCCACCATCGTTGCTAGCCACCTAAACCGTCGTCACCACCACCTACCCCAGCATTGCCAACAACCACCCATCTCACTCCGCCATCATCATCATCAAACACCCAATCACCCAAATTAAAACCAGCAAACACCCAAATATGGTTATAGATTTAGTTAAAATAAGACAAACACATTCTTAAGGCTAGATCTATGGCTACAGAAACCATTGGTTTGGAAGACAAATGCAATAGAAAAACAACCCAAAAACATCAATTCCAGCTACAAGTTCAGTTAGTATAAAGCCACCCTCTTTATCTACCCTTCTCCACCACTTCTCTACATTGCCGCCACAACCACCACTACAACATTGATTTAGAGAGGGATATGGTGGGTTTTGGGTGGATCTTGCTTCCAAATTGTTTTGGAGTTATAGGGTTAGCAATTGAAGACAAGTTCTTCAATAAATATATGGTTCTTAATAGTTTAGGTATTGACAGTCAAGGATTTTCCCTCCTCTTACTTGACCTCTTGATGATGTTGAAGCACTTTAGCTAGACCCCACTTCATAATTTATAATTCTAGCTAATATCTGGATTTGGGTTTGCTTTGTCAATCATAGATCTCTAGTTTTTTTCCCTAAAAGATTGGATAAAGAACCAATTTTAACAAAAATTAGCTGGAGACAAAATAATGACTAATACAAAATCCAAATAGAGAAAGGGAAAAGTGAGTTTCAGACTTTCTTCAATCTTCATGCTTGTTTTGCTTCAATCAAAATCTAGATGGTTGATCGTGCAAACAGCAGTGGTAGTAACCGTCAACTACTGCAACTCACCATAAGTCTTAGAAGTGGTGAGTAGCTCGTTGATGGTGGGAGGAAGATGGGGAGAGAGCAAAAGCTACAATGGGTAAATTATTTGTAATGTCTTCTTTTATAAATATTAAATTATAAACTTAAATGTAAATTTCAATTATTTTTAACTGTTGATTTAGATTTTAAACGTTGTGATTTAGTGACCATGATGGTCACTAACTCAACCTCCCCATCTTAGAACCTATCTAAACAAAAATACCAAGTCCAAAACAAATAGTGGTAGATAGGCACTTCTATAAACATTAGTAGAGCTTAGTTGACGGTTGGATGGATTTGTCAAACAGGGTCAATGTTAATATACCATTTTTGAGGGGCCAATTTGTCAGGCTTCTGATCTTTTTGAGGATTAAAATGGTTGTTCTCCCTTTTTTAAAAACTTCAAAATAAAAATACTTATAAAATTTTTTATGTTATTTTTTTGTGCTTCTTCAAAAATTAAAGTGGAAAATAATCAATTTTTCTATTTTTTTGAGAAATAGATAGAGAGTTACCTCTCCTAAAAATAGAAACAACAGTGAGAGAATATTACTTCTTGAATTTAGCAATCACTTTCTTCCCACTCAATTACGATTTATCTTTAAATTTTTTAAAAAGTACCACTCCCTTTCAACTCTCATTTTCACTTTCTCTCTTTCCATATTCTTACTTGTAATTTTATAAGAAAAGTATTTTTAAATTTATCATATCCAAATAATTTAATAACTTCTAATTTAGTACTTATATAATTATATTCAAATATAAAATAATTTTTTATTTTTGTTTCTAAAAAAATATTTTTTTCTAAAATTTTAATCAAATAGCCCCTTATCTGACACACTTTCTTTAGATTTCCTTCACATCTATTCCAAACCCTTCATATCCCTCTTTGATCTATACACTAGGTGCATTTGGATAGGCGCTTTTTTTTTAAAAAAAAAAAAGGATATTTTTACTACATTGTTTTAGTGGAGTTTTATTTTTAAAAAGAAATTATTTTATATTTAAATAGATTATATAAGAAATTTTTTTAATTATTAAAAATATTTATAAATATATTTGAATAAAAATGAATAAGAATACTTTTTAATGGCTAAACTATAAAAATATTTAAAAAAAGAGAGAGAACTAGAGTTTGTCAAAAATAAAAAGAAGAGGTTATAAATTATAACTATTGATAAAAATAAAATAATATTTTTAAAAGATAATATTATTAAAATTTACATTCACTTCTTTTTTTAAGAAAAATTAGATATCACTAACTTAAAAAAATAATAAATTAAATTTTTTAATTATAAATTTTTTTTTAAAAGCCAATGCTAATACTATAAGCAAATATATAAAAGTACTTTAAAAAAAGAATTTAATTGATATATATTGATAATATAAAATTATTTTATATTGTTAACTAATAAAAATAGGAAAAAATAAAAAATTATAGTAAATCCTTCATTATAATAGATAATTATTTATATGAGTTATTATTTTTCACTATTTCTATTAGTTAATAATATAAAATTATTTTATATTATGAGATTATTTAAATTAAATTCTTAAAATAATATATATAAATATATATATATATATATATATATATATATATATTTTATCAAAAATGCCAATCCAAACGGACACATGGTTAATCACATCCCCTCTTCTCATTCTAGCATCTTCCTATTCCCCACTTCTTTTTTTATCTCTCTCTCGCTAACGTGTCTGCTGCTACGCCCCATTTCTTCTTCCTCTCGACAATGGTTGCTGACTCCTTCTTGTTGCTAAGTGCTAGGCTTTTGATGAGGGAGGACGTGACATACAGTCGGAGTCTGATGGTAGAAGTTGGAAATTGGTTTGATCTATTAAATAATTTCCATGTGTCTTCAATAACTTCAATCTTTGTTTTTGTAATTGTTGGTTCTGATTTGAATATTTGTTTTTCGATGTTTCAATCTTTGTTTAATGTTTTTATTATTCCTTTACATTCATTTCTCATTCTCTAAAAATTTTAGATTCAATGGTCTCGAATTGATCTTCTATCAGGAAGATTGGCCGAGACATATTATCTGGGTATGCAAACACATATTTCCATGTTTCAAACCCATACTAGCATGTTCAATTGTGCATTTGCTCAGAAAGCTACATGCTATCTTACTTTTGCTATTTTCCTGGTTCAGTTGGGTGTTTTGAACACATGTGGAGCTTGCCCCTGAGGTTGCTTCTATAGATTGGTATGTTGTAGTTCTCACGTTACTCAAATCATTTTTGCAACTTTCTTACCAACTCATATTATTAATTTATTTTTATCTTTTTGGTATATGATTTGTGGATCATCAAATGTATTCGCATTTAAACTCAATTTGGATCAACATCTACATGTTGCACATTGTATGCATGCTGTACTCGCATTTTCTATGAAGGTATTTTTGGGGGGTCGATTTTGTTCCGTCATATATAAAGGTTCTTGAGGTGCTTCTTCTTTTACAGTATGTCTATATGACTGTCCTCCTCCAATTATTTTTAGTTTGCTATAGCTGTTGCTTTCCTATTTAATATGTAACATGAGTAGCATAATAATGAAGGAAGTGCAAGTAAACTCAATTTGTTGTTACTTGATGTTATTCAGCCAATGCAAGGAAAAATCAATATCATGCTATAATGGTGAGTATGCATGCTTTTGTGATAGCTGGCTATTGTGCTATAATGGAGGTTTTTTTATTCTAATCATTATGGCTGGATGTTATGATATAATGCGCTTTTTTTTTTTTAATGGAATATGCTGCTGGCTTCTCAATTTTTATGAGTTCAGTGCATGAATTATCCTAATTCCATTTGTATTTGTGTTATGATATTATTGCTTATTAGCTGATTTTTCTTTTTTTGAATTTCAAGAATGGTACTGGCTTCCTTTTTTTTTTTTTTTTTGACGAGGTACCAGCTTCTTTTTTTTAATGACTTCAGTGCATGATTCTTATGTAAGTGGACGCCTATTCAAGTTATTTCCTGAATCTGAACTTATTGCTTATTAGTTGATTATATATATATATATATATATATATATATATATATATATATTTGGAGAATGGTACTGGATTCCCATTTTTTTTTTTATGAGTTGAAGACACGATTTTTTTCCAATTGCATGCCTTATTTTTTATTTTAATGTGATTCTGGCTTGCATGAGTTTTTCCTAAGTGCATGTTTGTTCGTGATATATAATGAATTCGAAACCAATTGCTTATTGCCTGATGTTCTTTTTATTGTGGAAAATGATACTGGCTTCTCTCTTTCTGAGTTTAGTGCATGATTTTTTTGTGCATGCCTATTGATGTTGGATACTGAATCTGAAGTTACTGCTTATTATTAGGTGATGTTATTGTTTACTTTGAAAATGGTTCTGGCTTCTTAATTTCTATTTTTAGTTTAATATAGACAATAGTAAAACAATATTTTTACTAATAAGTAGAACACAAACGGGACAATATTATAAGATGGGTAGCCATGGTTGTTTGATAGACAGAGCAATAGTGATTACCAACAATAAAGCAAGAGAGAAAGAGAGACATGAATATAATGGAATGGATGAGCCAAAGTGGAGCATGTGTTTTACTTATACATTCTTGTCATGAAATTGAGTGCTATTCTTGCAGTGTACCTTTTCTCTTCTATTCTATTCTAATATTCCGAAGCTATTCATTCATTACCAGTTGTTCAAAGCTTCACTTTTCTCTTAATTCTGAATTGGGTGTTTTTCTTTCTTTTTCTCTTTTTAAAAATTTTTCAAATTAAGTATTATGTTTTCTTTTATTTTTTCAATTATAAAGATTCTTGATGTATGGAAGGTTGTGCTTCAATTGCAAAGAAGTGGTATAATGCACCCTTTCAATATGCTTTACTGCAATTATTTTTTGTTTTAAAATCTTAATTTTTGAAAATGGTTTCTGTTTATTATTTTTTAGTTGAATGACTGTTTGTGTATTTTGGGCATTTCATGCGTTTGGAGTTGAACTGTTTTATTCTTCTTACAGTTGTTCTTGTTGTTGATTATTGGAAAATATCATATAGCAATAGGATAGAATGAGGCAGTGATGATGTGTTGGCCATTTTAGTTAGATGAGACATTGAGTGTAGTGGAGAGCGTGGCGAGGTGTGTGTTGACGCAGCCATGTTGTTTGTGCCCTCAAATCTCAATGTCTGGTCTGACGTAAAGGCCAACCTGAGCCTCCTTCGAATTGAAATGAATCATTAGTTTAAATATGAGGCTGTGCTCTCACTCCCAGAGAGACGAGGTTGTCTTGAGAGCTGTTGCCCCTCTCTGTCTTAGTGAGTTGCTGCCCGTGATCCTTTCCTCTCTCAAATTACCAAACAGCTCTCCACGCATGTACAACAACAACAACAACAACACACGCACACGCTTCTCCTCTCTCTCTCTCTCTCTCTTTCTATATATATATATATGTGCTTCTGTCATCTGCTTCTGCTTCCAATTCAACCTCCTCCTTCTCCTTCTTTTTGTGGATATAACGAGGCAGTGATGATGATTTCAGCAATTGAATCAGACATTTGAGTGGAGGCTAAGAGCTGTGTCATGGCGAGGTGGCTCAGTTGACGCAGCCATGCCCAATCTCTTCCCCATTTCTTCTTGTCTGACAAAAGGCGAATCTGAGCCTTCTCCCTCAATCTCAACACAAGTTCATTATTGTTTGCTCTGCCTTTTTCCCCTCTTTCCTCCTGGGTGAATTTTCCTTTCTTTGCCACTAATTCCAGCTTAAATGAATGATGGAAGACATTCCTAACTTTTCACTATTATTCAGCCATTTGCCTATGTTTATTTATTTATTTTTTTTTAGAGTAAAGATTCACTTTAGTCTCTGAAGTTGAGCTTAACTTTAATCTCTAAAATTAAGAAATTAACTGTTTAGTCCCTAAAATTGTAAATTGTGTCATTTTAGTCCTTGATTTGAAAGAATGACAAGATTTGGGACTAAAGTGGCACACGATTTGTAACTTCAAGAACTAAATAGTTAATTTCTTAATTTCAGAGACTAAAATTAAGCGTACCTACAAGTTTAGTGATTAAAGTGAACCTTTACTCTCCCTTTTTTTTTTTGGCTTGTATTTTTTACTATGGTTATTCTTTCCTTTTATTATTTCATGATTTTGTTTGCTCTGGTTTCGTTCTCTTCTGCAGTTTTCCAACATTTTTCCCAACTTCTCTATTTGGGGATGTTATTGGGACAACAAAAAATAATAGGTATAATTGCACTTCCATATGTCTTTTTTTCTTTCAGTTTGCAATTCCGAAATTTTTTTTTTTCCCTCCTTTTGATAATGTTTTTGGGTTTGTTGGTAATTGTGGATTGCGAATAAGAGCCTGAGACTAATTATGGTGAGAATTTGTTTAGTGTGAGAACCAGTTTGCTTGATCAGGTCATGAAAATTGCGGGGCCTCATGGAATGAATGCTATTCTCTTTATATGCTACCCGTGTCACCTGCTACAAATTTCTTAGTTTATTATTTTGCTGAATTGCTTATAACTTTCTTTCTTCATCTTTTTCCCAGCAGCTGGTACGAGAGAAGGCAAGAAGCAAATGCTATAACGCCAAACAAATCCAAGTTCATTGAGTCTGATGCCACTGTTCTGGAAGTCGGGGTTACATTTCTTTTATTTGTGATGCATAGTCTCCTCCACAATCTTATAGGTTAGACCAAGTCAATTGCCATTGCTGATTCATCAAGTATTCAACAGAAACCACTCAGCCAAGTAACAAGAACTGGCCTTACCGATCGATTTATTCATGATCGGATTATGGGTGTGTTTGGTATAATTTATTTTGATAGAAAAAGTGATTTTTTCAACTAAAAATCACTTTTGTAGAGCTATTTACTTTAGTTTGTACTCAAAAACTGAAAAAAAGCTGTATTTAGCCATTCATTTTAACTTCTACATTGTTGTCAATATCAGATCATTTATCAGATCAATTCCCTTCCCTTTTGTTTCTTCTTATTTTCAATTGTATGTCCATACAATTCCCTTCCTTTTGGTGCTTTCTAATTGAAAGTCGAATTGTAAAACGGGTTGTGAACGAGGAAAGGAAAAAACACTGGCACTTCTCATGTCATATGCCTTATTCTTTCTCTTTCTTTGTGCTATGAACATGATGATTGTGGGTCATTTGTTTGTCTTCATCTGCAATGGCTTATTGGATAGAATGCATGCATCACGCCTTTGTGGGATATATGCTCGACAAATGTATAAACACTTTCGTATCGAAAATTTGGAGGTTCTAATATCTGCCAAATAATGCAGAATTAAGTTTATATATATATATATATATATATATATATATATGATGCTTTGTTGCACGAATACTACGAGATAGTTGTTATATCCGTATCCAATACGTGTCGTATCGGATACTTTACAAATGCTTTTAGATATTTCTAATTATATTTTAAAAATTTTTGTTTTATTTTTTTGACATTTTTATATTTATATAAATGGAAATTTTAAAGTAATCAACAAAATATATTTTAGTATATTTACAAGTATTTATGTTAATATTTAAATTATTATCTCTCTATTTTAATTTAAGATTTATATTTTTATGTTAAATTTTTTACTAATTTTATATATCATATTCTAACTCTATCATATCTTATAATTTTTAAATATTATCGTATTCTTGTATTCGTATCGTATCGTATTCGTATCTTGAATCTACATCCATGCTTTCTGGATATGATGTTTATCTTTGAAAAAAAATGAGATTAGGTTGTGTAATTTGAGAATTTGGGATAAATTATCAGTCTAGGGCAATGCAGGAAATTTGGGTTAGACTTAGGATAAATTAATAATTTAATTAGCTTCCTATATATGTTAGATGAATTTTTGTTGATATTATAAATAAAAAATTAATAAATCTAATATTATAAATATATAATTAGATGCTAATGTGTAAAAAATGGCCAATAAAAAATTATTATGTCGCAGTATACTTTGATACTATCCATTCATTGAATGCATTGAAGTGATCACCCTAAATAAATTATTTAACGCTTTAACACCTAGGATTCCATCATGGCAAATAGCGTGCTGATGAAACTTGTCTATTAAATTTAACTCACATCCCTTAATACAGGGACGAATTTGATCGAAGAAATGTAATTTCAGAAATTAAATAATTAATTTTTAAATGTCAGAAGCAAAATTAA
Source organism: Pterocarpus macrocarpus (assembly GCA_031439585.1). NCBI lineage: Eukaryota > Viridiplantae > Streptophyta > Magnoliopsida > Fabales > Fabaceae > Pterocarpus > Pterocarpus macrocarpus. The sequence continues at coordinate 63,946,114 of CM062515.1, forward strand.
TCAACATTTATAATTTCAAAGACTAAATTTGAATTTTACTTGAATGATAATAGGCAATAAGAAATGAAGAAAGCCTTTTTAAGAAAAAAAATTACAAAACTGAAACAAAAGTGAGCATCTTATTGAATTATTGATCGTTTGGATATATCTTAATGAGTTTGAGCTACTGCTTGTAAGTCACACCAGAAGGGTACTATATTAAATCTTCCACCAGTTTGTTATTGAGAAGGGTGCTTGAAGTTGAAGGACCGTGTTTGGTAGATTGTCTATTTACCTCTAATTTCATCATTTTGTCAGATTGCATGAAGTTTCGTTACGGTGATTACTGATTTTTTTCTTTCATAATTTATTTTCGCATTTCTGTACTAAAATTCTTTAAATTATTGCCACGATGGATTGCGTAAATAAGTTGTTTTGTTTACTGTTGTACAAAAATACAATAATTCCCTCTTAACTTGCAATATTCATCAATTGAAATTCCTTTTTGTTACAGCAGTTAAAAAATTTTAATTCACAGATACTAATCACTCATAAGTGACATGTAACTACTAATATGTCCAAAAAATTTCCATTTTTCCTAGATACAATGCATATTGATATTTCCAATTATTTGAAAAAAATTAATTTCTATATATTGATCGAATAAAAGAAATTTTATATTATTAATAATAGAATTAAATAATTATTTACCTTAATTTAATACTTTGGTATAATTCTATTAATTAACAATATAAATTCTATATACACTACTAATTCATAAAAATTAATTCCTTACGTGAAATATCAAGTATAATATGTTGCATAATATTATAGGGGCTAAAAATGAAAAAAACTGTTCCAGATATTAACGTCTGATGGGAACAAGTTCTCTCCTTGATTCTTTCGGCTTCCTCGTGGCCGTGGACCCTGATTCTTCTATTTTCTTTTCACTTTTTCTTTCGTTTGGACTTCTGACAGATATTCCCTTCTTTCATAAAAATCTTTCCCCAGATTTTTTTCTAAGCATATCTTTCAAATTTTGGGGGCCTTGATTTTTGTTCATCAGAGCCAGACCCTTTCAGGATTCTGACACGTCATGACATAAGAGGGCGAGTTCACACAATCCTCTCCATAAGGCTTCCCACACTGAAACATTTCTCAAGTTCCAACTTGTTGTTCAAGCAAACCAACTAATGGAAAGTGAAGATAACATTAACAAACCAACCATTCACTGCTCCAACCAACACGACACTCTAGAAGTACTAGGAAGGAATCACTGCCCCATTGTCTCCCTTCCATTCCATTCTTCTCCTCATTCATCTCTTTTCACACGAACAAAAAAAAAGGTGATCTTTCTTTCTTTCTGCTCTTCATACCTTGTTTCGTCTTGTATCCAGGGAAGTCACTCAGAAAATATAGTAAGACTATTTTCTCTTATATTTGTCGCCCACTAATCCTCAAAATTAATCATTTCCACTAATCCCCCTTTTTTTTTTTCATCTGATCATGTAATTGCACTCAACTATTGTCTGTTGTTATACTAATCGGTCCTTCTACTGCTTCAGCTTCTGTTTTTTTTATTGAATTACATCATAGTTCAGGTAAATTTAGTTCGTGGCTAACATTTGTGATTTGACCATCAGGTAATCGGTTATCTACGTTGACAATGTTTTCGCAAACTTTTTTTTTGTTGGGGGGGGGGGGGTTGATGAGAAAGTGAGAATGAACTAGATAGCATGTTTCTGGGCTTGATTATGGTGTGTCTGTTTGTGATTTTTTTGTTTTGGCAAATAATTATTTTTTTTACCGAAAAAAATTAGTTTTAATATATTTAGATAATTTTTTAAAAATAATCAAGATTTTAAATAAATTTATTTTTAATTTTTTTTGAGAAATTAAAAAGAATAATTTTTTAAAAAAAATAATTATGAATAAAATTTAAGTTTTGTAATTATTTTTTTTTAAAGTTGAAATAAACGTACCTTGTATCAACTCAGTCAAGAGCTGGTTCATGTACCTTTTGAAGTGCATAAGGTGATTTGAGAGAATGAGAACATAAAAAGATTATGTTGTTAATATCTCTGGCTTCCATTTCTTGGTTCTCTGTGTACACCTTTTGAGGGTTGAACTTGGGATAAAAATTAATTTAATTATGAGGAACAAGAGACAAGGATTTTGACATCCAATTTAAATTATGAACTGTACTTTTCTACGGTGTTTTGCATTAAGAAATGTATGCCCTAACATGGTACTTTATAATAGCCCTGCAGTTCTCATCAATTTCTAGCTTTTACCAGTGGAAGTTAACATTGTGTGTGTCTGTGTGTGTGTGTGCTGTGCTTGTTATAGGAACCATGGAAGAGAAAATGGGACTCTTGTTTCTTGTTATGTTGGGTTCTGCCTGGGCTTGTGGTGCAAGAGAATTGGCAAACACTGATAATTGGAGTATTAATGCAGCAAACTCTGGCAATTCTGGTAAACATCGTCGCCTGATATCATTTTGCTTTTTATTATCCTGCTTAGGAAGACAGATTGTACATAACATTTTAAATTTCCAATCTATTAATCAATATCGGTGAAAGTGTGAAATTGAAGGAGTGGCAGGTTATTCATAGATTTCACCCATCAATGGAAAAACAAAAATGCTGACATCGACAAGCAGTTAATTGCGAAAAAGTAAGCTCAGATCAAATTAAAGGATGTTTTGAAAGATTGTAGTATTATGTCATTTTTGTGGGATAATCCAAAATGAGATAAGTGCCAAAAGAATGGGATGGAGTTTGGATTAATAGTTAATACTATTGTAATTCAGCCATGTAAACTTATAAAAGCCTCCTCAAATAAGCCATTTCAGAAAGCCCAAAATCTCTAGCAGTAACATGATATTTGCTAGTTCCCCCTCTTTCACAAACAGCAATAATGACGGGGAGGAAAAAAAAAAAAGTTGTGACTGCACACCTTCATATTTTACCCGCCAAAGGAGGAAAGCAATTGTGCTGAAACTGACACCAATTGATTGTCACAAGTAAACTTGGATTGAATTAAAGGGCAGTGTGGAAAGTTTATGGTTTATAGTTTAGACCTATAAAAATATGACTTTTCTAGGATGAACTAAAATGATAGAAGTGACCAAACGGATGGGATGGAATAATATTGTTGTGGATCAGCTGTATAAATTTATAGTAATCTCCTCATATGAACCATCTAAACTAGGCCAAATAGGGTGCTAGGGGTCTTGAATAAGCCTAGTAGTGCTGATTATTAACTTGACCTCTGAAAACTTATGGGAATTAAGAGATGGGTGATTCCTATGCTTTATCTTTGATTTGGTTCGCATGATGATATAGGAAATTCTTGGGATAAATTTCAGCGACAGCAACGAGAAAAAAAGGGGCGTGGAGAACACATGGGAGATATATAACAATTCACATCAAATGAAAATATAGATAATGGCTCATGCTTTGGAATAGAAGCAGATTTCTAAGTTTGTTGATGAGATCTATTCTTTGTCCTTTGTTTTTTTGGTTTTTTTTTTTTTTTCATTAGATGACTAAGCAAATGTGAGCTGACTGAACATACGTGTAAATCTTTATATTTCTGTTAAATATAGTTTGAACTACAAATATGGCATGAGCATGTCATCTTATTGACCTACCTTCAAAATGCAGAGTTGAGTACAAAACCAGATGTGTGTGCACTTTGTCAAGAATATACTGCCAAGGCACTTGATTATCTAAATGAAAACAAGACCCAGAATGAGATCATTGATATCCTTCACAATAGTTGCAGCCAGCTTCACTCTTTTAAGCAGAAGGTTTGTTATCTTTTGGATCTTTTGTTGGTTTAGGTGCTATAATTTTTCATATTAGTTGTTGCAAAAAACCAACTTTAATTTGCCATTGTGCTCTCTAATGTTTAACCAACACTCTTGGCACCCTTTTGAAATTGATGGATGATGGCCTTCTATTATATGATACTTAGATTCACCAACTATTTTGGTGAATCTTGTAAACAATAATAGCGGTTGAAGACAATAGTCATACAACCATATGCACATTTTGGGACTTTTAAAGGCTGAATAAGTGAATGAATTAGAATTTATCAGATCCAATGTGATTTATCTCTTTTTCTTCTGTGCTGCACAGTGCATCACTTTGGTGGACTATTATGCTCCTCTTTTCTTCTTAGAAATAGCTACAATTCAGCCTGGAGAATTCTGCCACAAGGTCAACCTGTGTGAACACATTGCAAATATTGCCTTACAATTTAAAGAAAATAGCTGCGAGTTTTGCCAAGATACTATTTCAGCGCTATTGGCTAAGTTGAAAGATCCTGACACTGAAGTAAGTAATTTCACCTGCTGCTACTCCAACGAAGTTTGAGATGTGGAATTTTACTTTGTCTGTCATGCATAGCGGAGTTTTACTACATTTTCAAGTTCCACAGGCCTTTCATCTACCACAACTTTGATGGTTGTTGCATACTTTACTTTTACAGTTTTAAATTGATTGTGTGGAGAATTTATTGCAAATGACTTTCTTTTTCTTGAGAAAGCCTATGGTTTGCAGCGAAATAAAAAAGGAATTTGAATCTTTTTTCGATGTAGTATTTGAACATATATGCACAATATTTTAATAGAAATGAAAATATGGATCCCAGTGAAAAAGGGAAGATATATGTAATATGTAGATTTCTGCCATCTTTGTTCTATTAAAAGCCCTCCATTATCTTTGTTTTGGCCATTGGCCGTCCAGTGTCTTAATCATAGTTCCACCCCTGCTTGGTTTTAGTTACCTTTTGTTGAATAAACAACTAACCATTTATATTAAAATGTCAGCTGGAGATAATTGAGACTCTACTGAAGGTGTGCAGTTCGGCGGAGAAGTATGCGGATAAGGTAAGAAAAATCTGAGACATCCCCTTCTTTCTCTTTCTCTTTTGTTTAGTGAGTTACCCTTGCATTTTTTTAATCACCATTTATCATGGAACCATGTGTCATGGAATCTGTCCTTTGGTTCTAATTCAGTAATATGAAGGTTCAATTTCTTGTCCAGTTGACCAAACTATCATGGTTGGATCCACAGTAATTTTCTTGACTATAGTGTGAAAATTCACAAATGCATGCTCCTTAGACGTCCTAGATAAACAAAATCTACTACTACAATTATCTTCAGATACTATAAGGAAGGATACTCCAACCCCTGGACAGTGTGTTTTAGGAACTTGATAGGCTATTTTATTTTACATGATGAACTACTTTCCGACTTGGCAAACACACGTGTGGCTAAGAGAAATTTTGAAGTGCTATATAGAAGTGTACAAGAACATAATTTTCCTTATCAAATCTTATATTTTCATCAATTGAATAAGTTTTTTTTTTTTTTTTTTTTTTGTTTATTGTTGGTAATCTTTCAATTCATTTGCAGTGCAAGAGGATTGTTTTGGAGTATGGACCAATAGTTTTTGACAATGCAGAGAAGTTCCTGGAGACGACAGATATTTGCACTGTATTACATGCCTGCGAGGCTTCAACAGTAGTTAGCCAGAAAGCCTTTGTTTCTGATTCTTAATTATGGGAAAAAAAAAGGTTCTGCTGGATCTATAGTGTACTTATTGGCGAAAGGTTGCTATTAGCCTATTATGAGGAGAGAGCAAGAGAGTTTTAAAATTTGATACACTGTATGTGGAGTTTGTTACATTATCATTCAGTGATGTTTTGGCACATCATTAGAAAAAGTTAGACTTTCTATATGGTAGCTGTGATAGTCAACCATATGTAATGATTTGGTAATATATGATTAGATGACGGAGCGTAAGAAGTAAACCAATATGTGTTGTATCTAAATTAAAAATTATAAATACTTGAGTCTATATGTTTTGATGTTATTAAATGTCAAAGTTGTATAACTCTGGTGCCAACTTCATGTTATATGCATCTCTTCGTTTTTAAAGCATGCTATTGCTATCTACCTGTTTCTCTGTTAATTTCTAATTGCTGCACTATAGTTAAAATCTTCTTCCCTTCGTTTTCTATATGTCTTGCAATTCCATTACATGACCCTTGCCGTGTCCAGAAGTTTGTGTCAAAATTCATGCATGTGTTTAATATTAACTTATTAGCTCTTGTCTCTACCAGATAAATTATTGGTATTACCAATCTTTTGAGACCTACGTGGTGTGTTTTGAGCCAGAACCCTGCAGTACTGAAAATTGCTGCCCCTCATATACCTTACTATATATCAATTTAAAATGTTATGTGTGTGGTGGTACAACTTCAAACGGAATCAACCGACATTAAATTGAAAATTTGTAGCACTGCAATTGTTGGTTGCGGGCTAGTATTTTACCTTGATAAGGCCCAAATAGGGTTGAAGTTAGGTTAAATTGTAACGCTTGATAATAGGTTTAAGTAAAATGAGTTATGTCCTAATTAATAGTTATAACTTTGGCATAATGATAAGTGCTCGATTTAATAAAAAAAATTTCGGCCTAGTGGTAACTGGTTGATTTCATAGCAATCTTTCCGAGTGTTGAACAATAACCTGGAAACGGGGATCTTCCAAGCAACTGATATGATACGATTGCCTTTTGTAGTTTTCCATCCTAGAGTACCATTTGCTTCCCTTAGCCTACATTGATTGGACAAGAACAGTGTTCTGTCCCCTCCTTTCCCGGGATCCCCACCCTGATGTGATTTTCCCGTGTTGCAGTTGCATGTCATGACAATATCATATGGTTCATCAGTATCCGATCAATTGTGTGTGTTGATGTACACAGTGTTTGTGCTAGCATCGATAATTTATGGAAAATGTCCATGCTCCAGTCATAATCCATGATTGGAACTTAGATATTTGGATGCGGTTTTTTGTGGAGTGAAGCCAACCGCTTCAACTAAGTAAAGCACCATGCCCCACGTGTAATACTCTGAGGCTGCGGCGAAATTTAAACAATCTTTGGGCCAAATGTTTAGTCTTGTTCGTCATTATAGCCCTCATGGCTTTTCAATGAAGATTCGGCTAACCCTTCGAGCTAAATTTTGGACCATACGTTGCTATCAATAACAAATTGATGCTTGCATGTAATGTAAGTTGCGAAAAAGTTTCTTAATTAGGCATATGATAGGCTGGCGTGGGTTCCGATTTAGGGGCAAATATAGGTTTTATGTGGGCAATGTATATGGGTTTACATTGTTTGGATACGTGTCTCTCGTTCTAATTTGATACATTATTTAATAGAAGTAAGTGCCAAAAAACTTGAATCAATTAAATGATAATATATATATACACATGACATTGAAACTTAAAAATATAGTTCAATTTAATACAAGCTTGCTCTTATATGTAATTGCTGCTATAATCATAGTAACTTGGAGGTTCAAGCAACCTTTTAAAACGAAAGAATAAAGACTCATTGGCCATAACTGAAGATTTAAATATTATAATAATCAATATAGTGTCGGGATGGGATATCAATGGTACCATTGCTTTGTTTCATGATATATCAAAAACAAAAAATCTTATTTTAGTCCTTTACTAATGAGCTTATTCTTAATTTGATTCCTTGCAAATAGCCTCTGTAATGTAGTTCCTTAGTCAAATTTGCAAGAATTTGATCTTTATCAACATTATTTGTAGTTTGATCATGAAATACTAAATTTTATAAATTAGTCTATGAGATGTTAATTTTTTTTTTCCCTAAAGGTAGCCCTCCTTCCTATTATCAGGAAAGGAGACTTATCCCTTGCGAGTATAATCAGTCTTGCCCTATCAATTAGAGTTCTCTCCAAAATTGATAATGAAGCTTTTACTAAATAAAAAATAATAATGAAGATGTTAACAGGGTATTATAATAGAAATATTATTAAATTTTAGAGAAACAATTTTTATAAGGATATTGCATAATTCTTTTGCTACTGCTGAACGAGAATAAATCTTATAGATAGTTTAAATAATTCAAATACGTAAGAATATCTCATTATATTTAAAAAAAAAATGGGGATATTGTCTTGTTTGGAACATAAGGCATACAAGCCGTTTTTCTATTTTTTGTGATTATTAACTGGTGAAGTTAAAACAAGACCCATATGTTGCAACACTTTATTTTCTTTTTTAGTTTTTTTTTGGTCTAATTGTTTTTCTATTTTTTTATGAGATTAATTAGTATGTGTTGACAGTATAAAATAATTTTACATGTTCATCTAATAAACATGAAAAAAAAAATCAAATCATGCTAAGTAATTATCCATTATAATAAAAGATCTATAATAATTTGATACTTTTTAACATATTTATTAGTTGATTTATAAAATTATTTTATATTATTAATATATATAAATTAAACTATTTTTTTATTTGAATTCTTTTTCTAATTTTATAATTTGTTCAATCATCTTTTCTTGGCTGATAATGTAAAGGACCCACTGAAGTATAATTAAGGAGAGAAAAGTGACCCGCTGCACCCCACATAGCATAAAACTCTGTAGCCACAATAAATTCATATAAAATACGTTGAAGGAAAAATTACACACGTCCAATAAATTATGGGGAAGTCATGTTCATGGGAAACCGTGGGCGCTGGCCCATAAGTTTTTGTTAGTATTAACACCTCCATAAAAAAATCAAATATTAAAAATATAAATAAAAAAATATACAAGAACTATTTCTTTTGCAGCCAATCTAAAATGATAACAATATCAACATATTGCAGCCCAAGTAGTCAGCAAGCTTAGTCATTAACATAAATTGAATAGTACAAACTCAAATTTTTTATGTTGATCACCACCAAATTTTTTTTTTCATGTTGATATATTGATAACTTGTTAAAGTTTAATTGGTCATTTGTTAATTATAATTTAAATTATTTTGTAGATTCTTATATAGTTTTACTAAACTTTCGAATATGTTCTTATAAATTTTAAAATATTTAACAGAGTCCTTCTATTTTTGAAAAAAAATTAAATCAAATTCCTATTCGTTAATGATCAATTTTTTGACGTGATTCGTTAATGATCATTAACCTTTACTAAACTATAAAAACTTATTTAAAAAATAAGATAAGTTCTAGGAGCCGATTCAAATGTATTATAGGGACGTTTAGTAGATGAAATGAATTTTCATTTATAAAAATAGTATTATCAAAAATGATATTTTTAATAATAACTTTTTTAAATATGATATTTTAGACGTGTTTGATATGTAAATTAAATTTTCAACTTACATAAAATTTTTAAAAGCATAAATACTTATTTAAAAAAAATTAAAATTACAACAACTTACATAAAATTTTAATATAATTATAAGGAACTATAGAATAATTTAACTATAAGTTGGAATTTATGCATTTCACCCCCTATTAAAAATTATATTGACGAAAAATATTAGCTTAATTATTAAATTAATCATTCTTGATGGAAGATTGGAACTTGGAAGGCGGGCTCCAATGCCATCCGTTTATGAACGACAAATTGATAGTATAAATATAATGCGCTGCTGCAGCTTAACTTATACGGCTTTTCTTTGCCGTTTCATGCTTGAAAGCAAGCAACCAGCCCCACAACTTTGGCCGTTAAAGGTATTGAAAAATAATAATAATAAGCACGAATATTAAGCTAAGCAGCTCCTATCAACTTTCACTTTATATAATTCAACAAAGTCGGCATTACTGTATGCTTTATTCTCTATAAAAAATAAAAAAAAAGAGACAAAGGGGATTGCCACTTGCAAAGACATAACACATTTCGAAGCGATAATCCCAATCATGATCCATGCCACAGTCACTTGAAAAAAATACAATTGCAATATATATTCTTAATTCATATTTCAAATTGGCACTAGTTGCTCCACTTTACAAATGAAGCACCAGCCATATATATATATATATGGAGCCTACTGCTGCCGTCTCTTTATATTCATTAGTTCATGTGGCATGTGATTAAAATTGCCACTTGTGTGTGTATAATTTATCAAGATTAATGTTCCCCCAATGATTCATGATAGTGAAAGATATGAGTATTCTTTACACAACACACCAACTTTTGGTTACCTAATTGGATTATGAAACGGTCTCAACAACAGCTGCAAAGGTCGATGAGATCAAACGATTTCTTCTTTTAAGATGACAAATATTGTTGATATGAAGGGATAAGCTCTGCATTGTTGTTGTTATTAAGGAAAATATATGTTGACTGCACATTCAGATAATCTTTTGATCATCATGTCCATCCCAAATGAATGGAGATATTCTACTTAGTTGAGATAATTACAAACAATAAAACCAATTGACAGCTAAGGAAACACATCACATAACAATATATTATTCTTCGTAGTATATCTTCCAATACCACTGATGATTCATTATCCATTTCATCTGATATTTGACCTCATAAGAAGAAAGAATCCAACGTTATAATTGGTATTCTTTTAATATATAATCATACACTTTCTTATTTTTTATTTCTAACAAAAGAAATCGCCTTTGATAAAACTTGAGCAATTTTACGTGGTCATCTGACTCGATCCCCATAATAAGTGGGTATGATTGAAGTTTAAGCAAAACGACTTGATTAACTAAGATTCAACCTTAAGATTAAGTATCATAGTCAACAAAAATTTGAAGATTAAGTAATTAATTCATAAAGAAACTTGATTTAATTTAAACTTTTTTTTTTGGGTTACAAGTAATGGGGATAAACAACTAACATGATGGAAATAAAGAAGAGAAGAGAGAGTGAAAATCAAGCCCAAGCAAATCTATCTCATTTTAATCATTAATTAAGTGATCTTGGACGAATTCTTTATTGCTATCAAACTTTGGATAAATACAATTAGGTCCCGTTTGGTATGCCTGATAGGATAAGGACTGATAGTATAAGGCCTAATAGGATAAGAGCTGATAGTATAAGGCCTGATAAAAATTTAATACGATGCAGTATTTGGTATGTCATTGTATAAGATATTATATTATATAAAATATAATCAAAAGAAGAAATTATAATAAATATAATTTTTAAATAGTTATCATAATTATTTTAGCTCTCTTTTATTATATATAAAAATAATTTTATATTAAAAATTATTTATTTATTTATTTTTAATATTTTTTTATAAATATAAAAAATATGAGAGAGAGAGAGAGCGAAATAGAGATGGAGTTTTTATATATCAAAATTTAAATAGGCTTATTATCACATTCCTATATTTGGTTGTATTTTTTATTGTACATAATTAAATTTATATTAAATATTTTTATTTATATATTTTAATAATAAATTTGTATTCTTATATTTTTATTTTAGTTTGAATAATTATTTTACAATTTTTTTAAAAAATATTTATTTATTATTAAATAATATTATTTTTATTTATATATTTTTATTTTTTTATTATTTAGTTAATAATTAATTTTTTTAATAAAATTTATTAAAAAATAAAAAAATGAAATAACTCTTATACATTAAAAACTAATCAGGCCTAATACGGCCTCCCTAAGCCGTATTAAGTTATCCATCATTATAACGTATAAGGGAGGTTTGATGGATAATGTTATACAATACGTTAATTGCACCAAACAACGGATAAGATCATAACGTATTGTATAACCTTATCCTATCATGCCTAATACAACGTGTCAAACACCCCCTATAATAATATCAAGGTCTTTTCATATACTAGGTGGAGAAGCTTTGAATAAATATGTACTCAAGTACTCAACAAATATAAGGTTGTATTTAATATAATGTGCAATTAAAAATTTACATTATACGAAAATAAATGTAATAAGTTAACGGTAACTATTAGTCATATGTATTTATAACAGTTAAAAATTGTAATAAGGGCATATTTGGCTACTTAAATCTTCAAAAAATAATGATATTTAATAATAAAATTTAAAATAAATTATTTGATGACCAATACTAAAATAAATTTTGTAAATACAATAGACATTACACTAAATAATATTGTTTGATATGAACAAATCATATTGATTTTAATTAATATAATACAAATGATAAAAATTTTGTTGTATTATTATTTAATTCTATTTATATTTAATTAAATAATAAATTTATTAAAATAATTTTATTAATACAATGCTTTTATTATAATATATAGTCTTCTTTACTAATAACCATTTTATGAAATAAAATTATATATAGATACTAATACTAATATTGGCAATCGAACAATAAGCTAGAGTTAGAGAAGACATTTCAACATGCAATACTAAGATAATATCTATTTAAGCCAATTGGTGATATAATGAAACAAATTATTTATATTTGTTAGCATGAATATTTTATTATAAACAATTATATTTTGTATTACCAAGAGTGATATCAACACAAAGGTTGAAAATTTTTGTAGTTGAAAATGATGAAAAGTATAATAATTACAAAAAAAATGTTGTTTATAACAAATTACTTAATATGAACTTCCGCAATGTAATTACTTTTAAAGTTTTGATCTATTTCATTATTTAAAATAATTTAAAATTTTCATATTTTCTTACCATGTATAACTTTTAAACGTTGTGATAACTTTTTTTTAAAAAAAGTATTTTTGTTAAAAAATTTATAAAAAATATAAATAAACATGTACAACGCACAATTACTTTCGGTTTTTACTATAACAGTCTTAAACTAAAGTTCTAATTTCTTTCTTCAAGAATGGGGCAACCTATAATTAGCACAGACGCAATTTGCTCAGCAGCTAAAGAAACCTCTCCCTAACGCTAGACAAACCAAAACTAATTATTTCATTTGAGGAAATATTCTTCCTCAAAGAGTGAGTAAACTGATCAGTATACAATCAAAGCATTTGGAGAGAGAAAGTTTTAAATTTCTCAAATTGAGATAAAAAGATTAATGACTCCCCCCTATTGCTTTTCTCTAATATTCTTTCCATCATTGAATCTTAATAATCTTCCAACTGCAGTTAGTGCTAGTTGATAGTTGGTCCATAATTTGGTGGAGGAAGTGTTCTGGTGAACTTGACCAATTTACCTCTTCAGTGATCATATACCTCATCCACGTTAAGATTAATAAATTCATCATAAATATACAACCTTGCCCTCAATAATTATTATAGCCAATATTTTAACTATACATTACATACATTTTCTTCTACGGTTAAGCCATCTTATATTTGTATCAGCAAAATATGAGTTGTTATCTGAACATATATTGAACATCATAAAAGACAATTAATAAGTACAAGAAAGAATTGGATCCACAATAATATATACCTATCACTAATTATATTGTAATTAATGATGTCTTCATAAAAGATGTCTAAGTGACCAAAAAAAAAATGTCTGAAAATTAAGCACAAATAATATTTCCAGTAAAATATATATATCTATAGCAACCATGTGCTGTTGATACTGTGGGTCTATACTCTTTTACATACACAAATAAAGTGGTTTGCTTCTACGCTCATTATTTGTTCAGGGTTAATATGCATGTCAGTCTCAAGTCCATGTGCAGGGATGCCAATTTAGCAGCACATTGTATTTGGATGCCATGCAATGAGAGGAACAGAACAAAGATTAAAAGAGGAAGAATAATTTTCCTTATTTTTGGATTTAATAATATATAAGAGAAACGAATTTAAAGAGAATTGTTTCTTTTTATTTCTTTCAAATACTAAATTTTTGTTCTTTTTTTATGTGCACAATTAATCAAAGACTATAATAATTAAGAAGCAATGAAGAAAAATAAATTTCATCAGTTAAAAATATTTTATGTATCATTTTATTCTTATAATTATTCAGCTCTAAATAAGATAACAAATTTCTATGATGCTGCTTTTATTAATTTTTCAAACAAGATGAAAGATAATTTTATTAGTTAAATATGTCTTTCATCCATGAAAAAATATAGTTTTTTTGGTTTTGATTTCTCAAAAACTTTGTTTGGTTTAAGTATATATTTTTTTTTAAAAAATAAATAATCTTTTATAAATTCAAAAATTTATATTTTTAGTCCTTGTCACAAGGTTGTTTTCACTCATTTCTTAAAAATAAAGAACTAAAAAAATTTTAAAGGACTAAAATAAAAAAGAGCTAAATTTTCAACGACAAACCATATTTAAGCCTAATTTTATTTTATTTATTTTTTCTTTTAACTTATACTTTCCGATTTCATTTTATTTTATCAATTAAAAATCAAACACTAAAATTCTATGAAAAAATCAACATTCTTTGATATTTTTTTTGGGTTTAATTTGTATGCACGACACTGTCATCCATTCATATGTTGCCGCAAAAACAAACATGTATGACCTTCACTTCTATTATTTCAAAAACTATGCAAATAAAAAAATGTGATTGAATAATAATATAAAATAATTTTATACTATCAATATGTACAAATTAAATTCATATTTTTTAAAAAATATCTTATTTAGAAACATCAAAATATCAGTCCAAGTGAAAATTATAAGGAAAATTATTTACTCAAATCACAATTTGAAAATTTCCAAACATGTGATAAGTAAAAAAAATTAATTTTAATGCAATATCAATATAAAAAATTTTACATTAATATTTAATTATATATTTTATTTTTAATATTTTTAAAATAATAAATAATTGAATTAAATATTTCTATTGATATGACAATACCTATAATTTAATATTTATATAAAGCTTTTTGTCGCTACAAGTGTATCAAAAATTAAATTCTCAGCAAAAATAGATTTTCTCCCGTGATCTTGTTACATGCTCTCTCACATGCCAATTCAAGCAAGGATTAAAATTTGCACGTAACAATGTCATCATGAAAATTTTGACGCTCGAGATTGATTCATGCTAAGCAATTAGTTTGATTTGGACATGCAAATTCTTACATATCGGACAACACATGAAGAACACGTCAATAAAAAAGACAAGACATGAAGAAGCGCGTGATGTCGTCACACTTCAACGGACAGCGACCTACGTGTCTGCTCCCCGCGGCGACCATACATCATCTTTATGACACGTGTACGGAGACAAAGCAACCTCGGTAACGTTAACACGGGAACGCTGCACCTGCATGCTGCATCAGCACCAGCGTTCAGCTCCGAAGCTTCACCCTCAACGTGTCGCCTCCTGATTGGTCCTTTTTCGCGAATCACGAGAACGCGAAGCTTCATCTGTTCGTTCATGTAGTACCTCCACCAATGGGAATATATATATATAGCAAATAATCTGCATACTGCATAGTACTCATCTAATAATAAAAAATAAAAAAACTATCATGTCATTTTATTTTTAAATTCAAGTTCACGTAATTATTTATGAATTTAATTTTAATAAATTATCAATATAAAAAAAATTTATATAAATATTTAATTATATATTAATATATTAGTAAAAATATTTTATTAATTATTTATTATCTTAAAAATTTTATAAATATATATATAATTTAATGACTCTTTTATGCACATACTATATTAAAATTAGTTTTATTATCTATTATAATTTTATAATGTTCTTAATATTTTTTTATTAAATGATAATATAAAAATATTTTATATTATCAATACATGAAATTATGTTAAAAAATCAATTATTTTTCCCTCTTAGTTTTGTTTTTAAGATATTTATATTTAAATGAAACGAGAAATCAAGTTTGTCTTTTGCATCCTTTGTATGTTAACTAATAAATAAGTTATTCAACTGACTTAAAACACGGTTTCCAGGGTGGCAAATTAGGTGATTAGTATGTGACTAGATAGAACTTTGCTAAGAATAATAGAATATACCTCATTTGGTGGTTGTTGAAAACCTTCCAGTAGCAGCAATTTTGTACAATTTTAAAACAAAATATCCTTGCCCGTTAACTATAGCTCGATATATATTTTAAAATAGGGACCATCAAGACAGCAACAACTTGGTTGGCCAGCCACCATATAATGATTTAAATAGTTTTTAAACTATTCTTGTTCTTTTTAAATGACTCGTATACTAGTCCTTTTCTCTTCAAACTCGACTTGAAAATTTGACCCCAAAAAAAAATGCACACCTTAAAATTTTTAGAATGTGTTATTTGAGATTATTGTAGGTAGTTAAAATAAATAACAACTTAAATATAGATTTATAAATTTCAAATGTAACTACAGCTCTGAATACGCTAAAATTTGCTAATCATAAATTGTGATGTCAAGTAACATGCGACGTTAAAAAGAATTTAAAATATTTTTATTACAAAAAGATTTTTAGACTTCTAGATTTTCATTAAAATATATAAGGCATTTTTTTAATTATTAAGGATATGATGCTATTCTTATTAGAAAACTGTGTCAAAACTTGCAATAATTCTTACCTTTAATTTAATGACATTTTGTCTGATTTCTTTTTTTTCAAAAACATAATAATTCATTTTCTTGACCATGTATCAAAATCAAACGGAATTTATTAACGAATTGGCTCATATAATTGATTATTTGTTTATTATAATTATCAGTAAGAGTTAGATGCAGTAATAAATATAGTTATTAAAAAAAAGACCACAAATTAAATTTTAGAGAATGCAATTGTTGAGAAGGCCATAATGTATAATCAATGAAAAGTTTAAATATGGTTATAATCTTTATAAATATAAGTTATTTTTGTTTTAGTGACTTTAAAAATTTTTGTTCTGATTTTGATATTTCTTTTCCTTTCTTTTTGTTTTAGTTACCGTCATTCTAAATTTTAGTTCTTATAAATATTTTAGAATATATGTTTATTTATTATAAATATTAAAAATTTTATTTTTAGCTCTTATAAATATTTTAAATTTTTTTATCTTATAAATATCAAAATTTAATATTAAATCTAAATAGAAAGAACAAAAAAATATATAACAATATAAAAAAAAGACGGAAATAAAAAAAAATTAGATGAGCCAAAATTAAAAAGATTTATATTCATAGAGGCTAATAAAATATTTAAACGTTGGGAATATGGGTGACTCCCAAAGCTAATGTAACAAACAAACAATAAATAAACTAGCTCAACAGAAATCTCCGACTATATATAAGAATTTCTATTAGAAGTGAAGTACAATTTTTAGCAAATTTTACATATAATATTAATGATTAAAAAATTTTAGTATACCGATTTTGGCCTCCAGCATGGCATCATAACAAACAAAAAGATAATAATAAAAAAATTCAGAATAATCATAGGTCACCATCAGGGTCAACAGCACACAAGTTTATAAGAAGCATCTAAGATGGCATTTGGGTTTTCTCAAAGTTCTCATCTAACGTTAAAACCACAACAGTCCCTCTCTCTCTCTCTCTCTCTCTCTCTCAGTCTTCCTTTGTTTCTCTGTCCTATTGTTGTGCTCCTTCTTGTTCTTCTTCATTGCAGCCACAGACCGAAAAACAGAATATCAATAATAAGTCTCAAAACCCTTTAGCAGGTAAATTGAGATGCCGTTGTCAGTTTTCTTTATGCATCATGTTTCTGAGTTATTTCTCTTTTTTTCTTCCCCCTTTTTTATTTGTTATATTTACTCATCATGGGTGTTTCAAAGTTTGAAACTTTATTTGTTTGCCTTCATGTTTGAGCTCAATTTGATTTGTGACACCCCATTCTCTAATTGTTCCTCACTGTTTGATTCATGAGAATACTGTTCACCATAGCATCTGAGCTTCCAAATCACCATGCAATTTCTGGTTTTGTTGAAAATTGTTTTTGTTGTGCATCTCATAAACTCACAAGCTTTTACACTTTCTCTGCCAATCCATTTATGTTTTTATTTGAATGGGATGAGGGAGAGGGTGTTTGCAAAATTTTTTTTTTGGGGGGGGGGTAGTTAATCTCTTTATTATTGCTTTTTTTTTATTTGTTATTCTTTTTAGAAATTTTCGTTTGTTTTAATATATTTCTCTCAATAATTTCTCTATCCCAGTCTAATAGAAGTTTTATTTTATTTTATTTGCTGCCACTTTGCTTATTTTCATTGTTTAAATTCTGGTGTTATGATATTAGTATTATACACAAATGTGTTCATAGTATTACTAATCTAGAAACCATAAATCAAGGATAAAAAAATTTCTTTACTTCTTTATGACAACCATTTTCAACTGTTGTGGTAAGGGCTAGTGACATGTGAAACAAACGTGAAAATGGGTAGACAGAATGGAAGATTAGGAAAGTTAGGTCATGACATGATGGAAAGTGGAGATACATGCATATAGAAAATTTTAGGCCTATTTTCAACCTTGTAGGATTTCCTTTCCTTCTGAAGCTCCATCAAATGCTCTCACTTTTAGAAAATCCACACAGATATGTGAGTGTTTTTTTGTTTGTATATATCTACTTTGCTATAGTTAGAAATCACCGGATTTCGCTTCAAAACAGAATGATGGTCTCACGTATTACTCTTGTCTTGTAGAAGTCTCAGCAGACCAGTGTGTTATTTAATATTGACAGTGCCATTGTTCTTATGTAACCAGCTGATTGATTATTTGAATGAATTCGATTGCTTCCACATAGCGTACTGCTACCTTTGACTTGGATCTGTTCTTTTTTGACACCATATACTTGTATCGATGTTAAATTGTTTTCTGTTTGTTGGTCTTGAATCATTTACTTCTCATATCTCTAGAACCAACATGTAACTCGACTACAAGTACTAGAGGAAACTGTAATTAACGGATTGTGAATTTTCCCTGAAATCAAATCCTGTAAAAATATCATTAAAAGCCACCTAATGCTGTTTTGTTTTGAGATTTGATTTTTGTACCACTTTTCTTAGTTTGGTGTGTATGCATTCAGATTGTTTAAGACTGGCACCTACAAATTAAAAGAAAGTATGTTTATGATAGGACACAACAACATCGTTTGATCCATATACCCGGCTCTATCTAGTGGGAAAAGACATAGAGTGTGTTTGGAATGTTAAAAAAAATGGAAATGATTTGATTTAAAAATCAAATCTTGTGTTTGGGTGTTTTAAAAATAAGAAATGAAGTGATTTCTAATTTTTATGGGGTTTGACTCTTTTGTATTTGAAATCCTTTCAAAATTGAAAGGATTTGATGGGAATTGATTTGATTTTAACATTTAAGTACAAATCAAATCAAATCAATTCTATTCTTAGTTATATCTAATATATTATAAACATAAAAATTGATTTCTAAATTAATTCAAATTCTATTTTTACATAATCATTTCAAACATAAAATTTAATTTAGAAATTAAATCAATTCAAGTCAATTCAATTTAAATCAAATCAATTCCAGAATTTAATCATTCCAAACACTTCTATAGTTCTTGTTGTTTAGTGGATTTAATCATAGCCTCTAGCATCTTATGTTGCTTGCATATACGGAAGTTTTGTATAATTTATTTAGCTGGATTGGCTTGTTTGAGGCTGCCTACTAAATTTGCTTTTTCTTTCAGGTGTGCCTACTAAATTCTGCTGCTAGATAGTTGAAAGTTAACCAGGTGCTTCTTTATTCTTTGATAATTCTACAAGGATTTTAAGAAGTTCATCTGCGTAAGTATTCTCTAGTGTCATTACAAAAACCAGGGAATGCTGAAAGATGTGCTTGCAATTAAAAAATTCCTTCTCTGAGGTTAATGAGGTTTTAGCTCCATCTGAGCTAGCCTTGTTCATCCTTGATGAGATTGGATGTTTAGTCCACTGCCAATGTCTATTTTGTGCTCATGTGCCTGAGGTGGCCAGAAATCTAGCCAGTTGTATGATGCCAAAACTTGAAGCTTGTGAAGATGGTTGACCTTTGAACGTTGTCTGAATCGTTTACCCATTTGGTCACTTAAGTACCTGTACGGCTATATTTGGTATATTATACTATTAATAGTAGCATTTGTGGTATCAAAAAGTTTTACCAGAAATGGAAAAGAAAGGAAGTGTGCTTATGCAACGTTACGAACTAGGGAAATTATTAGGCCAAGGAACCTTTGCAAAGGTCTACCATGCTAGGAACCTTGTAACTGGCATGAGCGTGGCCATCAAGGTAATTGATAAAGAAAAAATATTGAAAGTTGGGATGATTGATCAGATTAAGCTTGAAATTTCAGTGATGAGACTAGTTAGACATCCACATGTGGTTGAGCTTTATGAGGTAATGGCCAGTAAAACTAAAATCTACTTTGTGATGGAGTATGCAAAAGGTGGTGAGCTCTTCAACAAGATAGCCAAAGGAAAGCTCAAAGAGGATGTTGCCAGGAGATATTTTCAGCAACTGATTTGTGCAGTTGACTACTGCCACAGCAGGGGTGTGTGCCATCGAGATTTAAAACCCGAAAATCTACTATTGGATGAAAATGAGAATTTGAAGGTTTCAGACTTTGGATTGAGTACCCTTGCTGAATCTAAGTGCCAAGATGGATTACTTCATACTACATGTGGTACACCTGCCTATGTTGCTCCCGAAGTGATAAACAGAAAGGGCTATGATGGGGCCAAAGCTGATATATGGTCATGTGGGGTAATCCTGTATGCTCTATTGGCTGGTTATCTTCCATTCCAGGATAAAAATCTGATGGAGATGTACAGGAAGATTGGTAGGGGGGAATTCAAATTTCCTAAATGGTTTGCACCTGATGTTCGCCGATTGTTGTCCAGAATCTTGGATCCAAACCCAAAGACCAGGATATCAATGGCCAAAATTATGGAAAGTTCTTGGTTTAAAAAGGGGTTAGAGAAGCCTGTTATTGCTGGGACCGAAAACGAAGAACTATCTCCTCTGGATGCTGATGGCGTGTTTGACGTGTGTGAGAATGCTGGTCCTATTGCAGAGTCCAAGCAAGAGCTGGCAAAACCTTTTAATCTAAATGCTTTTGACATCATCTCCTTGTCATCAGGTTTTGACTTATCTGGTTTGTTTGAGGACACTGAGCATAAGAAAGAGGTGCGGTTTACATCTAACAAGCCTGCCTCGACCATAATCTCTAAGTTGGAAGAGATTTGTAAGCGCTTTCGATTAAAAGTGAAGAAGATAGATGGAGGTTTGTTCAAGTTGGAAGGTTCCAAGGAAGGCAGGAAAGGGACTTTGGGTATTGATGCCGAGATTTTCGAGATTACCCCACGCTTCCATCTGGTAGAGTTGAAAAAATCGAATGGGGATACAGTGGAATACCAGAAACTTCTGAAACATGACATTAGACCAGCACTCAAGGACATTGTTTGGACATGGCAGGGAGAACAACCACAGCAACCGCAACATGAAGCAGTGCCGGAAGAGCGACAGCATTACCATGCTGCCAGTTAGATGCTCTATTGTGGCAAACTTCTCAATGAATATTGTTTCACTATGTTGTTGTATACTTTGAGCTTCTTTTGTTATTATCTTGGTCAAGTCCTCCTTGTTATTATTTGACAGTAGTCATAGAATAAGGTAGCTAGTTCAATCTTCTCGTGTATGTATATGGATGCTTGAAAGGCTTGTGTAACTAAATTGCAAATTTGACCATTTGGGTCTTTTATTCCTTCTTTCATGATCAGTCTCTACACTCGGTTGGTTTTTATTGCTGAACATTGTATTCAATTGCCATTTGCTGCATTTTGAAGCTTGAAGCTTAAGTGGTTGCATGAGGTGCATGCAGATGCGGTAACTATGATAGCATGGCTTACTAATGCACCATATCAAAGCTTCCCTTTACGTTCCTTTCCTAAGTGAAATTGCTTGGTAATGTCTGTTTGTCTTATATGGGGTTCTTAAATCTCTTCTTCAATATCAACTTGCCTTTGAATTTATTTGGGGCTATTCTCTTTAATACTGTGCTACTATGCATTTATTTGAAAGGGGATTCGGAGATGTAATTGGTACAAAATGAGAAGAAAAAAACGATATCAATTGTTACCTTTTTAGTTTTATTAATAACCGATTAGTGAATTTATGGTTTTTTTTTTTTTTTTGGTATATTATTAGCAGTGATGTTTGAATTTAGAGTTTTATACAAATTATTCAAACCTCTTACTACTAGATTACATCTACTGGGTTGAGTGAGTTTCTGTTAACTACTTGTATTGTGGTTATGCTGTATAACCAGTAATTGATTTAATTGATGTTATTAATTCAAATAATGCTATTAAGTATCAACTTCATAATAAGAGGTTAAGTAATTTAATAAGAATCAATTTGGTTTATTCAACTAGAAGGTGTGTGGCAAGTGTGAATACCACGTCAACAAGCAACTGAGGCCATTCATGATGGGTTTATTTATTTATACTGTTGGGGTGGTGTGTTTAATCCATCAACCTTAATTTTCTCTGAATGAGACAACAGTCAACATATGATAGCAATTAATATAAATTGGTGTCAAGACTACAGTGACATCAAAATTCTGCAAGTTGAATTATATTTGCATAATAATCCATCATAATGGCTTTTATCTCGATGTCACCCTTCAGATGCTAATTCTTCTTTGCGCTGGATGTGGAGATTACATGCTCCTTTTTAAGTATCCTTTATGACTTGGTTGGCCTTGCACAACAGTGGGCTCACGGAGTGCCTAAATGCCCCAGAGACGCCTTTGCATTGCTTGCATGACTGTTTGTGGAATCCACTCCAATTTACTCACTCTCAGTTCTGTTCGTTGGACTTGCTAGGTTGGCTCAAGTTCTTCTCGAGTGGGTCCGATCATATTATTTCTTGTGTGGGTCTTTTGGCAAATTTGGACAGTGAAAAATGACTGTGTGTTTTCAGTGAGTCCATGTTCCTAAGCACATTGTGGTGCGAAAAATAAATTGGATGTTTGATACTTGCTTGTCAGTCTTCGGTGCTGCTCCACCCCCTCGGTCTACTATTTTGGTTTCTTGGGTTCATCCTCCTCCGGGTTTTGTAAAACTTAATGCTGGTGGTAGCTCTCTTGGCAATCCCGGTGTTGCTAGTTTTGGTGGCTTGATTAGAGATGAAGGTGGTGTCTGGATTCTTGGTTTCTCTAGTTATATTCCTTGGGCTGATAATTTGTGTGTTGAGCTTCTTGCTCTTAGATTTGGTTTGCATTTGGCCTGGCAGCATGGCTTTAGGAAAATTGTCTGTGAAGTGTATTGCATGGAGGTTGTTAGGCTGGTGCTTCATGGATTCTTCATCCTTTCATAGGTATGTGGCTATTATTAGAGATATTAAGTCTTTGTTGGCTCGGGATTGACATTGTGTTCTTCATCATGTCTACAGAGAAGGAAAATCAAGCTGCAGATTTTCTTGCTTGGCTTGAGGCTGTGGCGGTTCGTGAAGAGCATGTCTAGGATCGTCCTCCCGTGAGTTTAGAGCACCTCCTTTTTGCTAACATAGCTGGAGTTTCTCACCTAAGATAATTTTTTCTTTTGTTTTAGCTCATGTACAAAAAATAAAAAAAGGGTACAAGGTACGCTACACTGTTCTGGCACCTGGTGCTGATTGTCAATGGAGTACCAAATATACAATTTGCATTATTTTAACCTTATATTTAAGCAATTTATAAACCTCTAGTTCAACCATCTATTGAACAAAGTTTCTCATAAACAGCTTGAAATTAATTATAGCAAAACCAAAACCTCACAAGCCTGACTTTATGATTCAATGGCCAATTTTTCTACCCCAGTCTTTGATCTGGAACTGATGATCCAAAGAAAACAAAAAAGAGCCTTTGATTTGAAACTTGAAAGAAAAGCCGAGCTTTGACATTGTGCCATATAATACACAATAGTGACGTCTTTTCTCGGTTCAACCCACAAATTCTTAGATACAATGGGAGCAACATTGATTATGTAAATTGTCGTTATCTAGTTAAATCATGATTTATTAACACTTCGACAATACTAATCAACTGCTGCATTTAATTTTGTGTTTTGATGGGAAGATGCTCAAGGCTTTACCGTAACAAAACTCCATTTCTTCTCAACAGCATTTTTATGCCAAGATTTTAGGGAAAAAGCTCATCTAAATTGGGTTACATCTAAAGTGAGAAAGCATAGTATACATCTTAGACGAAGTGTATTGTATATATATTCCTTTAAATGATTTAAGGATGGATATTCTTACTATCTTTTTTTCAGAGACAAATTCACTTTAGAAGAGTTTTTTTTTTCCCTCACATATATTCTCTACTGGAGGCAATTCCATTCGAGATAAGATTGGGCATTAATGTGGAATATCTCTTTTTACTGGAATTCAAATCATAGTACACCACATATAGGAGACTAACTCGTTCCATTAGACTCGATCCATGCCAATAAGATTTGGCATAATTGGTAAGGAATAGACTCGAATCTCACAAAGATCCGAGTTCGATTCTTATTGATGATATGAGGAACTCATTGGTAAGTAATTTCATAGGTCCCCTGTAAGTGTTCTCTAAGCTCGAGGGCCGTGCTCTGACCTTGGTGGGATGATCAGTGCCTAACCCACCTAAACTTTTGTCAGCCAAAAGAAAGCAGAGTTTAATCCCTATTTTAGTTATTAATTTTTTTTGGTCCATGAAAATTTAGAATGAGAGGATGGAGCCCCAGTCTAAGGTAGAAAATGTCTACAAATTCAAAGAGCACTTATAGAAAAACTTATATTTATCTCACCTTGAAGGAGATGAATAGGGCATTGAATCTGCGACTTGATAAAGTACTTTGAGACTAATTAATTATTAAATTAGTAATCTTTTGTTAGTTTATTTCAATAATTAATGATTAATATTTTTTTACATATTTTATTTCTTTAAAATATAAATACAATAATTTATGTTTATGTTTAAATTTTAATTAAATTAGAAACGTGATAAAATTTTGACTACTAATTATTAAGAGTATTTTTTTTATCTGCTAATTATTTAGAGTATTGATACTGTCGTAAAAATTAGAGATATTAATAAAATCTCTATAAAATTGTTTTCTTTGTTAAAATGTGTGCAGTCACATGAATCAAAATGAAAATTAATTCTCAAGTAGTAAACAAATTTAAGCAATTAAGTAGCATTTCCAATGTTAAGGACATTAAATCCCAAAAAACACTAGTTTTATTGACAAAAATATGGGCATACTCAGGCAAATACAAGAAAAAGGGATAAACTATAACCTAGCTTTTTAAGTCCCGTTTGATTGTTACCATGATAATTGTAATTGATTGTTTTGTGAGAAATACAAACCTAGTTTTGATACCTGACATACGTCAAAAGAGAGGTAAAAAAAATGGGGAAGAGAGAGCTGAACTAAAATATCCAAAGATGCCTAAATAGATTGCACAGCAAAGCTAGCATAGCTAGTGAGAGTTTAGGCCTCCGTAGGTAGGTGCACTCGGGGGTAAGAGATCGCGCCCCCTCTTTCTTTTTTTAGGATGAAAGTAGAGATGGTAAAATGGGTTTGTCTGCCAAATTTATTAAAAATAATAGATTGGATTGACATATTTGATCCGTAAAAATTTTTCAATTTATCTAATCTGTGGGTTTTGGTAGGGCGGGGCGGGGCGAGTTGGTCCGCCGAGCCAAACTTGTCACTTTGTTTTTTAAGTCCAAGAATATTTTTAAAAATAAATTTTATATTTTTATTATAAATTATATTATTATTATTATATTTTTATTAATTTAAAAACTTTATATTATAGATTTTATATTATAAATTTATAGTTAATTATTATTTATAAACTTATTTATATTCTTAACTAGTTTGTTATATTTATATTTGAGTTAAATTTAGATATAAATTATGTAATTTAATTATTTTATTTTATTTTATTTAAATAAATTTTTTATTTAATATATTTTTCTAATTTTTAAAATAATTTAATTTATAAAAAATATTAAAATAAATTTATTTATTTTTTTTATTTTTTTGGTGGGTTGATCCTTAAAAGGGACATACTAAAATATTGAGTCCACCCCATTTTTGGCGGATTTTTAACATATTGGGACGGGACTGCCTACTTTATCATATCTAGATGAGAGAGTGTTTGTGAGTTGACAAAAAAGATTAAAAAACTAAGAAGAAGAAAAAGAAGAAGAAGAAGAAAAGGACACAGGGACTTGAGAAGCTAAACAGCCTAAACTTATGAGAAATAGAAGGATTCTTCAAATTATATGGGTTGTCTGAAAAAAAAGAAATTAATGAAAACTGAGACTGTTAAGGAAGCAAAGTAGCAAACCAGCTTCAGTGCATTACTTGGTGACAGGTGGTGCGACTTGTGTTGCGGTGATCCAAGGAAAGAGACAAAAAGTATGGAGGATGAGAAAGGAGCATCAGTGTTAAAAAAATTATACTCATCAGTTGTTTTTAGAACTATGTTTATGTTGAACTTTGTTACAAATATTTACATAATCATTAATCAATCCAAAACTCAAATAAAATAACAGGGTCATCTCAACGCGGGCCATGGCAAAAATTTATTAAATTTTCATGACATAGATTAATGTGTTATTCAACACTATATAGTGGAGTTTATAAAAATGACATAAACATACGATCATTTTCTTTTATGAATCAAAGGATTTAACTAAGTTGCATCGGAATAGAATCAAAATCTTGAAACATACCACTCAAAAAAAAAAAAAAATTATCTCAGTGTTAGTGTCAAAGTTTTATGTGAATTTAGGATATCATAATAATATGCTTACTAATTTTTATATTCACAGTTAATTTTTATTATTTGCTTTTTTGCAGTATTTTTAGCATTCTTTTAAATATTTTTAAAACCATTTGTTTTAATTTTAATCATTAGTTCAAAATTTACTAAATTTTTTTATTGATTTAATTCAAGTCGAGTAAATTATTAATTTTATTATTTATCATACTTGAATTTAAAATACCATTAAAAAAGAATAATTACGAAAACCTTATTATTATCTTTTAAATTATAGAAATTAATTTCTATATATTAAAAGTATAAATTTAATAGTATTGATCAATAAAATTTTTTAAAAAATAATAAATTATAATAAATAATTATTATTATGAATAGTTAATTATTTTAATTTTTTTTCCAAATTTTATTGACTGTCGGTAGATAAAAATTAAATCCTAAAAATTATGGTGTATGCAGTGTAAGAAGTGTTATGCTTCGATTGGCAATGACAGTATGACCACGGGCATTGCCAGTTTCCTATATTTCCAATATTCCCATTACACCCTTGGCACATGCAGCACTTCTAGGTTAAAATTAAGGGCAATTTAGACACATACAAATATAGTGAGTGGGTAGCTGGCAAATCAGCCCTTCTCTCTCTCTCTCTCTCTCCATAAGCAACCAGATCCCCCATTTGTTCTCATAACCCATTTTCTCTCTCTCAAACCCTAAACTCTCACCTCTTTTTAAGCCCTCGCATACAAATTCTCACACCAATTCCTTCCCGCTCTTTCCACTCTCCCCACACTTCTTCTTCTTCTTACACAATTCAATCCATTTCTATTCAATTCATCTCAACAATCTCTCGTACCCCTTCAAAAAAAAAATCTAAATTCGAAAAATCTAATTTTTCCCATCAGAACAAACAAAGGTGTGATTCAATATCATTAACAATCTCATAGTCAATAAATCTTTGGAACCGCTGGATCTAGTTAGTCATACACAAAATTCCACCCCCCAATTTCTTTGTTTAATTTCAATATGATTGTGGGGAAAAAGAAAAAGTTTCTCGACTTATATATATATATATATATATATATATATATATATATATATATATATATATATATATATATGTTGTTGTTCCCTAAAAATAATTTTGGTACTTTAACTGTTTAACAATCTTTGTTGGGGCTTTATTTGGATGGAACCATATGAGATCTGGGTTCTTTTCAAAAAAAGTTTTTTTTTCCCCTTCACCTATGAAAAATTCTCTTTTTTTGTGAGAAAAAGTAAAGGTTATGGTACTGATAACTGTGGTAAATGGTGGTTTTTGTAGCTTTGTGCCAGTGGGGTGTGTGGCTGGTTTCGAAGAACAGTGTATAGAATAAAGTTAAAGTAGGATTCATGGCTGAACAAGGATTGGAAGGGAGCCAACCTGTGGATCTAAAGAAGCACCCTTCTGGGATTGTGCCTACCCTTCAGTGAGTATCATTTCTCTGAAAAATCGAATGCTTCATTCAAGATTACGGTGCCCCGCCTGGTTGATAGCAATTGCAAGCATGAGATGAATAACCGTGATGTGTGTTTTGGTTGCTTCAAATGAGTGATACTGAGAGTTTGAGTTGTGGTGTGGGTTTGCTCTTTTGTAGTAAATAAGTGACCTGATATTGTTATCCAAATACAAGTGATCACCCCCATGAATTATAATTGATAATGCAACAAGCAAATGACAGTAGAAGTAACATTTTGTGAGATGGGCTGATGTAATTGTTAACCAAATTCAGCTAGTGGTTTTATGCGGGGAAAATCTGGTGGGCTCGCTGGTATTTTGGCTAAAGATCCCTGTGTGTATGTCTGTTTTTTCCTGAGATGAATTTAAAATATATGCTCGATATGTTTTTTATGGAAATGTTATGACAGTATCAGTTAAACTGGATAACCTTTGCTGATATTTGCATTGGAGTATCTAATAATGTGTACTACTTGTACTGTCAGAAATATTGTGTCAACAGTCAATTTGGACTGTAAGTTGGAGCTTAAATCAATTGCGCTTCAAGCTCGTAATGCAGAGTACAACCCCAAGGCAAGTTTCTTTTGGCTGGTAGTGAATTCCATCCAGATACTATATGTGCTTGTGCTTGCACATTGCATTGCTTTTTGCATCAAAAGTATGATGAAGGTTCACTTAATTTTATTCAGTTGTGGAGTTTTATCTCACTTTTCAAAAATTGCAGGATTTCTGTCTAGTCCAATGAAGCCTGTTTGATCTAAGATTTTATATCAATATCACTATTAAAATTGAGTGAGTCTGACTCAATCCCAAAAGCTAACTCGTGGAGGGAAAGTTGTCCAAGTGCTTATAAAGGTTATCTAGGCAATATCCTTAAGTAATGTAGGACTCTAACACACCCCCTTCACGCCCAGGACTGGATATCTGTAGTGTGAAGTTTGCAAGACTAGACATCTGTGGGTGACCCAATAACAATCATAAGATAGGCTCTGATACCATATTAAAATTAAGTGAGCTTAACTCAACCCCAAAAGCTAGTTCATTGGGGGAGGATTACCAAAGTACTTATAAAGGCTATGTAAGCCATATCCTTAAGCGATGTGAAACTGTTAACAATCACTATTGATGTCAACTACTTATCTGCTACCCTTGTGTTTTTCGAAATCAATAATTAACTTACATATTCGAAATGTTGTTATGCTAGTTTGTCATCTACCTGCAGTGCTGATGTTTGTGATTTGAACCTTTGCAGCGTTTTGCTGCTGTAATTATGAGGATCAGGGAACCTAAAACTACTGCACTCATTTTTGCTTCTGGCAAGATGGTATGTTCCTTTCGTTGCAGCTGGTGCTTCTGTTCTGTTTAGTTTGAATTGTATGAATTGCGATAGGTTCATTTGATTCTGCAACCAAGCAATCTGTATCAGAGGAATTGCAATTCTGCTGTGATTCCAACAATACAGTTGAGGGATAGGGAGCCAAATAGCTACCGTCGGGTGATAAACCAAGTGGTGATGACCGTATGTGCCCAGACATGCTATCATGTGCTGCCCACTGCCCAAATGGAGAGAAGCAGTGGACCAGTGATTGGGGCAGGTGGGGGGAAAGTCTTATGTGGTAGACTGGTGGTGAGGATGGTGGGGTAGGTGGGAGGTGGCTCAGACCTGTGGATCTGAGATTGACAGCTGCAGAGGAGAGAAACAAAACAGGCGGCCGAAAAATATAGGGCTCTCTTGCTAGGCTTATATACCATGTTGAGAGAGATAGAGAAAGAATGATGTAGTCATGTAGGAACCCTAGTAATAATGTACATAAAAAAGGAAATAAGGAAACTATTCTATTTTTATAGATAATTTTACAATTACAATTTTATTATGTGAAAATTAAATTTTATGCTATTTTAAAAAATTAATCACGAATCTAATGATTCTCAATACATTCCGATTCATGATTCGAAAAATAGGCCTTCCATTCCGTGGTTTGATTCATGATATGACCACCATGTTTCTGTTATAGAGTCCATTTTATTATTGTTTTTATCGTTTGTCTCGAACAAAATGTAGGTGAAGTTGTATCTTAATTTGTAGTTGTTTGGTTCTGTTTTTGAACTCCCATTATGTATCCCGTGTTTTGGTTACTATGCTCTTCTCTTTTCTTGCTTTTTATTTAAAGGATTCTAGTTTCTCTTGCAAAACAAATTAATTTATCATGTTGCTTGTAATTGGCTTCTATTTTTTGTTTTTCTAAATTTAATTGGCTTGGTTAGGTTTGTACTGGAGCTAAGAGTGAGCAACAGTCTAAATTGGCGGCAAGGAAGGTATGTTAATGTTGGGTACATTTGTTTGTTTGTTTGTTTTATTTTTTTCACAAGAAAAGTACTTTTTTCATTAAAAGAAAAGTACTTCTGAAGTTTGTGTAGTTTGTTTGGATAAGCTTTTAGGAAAAAAAAAATAGAATCAGAAAATAATTATTTTTATTATTTTTATAAGTATATACAATGCTATTTCTACTTCTGCTTCTAATTTTTTTATCTTAAAATTACTTTTCTTTTAAGTTTATCCAAACGCATCTATTCATTTCTTTCTTGTAAGCTCGTTCACCCTGTATATTATTAAAGTTTCTCAAGTTTGGGTTCATTAGATTGGGGAACCTTGTCATTAATGGTAGCTTGGTTTTGAACCTATTCACAGTGTATTTTGAAGAAAAGCATGCTCCTTAAGCCAATGGAGGAGAGGATAGATGGTTTTATTGTTCAATTTTTCATCTTCCCATATATATGAGCATGATCCACATATTACTTTCTTCAACTGGGATTAGGAAAGAAATTTTATTTTTTAAAATATACAGTATTTTCTAACTTGTTTTCTCATTCTTTAGTATGCTAGAATTATCCAAAAATTGGGTTTCCCAGCCAAATTTAAGGTACTACTTTTACCCTTTCTTGTTATCTTTGCATAAATATTGCTTGATCATTGATTAATTCCTTTTGTTTTGTGCTTTAGGATTTCAAGATTCAGAATATTGTTGGCTCTTGTGACGTCAAGTTCCCCATACGGCTTGAGGGTCTTGCATATTCCCATGGAGCTTTCTCAAGTGTAAGTGCTGAAATGTAGCTGTTGTGGAACATGGGTTTATTCTGTAGGACGTAATCCATGACTTGATGAATCAGTTTGTTTCTTTAAAAGGATTCTTAGGGCCTGTTTAGGCTTCCATTAATTTCTATACAAAAATAATAATCATTCTGCATTCCACAATTATTGTTAGGAATTCACATCTCAGTGTTTGGTGTCATATTACATAATTTGTGCGTGTGTTTCCCTGAATTATATAGCTGATGTCAAATATTCTACTGTAAAACTTATTTCATAAGCGATACCACGGGTAAACTATGGAAAACACAGATTTGACTATTGTAGATGCAAAACCATTCCTGATCTCAATGACAGCCAAACAGCTGCAAATTTGGTTTATTATAATATTTATTGAGCATAAATGCAGAATCTGTCTGACCCTGTGATATGCATTGTTAAAACATACTTTGCAGATACTTATGTTAAATGGTTTTAAAATTTTAAAATTACTGGAAGAAATTATTGGGGAGTATTCTCAGTTATGATGCTTCTTCTGTGATAAAAGAAGTCTAGATGCAAAGGGACATCTTCATTGTGTCTCTATGCATGTGTAGTTGGTTTCCTAGTTTCTTTCTATATACATAGGAATGATGGATATATGTTGAACTTGCATTTTTTCTGGTGGTAGTATGAACCAGAGCTTTTTCCGGGACTAATCTATCGTATGAAGCAACCCAAGATAGTCTTGCTTATATTTGTCTCTGGGAAAATTGTTCTAACGGGAGCCAAGGTAAATGGTCATGAGATTCCCTTGAAAATTTTTTATTACCATTTCGCTGGTTCATTGAATTAATGGTGTTTTCATTTCCATTTCTTTAGGTGAGAGATGAGACTTACACAGCCTTTGAGAACATATATCCTGTGCTCACTGAGTTCAGGAAAAATCAACAGTGGTATGGAAATGGCTCTATTCAATTACCTTTTTGATTGGTATTGGATGTTCATGTTGTAATCACTGGACTAGGACTACAATTAGTCAACATCATTGTGTCTACTTTTAATTTATTTTTCTTCCATCGGCCATGAGATAATAATTGCATTAGATGTAGGCCTGGAATTCTCCTAATCGAAACGTTATCCTTCAATTTAGGTTTTGTTCGAGGTTGTATATTTGTAGAAGTGCTAATGTATCACATTTTCTTGGTGTTGTGTTGGTGACTGTGACTGGAATTTGAACTTCATTAAATACATCTTGTGAGCTCTGATGTCTTAATTGTAATTTTGCTATTAATGGCAGATTATTGTCAAAGGGCAGGAGCAAGGTTTTCTGGCAGAGATGTGGATCAAGGGCTTGATTGAACTGTAAATATTAAGACAGTAGATATATGAAGTGAGATAAACTAAGACAGCTAGCTGTTTTTGTTATGCCACTTTTTCAATGGGTCTTCATGTAGTAAAGTGAAGCAAATTGTGTCTTGAATTGACATTTGTTTTTTTTGAAAAAAAAAAATGATTTAATAGAAGAGGGGGAAAAAAAGTGGAAGAGCTTGATGAAAAACATTGAGTCCTTTTACTGTTGGCCATAGGCCATATTGTGAAGTTCTAAGCTTGTTATATGGCATGGTTCCCAAGGTTCTAAGCTTGTCAATAAATCATGATCTGACTGCTGGATGTTTTGAACAATGAATCAAAGCTTTGAAGCCGTCAAAATTACATATTTTTGCAGAATTGAGTTAGCCCTGCTCTAGGTCGGTTACTTGGCATTTGTTCAATGTTGGGATAGAAGTACATGATGTATTAACTAGTAAGCAAATCTCTGTGTTAACTGTGTTACTATAATGTAAATCATTAATATTTTTCAATAAACTGGAAAGTATAATAAGTGCTTTGTTAGAACTACTTGAAGTATTAAATAGTAGGTGCATTCTATGGTGCACCAGGCTAAATATGGTGCACCATATATCAAGTGAATCCGATGGTGTGGATTGGGGATTAATGCATACAGCCTTTCATCAGCAATCCACCTTAGTATTGCTCATACACTTATCTGCCGAAGTTCCTGAGATTGCCATCATCATTTTCGTCACCAATGGCACCATTCACCGTCCCTACCACAATTCTCAATCTCCATATACAAATTCATTTTTTTTTTGTTTCATTAATCGTTCTCATAATCCTTTTTTTGCCCCTTTTTTCTGTTATGGGAAGTATTTGCAGAGAAAGGTGCTAGCCAAGAATAACATTGGCTACTCAACAGCAATCTCATCTACAACGCACACTATTGTGTTGTCTCATGATATGTCCCTTCTCTCTCTCTCTCTCTCTCTCTGTGCATCCCCCCTTTGTGTGTACCGTACACAGAAGAAGCTACACAAAACACATAATTTATGAACAAAAATATTTGGATTCATTCATATGTGAAACAAAAAAAGATGGAAAATTGGAGTAAATGGGTATTAGATCTCCAGCTAAAATGACCAACCCATTATTGTTTGAGCTTCCAGGTCTTGTTTTCTTTGATTTTTAATAATTCTAGGTTTCTAGGATTTAGTTGATCAGAGTGGCAGCGGTGGTAGTCACCAGTCAACAAAGAAGAGTGTATGAGAGATGTTATATGTATGGAGAATGAGTATTGTGATAGCGGCAGTGAAAAGTACTTTTGATGACTAAAATGGCAGTGACGGTTTCAGGAGCTTCAACATACAAGCGAGTGAATAAGCAGTGTTAGAGTGGATTGATGGTGTATGCATGCACAACTAATCCTCACCATAAATTCACTTGGTGTGTGATGCACCATACCTAGCCTGGTGCACCGCAGAACGCATGTAAATAGTAACCAAAATCTGTTAGCATTACTGTAAGTATGTAACTTAAATCATTAATATTTTTTAAAATATTGGAAAATATAGTAAGGTTTGAATTCTCAAGAAAAATACTAAACAATCAGAATTTTATTGATAGAATTTTTGTTAGAATGATATGATATTATTTTTAACTGTTATAGACAAATAAGTAGTTTTTATTCTTATGACTCATCTAACTATCCTCTTAAACCTTGACAAATTGTTACAATAATTTATCAAATAATTTTAGTTATGTAGTATTATTCAATTATAGAACACAGGCAAAGACATAATTTCTGTGCTCTTGAAAACTGTTTGATCTTCAACATTTTTCGACTCTTTCGTACATGCTGAAAGTAATTTACTAATGTAAAGTCTATTTCTTCCGCGGTTTATTTGTCAATGTTAATGTCAAATCTTGATTTTGACTTTGTACCTAAGACATAAATCTTGCCCAGGGTGCTCCTCAACCTGTATTGAATCACTATTTGCGATAATACTCTTTCTACATTGAGCTTGCTAGCCTAGCTCGAAAGCTCAAGGATAGCATCTTCATGACGAATTCCAAAACGTTATGCTTGTTACGAAGTGGCAACTACCGTTAACCTCTCCCCGTTAGAATAACTCTGATTATTAACAAGATTTTCGCTTATAGGTTTAATACTAAATTACATGAGAATTGTGTCAAACCGACCTTAGCTCAGTTGGTAGAGCGGAGGACTGTAGTTGGAAACGACAGATATCCTTAGGTCGCTGGTTCGAATCCGGCAGGTCGGATATTATTATTTTTTTCCTTTGTTTTATTTTGCCTTCTTCTTATTCCATTGTCATGCTAGTTGCACAAATTTCAAAAAACAACGCGTCCAAAATCATGTTCTGCATTGAACCAAATCAGTTTAAAGTGTTATCTTCCCACCAATCCTTTTTCATGTAAGCTCAAAGACACGTTTGAAATCATTTTCTATGATATTGTTTTTGTGCATCGCCAGACTCGTGGTGCAAGAACACTTATTTTGATCCACTTTTGCTCGATTTAAAAAATGC
The DNA here is from genome assembly GCA_031439585.1 of Pterocarpus macrocarpus. Taxonomy (NCBI): domain Eukaryota; kingdom Viridiplantae; phylum Streptophyta; class Magnoliopsida; order Fabales; family Fabaceae; genus Pterocarpus; species Pterocarpus macrocarpus. The sequence goes on from CM062515.1 coordinate 63,981,037, forward strand.
AATATGCAGAAAATAACCATATTGTCAATGTATGAAGAAATCCATACAGAGAACAGAATTACGGATCTCTTGAACATAGAGCTGTACCTGCAGCAAGGTTGCAGTCTATTATGACCACAATTTTCTCTCTTTTTTCTTGTTTTTCAATTATAAAATCTTAGTATAACTTTTGGATAATGATAGAGTCTGACAACTTGCCGCATTGGTATAATATCCCGCTCTTTCGCCAAATCATTAGGACCAAATTCAGGCTGCATTTACGATTGGACCATTTTCTTCATAGAAATTTTGGACGCGTATAAATAAGCATAGTTTAGTTTGAACCCTTTTTCGACAATCCTTTTCCACTTATCTGCTAACACATAGTTAACATGAGGATCAAAGGATTCAAACTCCCAAAAGCAAGAGGGTAAAGACAAAAGAACCCATACTGGTAAGTCATATAAAACTGGGTCAGATCACGCTGAACTTTGTGCACAATGCGATACGGTGGTCGATTCTTAAATAGTGAGAAACAGAAACAGGAATATATTTCTTCATTAGCAGCGGGTCATGTTAGTATCAGTGCATTCATTTCTCATTAAGAAATCAGGTGCTGCCTAGTTGAAGATCATTGACACACAAGAGGGGAACGTGAAGCACCATTCTCCAAAAGGACAAATAGACGCCAAAATGGGGCCAACCTCTCTTGTTACCTGGCTCAGAAAGGCATGCATCCAACATGTATTCCTATCGACGCTAACGTTATGTAAAACATCAATCTCCCTTCATAAAGAAGAAAGGAAGATACAATGCGTTCAGTATTTCTAAACTCTTCCCCCCAAAGGAGGCTATTTGCCTCTAGAACAGTTTTGTTTATCAAGTCCCTCGTACCCTGTCACTATCCTCTTTTTCTTTTTTAATCAAATGACCAAATTGACTGTACATCTGAGGAGGGATGCATACTGCCATTATGGGGCCTTGCAACGGGTGACTTCCCTACACTTTCCATAGAACCATGTACAGGCCATTCCTTCCTGCAAGGTAAACAAGTACCACAAGCCGCATTAAACTACCAAGTAAAAATAACCGAGTTTCTTATTTAGAAAAAGATAATAATAATAAAGCCATAAACAAAAAGAGAAAGGTCAAAACAACAGTTTAAACCGTTTATATTACCACTAAAAATGTATAATTAGAGGAGGAGGAACACAAGTTACAGAATCTAGGAGTAAGAACACATCCAAGAGAATGGGGGTACAGGCATCAAGCCACAAGCAGTGAAAAGGGTCACAAAAAGCAGAGACTTTGCAAGACATGTAGATTTCACCATTATTTCACATAAGGTACAAGGAAAAATTCCCTTTCAGTTTCACTTCCATTATGATTATTTGTCTTGATCAGCAAGTCAACAGTTTATGACAATTTGATGATAACACAACTTTGAGCCAGCCAATCAGCTTTACTCACCACCTCTTAGTTATGCCTATATCTAGTTTCTCTTGCAATGCTCTCTTGTTTTTCCACCACTTAATTAGTGTACATAATTAGTCGAACACTCAAAATATAAAAAACCAGCATCAAAAGCAGTTCATGCTTATTAAAAAGGAGATAAATATACATTTATCCTGCTTGGTAGTGAGATTATAAATCCTATGCTACCCTTTAAAGCCTGTAATGTATAATGAAGAATCAAGATTTGATCCAATCATTTTCCCATAAATTTAAAAAAAAAAAAAATGATCCAATCAGTCCATTCTAAAATGCTGTAGGGCAATATGCGCTGGATTAGCAAGAGTTCAGCCTCTTAAAATTACATTCTGATTGACTGAGTCAAGTTATCAATTAGCAACCCATAACTCCAGAAATAGCCTGCTGACCACAATTAACATAGACAAATGCATGTGCATTGAAATGATTTTTTAAACGAGTCACATATAATGTAAACATTCCATATACGGGGTAAAATATTATAAGTCATTGCATGTAGAAACCACTGAAACCAGAAATTTTCCCCGCAAAGTATCATTACCTTGATAGCGTGATGAATCTCAATAGAGACAGATAGATACAGAACATTCTCACTAACAAGCATGTTATCAATCAATCTTAAGAGCTCCACAATTCGTTTGGGAAAAACTAAATGAGGGGATTGTTTATCACATCTTTTGGCTAAACAAGTTCCATCAATTTTAAAATGTTCTAACAACAACACAGATCCATCTACAGCAGAGATTCCAAATTAGCTATATAACAGAAGCCAAAAAAGAAGTCATACAGTTATTTACTCACTTGGACCAACTGTTAGCCAGAGAACCCTCAAGCATTCGGCTGCTAGCAGATCCGTTTGGACTCCCATATATCATTTCATTCTGAGTAGCACCATCCTGAGCTTTAAGGCCACCTGACAATGGTGGAAAGAAAGCACTCTGTAACCAAGGATCATAGCCACTTGAACCAGTAACAGGGCTGAAGGTCCCGCCACTCTGACCATTAGGAAGAAAAACATTTTGTGGAGAATGGGTACTGGAAATTATGTTATCGTCTTTGTTAAAAAGAGAAGCCATTGTCTTATGAGATGATGGAAGCACAAAGTCATCCTTGTTTGGTACATTTTTTTGCGAGGATAAAAGCCAGCTCCCAGGGCCACCAACCAAACTAAAACCTTCCTGACCAAGTGGTGGGGTACTCCACATCTGCCATGTTCCCTTATCATTTGCCACAGCATTGTCCAAAGGAAGGGCATTATCTTGGGCCTTGGGGGTACTGGGAAACCGATTAGAACAGATATGCTTTTCTCGGGACAATGGAGACTCAATTGGAGATGGCTTATTGACTTCAGAACTGGCAGATATGTTTTTTAAAGAGTGAGGCTTTGCTACTTCCGTGTCTGTCACAAAGCCACTTCCCAAGTCCAACTGAAAATTATCAAGTGACTCAGAAACAGGCCCGAGCAAGGCTACTGGATCTGGAACATAGCAGGGGTCTTCAAAAAGCTCTTGTTCTTCGTGTCTAAAGTTATGTGATGTATTTCCAACAGGAGAGAATAAGGGTTCAATTGCAGGAGAAAAGCCAAGACTACTACTGGTTGATCCATTTGGATAGGTGGAAATATTAAATGGTGATGGAAGACCAAAGTGAATGGGATTATTAAATGATTGTGTAACTGGTGGCTGACCAGATAACTGAGGGCTTTTGATTTCTGCTTGAGTTTTGGAATTTGGTCTACATATTACATTTGAATTTGAGGATTGAGGAACAGATGTGGATCGAGTAAATAACTGCTGCCATGACTTTTTAGGTGTAGTCCATGGCTTTGGTTCTGGGATAACCTGCAGGGAACAGCCATCATGGTAATACTTTTTTCTTTATAGAAAACAAGCTACCTAAGATGATCATAGATAACAAGCAATTAATATTAACCAGATCATCTTACAAACTCATTTATACATCTCAGAATGAAAGTTTAGAATGTGGACTTACAAACTGGCAGTTAGTGAAAAGAGAGACTTTTGAATAGAATGCTAATTTGTAAGTTCCACATAAGATTATAACGAAAAAAGAGTAATTAGTATTCCTACATCAATCAACTTCATCAAAGCCAGCTAAAAGCCTAAAACAATATTAATAAATGGCAAAGAAAAAGGGATAGTAAGCAAGACAACTTACAGAGTGATTGATATTCCTATCATCTCCATTCAAATTGGATTTTGCAGTTGGACGTTCAGGAGGACCTACATCTCTCCTGCTAGCAGCAGTGTGAACATGATCTAAAGAACTGTTAAACTTGTTTTCTTTCACCACAGTGGTAGGAACAGTAGTACCCCTTCCAAAGCCAAATGCCTTTGAAGAAGACAAAATTGTACCCCGCATACGATCAAGGTACCTTGTTCCAGTACTTCCTCGGTTATAATTGTTGTTTGCAACAACATTTTTACTAAGTGCATTGTCTGTACTCTGTCCTTTGCCACTCTCTAACCCAGATTTCTGATGCTCTCTGCGATCAGTTTCACTCTTTTTGTCAAGGTCCTGCCTCCGTTCATTTTCCTTGCCAGCTTTTCTTTCCAGTTCTTCTGCATCAGAATTGCTCTTATTGGACCCCTTGTCTTTCTCTTTTCTTTTTTCCTGACGCTTCTTTTCAGCTTCCTTCCTACTGTCTTTCTCCTTACTGGGTTGTGATGATTTACTGCGATCTTTTTCAGCTTCCACTTTCTCATCCCTCTGTCTCCTACGCTCCTCCACTAACCTTGCGACCTCCTCCCTTTGCTTTCTTTCTTCCTCCTCTAAAAGTTCTTTCTCTAGCCTAGCCTGTCTTTTCTCCTCTGCTTTCCTGCGTGCTCTTTCACCTCTACTCTCGTTGAGGCTTGCACCATTCTCACCACGTTTTGCTAAAAGTGCCCTATGTTCAGCATCAGACGAACATTCTTCTCTTGAACTAATTCTAAAAGCCTTTCTCCAAAGCCATCTAATGCTCAAGAAAAAAGATGTCAAAAGCTTGCAAACAAAAAACAAAATACCAGAATATGACCTCTCTGTCAAACAATGCTCATCTACTCCAAAAAGACCAGCATTCCCATTTGTCCTCCAGTTGCTTGCATTACTCGGAATAGACCCACCAACCCAATTGCCATTCTCCAACCAGTCCTGACTGCACATCCACCCATTTTCAGACCAAACCTTGCTATTTAATATCTTGCCACTTTTCCCAACCAAGTCCTTAACTAAACCAGAATTCGATATCCCCAACCCTGGTGGCACAGGCAAGTCTAAAACCGGTCTCTTCGAAATATGCCCACAATATGAACACATAAACCGACCCCCACCAGGGTTCTGATCCCTATATGGATTCAAGCAGTTGCGGCACCGCCTTGTAGCCGTCTTCCTTAGCTTCTGCATTTCTATGGCCTCAAACCTCTTCCTCTCCCTAAGTCGTGCATTCCTCCGCACCCGCCAAGCCGACAGCTGAGGCATCAAAATCTCATACCAAAAGAGAGTAACCAGCAACACAAAAACACAAGCCAGGCGAGGCGAAGTAATCTCGAACCGAAAAGCTGGTGGCAGGAGCTGAGAAAGCGCCCACAGACCAATCAATGGAATAACCAACCAAGGTAGCATTGTAGCAACCCGGCGAGACCACTTTTGAATCACACACAGTATACACATTATCCTCTAACCCACGCCAATCTTCCCCGTCTCGAATCAAACCCTAGGAACAATCCAATTCCCCCACCCCCCAAAAATAAAAATCAATGCTTTCGAGAAAACCCTAACCCTATCTATCTTTTCCTCCCTTCCTCCAAATCAATATTCAATAGAGTTAGACGCAGAAACTTCAGAACCCTAAAATTTCAAACCCAGGAACACAAAACAACGAAATTTCAGAACCATTCACAGAAAATAAAAAGAAATACCCTATTTCTACAGCTAAGGCATCAATGGTTCGAAACGTGAAAATCGAAATTGAACGAAGAAATTATTAACAGCAGAAAAAAAATTAAAAATAAAAATGGGGAAAACGATTCGGAACTTCAGCTGTGGCGATTGTGGCATCAATCGAAAGCGAAATAGAAGAGGAATCGAGCACTTACGAATTCGGCGTCCATGGCGGAAACGCGTTTTAGAGAGAGAAAAAATCAATGGGAGCGAAATGCGATTGAAGGAGGAGCACCAGGAAACGGGTTCGGAGCTGAGTCGACTCGTCCGATTCGGGTCGGAGCCTCCGTTCGGTGTCGTTTTCTCTTATTTTAGAGAGAGAAAACTGCGTGCGCGAGAAGAGAGAGAAAGAGAGATAAGAAAGAGAGAAAAAGAGAATTGTGAAGAAGAAGAAGAAGAAATATAAACAGAAAACAAATAAACAAAATCAGAATAGAATATGCTTTTGTGTCAGTGGACCGGGTTGGACCGGTGACGGTGAATCGGACCGGTCTTAATCAGGTCCAATATTATGTGTCGTGGATGTGCGCGCAAAGCCAAATTAGAAGTAGAGAAGAGTGTGCCCAGTTAACTGATTTAAGGCTTAAGATGGAAAAGAAAGGGTTTTTATGCTAACTTTGATTTGCTGAATGGTAAGTGGGTGATTAGGGGCTTGTTCAGCTATAAATATTCTTTTAGTTTTATAACGAAGCTTTTATCCAAATAATAATAATAATAATAATAGTATGAGTATCTAATTATATATTATTACATTGGATGAGAGTTTAAAATTTTTATATTTATAGTGTATTAAAATTAATCTCTTATTATTACTCCACAAGAGTATTATTTTATACAATTATTTATTTTTATTTATAAAATTTTTAAGATAATGAATAGCAATATATAATTAAATATCTATGATTAATATAAAATATTTTTATATTAATAATATATTAAAATTAAATTTTATATATTGTTAATGCCTTATTGAATTTCAATTAATATTATTCAAGTTAAATTAATTAATTATAAGAATGAAACTCTAGTAAGGTTGAATATTGATATATCATCTTAATAATCAACCTAAAAATTTTCTTGATTCAAAATATCACTCACAATAACACGAAATATAATTTACATACTATTTAAGGACGTTTCCATAAATGAGAATCGAATTTTGAATTAAAAAGATTTTTAGGCTTACCACTTAAAAGAATTTATCATTTTTCATTGTCATTCGAAAAATGACACATCGTCCTAAAACTTCCCCTAATCACGTGCAAGTGTCAAAGCAGAAACGATATTACCCCATCTTATCCATCTTATTTTGGGTAACTTTATTTTGTTTCGAGGCGTGTAACTTTAGTTTTTAGTTTAAATTATAAAAGCAGCTTTTACAGTAATACATCAGAAATGCCAAATGTGATCGTGGTACATGCCGTAAAGCCTTTTCATATTTGAACAAGTATTAAATACCCTTTACTTATACTTAGATTGACAGAAGATAATAAATGAATCGGAATGAAATAAAATAATATTAAATGTCAATTGTAGATACTTTAAAATAAAATGGAATAATATTGATGAGACTCCAATCCATTCAATTTCATTCTATATAATTATTTATTTTTATTTTGGGTAGAATAAAATAAAATAAAATGAGAATAAATAATTTATAATTTTTACAATTTTATTCTCTTTCACCATATTTCTAAATAATGGAGTAAGAATTTCTCTCTATTCCATCATTTGATATTCAAATAATAATATAAATATTTTATTCTATTTCATTTTATCTCATTTCATTTCATTTTATTCCACTTATTTTTCTTATCCAAAGAAAACTTAAATTTGGTTTAGAATGGAGAGTTTTAGAAGGAAAAAAAATATTTTATTTTCAAATTAAGAGAATTTAAAAATATTTATAGAACTAAGTAAAAGATGAAAGGAAAGTCATAATAATATATGATCTTACTCCTTTCATTTGAAATTTTCTTAAAGTATAAAATATTTACTAATAATATAAATTTCATATATTTTTCTCTTTTTTTTTCCCCTAAAACCCTTCATTCCATTCATAGCCTCACTAGCAGTATGAAAAAGGATACTCCTGTATAAATTACAAATTTATAACAAGACACGATTGTAAGCTTGCTTATGTCAATTAGAATAAATATTTTTGCTATATAAGATAAGAGAGCTCCATCAGTTCATCTTATTTAGAGTAACACTACACAGTTTTAAAAAAGAAAAAGAAATTTTTTACATAAAATAAGGTTTTGTTACATAGAATCAAGTGATATAACCCATTTATCTATCCAAACATCAATATATGGCTTTTTTACTTATATAAAAAAATATTATGTACCTATATATACCGATTTCACATTATTTTTCAAAATGTCCTTTTTTTTTCAATGTTGATAAATCAATTTAGGTTACATCGATTTATCACTGTCACATTTCGTGTTTAAAAACATGAAAATCGATTTAGGTTACATCGATTATTATGCTATTCAAATGAATAGTGCAATGATCGATTTAAGCTCAATCGATTATTGCACTATTCATTTGAATAGTGTAATAATTGATTTGATTTATTTATAATAAAATAAAATTTATAAATTATTTATTTTATTAATTTAGAATTAAAATAAGATAATTAATAATTTTGGTTAATAAATTTTTATAATGATAATTAATTAAAAAATTATAAATAATTTTTTAATTTAATTATTATTAATTTTAATATTTTAGTCTCAATATTATTTTTTATTAAAAAAATTTAGATATTTGAGTTACAATTAAATTAACTTAGGATATATTTATATGATATGAGCACAGAACTGCATAATTCAAGTAATACATTGTTTATTGAAGTGCATAATTTGATTAATGTATAAAATCTTAAACCCTAAACACATGAATTATGTAGCTCTAATTGTTCACACATGAAGATTAAATAATTAGTAAAATTTTAAATGAGTATAACTTTTGACTCGGGGCTCTGATTTGCTATTATTATACCGTTTTGGGAAGCCGTAGATGAGGCCGTTAATGTGGCAATGGCGTAGTCGATTGGCACTATTTTGGTTTTAAAAAATGCTGTTTAAAGGTGTTTTGGCCATTTTTTTATTTTTGTATAAATTTTTTATATAATTTGTATTATTAATTTTTATGTGCTTTTATTATAGCCTAAATTTCTTTATTTGACGATAATATTATCCACATTCCAATAAGAGCTTAATTAAATCTAAGCTCACCACATTAGTTAAGTATATCATTGCCTTCAAAATACTCTAGCTAACTGATTCTCTATCAATATATATGTAACCCTTGTTGTAAAGCAATATTTTAGAGTGTGATGATATACTCTTGGATTGGGACGGCATCTCAGGACGCCACCACTGCTTAAAAAAAGCACTAATCAGTGAACGATCATACTCAAAATTACGAATTTGTGATGCATGTCAAAATTCCATATCGCACAAATATATCCTAAACTAAGTAACTCAAATATCTAAATTTTTTCAATAAAAAGTAATATTGAGACTAAAATATTAAAATTAATAATAATTAAATTAAAAATTTTATTTATAATTTTTTAATTAATTATCATTATAAAAATTTATTAATCAAAATTATTAATTATCTTATTCTAATTTTAAATTAATAAAATAAATAATTTATAAATTTTATTTTATTATAAATAAATCAAATCGATTATTACACTTTTAATCGATTATTGCACTATTCATTTGAATAGTGTAATAATCGATGTAACCCAAATCGATTTTCATGTTTTTAAACTTAAAATCTGTCAGTGATAAATCAATGTAATCTAAATCGATTTATCAATATTGCAAAAAAAAAGGACATTTTGGAAAATAATGTGAAATCGGTGTATATAGATACATAATATTTTTTTTATTTTATATCAGTAAAAAAGCCTCAATATATCATATCATTTTAACAAATAAATTCTAAAAAAAATTGATTTTCAAACATTTTTCTTCCAATTAATAGTAAGTTTGCTATGTATATCTTTGTGTATCTACCTTTCACTGGCAATGGAATGTGATGTAGAAGCTGGTGATATATCTCTTTTATTGCAAGCTAGAGATGATTGGCTTGAATATACAAGACCATATAGGAGCTGAAGGTTGTGCATATATAGACAGGCTCTCAATTATTCCATCCCTCCAAACATCAACTGCGAATATCCTCAATGACCATTGTCTCTTTTTGCGACTATACTAAACTTGGTTTTTGACTACTAATTTGTGTGACTTGCTCATTGGTTCTACTGGCCTCGTTAATATTGATGACCTTGAGAAGGACAAGCATTTTGATTTTGGACCTATTGTTCAAGTGGATAGTAATCTCTAATGGTAAATTGTTTTGCCTTTGAAACTTTTTGTGAATAAGACTCCAAAAGAAAGAATCAACATTATAAAACATGCTTGAAATTGAAAAAATGCTTGGCTTTTGCCTAAGAATTACTCCTTTCTATTGCTTGAAATCTTCAATTTTATCACTTTTTAATGAAGCATATTGATTTATGTGCAATTGTGCATCTACTTCCTTCTAAATGACCATATATCAATAAGTACATAAATTGATGGGCAAAGAAAACTAGTAGCCGTCAATGAATCTGTTTTTGTGAGATTCGAACCAAAGTCTCATCCTATGAAGATAGAGACTAAAGGTGGAAAAATAATTAGAAGTAATCTAGTAATAAGGGATTTGGGTAATATGCATAAACTTAGGGGTTCAAATTTCATTATTACTTAAGAGAAAAAAAAAAATAAAAGATCAAAGATGGGAGAGGAGAAAATCCAATAATGTTGCAAAAAAATATGATATGGAGATGTAGGGATAACAAAGGTTCAACATTATAATGCCATGAGACGAGTTAGTTAAGCTCTTTTAAAATGGGCCATACATAGCATCGGAACTCTATTCATCTGATCTATCTTTTGTCCATAATTTAGTTCAATTCTAAATTTAATTGGTTTTTTGCTAAATTTCATTGTTAGTGTATCATATGTAAATACTTTTATTAAACCTGAAAGAATATCTTGATCCAACAAACCAAAATTTTTGTAACCGAAAAAAAAAAACAAGAGCCAACCAATTGAGATAAATTTGTCTGGTAAGAATTTGTGGACAGAATATTGTTTAGAAAAAAGTATTTTTAAATTTTTTTAAGTAAAAAAGGTAAAAATATAGTTACGCTTAAATTATCTAATGAATTATAATTATAATATATTTTATTAATGAGCAATCTTGGTACGAAAACTTTTTCAATGAATTGAATATGAATACTATTTAACCATGAAATTAAAGGGCTAAAAACAGAAATTATGAGGAGAGAAAAGTGAAAGTAGTTTCTCTACAAGAAATCAATCAATCCTTAGTACATTTTTGTAGTCGTACCAAATACAATTTTCCTTTATTAATTTGAAAAATAAATAAATTATTATTTTCGTTGTTTTAGAAATAAATTCACTTTAAAATAATGTTATTTCCTTATCCCATACTCAAATCTATGAATTCTGTTATTTCTTTTCAAGTATGAGACAAGAAATATTTTAAAAGGAGAGAGATTATTTAGTTTGAAAATGTAAATCTAGGGCATGTTTGGTTTTCATTTTTATTTCTTATTTTTATTTTTATTTTCAACTTTAATTACAAAAATGACAAATTCTTTTTAATATGTTTCTTATTTTTAGAATTTTGTAAAAGAAATAGTAAAAAAAAAAGTGAAAACATTTCCTATTTCACTATTTTCTTTACAAAATTCCAAACAAGAAACACATTGAAAATAAGGTGAAATTTTTATAGGAAAAAAAGTTTACTTTATTCCCCTCAATTGTAGATTATGTGCACTTTAGTTATTATACCAAAAAAAGGGTAATGTGATCCCTTAAACTTTCCTAAATATGCATTTAATCATTTTATTAAGTTTTTGTCAATTATAAATGAAAATAGTACATGTTTAAGAGGGTTAAGGGATAGGGTTGCATTTGCTTTTGTATTTTAGGGATTAAAATGCATATGACTCTAAGATATACATGACCTATAGTTAATGGACAAAACCTTAATAGAATGATTAAAATATATATTCAAAAAAGTTTAAAGATCCTGTTATATATTTTTTTAGTTTAAAAATTAAAATATGCATAACCTATAATTAAAAAGATAAAGTAAAATTTTTCCTTTTTGTATTTAAAATAAAAAATAAAAAATGAAAACAGAAATCAAATAGAACCTAAAAGTGTGCCAAAATAATTTTATTATTATTCTTTTAAGTTTTGTTTGAATGTATCCTAAAAATGTCTATTAAAAATAAAAATAACTATTTTTTATCTTAATTGTTAAAATTACTAAATATTTTTTAAATTTTAAAAATATAAAATATTTATATTTTGTTTAATAATTTATATTTAAATTTTGTAAGGTGTTCTTTAAAACACATGTTAATAAAATCTTACTTTTTTATTTACTTACTTTCTTTTGCTACGTTTAAAGGACATAATAGCGTACAATATTTTGTCCCCGTTCTCTAGTTACTACTTACTATTCAACATACAACAAGAGAAGAGAACAAAACATTGCTAAATTCTACTGGTGTCCAATCAGAAAAGAAAATCACATTCTTGAGAATAAAGCATTCAATGTACAACACCATGTGCATCTGCTCATGCTAGACCTAGAAAATGAATGATGTGACTGATGATGTTTTAGATTATTAAGACGGCTTCCAAAAATTCCATGGAGGCAGAGTTATTGCATGTATAGGGATGTGACATGGAGAAAGAAAAATAAAGCTAATAAGATATTAGACAAGTGATAATCAGCAATTAGTCCCTTATAAGAATGAAAACATAATTTTGAATTATGAAAAATATATTTATTTAAAGGGGAGTAATTATCAATATTTTATCTCCAAAATTATGAGAATAGTATCTTCTACATATTTATGATCAAAGAGAAAGAAAAAATAAAAAGTTAAATTAATTACACTAATATCCTAAAGATTATGCAATATTATATATATTATTCTTCGATTAGTCATACCTATATTAACTTTTTTCCAGAAGTACTTAGTATTATATTTATAAAGATGCTTAGGATCATATTCTATAAAATATAAAGGTATTAAGTATAATATTATCTAAAATTAAGAAAAAATTGGTGTATATTTTTACAAATCATGGAGTTTATATATAATATTATCTAATCTTAAAGAGAATTAGTATAATTTACCTAAAATAAAGTATAATTAATATATAAAATTGTTATATTTTAAAATTAACGTAACACTTTATAACCTCAGAGCTGATTTTAGTGTTGCAAAGAATATAGAACTTTGGTTTTTAATTTTTGTACATCATTTGTACGTAACTCAAATAATTGTTGTGGTGAGAATTTAAATAAAAGTTATAAGTACCATAGAAAATATTATTTTATTTTTTAAAAGTTAAAAATATGCTTCGACTATATTATGAGATATTTGGGGGAACAATCCATGCATTCTTGATCTTACCTCGAAAGGAATTATTTTGAGAAGTTTTTATTTTCCACATCTCAATTGTCATCGATTTAACTATTTTGAGGTGTGAGATCTTTCGCCAAATTTGCTCTATTGGTTAAATATATAATATATATAATTATTTTAACAATTTATTGCATAAAATATTTTTTATACAATTTTATTTGTACAACTGAATAGTAAAAGCAAATAAAAACAAAAATACTAACCTCTAGAGGAGCAAATCCCAATTGTGTTTGCCAGTAGCATAAGGTTCATCTCCATGAGTAGTGAAATCCAAATCTTAAGCCTGTCTCTGACATTCACATCATATTTTGCCAAAAAGTCAGTTTTTAGAGAAATGTTATTTGTTTTATTTGATTAGATATTTTTGAAGAGACACTATAAGATATCCTTTAAACATTAGTTAATAATGAATTCCAATTTTTTCTCAATCAATATTTAAGGGATACCTTATGACATCCTTTTAAGATGTCCCAAAAGTGGGACACCATTGGCATTACCTTCTCTAAGAGTATGTTCGATATACACCTCCCAATATTAGCAAGGTCTTGATACGACAAATAATGCTTTCATTCCTATGCAAGAGACGGTGTTCTTTCTTCACTAAAGTGATGACATCTGAAAAGTCTGAATTGTAAGCTATTTTCCTCATACCACTATCCTAAACAAGGTGAAGACCAGGCATAGGAACATGTAACTCTGCATGCAAGTTCATCATCACTCTAATTGTCCCTGAAAAATCGACTATATATCTAAGAAACCTTCTCGTCTCTAATCATTCCCCCAAGATCTGATTGCCCTATGTTTAATAGAACTGAAACAACTTTGACAGTGAATGAGAAAATGTAATTGATTTCAATTGATACAATGTTTGTACATATATACTAGAAAGAAGAGAAAGTAACTAGCTACCGGAAGAAACGGTAAAATAACTAACTAAATGATATTGTTTAAGTACATTGATTGATGATAAATAAGTTAGTTTTGGAAGTTATGATTCCGGTTACCCTCCCGCAAGCTGGAGAGTGGATGTTGTGCACTCCCAGCTTGGAGAGAATGGACTAGAAAGGACTAGAAAGGACCAGCATGCAGTGGTTTTGTCATGATGTCAGCAAGCTGAAGAGTGGTGGATATAGGGAGCAGATGAATGAGGCCATTCGGTAGTTTTTCTCTGACCAAATGGCAATCCAATTCAATGTGCTTGGTTCTTTCATGGAAGGAGGGGTTTTGAGCAATGTATATTGTTGACTAATTGTCATAGTATAGGGAAATTGGAAGAGGGGGAGCTGTTTGCATATCAGTGAGAAGGAATTGGAACCATTGAAGCTCACAGACCGTGGCTGCAAGAGCTCGATGTTCAACCTCAGTGGAGCTTCGGGAAATGGTGGTTTGCTTTTTTGATCGCCAAGATATGAGTGCTTTTCCAATAAAAATGCAAAAACCAGTAATTGATCTTCGTGTGTCCATGCATCCTACCCAATCAGAGTCACTGAATGCAGTGAGTTTTAGGTCGAAAGAGGCAGAGAAGAAAAGGCCTTGAGATGGAGACTACTTAATGTATTGGAGGATTCTGAGAGCAGCCTTGTGGTGTAAATCAGTGGGAGAAGACATAAACTAGCTGAGTTGCTGCACAGAAAAGGATATATCTGGTCTAGTAGTAGTGAAGTATAGCAGCCTACCAATCAACCTCCTATAATTGGCAATGTCTTGCAAGGGAATGCCATCGGACTTGGATAACTTGGTGGAGGCATCCATAGGAGTGGATGAAGGTTTGGCAGCAAGAAGACCCGAATCCTCTAATAATTCTAAGGCATATTTCCTCTGTGATAGCAAAATGCCAAAAATGCCTTTGGAGGACCGTGCAACCTCTAAGCCCAAGAAATATTTCAACTCCCCAAGATCTTTGATCTGAAACCGAGAGTGAATAAATTCTTTGACTCTAGTGATTTCTGAGATGTCATTTCCGGTAAGAACTACATCATCTACATAAACTAAGAGCGCTGTGAAGAATGGATGATGATGCCAAATGAACAAAGTAGGATCAGAGGGGCATTGTATGTAGTGTTCGGATTGTAGAGTAGAACTTAAAGTGGTGAACCATTCATGACTGGCCTATTTTAAGCCATAGAGTGACTTCTGAAGATGACAAACTTGGTTGGGCTTAGGGGAATGGAAACCTTGTGGGAGACTCATATACACCTCTTCATGTAAAGTGCCATGAACAAATGTGTTGTTTACATCCAGTTGATAGAGGAACCAACCCTTGGTAGTAGCTATGGCAAGTAAGGCTCGAAGGGTAGTCATTTTGGCCACAGGTGAGAAAGTATTCATGTAGTTAACACCCTCAATTTGAGTAAAACCCTTGGCTACCAAGTGTGCTTTGTATCTATCAATGGAGCCATCCGACTTGTACTTGATACGATAAACCCATTTGCAGCCAATGGGGGTCTTCCCAGGGGGTAAGTCAACCAATTTCCAAGTTTGGTTTCGTTCTAGAGCATCTATCTCAACTTTCATGGCAATCTTCCAATAGTCAAGTTTAGCAGCCTATGAATAAGACTTAGGTTCTATGGTGGAGGAGACATTGAGTACGAAGGACCTATAATTTGGAGACAGAGTTTGATATGAAAAAATAGATGAAATAGGATATTTGATAGAAGAATTACCTTTGTCAGCAGATGATTGAAGTGCAGAAGAGGAAGGAAGACTAAGATGAAAATCCTGCAAGTAGAAAGGAATTTTTCTGGTTTGAGTTGAGTGTCTTGTGGCACAGGGGACAGTTTCTGGAGGTGATTGAGGGACAGGATCAATTTCTGTAGGGTTGTGTGGTTGTAAAGGGGTGAGATCAGTGGTGTCTTGTGATGAAAAAGTAGGAAGAGGGCAAGAGGTGATACATAGGCAGGGCGATAGATCTAATTTATTAGAGATGTCATGAAAAGGAAACACTTGCTCATGAAAAATTACATGCCTATAGAGATTAAAGTTTCTCTAGTCCTGAGGTCAAACAGAATATAACCTTTTTTTCCTGATTTATACCCTAGGAAAATGCATTTTCTAGCTCTAGGATCTAGCTTCGACCTTGAGTTGTGGCTAGTGCAAGCAAAACTTAAGCAACCAAACACTTTTAGCGTTGTGAAGTCAGGAGTTTTGGCACAAAAACATTCATATGGGCATTTGTTGGATAGTGCAGATGAAGAAATTCTATTTATTAAGTATGCAGCATGTGAAACAGCATGAGACCAAAAAACTTTGGGTAGATTAGCTTGGAAGAGCAACGCGTGAGTTATATTGAGGAGTTCCTGGTGTTTTCTTTCAACCACATCATTTTGCTGTAGGGTAGTAACACAAGAGATTTGGTGAACAACCCCTCGAGAAGCATAAAAAGATTTTAAAGTGAACTCTGGTCCATTATCAGTTCTAATTGATTTTATGGAAATGTGAAATTGATTCTCAATGAGCAGAATTTTTTTTTGACAAGAGTAGAAGCCTTGGCCCTAGATTTCATTAATAACCAAACATGTCTAGAAAAGTCATCTACAATAGTGAGAAAATATCTATGTCCGTGCAAAGAAGGAATCGAGGCAGGGACCCATATATCCATGTGAACCAAATCAAAAATAGCAATGCTGTGATTATTTCTCAAAGTAAAAGGCAAATGTTTTTGTCGAGCCAAATGGCATACATCACATGTGGTAGGTATATCTACAGCAACAAAAGGAAAGTGTTTGCATAACATGTAATTGGTCTAGAGACAAGTGTCCTAGACTAGTATGCCATATAGAGTTGGCAAAGGAACTATTACAAATAGTAAAAGTATTATCTGGTATAGGCGGGATTTGTGGCTTTGGGGCCAAAAAATCTTGTAGGAAATAGAGTCCTCCCTCCACTTTAGCATTGCCAATCATCTTCGAGGCATTGGTAGCCTAAATGAGACAAGAGTTATGTGAGAAAAGACATTGACATTGAAGATTAGAAGTGAGTTTAGTAATAGAGATTAAGTTGTAATGAAATTGAGATAGGTAAATGACATCAGATAAGACAAGATCAGTAGACAGGTGAATGGTGCCTTTAATATCAGATATGACTCGATGACCATTTGGAAGACTAATAGTAATAGGATTACCAATCCTATAAGAAATAAAACAAGAAAAGGTATTGCACATATGGTCTATTGCCCTAGTGTCAAGAATCCACTGGGGCTAAGAGGAGTTACCAATGTAAGTGGGAACAGAGGCATTATTGATGATAGAGTTGACTTGGGCAAAAGGCTACACACCCAAGCTATTCACAGGGACTGCTGAACTTGATGAAAGCAGCAACGCTAGAAAGCTTTGATACTGATCTGCGGTGAAGCCAAACTGTGGCTCTTGATTAACCTGTTCCTGAGTGTAAGTGACAGCATCACCTTCAGCGCTATCAATAGTGAGAAAATTAGCATTTTCTGGTTCTTGAACTTGAAGCCTGGTGGAAAGTCATGCTTCTTGTAGCATTGGTCGATGGTGTGACCATATTTTCCATAATGTGTGCACTGTTTTCGACCTCCTTGGCAAGAACCATCACCAGAGAAATTTCTTTGTGGTACATTAGAAACGCCAGAACCAGAGACTCGATCTTGAGAAGTGGCATTAAAAAAAGCCTTAGTACCTTCACCAATTTCAGCCGAGAATTATCTTTCTTGCTGAATAACCAAACCAAACGCCTTGTTCAAGGTAGGAAAGGAAGTCACGAGCATGATCTGAGAATGCACCCCCGAGTACTGGTCACTAAGACCTTTAAGGAATCTTGCGACCTGAAGAGTGTTGCACTGGGTTTTGACTTATTGAAGAGTATTGCAAGTGCAAATAGCGTGACAAGTGCAAGAAGGAACAGGCATCAAGACATCAAATTCATCAAACAGAATCTTCAAACTAGTGAAGTAAGCAGTTATAGATTGATCACCTTGTCGGAAAGAAAAAATCTCTTCTTGCAAATCAGAAACCCTAAAAAGATCGGCTTGAGAGAAACGTTCTTGCAATTCGTCCCAAAGAGTGAGAGCATTGTCAATCCAAAGAATACTCTGTGCGATTGCAGGGGAGAGGGAGCAAATAATCCAAGCCAAAACCATGGTGTTGCATCGACGCCAGAAGGGTGAATTGCGCTATTTGTATCAGGTTCTTGAATCGAGCCATCAATGAAACCAAGCTTATTCTTGGTGAGAAGGCTCATCTTCATGCTCTGTTGCCAAGAAAAAAAATTGGATTCAGAGAGAGGAACTGAGACAAGGATGAGAGAAGGACTCTCATTAGGATGTGGATAGAAGGGATTTGCAAGATCTTGCATATCAGCGAGAGTGTAAGCAGAAGTATCTGCCATTAATGAAAAAAGAGGGAAATGATAGAGAAACCAGGGTTTGTAGAGAATTACAAAGAAAGAACAGAGGAAGTAGAAAGGGTCACTAATACCATAATAGAACTAAAACAACTTTGATAGTAAATGAGAAAATGTAATTGATTTCAATTGATACAGTGTTTGTACATATATACTGGAAAAAGGAGAAGGTAACTAGCTACCGAAAGAGACGGTAAAATAACTAACTAACTGATATTGTTTGAGTACATTGATTGATGATAAATAAGTTGGTTTTGAAAGTTATGATTACAGTGTTAATGTTGCCATAAGAGCTTGCATTACTATCAAGCTTTTAAAAGCCAATTAGTGGACATTTGCATGTGAAATGAGGCAGGTTGGAACTTAAGAGTTTGCTTGTAGGATCATAGGTGCTAAGGATGTCCAGCATTATGATCTCTATCTATCTTAATACTTCATACTCAGACCAAACTTCCCTCCATATAACCTCAAAATTGCGTGTCTTCAAAATCCACCATCATCCTGATAAAGATCATGTAACACCCTCCTCAGTACAATACCATGCTTAAGTCATAGTACCACACCTTGGAGTTGCTACTATTACCTGAACGGACCTTATCTGACAGCAGCTTCAGCCGTCTTCGGAAACTTCTGAAACTATCTGGAGACAATACGGAAATAGGAGTAAGAATCATAAATTCTCAGTAGGATTCTCTAATCATCATACATAATGATATCGTTGTCATCTCCAGTTTGCTTCGGTTTATTATGAAAAAGGTGAACATGTTATGTAGACTGTTTAATTTTACAGTTTAAAAAATATACTATCCGAAACAAAGTTCAGTTTTATTTATAGACTTGTATCTGGGAGAGCTCATACGACACCAACGTATGAAATATACTATGAATAACAATTGCACATATTAAAACACACATCAATACACTAGAAACATAATGTCTATACTTGCCTTTACTTGTATTTGAACGTATGCATATACATAAAACCTGCTTTTCTTTCTTCATCTTTCTTCATCTTTCTTTTTCATCATAAAACCTTTATACGCCACATTCCAGAATATGATCACCATATCATACCTCATCAGAGCATGATCGCCATGTCACGTTCCTTAGGAATATGGGATCTTTATTTGGTACTTACACTAGCTGGGTCATGCCATGCTTTGTGTAAGTTCTGGCTCCTATACTCACACTAGTTGGGTCGATACCATGCCTCATGTAAGTAGGGTGTCTGCATATACTTTAGTCTTTAGTTTTTAGTCTTTAGTCTTTAGCCTTTACTTGCACACCTGGGCGTTACGTATCGCCATCCTTAGGGTGCTGTTACTGCCCTTGAGTACCCTGGCCTTGGAGTAAGCTCGTCAGCTTCACCCGTGACCGTCGTCACACCGATTCACCCGCAAGGGGACCCACTGCCTCTAGGTTGGAGGGACCCAATGTGCAACTGCTTCCAATATAGAGGGACCCAAGTTTTAGCTGCCTTCACAAGGAGGGACCTCAAATAACTGCCTCCCGGTGGAAAAACCCACATTTTATGTTATTTAGCTGCCTTCACAAGGAGGGACCTCAAATAACTGCCTCCAAGTAAAGGGACTCACATGCAATATATTCACATTCTTTCATTTTCATGCATATTCAAACATAATCATACTGAGTGTACTCGTACATATACTTCATTTATTTTCATATATCATTACACACATGATCTTCACGTACATATTCGTGACATATAAAGGCCCGTAGCCTCTACCATTCTACCGGCACTCATACATATGCTACATCATTTACCCTCACATACCTCATAACATACTTATGTCATTCTTGAGTATAGAGTTTCCATATACATATTCATACTTTAATTCATCCTTACACATAAACATTCATAGTCTCAGATTTTTGCCGTAAATTCGGCAGCATAACGGATCCGATCCGTCTCCTCATGAATAGTGCCAGTTCTCACAGATAGTTCAGCCATAACAATATAATCAATCTAACATATATATTTATTCATGTAAAACTGGCAATCCTCACTCAAATCTTATATGTGCACTAACACTTGTAAAATTATCAATTTGGCCATTTTGCCAATCTTATTCAGTTCTGCTCGGATTTTGTATAATCCACCTTTATCTCTATAAAACTCATTTAAAATTGGATTTTGGATATGTCATAGATCTATATGTCTAATTTCTAACCTCTTTGGTCCCATGTCATTTTGATTTATAAAACTCAAGATATTTAACTTTTGCCTCAGTCTGTTCAGTCACTGGCCCGAATTACACTCTTGGAGGTATAAATTCACTAAAAATCGAAACTAAGCTCAAATCATACGAAATTGGTCTCATATTGAAGCTAACAGGAAAACCTTTCATTTGCAACAAGTTTCACTTGATTTACTTAAGTATACCTCGAGTTATAAGTCCTGAAATTCAACCTTCTTGAACTACTCTGTTTTGGCTCGGTTTGGACATAGGGTAACTTCCTCAAACCACTGGGATCAATTGAGCCCGTAACAAACTCGGAATTTCATATTGGGATGTTCCCCTATGTGTAAGTTTTCTAACAAAATTGGTTTCACTTAATTTGGAGTCATATAGGGTGAGTTATACCCTTCTCAAGTCACCCTGCTTGGATGAAAGTCCTGAATCCTAGGTCAAACTTCAAAAATTCATATCTCTCTCAATACTAATCCAATAACCTTATATGATTATGTATGGAAAGTCCTGAATGTCTACTTTCATCTAAAAATAGTTTTATTGGATTTAACCGGTTGTAGGCGGCGCCGTACAGACTTCCGTGGAATTCCTCACTAAGACAGTATCCTGATTCTTCTCTCCTTCTAGTTTTTATCCTTCTAACCATAATTTCAACTCAAGATTTCCTATTAATCCTATCATAATAATCCATCATATACATCCAATATATCATCCTATACATGAAGAAGAGTACAATTTAATACAACCATAGTATAAGAAATTCAAGAATAGAAGTAGAATCCTACCTCTTTGGAGTGTGATCTTGCTGAATTTGAGTTTTGAATTGATGGAACCTTGACCAAGCTTGGAGATTTGATGGAGTTGGTTGAGAGAGGAAGGGAAGAAGAAGGCTGGAGCAAGAGGGAAAGAGGGTGGCGTAAATCAGCTAGGAAGAGGAGGGGAGTCTGACTTAAATACATGAGAGTTGTGGTGTTGATTGATTGGAGTTTTGTGGTTGAAGTTCGGCCATGTCTCTCACTTTTGTGGCCAGATTGATCTCCACGTCGTCCCAAAAGTGGGATACGCTTTCGTTTTGCCTGAAATCGGAACTCGTCTCTATTATGTTTGAAGTCGGAACTCGTGCCATTTTACTTGAGCTTGAAGCTAAAGCCGGATGTCGAAACTCGTCCCATCTTGTTGGTGACTTGAGGAAATCCTGTCTGGTTTATTCGAAACTTGGAAGCAAGGTCGTACGTCGAAAGTCATACAGCTCGCAATCATATGATCTTGGAACTCCCCGTTTGAACCCGGGAATATCAAGTTGAATAAACTCGGAGATCAGAACTCGTGTATGACTTGGAATCAACTCAAAGATTTGAACTCATGTCTATTGAGTTCAACTCTAAGGCAGGAACTCGTTACATTCAACTCGGAGGTCGGTACTTGTATCATTGCGTTAACCTAAGACTTCGGATGTCGGAAACCGTGTACACAATTTTGAAAAATGAGGACTGAGGTCGGAACTCAAGTAAATCTTGCTGAAATTTGGAGATAAATTATGAGATCGGAAAGAGGGTACATTTTCCTTGAAACATAAAGTCGGATATCGGGAATCACATCAGTGCAAAGTTAAGTCGGAAATCGAAAAATGTGGGAAGGAGGTCGGAAATCGGGACGTTACAGATCAAGCAAAGTCGCGCTTAGAACTATAAGCTTGTATCCATTTTCTGATGTTCGAAGAGGATAAACTTAATTTGCTCCACACTCAATCCTAAATAGTCCCAAATTTGCTTAGCTTTTTGGCACACCCTTAGAACATATTTCAAGTGCTCTATGGGGGCTGAGCACCCTACGCAAGAAAGGTCTTGGCTAAAATGTCTTTTAGCGCATCCCTCATATGTCCACAAGGCATCGTGGCAAATCTGCCATAGGAAGAGTTTGATTTTTTGTGGTGCATGATCTTCCAAATCCAGCCCTCCATCATTCGCTATACTCTCATTCTTTAATAAAAGCCAACGGTAATATGATATAGTTTTAATAATGAATATTTGATTATAACATATTTAAATTTGAATATGATTTTGACGATTAATATTGTTGGATTATATATTTATCAAAGAAAATATTGTTGGATTATAATTTTCCTATTTTAGCTCATAAATATTTCTTTTCTTAACATCGAAATATTTTATAAAATAAATTTAATTGCACAAATTATGTTATTCTTAATTTAATTCTAAAAAACTAAGAAAGGGAGGAGATCAAGCTTTAATAATCATATAGCTAAAAATTTTGATAGGTTGAGCATACCAGAGTAAAATAACAACTACATCCAGAAATAGTAGTAACTTGAATTCAACCATGTGGGCTAGTTCTTTGGTCTGAATGAAGCCTAAAACTCTAGCAACTAGTATAATTCAATAGCTCATACTCTATAAATAGACATGAAGATTACAAAAGAAGCACAACAACTTCCATCAAGAAAATAGAGAGATTATCGTGTTCATCATAAGATATGCAATTTCACTTGCTTATTTACTTTTGAAAGAGTTTGAATTCTTATAGCTCATGTATAAGAGCATTCCCTTATTGAATATTTGAGTTTATCTGAGTATCGATAAATTCTAGGAATCCTTGCAATCTAGAAGTACTTTATTTTGGGTGAGATAGAGAGAGGTTCGGCAGTGTCAGCAGTGTCATAAAAAGCAAACCACAAAATACTCTACTTAAGAATTAGGTGAAAGAAGTTTCATCAAAATCTTTATACGCCAAAATTTGATATAGTGAAAAAAAATTTCAAGCAATTGGGGTTGAACATAGGTTGCAATTCATAACTGAGCTAGGATAAATCACTAAGCATATCTACATATTCTTCATAACTTCCTTTTATGAAGGGCCACTGTCAGCGTTAGCTAGGTTATGCTCACCATTAAATATTTTTGGTAAAAGTAAAAATTAAAAGAAATATATTATTCTCTACATAAAGTTAATTATTAAGCATTGGTCCCTCCTATAAAAATGGTCTAGCCCCGCCTCTACCCTCACATTCAACATGGTGCTAGTATCTCTTCAACCAAACTTTTCCTACCACAGGCTACATTGAATCCACCTTTATGCACACCTTTGCGAACTTCCTTCATGTATTCAACGTATTCATGTCCACTTTAATGGGAACCTACAACAGAAGCTAAAGCCATCAGGAAACTCTCGTCATAAAAAACTAAGTTGAGCCCAGGAAAAAATTTTCACACTAAGTTCTTTTTTTTTTCTTATTTTTGCCTTAGGGGAGACGAATTCTAGGGATCGGATTTGAATTGCTAAGTAACGATCAACTCAAAATCAAATTCGACATCCACAACCCCCTCCATCACTTTTCCTCTATCCTCTTCAAAATCAAATTTTACCATTAAAAAACCATTATCTACATCCATTATCTCAAAATTCCTTGTAAACTTTCCATAAAGGTTTTAATCTCTCTCTCTCATTGTGACAAAGCCAATATTCTTCCCTAATAGCATGATAATAAGAGCATCATGCCATGACAAGCATGGAATACCTTACCATCAATATTCACCTTGGGTCTTAGTCTATCGCCCTCCCTCATATTCAATAGATACTAACTTATTCTTGATTAAGTCCATCCTTTCCCTAAGTGTCAAGGATGCTTATTCCTTATAGCTTTGTCCTTGATGGACACAACAAGACTCTTTGACCATTTCTCCTTTTGACACCCTCCTCCACAATTAGTAGGATTACCTTTTTGCTCACCATTGTTTGCCATGGACACAAAGACCACAAATCCTAACTTGCTTTTCATTAGACTCAAATTTTTATACAATTTAAACAAAATATATTATTTTTTAAATTTATTTTTAGTTAATCTAATCATAAAAATGATTTTAATTACAATTGATCATAAAAATCATTATATATAATCAATTATTAAAATATAAACTTTTATCATCCACTCAAATTTCAACCAAATCAATAACAATTCCTCAATATACCATTTTTTTTTTTTGTATATGTATTGTATGATCTATGGCAGACAAAAATTATCTCAACTCAAGGAAATAACTCAAGCAAAATTTTAAAAGTTTAAATTTTCTTTTCATTTTTGGCAAAGTTAGGAAATATACGAGGAAGGGATTATAGATTGTAAGAATCTTAGGTTATGTTTGGATAAAGAGGCTTAAACAAATTTTGGAAGAAAGTTTTATTTTTTAAAAGAATTCTTAAAATGCAAAAGTTACTTCCCTTTCTCTTTAGAGAGAGAGAGAGAGAGAGAGAGAGAAAGATGAGAATTTTTCATTAATTCTTCCAAATCCTCATATAACTATATTTGAAGTTCCCCCCAAAATGAAGGATTTTAAGTAGGGTTGTCAACCAGGCCGGCTCGACCCTTTTATTATTATTATTATTATTATTATTTGCTATTCAAGCTTCTTAAAAATTTGATTATACACAATACATATTGATTTTGATTAAAAATAAAAAGACAAATTCTTATTCCTTTTGGTATGGACCACTAGTATCTGAAACTCCACTTGACTTTACTAATCTAGTTCGAGCCGGGTCGACCCACTATAGGGTAAAGATCTCCCAGTGCTAGTTTTTTTCATCCATAATACTTGAACCCGAGATATTGTTTAATTAGAACCAATGTCAAACCGACCATTGGTGCAAAAATTCTTTATTTCTTACTAAAAAAAGTGATAATATCCTAAATTTGATTACTAAATCATGTTTTTATGTTCTGAATTTATGCTTGACTGTCCGTTTTCTTTTAAAAAAAAATGCGGGTAAATGGGCTAGCCCATCTATCTACACAAGCTAACTCGTTTAACTCGTGGGTTAAATAAATCGAGCTAAAAACGGATTAGTTTAAATAAATTGTTATTTTGTAAGCCTAATCTACCTATTTTTTGTGGATAAACGGGTTGGTCTAACAGGTTTGACTCATTTTAATAGGCCTTATTTTAAGAAATTTAAGTATAAAAATATAATTTTATCCTTGTTAAAACATTTAATTGGCATTTCTATATCTCCTTTGTAATTATGTTTAGTTATTTTATTTTCTTTTTAATAGAATTTTTGAATTTATCAAGAGGAAATATCAGAGAATAGAATTAATGGGAACCAAAATTTCAAGAGAATCTTCCACCCATACATCAAAACCATGGAATACAACTTAGGAAAAAAAATATTTTATCTCCTGAACTATAGATGATATGTACTTTAATCCCTAAATTTAAAAAATGTATAAATTAACCCCCCAAACGTTCTTGAATACGTAAATTGACCCTTCTTTTAATTTTTCTATAAATTATTAAAAGAATATCACACATTCAAGAAAATTTAGGACATTAAGTTGCACATTTAGGAAAATTCAAGGGGTTCATTTACACATAACCCGAACTTTAGGGGGTATAGTATACTTATTTTGGCTAAAATACATATTTACAAAAGTTTAAGGGGTCGATTTATATATTTTTAAAATATAGGGACTAGAGTGCACGTTACCTATAGTTTTGAGGAATAAAATGCAATTTTCTCTACAACTTATTTGGCTAGTGAATTATCCACCTCAATAAAAATTCGTAAAGCAACTTAACAATCAAAGGCCACAAACCAAGATAAGCCACTATGATTGGTTTAGCAATGAGGGGTTTGAGTAGTTTGTATGAAGTTCTAAGTTCAGATTTCATTATTGTCAATATATATATATATATATATATATATATATATATATATATATATATATATATATATATAAGGACCACAAACCAATATGCATATGTAAAAATATCTTGTACTATAGAGCCATAGAGCTCATGGTGGGAAATAGATTCTCTCAATTGAAAATCTCACATCACTTTATTATGTGTTGATTTTCACCATTGACTAAGAAGGTAGGGCCAAATATGGAACCCACAAAAATATCTAATCAATGATAAAAGTTAACATATGATAAAGTCATGTAAAATTTTCAATTGAAAGGATTTATATCCACCTATGATGAGGTCACAACTATTCTCATTGATATATTTGATGGCTCGTGGCCCAAGAGTCTCCTTCCACCATTATCTTCAAACAACCCAATTCGAAAGCAAATAATATGCCTTCCCTAATGGTCACGAGCTCTCCTCTTTCAACTGGAGATGTCCCATACCCTTGCATCGCTTTTCCTGCATAAAACTCCATATGTTGTACAATAGTCCAACTAATGACTCCCTTTGCCTCTTGTATAGGTGGGAGTTTGTTTCCTGCTCCAACCCACATAAATAGCAGGCACCATCAACCTCTACACTACACAGTTCTTCATGTTCCTTCTCGTTTTCATTTTAAATCTTCAATTAATTGTTTGCTAATTATATAATCTTTATACTCTTTTTATGCATTTTTTTATTAGTTGATATTGCTAGGTAACCCCTATGGCCATGGATCAAGTCACATCTGATAACCGAATAACTATAAATCACATATATACTTGATTAGTGATATATTGCCCTAAAGCTACATATAAAAATGTTAGTGGTAACCATTCACCAAAGTTTGTGGCCTTGTGTTTTCACATTTAACAAGTAAAAATTTTTTGGTTCATTTTATTTGTTACTCTTACATCTAAATGAAATATTTATTATATATTTTCCAATTTTAACATCCATAAAATTCTAAGCACAAAAAATAATGAAATATTAATATAATAAACTAATTATTAAATAAGGATATTTAGGTAAGCATATTTATAATCAACCCCTTAATAAATGTGCAAATGGGTAAAGTGAGAGATAATTAGGACCGAAATGAGTAATTTAGTGTCTTTATTATAGTTAAGCAAATAGCCTTCCACTCTGTCACATGAAGTAATGGACTGCTTGAATTTATAAAAAGCAAGGAAGATAAAGTGTCGATTCATGACTCTCTTGATGGATGGTTAACTGATGATTTTTCCGTCCATTGCTACTATGTAAGAAGTTTGCATATAAGAACCCCAAAGCCAATCGTAGAAACATCACAATTAATTAGAGTGAAAATAGGAGATCGTGTTGTCATATTTCTATCCAAATTCATAGTACATATAAAGTTGGTGTTGTGTTCTTATCTAGATTCGCAGCAAAGATTGTCCAATTCTCATATCCCAAGATATTTCTTCCAATTCAGCAAGTACTAACTCAATAACGGATAATTTGATAAGATAAAGGTGCATATTTTTTTTTGTTACTTTTACATTTTAGAATTAATATGATGAAAAAAAAAATTTAAGTCAAAGCAGACTTATAATATTAAGAATTCAAATATTTAAATTTTCATTTTAAAAATATTTATTTAACTACCACACCCTTAATCCAAAAATCAAGTAAATAATTACTGACACAAAAAATATTAATAATTGTTTCAAGTGAATTTAAACATGACCTCATGTTCTTTTCCTAACATGTGTTTCAAAATTATTTTAGTTGTTCATTTTTGCAACGAAAAATTTAAATTTTTTGACTTTATATATCTCAACTTAATGTTATGATATTTACATTTATAAAAAATAAATAAATATTTTTGCATTTTTTTTTCTTTTGTGAGGGAAAATTTAGAACAAATAGTGCTCATCCTATTCTAAAATCAAGTAAAGCGTACAATGATAATTACATAATATCTATTAATAAATTAAACTCAAACCATCTTTGTTACCAAGAGTCTTGAGAGATGCACTTCGTTTCACAATATCATCTCATGCAGGTCTTTTGCTTTATAATTTGATTATTAATATTTCCATTCACCAGTTTATGACCAAGCTTATGAATCCCTTGTATATGATTCACAACCTTATTATCAATAGATTACATATTGACTTCGCTTGACAATTTTAAGATTGAGAAATAGTAATTGTGCATACTAGAATGGACGTTCACTTGAAGCCTGAAACTCATGTTTGAAATTAAAACCATACAAAAAATTTTAAAAAGAAGATACAAATGTCTTTTCACTTATGTTTTACATGGCATGTCTTTGATAACGTCTCAAAAGGTATTTTCAAGTAATTTACATCTTTAAGATTATTATTATTATTATGTCTTGATTCCACGTGTTCTTCAGACGTTGCGTTCTCTCGGCCACTTCCCTTAGACAAATCAAAGAGAGGACAATTACTCTCCAGGCCACTTTCGAAAAGTTGGATACTTACCTCTTTGGTAGCTACTTTTTGGACCTAAGCAAAAGTAAGAACTTGACCACATTCGAGGGCCCAAAATGCAAAGTGTCTACCCCTGTGCGTTTATGGATAAAATGGTGCATATGGACCCAAACAAAAAAAGGACAAAATGTTGCATTAGACTCTGCAAGTCCAAGCAATTTTGGACTTGGTTAGACCCAGTTTTTGTTTTGGTCGACGGGTTAGTTAGGATTGGGTCAAAATTTTTGACCGACACTTTGTTTGGATTTTTTCATTAATAAAATGGTAAATTATATTAATCTCTCCCACAATTTAGTGAAATTAACCCAACTTCCCTTGATTTGTGTAAGCTACAGTGACCACCCCTCTTGGCGATGGAGTTAGACACTGTTATAAGAGAGGGTAATTTGTCCAATTTATCCATTATTATTAGGCATGGAAATAAGTCAGGCCTGTATCATAATTATAGGGCCTGAGCTTGACCTACTATCTATTGAAAGCTTTATTTTTGACCTGGCCTAAAACCCATTAACAAAGCCTATCAGAAAAAAATTTCTTAGTAGGCCATCAGGCCTAAACCCGCATACAGGCTTAAACAGGCCCAAGTCTTTAAATATGCTATAAATAGGCCCTAATCAGGCCTTTACAATAACCATCAAACAATTTGGTAAAATAGAAAAATTAAATGATAAAAAATGATATATGATCACCTATACTAACCCAAACCATGAAACAACTACATATGATCACTTTATTATAATGTACTGGTATGGTTTTATTAATTATTGCATTTAAAGTGATGAATAAGCTACATTTCATAAGCTACTGAATAAACAAAAACTAAAAGAGTTAGTCAATATCATAATAAGAATTTGTAAACTTTAATTGTCAGTCTATGAACCGATGCAAAAGAAAATATTTAATGTGATGAACAAAGTATGCAATACCAATGGTTCAAACATTTGGCTTATGCTCCATTACTCGCTTTCATCATGATACTGCTACTACTTCTATGTTCCACTACAATGACTTTGGCTCATGATAACTCAAAAGAGATTTATAGTATCATAATGTCTAAAACAAAACAAAACCACATTACTTTAAGGCATCTCTATTATAACAGGACATGTATAGGCACACTATTTATCAAGACAAATTTCACAACTTATGAATATATTATCACCACAAGTCTAATAAGTTATAAGTTCAACAATCTAACAAAGTTTAAAAATCCAAACAAATTTCAACAATCCAACAAAATTTAACAATCAACAAAGTTCAGCATTCCAACAAAGTTTGACAATCAACAACAATCCAATAATATTGCATCACCAAACTAAGTCAAAATTGCCAACATCCGATGAATCAACAAAACATCAAATCTTCAAAATAATCTCCTCTTCTTCTTGAAGCTCAAGCACCTTGGGAAAACAAAAAAGAAATTATTTATATTATTAGATCATGACATAATTTAACAAGCATAAGAAAACAATTACATTTTAATATATAAAATTTATACCTTTGCGTTTTATTCATAGATCAAATGACCACACTCCAAGTTGAAATAGCACAGATAAAGTAAAGAGCGAAAGCACCATTTATTCTCTCAATCATACCATTTGAAAAACTACGCTAAAAAGAACTTTTGATGCTTATTAAAGCCTTCTTTGCTAGCGTGAGCAACTAACCTGATTTTAGTGAAGATCTAGGGGCTGCGATGTGTTGGGGGAGCTAGAGGCAGAGCTTGACCCAGTTGTAGCGGAGTTGGACATGGAGCGGCGAAGTTGGATGCAGCTATGGCGGAGCTGGATATGAACGGCAGAGCTTGACTGCGGCGATTGCTATTGACTTTCTGAGGCTGAAGCGTCACGCGTGGAGGCAATCTAGTTTGGGCGACAGGGAGATCTGAGGAAGAACCGAAGAAGGATGAACAGATCTGAGGTGGGGCAGCTTTGGCTTAAAAGGGCAAAGGTCTTTGCTAGGTTTCACAATTTCATTTTGTTTGTAAATGATAAAATTGAGAGACCAGTTTCACGTGGGTGATAAGTACCGTGTGAGTTAAATTTTTTTGAAAGGAAGTCCGTAATAAAGATATTAAATGTGCAATAGTAGATATAAGAGCAAGCTTGGCTTGGTGGTGGTGTAGTTGATGGTAATGAACTGATGTATATGGCATGAGTTTGAATTTTAGTTTGAGTGGTTTTGGTTTATATATATATATAAACAGGCCGGCCTATCAGGCTTAACAGGCTTCATAAGGAGTCTAAGCTTAGCCTGTTTAAATAAATAGGCTTGAAAAAAGGCCTAAGCCTGGTTAGTTTATTAAAGGGGCCAGGCTAGGCCGCAAGCCCCTGTCAAGCCACCTGACCTGTTTTCATCCCTAATTGTTATTCATACCCCATCTAACTCTACTCAATATTCTCATTAAACTCCATACAAACATCAGCTTATCTTTATCCTTTCAAAAACAAATGGGAGTAAAAAATCAATACTCAAATATAATGGAATACTAATAATTATTTAGCAATTATAACAAACACAATACTCATATATTGAGTATGCTACAGTTGCACCACTCGCCAAGTGCTACCACGTGGCAGTAGGGCAGCTTTCTTAAGATGAATGTTGGGTTTTTGAGTGGCTCAAAATGAAATTACAAAAGATGTTCATTTTAATTTTTGAAGTTATATACGTGCTTCAATTTAGTCTTTGTAATTAAGAAATTAAAAATTTAATCCCTAAAATTGTAAAAAGTAGTTTAAATTAGTCCTTTTGATGATTCAAATTAATCCTTATAAAATTCACCCATGAGACTAACTTAAATTGCGTTTAGAAATTTTAAAGACTAAATTATTAATTTCTTAAATTAAAGGACTAAAATAAATTACACATATAATTTTAATGACCAAAATAAACATTCCCTATATTAAAAAAATATAAATGGGTGGCGCCAAAGCAGGTAGTGTCACCCATGGCGAATAACACAATGGTGCCACCATTTTGATATTGCACATCTAGCATGGCAAAAACAACCATAAACAAAAATAATTTTCAAACCACCATATATTGCTAATTTCTTTAAAGTGTATTTGATATACTATATTAGGCATGATAGAATAAACTAATATTATATATATTATGTCCTTATTTGTTGTTTGATGTAAGCATCATATTATATAAACTAATTTATCATAATTTCTTTTATACATCAAAATGATGAATAACTTAATTAAGCAGAAGGAGGCCAAGTTAAGCTTGATTAGCTTTTAATGTATAAAGTTTCTTTCATTCTTTATTTTTTTCTTTATATTTTATGAAAATGAAAATAATTCTTAAATAAATAGTTATAAATAAAATTTATATAAATATATTTTTATAATAAATAAATACTTTTAAAAAATATTATTTAATATTTAAATATTTAAATGATAGTTAATTATATATAATAAAATTAAAAATAATTATAATTAATAAATAAATATTTTTTTATAATTTTTTAAACATAAATTTGAATAACTAATAAAACTTATTATTTGAATAGAATTTTCTTTTATTTTTTTTAAATATAGTATGATGAAAAATGCAAGTCACAAATATTAAAATAAATAAAATAAGTAGAGTATAATATATTTTAAAAATTTTTCTATTCTATTGAATTAATAAGTAGTTATTAGGAATTGAAATAAATAATAAATTACATTTAATATAAATTATAATTTAAAATAATACAAATGAAGAAATATTTATAATAAATAATAACTATTTAAATAATAATATTTATTTTAAAATTTACAATTAAATAATTAATAAAAGTTACTCTTTTATTTTTTATTATTATAAATAATATTACAATTATTTAAAATAATGAGAGGATAATAATATATTATATAATGTATCATCTTATAAAATATCACACCAAATACTATATAATATTAAAATCTTAACAAATCTTATATTATCACGCTTTATACTATCAGATCTCATCCTATTAAATCTTATGCTATTAGGTGCACCAAATAAGCCCTAAAAAATATACAATATGTTGGTTGAAAAGCCTTCAAGTTTAGCAAAACTTTTCCCCTTTGGAAATATGGTTCAGATATATTAATTCTTTGTATTTAAAAATCCTGCATAGTCATTATTGGGTCAACTTTATATAAGTGCAGCATAAATCAACATTGGTCAAGTGTCTGATTAAAATTACATCATAGTGACACTCAGATAACTCTTCAATATATTTAATATTCTAATTAATAAAATTGAAGTATACAAAAAATCTTCCTACTTAGTAAATTTGACAGTATATGCTTTAGATAATTTATGTTTAATTGATTTTGATTTTATTTAAAAATTGGACTATAATTGACATTAAGTTTAATTTCAAAGAGACAAAGATTTAAGGTAAAAATACAAATTTGTACTCACAGGCATCTTTGTTTAACTGAAGTACAGTTACGCTTTGCCACGTTTTCATTTGTGTAGTTTCGTGTAAAAGTCATTTGTGCCATCTTGTAATTCTCATTTTAATAATATACCAAAGATGAAAATGTTTTACAACATGTAATATTTTACCCCTTTATTTCTTGAATATAAATCGATAGAGATTTGTCATCCACAGCGTTCAAACGTTTTCTTTTTTTATTTTTTTTTTATTTTCATCATTTATGGTCAAGATGTATGAATGTGCACAACAGCAGATATACAAAATTGAAAACAATAATATATACCAATTCCACGAAAAATTCTTGAATGCATAATGAAGAAAATTTCTTCCTCCACCATGCATATCCATTCCTTAATCCTTTTTTCACTCCATTTCTTTCTCCTTTTTACTCCTAAACCTAAGGGTCAAAATGCTCCACTGAAGAAGAAAGTTTCTTCCTCATGAAAGAATGTCTCCCAATTACGCTGAGGTGTTAAAAGTTAACGTTTGTGATAAAAGTTTCATGAACGCAAAGCCTTGTCTTATTGGACAATAAATTCAACATTTTGTCGGCCAAATGCTTTACAAGTTACATTTCTTTCGTTTTCTTGCACCTTTTCTCGTATGGGTTTAAATAAGTAGCACTTATATATGAACCAACGCTAGCAATTAAAGTAAGGCTAAAATATAATTAACCCCTCTAAACTATGTTTGATGTGCAATTTATTCCCTAAAATTTAAAGATGTGCAATTTACCCTTTAAACTTTTAAAATAGATATTAAAACCCCTTTTATGTTAGCACCATTAAATTATTAACGGAGACATACAAAAAAAAACTGCCCAAAAGTATCTTTTTTACTAAATTCCAAAATCCCTAATTTTCTGTCCCTCATCACGTTAGTTTTGGTGAACGAGGGATCTGAATATTTCTTCAAATTCCAAAATCACATGCTACTTCAAATTTTTCAGATTTGATGAATGAGTGGTGCTTGATCCTTGACAATTATTGGTGATCTCAGTCCAAGGAATCGAAATTGAAGAATTTAACAATGAAGAACTTGAGACTGTGGCTTAAATTCCTCATCGTAGCCTTCGTAGGTAAATTGTAGTATCAAAACTTTTTTTTTTTTGGCAATTTTCTAATTGCTATGTTTTATGCTTACTAGTATCACAAGCTTCCAAATGGGTTAGTGGTCCCAAGTATATCATTGTTGGGAATTGTCGACATTGGGGGGAATTGTCATGCTTATGCAAAATTGCTTAATTTTCTCATTCACCAAAATTGACGTGATGAGGTTTAAAAAAATAGAGATTTTGAAATTTAGTAAAAAAGGCTATTATTTGGCAGTTCTGGTTTGTATGTCCCTGTTAACAATTTAACGGTGTTAACATAAAGAGGGTTTTAGCATCTATTTTAAAAGTTTAAAGAGTAAATTACACGTCTTTAAATTTTAGGGGATAAATTATACATGAAACAAAGTTTAAGGGGGTTAATTATATTTTAGCCTTAAAGTAAAAGCTTTTATAACTACACGCCAATAAGAGAATAATAAATGTCTGTGCTTCGTAATTTAGTCAAGCAATATATATGAAACATATGACACATTCTAAATGTCAAAGTGCTTTTTGCCTACTCCGCACTAGAACTTTAGAAAATAGGCCACTTTTCCATTTTTTATTTTCCCCTTTTGAGTGAAAATGAAAGGACCAGATGAAATACACTAGTTCAATGTTTCTAAAATAATAATAATAATAATTTGTAACCATTTAAGTGCTTGAAATGATCCTCAACTTTTTGAATATATTGTAGAACAGCATAAATCCCACCAGATAGTTGCTTGTCCTATTCAGAGCAAGTGAAAACCAACCAAACAACCATAATAGATTGATCTTTGAAAGAAATTGCTCGGATCTGTTACTGCAAAGTCAAAGTGCATGAATCCACCAAGCTTCATTGGCCCTTGTAAAGTATAGTAGTTGTGATAATATAAATAATTAATACTGGTTGATTTTCATTGTCGGCTTTGCTCTTTAACTAGACAGTATGTTGATGATCCAATGAAGTGGCAAACAAATCTTATATCACGATGCATTCATCTGTAATCCATTAACCATTTTGAAAGGATCAGCTCCAAATTAGATGCCGCTTTTAAAGCATTGCAAGTTAATTAGCCAATAAAATTGAAAAACAAAAGCAAAAAGCTACTGCAACTCTGATTTGACACACTGAATTAAGCTTATATATATGCAATGCAAATGACACATTGCCCCTAATGCATAATACTGTTTGCTTCTAGCAATTTTAATGGGGATTTCTTTTATTTGCCTCCTTTATATAATTTGTCTTGTGAGAAAGTGAATAAATATTTATTTTAAAATTATTTAGTTAAATTTACAGATAATATACTTTATTAATTTAAAACGAGATTTTTTTTTTTTTACTTTTTCAATTGAAAAATAAGCTTATTTTAGACGAGTCTTTTCTTATTAATTGAACAGCCCTATTATAATATATAAACCCTTATTGCTCGTTAACTTGCTATAGCTTTTCACTTAAGGGGCATTTGATACATTACTTATATAATATGATTACCAATAATCTAAATTATCATTTAAAAGTATTATCACTTTTTAAATTGTTGGTAATGCTATATTGCATTATTTGGTATGTATAAGTAATTTAACTAACAATTTATATTACTTTATTTGGTATATTAAAAAGATTATTAGATAATATATATTTTTAACTAAAACACCCTCCAAATAATAATAATAATAATAATAATTGTTACATAGATAATTGATGCGGCTCCGGCAAGTATACCGAATCGTATAAGTAACAAAGTGATAAGTAAAGTATCGTTCCCACGAGAATAGATTAAATACCGAAATAGTCTAAGGGAATAACTATTTAGACAGAATGGAATTACTGATGAGAAAATTAAAATTTAAATAAAATAAAATAAATAATAAAAATTCTAATGCAAAAAATTCTAACGGTATGGATAAATGCAATGGGATAGATGTTAGAGCTAATGAATTTCACTTATTGCAGACACATTTACTATAAATTTCTGTTAATCAGTTCCTATCCTAATTGACTCACCGTCGGTTCCTCTTAATTTATTCCCAGCCTCTCTCGAGGTCAAGCAATACTCTTTATCCTAAACTGATTGCCTAATCTCTTGGCACAAACTAATCTAGGTAAAGGTTGAAGCTCTATGGGTTCTTATATTGACCGCATAAACCGCGTTTATCTATCTCTAATTTTCGCTTAGCTCATGGTGTTTATGTTAAGAAGCTCTATTCACAAACCCTCTCTCGAGTTATTGTAAATCCCCAAATCAATTAATTAGTGATCAAGCAATTAAAAACATTAAGAACAAATAAAAACACTAAGCAATAGAGATAAAAAAAACAAGATTAATATTAATCTATGAGTAAACTTACCATACAAAAAGGGTCAATTAACGCCTTAGCAAAAAAAAACTAGTTCATAACTAAAGAAAAGAAAATAATGAAAGAGTATGAAGATGAGAAGATAGAAAAAACAAAAGCCATAAAGTATTGAAGCTAAAAACAAGAGATTCAGAAGAATGTGGATCTCTCCATGTTGAAATTGAACTCTGGAATCCTTGAATCTTCGTCTTCAATTTATTTGGAAGAAGTCTTCTATCTTGGGAGGTGTTTGGAAGTGTCTAAGGATCTTTTTTCTGACCTTATGTGTTGCTTTTTATAATCTATGGATCATTTTCTCGAATTTTGGCCCGAGCTAGCAACTTGCTGCAAACGACGTCGCGCTATAGCGTAAGGCAGTGGACTATAGTGTGCCTGCCTGATAATGCTAACTATTTTTACACATTTTCAAACTCTGTAGCAGTCAAAATAGTTGGAATTTGGCCTCGGAGGTAGAAATAGCGATTGTAGATTTTTGAGTAAGCTTTCTAATGTAATAAGAATCATCTCAATCAGAGTTTTGTAACTCAAGATACAAGTAAAAGAGTGATAAAAGGTCAGATTTGACAGCATTAGAAATAATATAAAGCTTCAATCTTGTTTTGCCTTTTTCGCCTAGAAGACTCGAGAACTAGAAAGCGTGCCCAACAACAAAGTTGAAGATATTCTTCCCTTCTTTCCAAAGAATCTTGAACCATCATAATCCGACTTCTAAAGAGCTAGAAATTGAATTTCCAATACTGAAAGATCTTGATTTTATGCAAGATAAGCTTTTTTATGGCTCCAAATTCCAACTTGAGTACTTCTACCTAATAATAAGTAGACCAAAAACATAAATAAGTATCTAAAATATAAGAAAATAATAGAAAATAAAAATACTACCTAATCTAAACTACTTAATGAAGATAAAATAAAATATTAACTAAACTAAACAACTATATCATAAATTAAATAAAAATTAACTAAAAATATAACTCACTACAAGGAGTTATCAATAATAATCCAACCTCCATGAGGACAACGTGAATTGAAGCAATTAGAAGCAATCAAGAAATCTAAATTACCCAAATAATCTACATTTGCAGATAATGTGTTATATCAAACAGGATAATGTTATGGATCTAGACAATTTAATTGAAGATTTTTAGTAATTCAGATAAATTATTTCATATCAAACAGTCACCTTAGATTAGCTATTGTGCAGATTAACACTAGTAAAAATGGCTGACTAATAATGCGTTGGGATCTTCATTTAGAACTCTAAAATTATAATTTTGCCAAAAGTTAATAATGTAATTTTTGTTTAAATCATGATTTTGAAATTTACAAACAGAAAACAAAAAGATGTTATAAGTGAAGCATCGTGAAACAAATTGCAACAATCAACACAATCACGATTCAACTCTTTCATGAAAATATAATATTCGTAGTTCATTTCTTTAATTTATACAATATATATCTTTTTATAAATCAAATTTTTACATAAGGATTGGTTCTTATATATAACTCACACACCATCCTGCCTTTTTCACCATCACTTTTGACATTCTTATGCGTGAATGAAAATGGTGTAAAATGTTAATTTAAAAAAAAAACAACTGGTGTAAAATTAGGTACAAATTATTTCGGCATTCTCCTATCATCTGCTGGCAATTTGCACAATCTGTTCTACGCGTACCAAAAAAAATAATCTGTAATAACTAATGCAGACTAGCAATCGTGCTTCGGCTTTCATTGGCTGAAAATCAAGATGTGTAAGATAAAAACAAAATAAAAATAATTAAAAAGAAGGGAATACCTCTGCAAATTAAGGAAATCATTGTGCATAAATGTGAGAAAGTCATGTTAAATTTGAGTGATTGAATGAGAAATGTACAATTGTTGTGTTACTTAATAATCACTTTAAAACAGTTGTGAAAAATGTGGGAGCCTACTTAGTTATATTATTATGCTCCAAGATGATGGGTAGGTTCATGAACAGGTGCGGTGATGTGGCCCAACTGGACTGAGTGGGATCAAATTCCAAGCGTGTAAGGATGATAGGGTTCACGCCAGAAAAAAACAAAAAAGGTTGATAGGGTTGACTAATTAAACAGGGTGAATTTATCTTATCAATCCACTTAACTTTGTCAAAAATTGTGAATTTATCATATCAACCCACTTAACTTTGTCAAAAAATTGTGGACTGAGTTGCATTTTAAAAGTTTTCTTAAATTCGTTATTTTAACATACCACACATTATCTGCCGAATGTGATAAGACTGGATGAGTCGAACTGATGGGTCATTTTATTTTATTTTTTATGAGTGAGTGGGTTAATCTCCAAGTTAACCTTTTAATTACATCATTTTTTATTTATTTTTAAGGTAAGTTAGACAAGTTAATAGGTTAACACGCAGGTTATCCTACTTAAATGTCTAACTTACCGATTTGCCAACTTATTTATTTATTTTTATTTTTAAATAAATTGACTTTTTAATCCTTTAAAACCTCCACATTTTTATGTGAAAGTTAGCAAGTTTCATATTTTATTTTGAATCAAAAATTCAATTCTTCTTTTTATGAATCAACTTATAATATTGGGCAATTGTCTAATTTTATTTCATCCCCATTAATTACTCCTTTGAATTTTTCTCTTTTCTAATTAATACTCTCTTTCTACTATTTTTTACTCTTTTTTGGTGTACATACTATCTTTCTGGTATTTGAATAATATAAAAATAATTAAAAACTTATGTAATATTATTATATGTTGGTACATATATTTAAAATTAATTCAATAATTTTTTTTATAAAATTTATAAATAATTAGATCCTCCCTCAAATAGTCCATACTTCACACATAATAAAAACTAATTAAAAAGAAAAATTAATATTAACTTTCGTAAAATTGCTTATTGTTTAAAATAATTATAACTTAGTACTTACTAGTAAAGTTTTCTAAAAGTTTCTATTTTATATTTAGATTTAATTTATATATTCTGATAGTGTAAATTTATTTTATACTATCATTTAATCATATTCTTCAATTTGCATGACTTTTAGAGTAGTTGGGATGAAGATCATGTATGTTTGCTTATGTGACAGTATATAATTTGATGATAGTGTAAAAAAATATATACAAATTAAACCCTTTATATTTATTGTAATAATTGTATAGTAATATGAGGTGAACTAGTTAATAAGGATAAGTATTGAACTAATTAATAAAAAAAAATATTGAACTAATTAAACTAAGAGGACGTTAGTGACGTATCGATAATTTTTTTTATTGACATATGGTTAAATTATTGCAATTACTGTATTAGTTGCCATTACCTATTACATATCTAATAATTCAGAGTAGATTATAATTGAAAAATAGTTTATATATGTGTCATTTACTTTTCTCTTTTTGCCAGTCAAATCCATCTTCCCTTCCATGTCTCTTCTCTCAATCAAGGATTTCCTAATCATTACTTTTAGTGAATGATATAGATTTTTTTTTAATTCAGTTTCAAAATAAATAAATAAATAAATAAATACCAGTTCTACATTAATTCATTAAAATTCAACAAATACAAGTTTAAGGAGATTTATCAAAATATAGCAAAATCCAAATCCAAATTCGAAGCACAAGTTTCAATTAATTGTTTATAAACTTATAAAAAAAATTATTGAATTAATGTTACGTACACCCCTCACCTAAAGATTTTGTCTACTTTCCAGTTGCAATTCAATTATTTATGTTTAAAATTTTTAAGAATGTATTTGGATAAAGTATTCTTAAATATCAAGGAGTTTAAAATATAAAAAACTTTAATAATTCAATTTAATTTCTTTCATTTAAATTTTTTTTGTTTAGATAAAGTAATTGTATTACTTTATTTACAAAATATATTATTTATATAATGAAATTATATTATATTATCTTTAAGTGATTGGTTGAGGGCAACGGCCGGCTATCACTGATAGGTGGTGGCGACAATGGACCGTAGGCAATGCCAATGGGTAATTCTTGGTGGGGGATGGAAGGTGGTCATTGGTGGGTGATCGATGAGTAATGTTAGACTTGTAGAATGGATGAGTTAAGAGACAATAAGTGAAAAAGAGAGTGAATTTTAGAATTCTTTGTAGAGAAATGGAAATTGAAATCTCCTCTTTTAAAGTTTAGAAAATATCTTCTAAAAACACTTGAAATTTTAAAATTCTTTCATATTATTATCTAAACAAAAAATTTTAGGCTAAAGCAATTGAAATCCTCTTAAAAAATATATTACCATCTAAGAATATTCCATCTAAACATACTCTAAGACTTTCCCAATTATTTTTTGTGGGGAAATGATCCATTTCAAAATATTTATTGCACAAATATCTTCTTGGGCTGTTAGAAAAATCTTGTATTGCTTATTATAATTTCAAAAGTAAATTCTACACAATTAAGAAATAATCAGAAAATCTAACAAAATAGTAATTTAGATGAACGAGAAATAAAGAAGTGCATATTATTTAGTTGAGAGAAAATGTAAAAGTAGCAATTAATGTAGATGAAATAAAATTATAAAGTTAACCCAAAGTATAAAGTTCTTTTAAAAAAGCGAAGAGTGGGTATTTTGTCCT
The DNA here is from genome assembly GCA_031439585.1 of Pterocarpus macrocarpus. NCBI lineage: Eukaryota > Viridiplantae > Streptophyta > Magnoliopsida > Fabales > Fabaceae > Pterocarpus > Pterocarpus macrocarpus. The sequence continues at coordinate 64,022,199 of CM062515.1, forward strand.
AAACAAAATATGCAGTGTGCTAACCTTCATATAAGTGGGGAGATTAATATATATATATTAGGTTAAATGATGATGGATTGAGATAAGTTGACTAGTTTGCCATCTTTGGTAAGGAGTTTGGATGCTCCGAGTATGAGTGTAAATTACTTGTGTTATTTATCAATTATTCAAGTTTAATGTTCATTCGAACTGAATTTGTTTAATTAAACACATAAGCTATAATTTAAATTTAAAATTGACTATATAAGTAAATTAAGTTCGACTAGATTTACATTTGACATTAAAATTTTACAAATTGCTCATTTCTAATATTGTACATATAAATTTCATATAAAAAAGTATTATATAAATTTCTTAATTTTCGCTTATCACGAGCTTTAAATTATCTGATCTTATATCTTAATGCAATACACTTACCAATTAGATCAGAGACAAAAATACATAAATATAGTGAATTTTAAATTCATAATTAATCACATAAGAATTTGTTTACAAGAAAAATATTAGGCTATTAATTCAACTCATTTTATGAAGAGAAATACACTAGACAATATATATCTAACTCAAAAAACGGCTAAAAACCCGTGTAGATAACATCGTTTATTACTTTTTTAACTTTTTAGAAGTTAAAAGTCACAATTTAATTTTTTGTTTGGTATGGATATACCGATAATTACTATCACAAAAGTTATTTTTAATATTTTTTAAAAAATTAAAATATCAAACTTCTTAAAAAATATTTTTTAAAATACTTAAAATAAATATTTCTATTATTGTACATTCAAATACAAAATAATTTATTCATAAATTACCTTTTAAAAGTTCTTTTTTCCTAAGGATTTAAATAAGCTATTTCACCCACGGTTATCTAATCCAACTACCGAAACGGCTACATGTAGTCCACATATCTTCTATAAACAATAACATTCATAAGGACCCTAGCTAGGAGGGACTTATTTAATTACTTTGGAAAGGATGAATCTTTGTCAATGAAGCAACAAAAAGGGAGACCCCCACCATACCTAAAAGTTGCACTTATGACCTAACAGAGAAAAAGGGGAAAGGAAATTGAGAAAGGGGCGGTGGTGGAATTGAGTGGCATCGAGTTTACTTAATATTACTATTTCTTGCTTGCTGGTTGCTATCATAGAACCTGGAAAGCAAACACATTGGTGAGGCCATCACTTGTTCTGAAGCGCGCCCCGTTGAGAACAACAGTGCAAGGAGACAAGGGTCCCCATAATATTCCATTAAAAAAGAACCTTTATTTCATCTTCGTGTTCTCAATCAATTAGTTGTTCTTATTCTTTCTACGTAAGTAACATGGTTTGAAGAATTTTCCCTGACCATCAATGAAGAAGAAGATTCTATATCTGGTTAATGGAACCTGCATTGCGCTTGTGTTTTCGTGTACGTATAAACCAGTTATTTGGAAAATCTCATGTCATTGTGACGTGTTCATCTGCCAGCACCAGTTAATTTTTAGACCTATATATGTATATATCCAATAATTACTGTAAAGACACTTTTCTTTTTTTTTATAGTTTTCTACATGTATCCTCTATAAAAGATAATTCTGTTAAAGACATAGTTAAACATTAAATGTACAGGTACTTCTATTAGTTCGAATCATGGTTCGTCTCGGTGTGAAAAATTAGTCCTTTATTAAACCAATCCCAGTTAGTTTTAGTAACACTTTGATTACTAGATTAATAATTAGACAATGTTTTTCAATAAATCATTTTGAAGTGAAGATATTTATTGAGATGGGACTATTTTTTGGATAAAAGTATTCCAACTTAATTTATTGGAGGGAATAATGTTGTAAATAGACAACACGATGTTACTGAATTGTGGTCACTCGTGGGAAGGAACCTTGGCTGGTATTGCAATTTGTTGTGTTTTTCATGTACGATTAATTTCCCCTCACTTCACAACCTCAACCTCTCGCCGCTATTAATTATATTCTTTCTGAAATTCCATCCTTCAAAAGCACACTATTCACCCGTCTTTATCCTCCCTCATATTCTAGTACACTGTACACCCCTTCATTATACAAGTAACAATTTGTCAGTTTAACAAAAATTCAAGTCGCATATGTAACAGTGAGTTAATTACACTCAAGAAGACAAGAACAAAAACTTGTCCAGAGAGTTTAACTTTTAACATGAAAAGTATAATGAAAAAAATGCCACTCAACCAAAGTAACAAAATATATGAAAGTCTTAACAAATTAACATTAACTAATCATTGACTTCTGCTATTTTTTCTTGTTTAAATCAGTAATCAGTTTCAAAATTCGGCTACCTAATTTGGACTATTATTACATATAATGTTTTATGATTCAAACAACTGCGTGAAAAAATTTCCAATTTAAACTTTCAAATCGAATAATTAATATAAAATTCTCTATGAATAACAGATAGATATCTTTACTAGAAATGGTGCTCAAGACTGGGAATTTTAATATTTGAGATTTGGATTCTCTAAAGTAAAAAAATTAAAAGATTATTGAAAATTTTTTATATAAGTGCAAGTCTAATGTATAAACTCACATTTGGGTATACTCACAATAAATTTGGAGGGACACATAAATAAGTAAGTGTGAGTGTATTTTAAATAAAGGTGGTGGAATCCACTTATTGTTAGTATATCTAAATATGAGGTAGTAGATTTGTGTTTATACAAAAATCTCTTGAAATTATTTACATTTAGATCATTTGGTGGGATCAGCATGTAATAGAAGTTATTGATTCAAAGATAGGTAACTTTTCATTTTTTCACTTTATAAAGATACTTAATCCTAAATTTTGTGGCAGCAAAAACTTCATTAAGGACAGGCTCCAACTCAATATACACAGCAGAACTATGGGTAGCTAAAGATAGGCTAATGTTTGCCTGGGAGAGGGGATGTAGGAATCTGATTCTAGAAGGGGATTTTGAGCTAGTAAACCAAGCTATCAAATAGTCACAACGAGACCTCTCGCAAAATGGTGTTATCTTTCTGGAAATATGGTGTATTGCCTCATGGTTTCATAGATTTATTGTTTTTATATTCTACGCACTTTTAGCAACGTGATTCATGCTACAACATATCATTCCAGGGATGATAATGCATGTACCTGGAATGAGCAACCAACAGTTTTTATTTGTAATATCCTACAAGAATATTTATGTGATGAATGAAAATCCTGAATTGAAGATAAAAATAAATAAATAAATAAATAGATATCTTTTTAATTCCTCAAAAATAAACACACACATTTAAAATGACTAGGTCCTATTAAAATTTGTGAAACCAAAAGAACTTTTATCTATTTTTTCTATTTACATATGGCATTGCCATGTAAATAATAACAAAATACATTTCCTTCAGAGATATTGTGAAAAAATCTATTCCCAAACATGCTTGCTTTCAAAGCACTTCTCTTTTTTACAATATCCGTAGCTTTTATTTGCTTTTCTCTTGACAATATAATATACGTATTCCTTTCTTTTAATGTCATATATAATCACTTGAAAAAACAAGACTTTTTTACTTCAAAAAAAAATAATTAAATGAAAATCATGGGACATTGGGACCCAGTGGAGGCCAGGTCCAATAGCATCGCCAAGGAATATATAAATATGATAGTTACACAATAGGGTGACAACAGATCCCCCACACGTAACACCAACCTTCATTGATTCTCAATGCACTCCCATACCCTCCACCACCCATAATGCTCTCCCGCTTCCCAACCAATCCCCACCCCTCCTCTTCTCTTCACTTTGACGCGCCATAACACACAAAATTAATTGCAAACCAAACACTATAACACCCTCTCATTGGTGCCGCCAAACATGGAACTTCCACCAACACAACAACAACAACAACAACAACAACTCCACCACCACCAAATCCTAAACCCTAAACCCTCCCTCACAGCTCGGCTCAACTCTTTTGTGGCTCAGAGCCGAGTCGGGAACCGCTTCAAGCTCGCCGAGCGCAACACCACCTTCACCACCGAGCTCCGCGCTGGCACCGCCACGTTCCTCACCATGGCCTACATCCTCGCCGTCAACGCCAGCATCATCGCCGACTCCGGCGGCACCTGCGGCCTCTCAGACTGCATTCCTCTCTGCTCCGACCCAAACATCCCCATAGCCCAATGCACCGGCCCGACCAACCGGGTCATCCAACCTGACCCGACATGCAAGTTCCCGCCAGTCAACCCGGGGTATGCGGCGTGCGTGGAGGAGATCCGGCGGGACCTCATCGTCGCCACCGTGGTCTCCTCCCTCATAGGATGCACCATAATGGGCGTCTTCGCCAACCTCCCTTTGGCCATGGCACCGGGTATGGGCGCAAACGCTTATTTTGCTTACTCGGTTGTCGGGTTTCACGGGTCGGGTACGGTACCCTACAGAACCGCTTTAACGGTTATCTTCTTAGAAGGGTTAATCTTCCTCTTAATCTCAGCCGTTGGATTTCGCGCCAAACTCGCCAAACTCGTTCCCAAACCCGTCCGAGTCTCCTCCTCTGCTGGAATTGGACTTTTCCTGGCCTTTATTGGGCTTCAAAATAATGAGGGTATTGGGCTTATTGGGTTCAGCCCATCAACCTTAGTGACACTCGGAGCGTGCCCGAGATCCGACTTAACGGCGGTAGCTCCCGTCATGACATCATCTAACGGCACCGTTAGGTTGATGCCACGTGGCGCCGCCTCGGACAACATACTCTGCTTGAAGAATCGCTTAGAGAGTCCAACTTTATGGCTCGGCTTAATTGGTTTTGTGATCATAGCTTATTGCATGATGAAGAAAATTAAAGGTGCCATGATATACGGCATCGTTTTCGTCACGGTGATCTCGTGGTTCAGGAACACGGCGGTTACGGTGTTTCCTGACACGGAAATGGGCAACTCGGCGTACCGGTACTTCAAGAAGGTGGTTGATGTGCACGTGATTAAGAACACCGCTGGGGCGCTAAGCTTTAAGGGAATGAATAAAGGTACCTTTTGGGAGCCTCTATTCACATTTTTGTACGTTGATATACTGGACACCACAGGTACCTTATATTCAATGGCTAGATTTGCGGGGTTTCTTGATCTCAACGGTGATTTCGAGGGTCAATATTTTGCCTTCATGGCTGATGCGTCCTCAATTGTTGTGGGGTCACTTTTGGGCACGTCACCCGTAACGGCGTTTATTGAGTCCTCCACGGGGATCCGTGAAGGCGGACGGACCGGGTTAACGGCGTTAACAGTTGCGGGTTATTTCTTCTTGGCGTTTTTCTTCACGCCGTTATTGGCGTCGATTCCGCCGTGGGCCGTCGGGCCGCCATTGATCTTGGTGGGTGTGATGATGATGAGATGTGTGGTGGAGATTAAGTGGGATGATATGAGGGAAGCTGTACCCGCATTTGTGACTATTGTGTTGATGCCTTTGACGTATTCTATAGCTTATGGGTTAATTGGGGGAATTGGGACGTACCTTGTGTTGCATGTTTGGGAGTGGGGAGAGGAGTTGTTAAGGAAGTTTGTGGTTAAGAGGGATTTGAAGGGAATATCCGATGCAAATAATGTAAATGGGAATCATCGTGTTGTTGATCATGACCAAGAAGATGATGGCAAAGCACTTGAGGTGTAGCTAGAAGTGGGGATGTCTAACTTTCATCATGATATTACCAAAAGATTTAAGGGGGAAAAAAAACTTAAAAAACCAAGATGCTTTTACCAAGATATTTTATTAGAAGCATTTTAGTTTCTTTTGATCCCGTTACTATTGGAGGTAAGAGGAGAGGTGAGGAACTAGGGTGAAAAAAACTCATGTATAATTTGCTTATGAAAGGAAATGATACCTGTACATGCAAAGTCATAATGAGGTATGTGTACGTAAGATCTAGATTATTCAAAGTAGATAAGTGATTGATGGCATAAATGTAATAGTATTATTAGTACACTAGTTTTTTTTAACATCATTAAGATATTTAGGAAATTACGTTCAAATAATTGAATTTTATATTTATGGTGAATTTATCCTTAAGAAATATAAAGAATAATAAGTTAATAAATAGATATTTCAATTATTTTATTAATGAATCTAATAAAAATGATATCACATCCATTATTAATTATTTCATTACGTTCATCCTATTTACCAAAATTATAACTAAAATTTTTTATTTTTCACATATTAATTTTTATATAACTAAAATAATGTCTAAAGCTTGTATTAAAAAACATTTCTTTAAATGTAAGAAGCTGCTTAGGCTTTCATTGATAGTGTTAGTCGGCTGGACGAAAAGGTGTCTAGTAATTGGGGTGGTTGACCCATGTCCCATAGGTTCATAAATGTGCTGTTTGAGGGTCCAAGAGCATCATGGAATCAAATAGCTCTATAAATACTTCCTATTTAATTTGTTATGCTGCCTCAAGTTGCCAAGCCTCACATGTCTCCCGAGAGAGAATAATTGCTCATTTCCATTCGTCAAAATGGAAGAACAAGTCATAGCCTCGTTGACTTAAGGGAAGAATCCTGTCACCATTGTCTTCCTCGTCTCTTTCATTGGATATATTGATATACATATATGCCAACCTAGTCCAGCAAGTTGTCAGAAAGTTTTGCTTGATAAGAAAAATTATCCTATATTGTGTACTAGAAGAGGTAGAGTGATGCAAGTAGAAAGAGAAAATTTGAAAAGAAATTAATTTTAACATATGCTTCTTGTTTTACAAGACATTGATCATATGATAGGTGACTTTTGCACCCGCGGTGTTCTCCCACGAGCTGATGCTATTATTTGGTTTGAATAGAACGTTAGGTGATACATGTGACAGGTGAGGGACAAGGGTGTCTCAGACACCCGGAGTCAAACCCGACTCCATAGGCTCCCTGTGTGCAGTCGTCCACGAGGCTGGAATTTGCCGCTGTGTCGACGCCATATTTTTTGTTTGGGTCGGAGCCAATGCCTCATCTGCATTGTTTTGGATTTTGTGTGATGATGTAACCTTGGCTCTTCTCTTATTGGAGAGTGTTTTGAGCCCAATTCAATCATATATAAAAAAGAGTGCACGTTTTCGACATAAAAATGGGCCTTGCCAAGTGTGTGAGCTTGAGGACCTCACCAAGTTCATAGGCCAGGCCCAAATTCTTTGATCCACTCTTGAAAAGGCTTATCAGACTACATGATCTCTTCCTGTGTTTTTCTTTATAACATTCCCCTAGTTGACACAAAAAAGAAAATGTTCTGTATGAAGGTGTGCAAAGGAGTCTAAAAGTATTGTTTTCTGTTGCTTCTGATGTTTTTTGTTCTTGCTTTCTGCTCTAGTTTTATGTTTTGTTGAGATGTATTGCTTTGCTATCATGACTGCTCCTCTCTTGTTGAGAGTTTAGAGCATTGATTATCTATCCAAAAATGAAAAGAAATTCTGATATTTATAAGTTTGTATAATTATACAACTATTTAAGTTAAAAAAAAAAAGTGCATTCAGATTAAGCTCGAAATTAACTACATCAAACCTGTTATTGTTTTGATTAATCTTTTGAACTTGCACGCACATAGAGCTGATAAAACGGGGGGGAAAAAATCAAATCCTTGTTTAGAGTTTCTTTTTCAGTGAACGGAGATCCAAGATTCTTCCCCTCGCTTTTCGGAATAAGAAAGGCAAAATGGTCTGTTTAAAGTTAAATATAAGGGGGAAAAAAAAAACAGAAATGCCTGTCTTTCACTGTATATACCTCCTTCCTTCCTTCCTTTCCTTCTTGTTTGATTGTCTATTCATTCGCTTTCCCTTACTTTAAAAATCCACGCATAGTATTAATGTGGAGATTCCTTTCCTTCTCGTTTGATTGTCTAGCAAAATCCCTTTAGTAATTTGTCATGGCCCGAGCCTGGCCTACAATATGGACTTGAGTGAGGATAAGTGGATGGAGAGTACGAAATGGTTTCTTATTCCTTTCCAATCACATAATAGAGCACAAGTGTTTGATCCAGAAATCTTTCCATCTCTATTCCTCGTCTATGAGATAACGAGTTCTCAACTGATAACTAGAATATATTTAATTATCAGTATATTTGACCTGTGTGATGGACGGTTATAAATTATATGAAATATATAATATAATTTAATGTAATAATTTATTGTTGAGATTTTACTTTATTATATAAGTTTAACAAAAAGTTATAAATTAGAATTAAAATATGTTACATAAGTTAATTTAAAATATTATAAAATTAAAATTAAGTAGAATGAAATAATTACATAAATAAAAAGTATAATTATGAAATTATTATTATTATTGAATAAATTACTTAAATAAAATTTGTGTAAATTTATTTCATATAATAATTCATTATTGAAAGTATTAATTTTTATAAATATATATACTTCTAATTTTTAAATAATGACTGAACAATTAAAATAATTTTTCCTCTCCCTCCCATCTTTTTAACTTTATAGTAAAGTAATTTGAAAAATAAAATTCTACAGATACATTTCAAATAACAAATCATTAATATTAAAAATATAGTTCATTTTGTAAGGATATCTATTTTCAATTTTTAAATGAGAATTGAACAACTCAAAAAAAAAATATTATTCCATTTTTTTGGTGAGAAAAAAAATATTCCATTAACATGTTCCTTCTATTATTTTAACCTCTTAATAATGTAATTTTAAAGGAATTGTATATAATCATTCCATATAGTCAATCATTATTAAAAATATAATTTATTTTATAAAAACATCTACATCTGATTTTCAGTTGAGCAGCGACGAACAAGCAATTTTGTATAACTCATTATTGAAAATACAATTTTTATAAGGGTATTACCTTACAACTTTTTAGTGAGGATTGAACTCAAAAAAAAAAAAAATCATTCCATTTCTTTCTTCCTCCCAATTCTTTAGCTTCCTATTAAAATAATTTTAAATAAAAAGTGCAATATTTTGTTTTGTATAATAACACATTAGTAAAATAATTTGATGTTATAAAATATAGATTATCAATTAAATAAAATTGTCAAAAGTAATTTGTTTATTTAATAATATTTAACTTGAGTTAATTTAAAAATTGGTTAAACAGAATAAATCATGCTAATATATATTTTTTGTCGTTTATGTTTACATTATTGTAACTTTGAGCTTACAATTTAATTTTAATTTTTTATAAGGATATTGAAATTAATAAGATTGACTATATTATTTTTAGATAAATAAATTTAATAACTATAAAGTGTTAATAATTAAATTTAACCAATAATGTGTTGATTCGAATGAAAGAGATTCGGGTCCCTTAAGCATATAGTTCTAAAATCAATTCAAATATTCATATGTATGAAAAAAAATACCCTTGGTCAAAAAGCCAGTATAATACAATTTTAATTCGAGCAGATTCTTTTCTTGCTGAGAAAATCGCATATGAGTTAGATCCCCTCGAAGAAAAAATTCATGATAATGGACGTAGAAATTGTGTGAATGGGAGAGAAAGGATTATTGAGTAAGAAGGAATTGAAAGGAGATGTTGAAGGATGAGAACAAATGAGAGAGAATTGGGGAAAGAGAATGGTGGCTAGTTTTATAAGAGTTTCAAATTCCAAAGGCTCTAACTATACAATTAATATAATTAAATATCCACTAATAATCATTTAGTAAATTAAATTAAAATTTTAATTAAAAAGGTTTTTGAAAAAAGGAGTATGTATGAATGACAATGAAAGAAAGTGGATTGAGAAATACTAATTGATATTTAGTACGATAGATTAGGAAAGAATAATATGTATTGATTTAAAGATGATTTAGAATTTGAAATTTAAATTTTGTAGAAAATTATATAAGTTGTTAAATGTACTTTAATTCTATTTTTAGTAAGGGAAATTAAATTTTGAAAAAAAATCAAAATTACCAAAAAATGACACATGGACAAACTTTCCTTATACTGTCTTTTGTTTTATAAGTAGTATAGATGCATCTGAGCATAAGGATGGCAAAAAAACCCGCCAAAACGGGTACCCACAAAAATTGTCTGCAACAAGGACAAGGATGGGGACAAGTTTGGTCCCACAAGGATGGGGGGAAAGTCCTTGTTTAGTAAATGGGATAGAGGCGAAGGATGAGGTCCCCATCCTATAGGGATCTGCTAAATTCCTATTAACATGAATTTATTTAAATATTCTTGTATATATAAATATATAATAAAAAAAACCTTAGTCATAATATTAGTATCTTTATGATTTGAATATTTTTAATTATCTTTTAATAAATTTAGACCATGTATTTCATTCTTAATTTGTATTGTGTTGCATTGGTAAATATTATAATAAATTATGAATATTTATAAACCCATATTAGGGATAGGAATAAAGATAGAGGGCAAAATTCTAAAGGAAAAAAAAGGACAAGGGGTATGTCTCTGCCCTATAAATACCTATTGCCATTCCTACTTAAGCGATGCATTGATGTTGGATAGTGACAAATTTACAATACGGAATACTCTGCAGTTCTTTCAATTTTTTTTGGGTTGAGTTCATTGTCTCATTTATTCGAGGGCTCATGAAGAACATCATACAATAAGATTGATTATTCAACATGTTAACGTCGTTGGCCTTGAAGCCACCGTAATCAATGTTTGTTCAGTCAAAGTAGTGTATCAATATTGAAACTAATTGATTCACAAAGCTTGAAGCGTGCAATTTGTGCCATGATGGTGGCGCTGTGCAAGTTGATATCAAATGGTGGCGGGCAACAACACACCTGAAAGGACGGGTGGAAGGAAGGTATTAGGGAAGGGATTGAAATATCAAGAAAAATTATATGACCTTAACAAAGACTTAAAATCAATAAAATGAATTCACAAAAATAAAATATCATGTATTTTTCAGGTTGGGCTTAGATCACAATTTAAGTTGAATTAATCTAGCATGATATTATAAATTATTTTAAGATATCAACTTTTTTCTAAAATAAAAAATCAATCATAAAATTTTTTTTATTTGAATTAATATACCTTAAATCATATTAATATAATTTATTTAGAAATATATATATATATATATTCCACTTCTAAAATTGTATACGCAATTAATTAATTGCGTATAATGTTAAAATTTATACATTCTAGACTGGTCCAATTTAAACTTGATCATAGTTGGATCATAATTAAACTGAATTTTTTTTGCCATAATTTAACTAAAATTGAACTTAAGAAATTAACTCGATCAAATTAATCAATACGTTTAAAGTTGAGTGAGAATTCATATGAAGAGTTTATATAAATGGGCGCATGCTGCTATGCTTCCTACAAAGTGGAGAGTACCACACACTTGAACTACCATATCATCACTCACTCTCAAGACCACCAATGCGCCACTCACCTTAGCCTTGTTTCTTAGGGTTGTCAAACGGGCGGACTAGTCCGTTTAAACCCGACCCATTTAGACCTGCAAAATAAACGGGTTAGTCTATTTATCTCACTTTAATTAAAATTTTTTCAAATTTCGACCCATTTAAGACAAATTTACAATTTTAAACTAATACTGTTTATTTTTTATTTTTTTTATTTTCATGTTTTAAAAATTATTTTTTATTAAAAAATTAATTTTTATCTTTAAAAAAAGTTAAAAATTCTTATTTTTTATTAAAAAAGTGAGAATGTTCTAAATTTAATTATTAAATTATATTTTTTGTCCCAAATTTATATAATTTTACTTTAAAAAATAATAAAATATAAACATGGATAAACAGGTCGGCCCATTTACCTGCTCGGGCTACGGGTTAAATGGGCTGGGTTGAAAACGGGTTAGTTTAAATGGGTCGTTATTTTTTAAACCCAACCCACCTATTTTTTGCTAGTAAACGGGTTGGCTCAACGGGTTTGGCCCATTTTGATGGCCCTATTGTTTCTCCCCGATAGCCTCTCACCTGCCCCATCATCCATGATGATCTCATCTCCAACAATGGTGGAAAACCATCGATGCTGCAAAGCTAGCATGCAAAGGAGCTATAGTGGAGGATGAGGAGGTGCTGCAGTGGGTGGTGTTGGATTAGCTTCCGACATACAAGCGAGCACGCAGGGGGATCGTCAAGAACCTCATCGGCAATAAGAAGGAGACCATCGAGACAAATTCTGGCGCCAAGATCACCAAAATGACCTATTTACTATGTTCAAAGCCCTTCAAGAGACTCTCATGATGGTGATAAATCTTCATCAGTGCATGCCACAACAACATGAAACAGCCCCATGGAGTCACCTCTGCACTACTCCTATAGCCACCATTGAAGGGCCCACTAGAAAGGCGAGGCTACCAATGTGGCACTCGAGGTCGAGACGTTGCTCTAGAAGGCAACTATGGACAAGTCATTCTCGATGGAGTAAGCAAACAACATGTTACGGTCACATTCAACCGGAAATTCTGGGAGGTAAGGGAGTTGGCAATAGCGGCAACGGCAATGCCAAAGCAATTGCAGTGGCAGTGGCACCGGGTGCCGAGTGGTGGCTCCAATGGGCAAGCGGTCCTATTGAGTGGCTAGAGTTAAGGTTGATGAAGTGATTGAGAAGGATATAGAGTGATTCCATAATACTTTGGAGTAATAGTTTTTAGGTGCATACTCATGTGGCCAAATAAGAATTGTATAGGTGGAGAGTGGGCCACCCTAAAGTCAATGTTAATTGAAGTGGTTTGACCATATTAATCAAGTGGCCAGTTTTAATTTAAATTTGAAACAAAAAGGGAAAAAAAAGTTTAGTTGCATTTCATTTGAGAGCTGAGATCAACCTTGTTTTAACCGATTTGTGAAGGTGCTAATGTCTCCCTAGCTGCTCTTCCAGCTCCCCCATCATGACGGTGCTCTCTCGCGCTCTTTCTACACGAAGCTTGATCACCAACTTTGAAAGAGTACGACCACTGACATTGACGATGCATCGCCTACAACACATTCAACAGCACTAGCCCTTGCCTATGTCACCAATAGCGATCTCTGCCCTTGCTCAATCGCACCGCCGCACAACCTCTGCTGGCAGAGACACTTGCTACGTTCCAGCCGCTGCCAGAGAGCCACCACGCGAGGCTCAAGGCTTGCAACACCACTCCTATTTCTTGCTCCATTAATGCACTGCCCACCCCTTGTTCCTCATTATTATGGTTTCCATTACTTTTAGGGCAAATCCAATCTTTCTTTTCTTTTTTTTTAGTGTTTTTTATTTTTTTAAAATCTATTTGTGGCTTTGCTTTACTACTTGCCCTAGCTTCGCCACGCTTGGCCATGGATTCAAACACCTCGAGTTGTAGGAAAGATGATTGCCAGTAGTGTCGGAGGGGGATGGATTAGTAGGACGATGGCGTCGGAAGGAAAAGGACAGGGAGATAGCGCAGGGGAACGGTAATAGGTGAAAATGGTTCATGGGGAAGAAGAACAAGGTTGATTATAAAAGAACATAATTGTTTTTGGTACTATTATTTTTAATGATAACCAGATTCATTAAGTTTTACTCACAATCCTAGGTTCATTTTCGGTGGATACACACATCCTATATTTATTTGCTACACTTTAGAGCTTCATGGTGAAGCTTTTTAATAGACTTCACCAAAGAACCCACCTAGTTTTTAAGGATAACATCAACTATAGATTGAAGGATGTTTGTAATTATAAGGTGCATCATACTTCTAAACTTAGAAGGTACATGATAGAAAGCATTATATAAATGAGTCGAACATTAAAAAAAAAAAAGTTATGGTCATAAAAGAAATTACATAAAACGAAAAATAATCAATTATAACAATTATATTAGAGAATCAGTCTTGAGTAAAATGATAGAATAACATAGTATTGTTAAAATAGTCATTGGATTAAGATAGTACTTGAATTCTGTTCATTAAATTTTTTATATAATAAAATAATTATTAATAAATTTTTTTTATGAATAAAATTTAAGGATCATCTTAATTCATAACTCATCATAAATTATATTAGAACTTACCTAAAATAATATTAAAAAAACAAAACTCAGAAAATTTTATGACCATCCGTAATACAGGTCGGAGCTCGTAGACAAGACTACAAGAAAATAACCACTGAAAAAGTGGGAGCAACGATAACGACTGAAACAAACCTTGAGGTGAAAAGAAAGGACACTTGGAAAACATAATCTCTTTTCTAAAGCACTTTAAGGAGAAAAGTAGTTTCCTAATCATTATGCTTATATCTTAGTAACTTACCAATTATAGTGGTATGAGAGGTAAAAATATATAAATGATTTTTTTTTTTTAATGAAGTATCATTAGAAGGGATCTTTGATTAGGTACTTAACTATATCTGGGAGATTGATTTCTTACCTATTAAATAAGATCATGAAAAAATTCTTTAAGAAATTAAAAAAAATTTAACACAAACTTTCTTTTTTATTTTTATTTTTGCTAAAAATCATCACAAATGAATTGAATGGTACTCTATGTCAGGGGAGTCGTAATCTCATCAAACTTGTCTTCTTAACAAGACGGCTTATAATTATGGATGCAATTGCACGATAACAAAGAACAAATTTAAGGCTATATTTTCCTTTCTTGTCACATCCATGAGTTCACGCTTAACCAACAGGTGGCTCCAACATCATTAATTTTTTGGACCCGCCATTTGTTTATGGAGGATCCTTTTAACTAATCCAATGATTGACTTCTATCTGTTGCTTATGCATACGTCTTCCAAGAGAAAGTTTCTTTACCTTGAAAGATTTTTTTCAGTATGCACCGCCCGAAAATGTATACTCCATTTAATATTAAATATATGTAAAGTAATGTGAACATGTATATTAAAAATATATTTAATTTAATTTTAAAAGTGTATTTATATATCAATAATTGAGTAAAGTATTTATTATAATAAGCAAAGTCTAGGCCAGTGAGAGAAGATACAGGAATCAGGGAGGGTTCCCGTTGGATTGAAGACAAAAGGGGTTGCTGGGATTTTGGAGTGGATAAGAAGAAGAATCAGCTATGGGTGAAGCTGCGACGGAAGAAACTCGAACTAGCTGATTTTCAGTGATAATATTATGTTTGAAATCAGATATCTAACTAGCAATACTGATTCTAAATGTTTACTTAAAAAATTTCGCATTCAAAATTTATTTTATCGTTTTAACACAACTATCTAGCGTTTGCAACAGAGCTTTCTATATATACAAAGTATATGAGATTGATGAACTGATCTACTGTTATTAATTTTCTATTATTGAAGGATTAGAATGATGTCAACTGTATATAATTAAAAGATTGAATTATTTTTATTTTTCTATCCAGAGACTAAATTGATCTTAGTTTTTTGAGACTAAATTGAAGTCACTCTCCGTCTTTTGAAATTAGATTAATATCAGTTATCTTAGTTTTAGAGACTGCATTAATGTCAAACTAATATTTAAAAAAAGACTTAAACGGTAGTTTACTAAAAAGAACCATATTTTTGGAGAAATGATATATCGGAAAGAATCCGCAGAGAATATTTGTTTGTTTCCGCTTTATTACATACAAAAGATGGCATCACTGTGCTGGCACACCATTTAATATAAAAGGATATAATTAATCAGAAGTGATGCATTCCGTTGCATGATATTTACTGAACAATTCAATCAAAAAACAATATTTACTGAACAATCACTCGGTAATTACCAACTACAAATATAAGATACTCTACATTTGATTCTCCAAATATTTCCGCCATTCTATTCGTTGCATTACCTTTTAATTATGATCGGTAAGCCTTTCATAATTAACATCTTCCGTAAAAATGAATTACTTTCCTTATTTCCTTAAGTTAATGCTGCAGTTCCATGCACTAAGATGATTATGCTTGAGCTTTTCTCCCTTTTACTTGTCCATACTTGCAAAGTTCCAATGACTTCACTCTCACATCTTGTCAGGACTTGCGACTAATATGCTGTTTGGAGTCTAAGAAACTTACAAGTTCCAATTACTAATTAGAATATGGAAGATTTCTATCAAAATTAAGGTACCATTCTTGCTGGCTAGCTTATACAAATTTGTTTCTTCTTCGTTTTTTTAAGCTACTGCATAACAAGCCCTTCAACTCAAATGAGATTCAATGGATTAGGATACTAAACGTTTTTTTAAGTCGCTGGTTTGGCTTGTGTTTGCTTTTAATGTGTTTGTTCTTGACGTGGGCATTTTTTAGATGTTGGTTTTGGGTTCAGTTTGTTTTAGCCTTTTGCTAGTGGATCCTTTTGTTGTTGTACTTGCCTCATTGTACAGTGGTCCTTTTGCTCTCCACCTTCTTGTGGGTGGAGCTTGTTTTATGTATCGAAAAAAAAAAAAAAAAACTAAACGCTTCTGTCCATATACATTCATTGTTTAAGATAGTTGGTAAGCTCGCTGGCTTTACAAAGTTCAGAGTTTGACCACATATAGAACCGCCGCTATTGGCGCTCATGAATCATGATAGATATGATCTATTCCGATTACGAATCTCATCGACCCTAGATCAAGTAGAACAACTAGTGAATCAAACTTAATTTGGTATAATTGATTACAACTTGAGAATATTCCTTTCACACATGCTCAAATTGGTTATCACCATCTCAACTAGTACTACAAAATTCTTAACTTTTTTTAATTCGAACTTGGAAAATATGTACTCTTAGACTAGAGCCGATGAGTTGGTAATTTACACAGCCGTAATCCAGTTAAGTTCTGCTTGCATTTATGCATGAGAAATACTTCGATAATTTTAAAATATTATATGATTCTGCTTATAATTAATAATATAATAATATTTTAAAATAAAATTAATATTAATTTATATTTTTATTTAAAATATTATTATATTATTAATTATAAGTACAGCCATATAATTATTTTAAGACCACTCAAACATTTTTCTTTATGCACCTTGATGCAATTCAACTTTGACCAAATCCTTAAGAAACCAAAAGCAGATGCACCTGTGGAAATCGAAAGCATGGGCTCCACCATGAAGCTTAAGAATTAAGATGCGTAGGATGAGCCAATATGATATTTGGCGTTACTTTCCATAAACTCATTATTTTATCTGGAGCGGCATCTTATTGTAAATTTATTTAACATTGCATCAGATTGAAGTTCTAACAAAAGATTCATTCCCATTATTTTGTATCCGCATTTAAGTTAGTGCTTCAATTAGAAAATGTAATGAATCACCTAATCAAGCATATATAACTAATTAGTTTGCTTATTGAAAAGGAAATTAAGGCAAATAATGCATAGAATATGCCAGTGGATCTGGTTCAACTGGAGCCTTTCCTTTTATGCACCCCCACCGTGTGTGCGTGTGTTTTCACTGAATGATTAATGATGTTTGACGATAGGTTGCATCCAAATTTATCTTGACCTTGTTGAATGTATAAAAGCCCCGCTATATTCGTCACTTGTCGCCATTTGTGTTTCTGGACCAAATCTCCGCTATCGGTTATGCCTTTTACGGTTTTACCTCCATTTATTTTAATTTTTTACCCTCAGAAAACATCACTGCTGCCCCCGTTTTTCAGGCTACAACAAGAATGATTAGTTTTTTTTTTTCTTTTTCTAAAACATGTTATTTATACCATCCGCACAACTTTGGATCATAATAGTTTAAAAAATTAAATAAATTAGTGTCGTATTTGTAATACTATATCTGTCTAAAAATAATTGTTCAATTTTAAATGCATACATAAATTAAGAAAATGATTAAAAAAAATTAATATTAAAAAAATTTAGATACATTTTATAAAATTATTTTTACTTAATACTCTCTCTTTTTTAATTATTTCTTTCTACTTATTATTTTTCCTCTTTTTAATTAGGAAATAATTAAAAAAAGATAATTAATATTGTTTAGATTTTTTAAAATGACAGTTATTTATGGCAAAACAAAATTTTAAAAGTGGATAATTATTTTAAGTTAGGAACAATCTAGTTTTATGTTCAGGTTGTTTTCCCTTTAAGTTCTTTCTACGAAATTCTTTTTGATATGTGCTGGATGTCTCCTTATTAATTATTTTCTAGTTCAATTTCTTTGCTATAACTTTTGAGTTAAAACAAAACACGTATACGTATGTTCTCTTATTTTGTTAAAATTTTGACCCCTTAGTGTGTGTTTAGGAAAATTGAAAAATTAAAATTATTTTAATAATCACTTATTTATGTAATCACTTTTTTATATAATTACTTTTATAAGAATTAATTTATGTTTCAATATTTTAGCTCAAAATCAATTTTAAAATAATCTGTTTTGTTTGAATTGTATGAAAAAATTACTTTTATATAGTAAAATTATTTAAAAGAGTATAAAATGATTGTTTATATTATATAATATTTGTTATTTAGGGTTAATTTGGTAAAAATATAACAATTATAAAATAATCAGCTTCCGCTTATAATTATAAGCTCCAAAAAAGTGTTTATACTTATAAACTATTTTTCAGCTTAAAATTATCAATTTTAGATTATAATCTATTTTTACAAATTTGCTAAACATGTTTGATTTTTGAAAAATAGCTTTTTTCTAAAAAAAAAAAGCTATTTTTCATGTTTTCCAAACATGCACTTAATCTATCAAATCTTTCATTATTACCACTCACAGAAGCCTACACTCATGAATGTAAATTAAAAAATTAAGAATAAATTATATTTCCCTCTCTTGAGATATACTCTTACATATTGTATAACCCTCTTCTTTATTTTCAAAATATACACTTTCCTCCTCTTTTAAGATAAAAATATGCTATATTTTAATTCATTTTTAAGTTTTTTAGTTAAATCTCCATTATTTTATACTATTTATTATCTTATTTATTTGACCAAAATACTTGTTATTAATAATTATACATATTGAAATCTTTTTTACAAAATAAAAACACACACACACACACACACACACATATATATATATATATATATATATATATATATAAGTTTGAGTTTAATTAGTATATACTGATAATATAAAATAGTTTTATACTATCAACTAATATAAATAAGAAAAAGTGTAAAATAATTTTACATTATCAATGTATTTAAATTAAATTCTATAAGTTTTTAACTATTATTATATTAAGAGAATAAATTATTAATAATTAAAATAATTTATGATGATTGAAATTATTAAATAAGGATTAAATTATCTTAATAAATATAATGACATTAATATTAGCATATCAACTCTCAAGAACGTAAAAAGATATGAAATTATTTTAATAATATTAAATAGTGAATAATTTAAACAATAATTAAAATTTTAAAAAATATTAATACTAATTAATAAAATACTTTATATTATGGGTAATTTAGTATATTTATATATTTTTAATTAATAAAATATTTTGGACTAAAATATATATTTTTAAAATTAGATGGAAGAGTTAGATAATAAGCGTTTCTCTTAAGAGAGGGGAGTGTAATTTATTCAAAAATTAAACAAAGAGAAAAAAATCATAAAGAGAGAGGTTTGCAAATACATCCCAGAAGTTATGTAAGTATGTAACCATACAAGTACATGCGAAGCTCATGAAAAAGGTTTTGTTAAAATGTGTCAGATTCCTATAAAAAGAAAAATGATATAAATGAAAATTAAATGTATGAATAATTTACTTTATTTTAAAAAATATGTGTTTAGATCATATATCAATATTTATTATAAAATTAATTAATTAATTATAATATAAGATTGAAAAATTTAAAGATAATACAAAAATATAAACACAAGAATTGTATAGGAATTTCTCTAGTTTTTATTTTAATGATTATGCAGTAATTAGTAATTAATTGATAAATAATTATGTGGTTGAACAAGATAAAATCCAATGCCCATGAAAGACACATCATTAGCAAACCAAATTGGTGGGTTGTTGCTGTAACCCCCTCCCCCCCCCCCCCCCTTCTCTCTCTCTCCCCCTTTCTTCTTCCTTTTCTGTCTTTTTTTTATTTTTTATTTTTTAATGTTGTCTGTACAAATGTAACCAACAATCAATAAACTTAATAACCAAATAAGATACCGGCATCCTAAACCGAATTAATCCTTTAATAATTTGATAAATCAATAAAAAAAAAAATGTCATCTAAAATTATAAAGACTTATGCTTCCTGTTTGTGAGCCAATTCGAGAAGCTGGGGTCTCAATTCGTCTTTCCAAAACCTTTTACCGCCACTCTCCACTCCTTTCTCCTTTGTCTTCACTTCAACCACCACCAACTCATCCGTTAACCGGTAAACAACCACAAGGGCAATCAAATTACCATCCTGCCCTTCCAACCTTGCACCTTCGTTCTCCTTTCTTTTCACTGTTATCTTTGTCTCCTTCACTGCCTCTTCCATCTTCTTTAGTATCCTCTCTGGATCCTCTCTTAAAATGACCCGTTCCACATGACCCGGCACATCCGGGTTCACAAACAAACCCGACATGTCCAACCCCGTCGAAAATGAAATCAAGTCAAATGCATTTAATGTGTTAACTCCGTTTCGACTTTCCTCCCATTCGAATTCTTTCACTACGACACGATCGACCCGATGCCCACCCGAGTTGAACCACGGATCTTCTAGAATCTCGTCAACGGTGATCCGCGTTTGGGGATTCACATCCAACAAACGTGACAAAAGCTTTTTCAATTCACAAGACATCCACTTAGGAAACCGATATTGCCCGCGGCAAATTTTCCTGTACAAAACCGTAATATTGTAATCATTGAAGGGCAAATACCCCGCGGTCAGCGCGAACAAAACGACGCCGCACGACCACACATCCGCCTTGGCGCCGTCATAGCCTCTCTTTGCCAGAATCTCGGGTGCCACGTAAGCAGGGGTCCCACAAACGGTGTGGAGCAACCCGTCCGGTCGGATCTGGTCGGTCACCGCACTCAACCCGAAATCCGACACCTTAAGGTTGCCGTCCTCGTCAATCAAGAGGTTGTCGAGCTTGAGGTCGCGGTGGTAGACGCCGCCGGAGTGGCAGTGCTTCACGGCGGAGATGAGCTGCCGGAAATATTTCAGGGCGACATCCTCCGGGAGACGGCCGCCGGCGGCGACTTTCTGGAAGAGCTCGCCGCCGGCGGCGAACTCCATGATGAGGTAGATTTTGGTTTTTGTGGCGAGGACTTCGTGGAGGTTGATGATGTTTGGGTGGTGGCGGAGGCGGCGCGTAACGGAGATCTCGCGCTCCACGTTCGCGGCGAGGCCGTTGGAAAGGACGTTGCACTTGCTAACGGCCTTAACGGCCACGCTCTGGCCGTTGTCCACGCGCGTCGCGTGGTACACCTTAGCGAACGCTCCTGCGCCCAGTAACTTGCGGAGCTCGTACTTCCCGAGCAAAACGTTCGGTGGTGCTTGCGCGTCGTCGCGCTTCGTCGTCGTTGACGACGAGGATGTTGTTGTTGCCTTTGTTTGGGTTTCTACGACGGTGTCGTTTTGTGAGTAGCTCATGGTTTGAGGAAACTAACTAACTCACTTGAAAGGAGTGAGTTCTGGTGTTTGAAGACTTCTAAGTGGGATTGAAGGAAAGGAATGAAGTGGTTTTCTGACATAGAAGAGTAGAAGGAGGCGATGTGTACTAAGCAGGAGAAGCTGGCAATGGCGAAGAATGAGTATTTAAAGACTCATTTGTGCCATTGTATGTGTTATTATTTTTTTCTTTTTCTTTTTCTTTTTTCTTTAAGGTAAAGAAATCGTTTTAATTAAATATTTTACTCATTTAAACTAGGCTGATATTATTTATTTATAATATTTGTGAAATATTATATTAATATATTTTTATATATTATTAAATGAGATATAAATCTTATTTTATTTAAATTTTACACTTTATCTAATGATGAATAAAAATATATTGATATAGTATCACATAAATATTTTATACAAATAATATTTTTTTTTAAACTATTGGTGTACTAAGTAAAATGATTATTTGATCTCTTCACGGAAATTATTTAATTAAAAAATTTTAATTTATATTCATATCTTAAACAAAGGTGTTTGTAATTCGACTTCGATCAATTTTAAGTTAAAAAAAGGCAAAAAACCAATCGAATCAAATAATGTAGCATTCTGTTGGATGTATGGAATTAGACATAAAATTAAAGTTTGAAATTGGAATTAGACTTATCAATTCCAAATATTTATGTTCAACATACCATATATAATTAGAATTATAATTCAATAAACCAATTTTAAAGAATTTGAAAAATAACTAAGAATTATAAATTCCAAAATTTATCAGATGTCTCTCTCCTCATTAATAGTTATATAATTTTCTATCTTTTTCATTTATTTTCTAGTGATCATATTTATTGAAATTTAATATTTTTATAAAATTTTATAATTTAAAAATTCCTAAATTCTAATAACCTATTTTATATATAAAGAATTTTCACAAAAAATTATAATAAAAATATTGTTAATGTACAAAAATGGTTATTATATTAATATTTTTATTAATTCAAAATTTAAAATTACGCATTAAATAATAAAATTAAAATTAAATTTAGAATTATAAATGTTAAAATTTTTTAAGAAATTTAAACATAACTTTTTTTATACATAATCTAAACATATAGTTTAAGATTATAAGCCAATTCTAATTTTAAAATAATTGAAATTAAAATTAAAATTTTATATTACAATTTCAATTCCGATATCCAAGTCCAATTCCAACTGTCTCGGTTTGAATTGAATTGATTTAATTTATATTTTAAATTTAATTCAATTTAAACCAATCTTTATTAACTTAAAGTGAATTAGTTTAATTAATTTTTAACAACAAAAATTGTAAACTTGTAATATTATAAACGAAAAATAACTTAATTTGTTAAGAATGAAGATAAAAGGAAATCATTTAATATGCATTAATTACTATTTAATTGAAAATGATTAAAAACATGATAATTTTAATTTTATATTATAAATAAAATATAAATTTAATTATAAAACATTATACTATATAATACTAACCAATTTAAATTAAATTGGATTAATTTTAAAAGATAAATTTAATATCTTATTCAATTAAATCAAATTTTTAAATAAATTAACTAAAATAAAATTTTTGTTTTAAATATTTATTTTATCAATTTTCACTTTTTATTCTATTTAGATTTGATTTGAATATTCTTAATTTTAAAAAATCGAATTACTTATTATATCTTGACCCATTTTTTTAACCGAAACAAATTTAGTGATGCTATGTGACCTCCTTATAAAATTTATCTTTTTGAAATTTCAATCTATATTCCTATCTCACTAAATTAAATCACTTATATTATCTTGGCTCATCTTTTATCTTGTTAATTTTGCTTTCAACTGGAACAAATTTAGTGATGTTGATGTAACAATGACAATGAGACAACAGCGTGGCTAAGGAAGCTTGCCGGTAATAGGCTAGCGAGGAGACGTGATGAGTTGAATGACTGGCCAACACGGGTTGAATCAAGATTTGTTGTTTATGGTGGCCAAGTGTGCGTTTTGATGTAATGGGAATGTTGAGTGTGAGTGTAAGTCACTGAGTGAACGGCGACTAAAGAATCAATATAATGGTGAAACGACAAATGTAAATATAGGAGCGATAAAGCTCATAAAATATCGATATGGTACGGTAGTACCACCCTTGTCTCAACGTGAAGCTTAACTGCCAACAGACGAGTACTGAAACTTCCTTTTAAATAAAAAAAAAAAAATTAATGAAGAAAGAAGAGGAGGAATGTTTGAGCTGAAGCACTTATCAGTCATTATGATCGAAGTTTATCTATATATATATTTCGTAAAAATAGAGTATTCTTGTATGGGAAAAAGAAATGGTTATGCATCCAAAAAAAGAAAAGTGTCTGTAATTTTAGCTATTTTTCGTAGAGCGATTCTTAACTAGATATATGCAGACAATAAGACTTATCACCAACGCTTAATTAGTTTAGTTAATTTGTTATTTACACCTTCTAAGCAATATATCATATTTGAATTTCATAAATAAAAAATGTTAATATTAAAAAAGCTTTATTACCATTAGTAATTCTTTCAACTTGAATTAAACTAATCGAAATGTAATAAACTCCAAATAGTGACAGTTTAGAGGAAAAAATAAATCATGTATTTTATCATTTAGTATAGGCTATTTTAGTTGTGTGGACATTTCTCATTATTTATAGATCAATTAATAATGGTTAACCTTAAAAATTAACTTGACATTTGACTCATGTATTATCATATCATGAGTATTCCAGAGGTATTATCTTTTTTTTTTTTTTAGGGACAATAAATTTGAATATTCCTTAGATTTTAAATAAGAAATGACTCACATATTTTGAGAAGGATAAATAATAAAAGAGAAATTTAGGAGGTGTTTGGCAATATCAAAAATCAAGTTAACATGATACAAAATAGAACCAATTATATTAACCGGTATAAAAATAAACTAGTTTTTAATTAAAGATTATTTGGTTTCATAACTTAAAAATTAGTTTTAATATGTATTCTTATTTTTTTGTACCTTTTTCCTTTTTACTACGACATTAAAGAAACTAATCTAGCAGACAGTAATGGTTAGTGATGGCAGACAGTGGTGGCCGCTACCGACAACGGATGATGGCGACTGTGGTGGGATGGTGGCGGCTAATGGTGGTGCCTAGCAACGATGGCGACAGACGATGGTGGCTAGCGCGACGACGAATGGTGGTGACTGGCGATGATGGACAGTGGCAGTCGGCAGTGACAGATGGTGGGATCGATGGAGACTGATGGTGGCAAATAGAGGTGGCCAACAACAACAAATGGTGGCGGACGAGGCCAGCGGTGGGTAGTCGATGGCGGATAATGGTGGACTGTGGTAGTAAACAGTGGTGGACAATAATAGAAGACAGTTGATAAGTAATCAGAAGATAAACAATAAAAATAAAAAAATTTGGGATGAAATAAAATTAATTTAAAATTAACTTTTTTAAGAACTGATTTTAGGTCTAAATTGATTCATATAAAAACTAATTTAAAAATATTTAGGTAGTTATCAAATAATATTTATTAAATATCAGGCCTTATTATACTTAGTTATCCAATTTTTTTAGTTTACCAAATACCCCTTTTGTCTCAAGCTCTTATATTTACCTACATTTTTTTTAGGATTAATTACATTTTACCTCGTTATATTATAGGTCATATGTATTTTACCCCCAACATTTTAAAAATATGTAACCCGATACCCTGTATTTTTACAATGTGCATTTTGGCCCTAAATAAGTACACTATAATTCCTTGAATTTTTAGATTATGTACGAATTGGCTCCCTAAACTTTTCAAAATATACAATCTGACACCTTGTATTTTTATTTATAGTTGATGAAAAAATCGACAAAATAGACCGAAGTGCACATTGCGAAAATACAGAGTGTCAGATTATATATTTTTAAAATATTAGGAGTAAAATATATATAACCTATAATATAGGGAGATAAACTATAATTAATCTTTCTTTTTTTTTAAATGTGCATGAAGTTTGGATTTAAACTAACTTATTGCAATTTTTAAAAGTACAAAATTTTCCGCACAACTAAATTTCATTAAACCAATAGATTGTAGAAAAGGAATAAATGGCTAAAAAGGTCAGAGTGATGTATCAAAGGATTTCGATGTGATGGCCATCGAACCCTATTAATGAAGATTAAAGCAGGCATATGAATGGCATAATACGGTTAATATATGCAGCACCCAAAAAGAAAATGATTGCTACACTATAAGGAAAAAATCACTTTTTCTTTCTCTTTGCATTTTTTCCCCCCAAAATCAGGTGTAAGAGGTAATTGTGTTTGAGTATTTAAAATCATAAAAGGGATACAATTTTTGAATCAAAGATTATTAATTAAAAAAAAGAAATATTTACCGCTCCAATCGATCATTAATTGAGGTGGTACAATGCAATATGCAAAAACTTTTTAAGACAGTCTTCTAAAGTATAATTATTATTCTTTTAAATAATCTTTCCTTAAATTAAAAATGCAGATAAATGTCATGGTTAAAGAAGGGTATGGGTAATAACTGAGCAGAGAAATGTGATGAGTTGAATGACAACCGTACACGGTTTGAATCTAAAATTGGTGTGTATTGGGGTCAAGTGTGTTTTGAATCATGTGACGGGAGTGTTAAGAGTGTGAGGCTGCAAGCGAGTAGCGAGTACAGAATATCAATGGTGAAAGGACAAATACGCGATAAGCGTTGGAATACATACGGTAGGGTGTACTACCAGTACCACTCTTTTCTCAATGCCAATTAATCTGAACTGCCAACAAAAGAGTACTGCACCTTCCTTTCACCGTTTTACGTTTGGTATGCGATAATAATGGGGTAAAATTTTATAAATCAATTATATATATAAAATTATACATGAGAGTTTATTTATAATATTTTATCCCTATTTTTACCTTTATATCAAACCTATCTTTAGAAAAAATAAAAACCTAATAATATCAGAATATTTGAGCTGAAGCCCTTGCCCATTACTATCAACAAAGCTCACATATGCTGCTATTTCTTGTAGAGGGATATTCTTATTTGGAAAATACTATTTGTAGATAGGTTTTAGACACTTTTTTAGATATTCAATAATCGATTTATAAATAAATGAAGTTTTTGGTTATATTTTTAATAAATGTAATTAGATATTTGATTACATATGAAAAGTTCTTTTATTATATTTATAACTTATATAATTAAAATTTATAATTAGTAACACTTTTTTTAAAATTTTTTTACAGATAAACTTATCATTTATATAATTAAAATTTCCACTTATTTATATATAATTTCATAGATGTTAAAAAATATATCCTCATCACTATATACAAATAACTAATAGTTATTTTGTTAGATATATAGGTAAACAATAAAACTTTTTTTTTTGGTTAAAATATCCAGGGACATTTTTTTGTGGTTATTTATAGACTAATAATGATGAGAAATACATAAATATTTTCAGAATAAGAAAAATATTTTATTTTATTTTATTTATAATTTGACATTTTTTCATTTTTCAGATGTATCATCTATCAAAAATAATTTTATTCTAGGCACATTCTAGCACTAATTGTGGATACCTGCCTCAGCTAGAATTTGAACCATGGTAGGCCATTTTATGGGAGAGTAACCTTTTCCATTAGATTTGATTCAATCCTTGTTGATTATAATTTGACACCTTAATTTATGAATTATAATTATTTTTTTTTACTATATTTTTTATAAAATAGTTTATGTGTCAAATTGTAAATAAAATAGAATAGTTTTTTTTTTATTATTCTGATAACACTTGGATTTCTCAGTAATGGTTAAAACTAAAAGTTATTAATGTGACATGCCAATTATCTTCCATTGAAAAAAAAAAAATATTCAAGATTCTTTCTTTCTTGTATTTCTATTAAGTGTTTATTAAAATTCAGTACCAAAAAAAGTGTTTATTTAAATTGATTTATTTTAGTATGAACAAATATACTTATTTATATTTTACATACAACTTATGAATATAAGTTCATTAACAAATTAAAACATAATTTCTTTTTGTCATAATCAAGACTTTTATCTTGCGCTAATGGTATTAATCAAGAATTTCTTATTGATATCTACCAAAAAAACAAAGATTTTTTAATGATAATTAATGTTAAGATTGTTAATGTGACGCGTGTATCATAATACACCAAGAGTCTTCAAGAATCTTCCATCTAGAAAACGCGTGTTAAGGAATCTTTATTCCTGTTAATAAAGTGTGCATTTAAATTAATTTATTTTTATCTGAAAAAAAATACTTATTTTATATTTTATATACGACTTATAAACTTTATTTTTAATTTTTAAAATATCTCTATTTTCGAGTATTATCATAATTAATTAAGAGACTTTATCAATAATTACTTTTTCTATAATTTGAACGGTGATTTTCTTGGGCAGTTCACTTATCATTGTATCCCATTGATGTTGTTATATACAACTTACAAATATAAGTTCATTAGGAAAAATTAAGAACATAATTTCTTTTCGCATAACCAAAATGCATTAAACCCATAGAAAAGGAATAAATGGCTTAAAATGGCGGGAGTAGTGTGTCAAAGTATGCTGATGTATGAAGCACCAGAAAAGAAAATGATTGGTACGCTTCAAGGAAATCCGCCAAAACATGAGTTGAGGTGGCAGACAACAGTATGCAAATTTTTTCATGAAATTAAAGTAGCCTTTTTTTTAAAACAATTTTGGATAAAAATAGCTTTAAGTAAATAATAAAAATTATATAAATATAAAATAAGATATGTATGTGTGAAGTACTATTCACCAAAAAACGAGTTGGTCAAGTAAACTAGTAATATTTGATTAGAAAGAATAATTTTTCATGTGCTTGTTTTACCGTAGCCACAAGCATGACAATAATATGGTAAGTAATAATATAAAGAAACAGGACTGTACGTCTTTTTTCGTTTCATCACATGAAACATTTTGATTTCATTGATTTTTTTTTTTATTATATTTATAAGATATTGAATTTGTAGGTTACCGTTGTTGTTTTGCATTTTTTTAATTGAATAATACAGTAGTTATTGCTTACATATAAAATATCGTATATATAACCTTAATTCATCTCATTTTTCATACACTTATACTTTTATAACACTCAAAGACGTGAGTAGAGAATAAAGATTGGTTGAGCAAGGCATAACTATTCACTGATGAAGTTAAATGAATAAAACGCATACTTCGTGTGTCGTAGTAGGAAATATATTCGTGATATCCAGCATCTTTCTTTGTTTAATATCTTAAGATTCCGCAGTTATATTTAACGAGCTACCATATTTTCTTTTTCATAACCTTATGTCATTTTCAATTGAACCAAGCCAAAATTATATGTAAAAGACGTTTGAAATGTCATTTTCAAGAGCTTTGTATTTGTTGATCAGCTTTCAATTATGTTAAAAATTAATTATGATAATGCATCAAAAGAAAAAATAAATACATGAAAACCACATATATACAGATGATGCAGCGACATCCATTATCAAGATAGAAAATATTTTCGAGATCCAACTGGGCTCACAATCAATTCGATTAAGAAAAGTCTGGAGATTCAATCTTGAGGGGTCCATGGTAGTCCCATTGAGTGCTACAATGTTCCACATATATAACTCATTGCAATTTCGTGGAAGATGGCATACGAGAAAAAAACAAATCGAGGCAGTTCACATTCTACCCAAAACGCAAGTCATTATCATGCATATGAATCCAAACAAGTTAAGTCCGTATTGTTTTGTAAAACTTTTGTGAACCACAAACTATATCAAATATAAGTGGTTTATTGTACTTAAAATTAAATATCAAAGAAGAGAACAAATTAATAAAAGCAGAAAACGGAAAAATAAACTAGAATCTTCAAATTAATATCCTTTTTTGATTTCCATGTGCTTCATGTTTCTTGTGTTTCATCATGTAAAACTAAAATGCCAGAGTGTATTGATAGATTAATCCTCGACATAGCATGCACGGAGGTTCAGAGTCAACTGAAAAAATTCGGTAATAGTAAGTGGAAACTTCTCTTATCAATGGAAAACTTAATTTAATGACGAGTTTGTTGTCACAAAAAAAAATTTAAAATTTGCAAAAATACAATTAAAAACAAATAGAAAAATCATATAATAAATGCATCTATCAAAAGATGGGAATGTAATTTTCTCATAATATTATGCAGTTATAAAATAAGGAGGAATGCTAACCTTAACGCTTTGAGTCAAGGTTAGTATTCTTCACTCTTTTACTTGGATAAAGTAAAAAAGTCCATTTTGTCTTTTATGTTTAAGTTTAGTAATAATATTTAATTTAGTAATTAACAATAATAATTTTGTTAATTGAAGATGAAAGTCTTCTCTCTCCCAATAATTATCAATAAAAAAATGACTTATCTCTCTCCTTATAATTATTCATTTCTCTTTTAATAATTATCAACTATATAAATTTTACTATTTTTCAAAAATGAATATTAATTTTAACAATAATTTAAAATTGATAAAATTATGTATGCCAAAAAATTATATAATGTTGAACAATATAAAATCACATGTTATCATGTATGCGTACTTAATACAAATAAAAATTTTAACTAATTTTTTATTTGATTAAAAATAGAATAAACAAGATGCTGTATTGTTAATTTTATTATATTTTAGCAAGATAAAATAAATTACTTTATGTACCAATAATAAACATGAATTTTTATTGCGTTGAAATAGCAGTGAATATGGACCTCTTGAACCTTTTTGTGCAAAAATTTTAATCAACCATATAATTCTAAATCATGATTTTATATTATTTAATACTTTATAAATTGATCTATAATTAAATTATTGTAAATCATATTATTTATAAAATTAATAAAGTTTTTATTAAGGTGGCAATCATTAAAAAAGAAATTAACAATTACAAAGAGAAAAAATAATTATTTTATTGATAATTATTAAGAAAGAGCAAGCTTTCATCTTCAATTAATAAGATTATTGTTCTTAATACTAAACTAGACATTGTTATTAAACTTATACACAATAGAGAAAATGGACTTTTTTGTCCAAGTCAAAGAGTGATTCCTCTTAAGTGTGTGTTTGGGAAAGTTAAAAAAATTAATATTATTTGAATAATTATTTATTTATATAATCATATTTTTATATAATCGTTTATATAAGAATTAATTTATGTTTCAATATTTTAGCAGAAAAGTAGTTTTAAGATAATCTATTTTGTTTGGATTGTATGAAAAAATTACTTTTATATGATAAAATTACTTAAAAGGGTATGAAATAATTATTTATATTATATAATATTTGTTATTTAGAATCAATTTAGTAAAAATATAATAATTCTAAAATGATGGTTGCTTTGGTGTTGTTTAAAAAAATCAGTACCATGAAGATATTGTTTTATCAATTGAGTGGATGATAGATATAATGGGTATATCATATAATTGATGAAGTATGATATATCATAAACTCCTCTATATGTTTTTGTCAATGTGACGCCCAACTCAGAACTTAGAGCTCGAAACTAGGGTCTATGTGTTTTTGTTAATGTGAGAACCAACTCGAAACTCGGAACCCGATGTCCATGCATTGATATTTATTAGTGCAAGACCCAACTTTGAATTCAGATATCGGAGGTCGGAACTTGGGTGTTTGATGGAGTCTTCAAGGGAGCGCCTTTGGTGGATCATGTGAGATTAACTGTATCATAGACCATCCATATGTCATTTATATAACTACTATCTTCGTGGTGCTGATTTTTTTAGATCAACACCATAGCAACCACCTTCTGAAATAATCAACTTCTATTTATAATTATAAGCTCTAAAAAATTACTTGTATTTATAAGTTATTTTTTAACTTAAAATTATCAATTTTAGATTATAATTTATTTTTACAAATTTATCAAATATATTTGATTTTTGAAAAATAACTTTTTTTTAGGAAAAAAAAGCTATTTTTCATGTTTTCCAAATATGTACTAAATAAATTGCTAAAACTTTTACAAAATTTAAAAATAATTATTGGATAGAATAAAATATTTAAAATTACTTATTTACCTCAAAGTCAACAATTATACCATGTCGTTTCTTAAAAAAACTATATTTATAATAAAACAATGTCCTACTCGCTGTTTATTTTTAGTGTTTACACACGTGTTTGCCTCTTCTTTTCTTTGATGATTTTTTTTTTTTTTTGAACTTTTCACTTTAACTAATAATTCTTTTTGTCGTGTCGTTTCATCTTTGCACATCTCACGTCTGTTAATTTTTAATAAAAACTTTAAGCCTTTTTATCTACCTTTTACCTATTTACCTCTTTATATATATACAACCCCCTCCCCGGGGGGCGCGGCGTCTCTCTCTCTCTCTTTCTGTCTCTCTCTCTCTCTCTGTTTTTTATCCACACCTATACGCTGTCTCTCAGATTTCATCTTATTATTTTGTATTCATTTCTTCATTAATTTTTTATTCTCTTTTTTATTCTTTTCTATTCATTCTCCGAACCACACCAAAGTCGATGTCAGTGGCCATAAGATCTTTCAGATAAGGCAGCATTTAAAATGGTCCACCCGAAAATTTAGACACTGATGATCCAGTAAATTGTGGTCATACAGATATTAATAAAATAAAGGGAACGGTCTAGATTGGTAAGGTAAATATAATCTGGATATGCGTACTTTTGGAGCATGGGTGACCAGCCGGTAATGTGATTTTTTATTTTAAAGAAGTTAAAATAAAGGCTTGTTGAAATGTTGAAACTGGACAATCCATGAGAAGCTTGCCGTGCACTATTGATGAGTAGAAATAGTTATATGATTTGGGAGTATCACATAGCTATACTCTTGATCAATTATTTAAATATATTTATATATGAAATTATGTATTAATAATAAAATTCATATAAAATATACTTATATAATTGATCCGAATGTACAATCATATGGTATTTATGGACTATATAAGTATTTTTCGTTGATGCAGTAACTATGTATTATTGAAAAAAAAAACACGTAAAACGAGAATTGAATAGTGAAGGCGAAATTTGAACATAATAGCATTCACTGTAATTAGGATAAGATATAGTTGATAGTAACAGAAGATTTGCTAAACGGTTTAAACAAGATAGAGATGATAATAGCAGGCATTAAGAAAAAAAATTCAAGTAACATTTAGTAAATAGTAAATATATGTACAATTTAAAAATTATTTGTGTAAACAAATAGCTGATAAAGGGAAAGATTTTTATAATTTATGGCGTCAAATGAATTAAATAATAATAGCGGAGAGATTATAAAGTGGTTATTAATTTGTAAAGTATTTAGAAGATATATAAAACAATAGTGAAAATCATTTAAATGAACCTACACCGCATATAATAAAATAAGAAAGCAAAGAAATATGTAAATATAGAATTTGGGTCGTGAATTTATAATTGAAAAAAACTATTAGTAATACAATGGGAAAATTTTGTGATAGTGTCTTATATAAAGAAAGTATGGTAAAAGAAGTGTTGGTATTTAATTTGTGATAGTTATATAATACAATATTTTATTGTTAAAATTGTATTAAGTCATATGAACTCGGGCCTTGTACCATAAGGCTCTTATCAGTTATAGTCATAGGTTGTAAATGGTTATCAGTTAAGCCAAAGTGGCTTTAATTAATGTTATGTGAGATAAGGAATTATTTAAAGGATTTGTAAATATTTTTTGATGAGATAATTTAGATTGGAAGTTTAAAAATAATATTATGAGTGGAATTTATGGTTTAGGTGGAGATATGAAGAAGCAGCTGAATATGGAGACCCAAACTTGGAGTCGTGGGAAGCATTGACGAATAGATAACCAAAATGGGGCGAATATGTTGAAAGTAGCCCGATATGATGGAACCATAGCGCATAAGAGGTATATTGTGTGTTATAATTTTTTGTCTTTTCAACTATAATTGCATGTGTATGAGATTATAGTTAATGTATTATTTTCGATAAGGTCAATTACCATGTAAAGAATGGTGGTATGAAGGGGGAAAGGTGATTTTTTTTTTTTTGGTAAATATATTAGGGTGAAAAACCAATTTTGAAGAAAAAGCAATATATTTGGTAGAAGAGCATAGTTTTTTAAGAAAAGTTATTCAAGTTGAAATCCTAAACCGTAAACTTTGTTACCATAATGTTTTTGGAAAAGGTAGTGGAAAAAGGGTTAATAAGTTTGTTTGTATAAAAGAACCATTTAAAGTATGTTTGAATTAACTTTTCAGAGAATTACTTTTGAAAGAATTAAATTGAAAGAAGATAAATTACTTTTAAAAGAATTGATTTGTGTTTAATTTGAGTATGTTAAAAGTAAGTTTAAAAGAATAATTTTTATTTTAATAGAATAAAATAAAATCACTTTTTGGTATAAATTTACCAAAATGACATAGGGCTTATTTGGATGACTTTTTCAAAAAGATCTTTTTTAAAATAAATTTTTTTAAAAATCTTTTAAAAAATAAAATTTATTTTATGTTTAGATGTAATATTAAAATATGTTTGTTTGTCCTTAAATATTTTTTTTTATGTTATAAAAATAATCTTTTTCTAAAAGATGAAAATTGTACTTTCTCAAAAAAAGATTTTTTTTTGTATTTTTTCTAGTAGTTATGCTTTTACTAAAAAATTTCACCCAAACATACTAAAAAATATTAAAAGATCTTTTTGTATTAAAAAATATTTGTTTATCAAAATAATGACACCTAAATAAGCATATAATTAAATTGTAAAAGACAGTAAAATAAAATATTAATATGATTAATATAGTAAAAATATCTTCCCAATTGGTAAAAGTAAAATAAAAAATAATTAGCAACTCACTTTCATCAAACTTGTTTTTGACCACCAAAAAAGTAAATTTTGACCAACTCATATATCACCTAAACAAGTTTAATTATGTAGCTTTTCACTTTTGGACTAGCAAACTTGCTTTTGAAGGGGCCTATGGATAACCAAACGGGCACTTAAATTATTTGAAAAAATTGATCTAAATCACATACAAATTTTTTTGATTTAAAGAATTGAGATGAATTTGAAACTTTTTAAAAGAAGAAATTTAAAGAAGATAATTATTTGCAAAAGATAAATAAACAATGACTCATATTTATGAAGTGGAAAATTGATGTTTAAGGTAACATAATGGCAACAACTGGTCAAACAAAAGGTCTTATATTACTGTAATAATAAAAAATAGGTCAACAAATGGTTAAAGATATGATGGGGATGGAAATTTTGCGTGTTCAATTTTTTTCACATAGTTTGATAAAAAGAAAAAGTAAAAATATAGTAAGGTTTTGTGGGCATTGTTTAAAACAAAGCCCTATGCTGTAATTGGTAATAAATAGCTATGAAAATGAAAAAAGTGGAAGTGAAAATTATGTTAATCAGAAGATTAACGTAAGGTGTTATTAGTAGTAATACTTTTCAAGAAGGGGCCACTAAAAGAACAATGTGCTACTTCGTCAATTTCTATTCTTTTTTGGGTAAAACTGTCTTTCTAATGCTCTTTCAGAACAATCTTTCACCAGCTGCCACTTGTCAAGCAACGCACAAAGGTGTAGACCACAAGGACAAGCTTGTAATATGGCATCCACATTTGGTTTGGGGTTTATGGTCTTTTCAAAATTAGTTACTGGGGGGTCACCGGAAAAAATCTGGACCATCAGTGTCCAGATTTTCAGCTGGGCCATTTTAAATGCAGCCTTCAGATAATGAAATATATTCAAAGCGAAAAATGAGTCTTTGGGAGGAATTCATGTGGTTTCCTGCCCAAGGTCAGATATGGAGGCAACCCACGAATATCACTTCAAATGCCTCTCTTTGCCTTCTTTGATGACATACTAGACAAATATAATTATATAATTTTAGGTGTAGTTCTTTTTTCGTTTTGTTTCAGTTTACTTCTATTCTTTTTTTTTTTACAAAATAAAATAATCTTAAGGGTGTTGGAGAACATCAAAAATCAAGTTAATATGGTATAAAATAGAATCGATTATGTTAACCAGTATAAAAAAAATTAGTTTTTAATTAACTATTGTTTGATTTCATAACTTAAAAATTATGTTAATATGGTATAAAATGGAACTTTTTTTCTAAAGAAACTAATCTAGTAGACGGCGACAAACAATGATGATTGGTGACAGCAGACAGTGGCAGCTAGGGGTGGTGGGCGATGGCAGGCTGTGGTAGGTGGTGGCTGCTGACAGTGGTGGCTAGCGGGCGACAACGAATGATGGTGACTGGCAATGATGGATGGTGCAAGCCAACGACGATAGGGGTGGCAATGGTGGGTTCCAATTCATGAAATGTACTACACTTTAATGATTTCTTTTTTTACTTAACA
Organism: Pterocarpus macrocarpus; assembly: GCA_031439585.1. Lineage (NCBI taxonomy): Eukaryota > Viridiplantae > Streptophyta > Magnoliopsida > Fabales > Fabaceae > Pterocarpus > Pterocarpus macrocarpus. The sequence continues at coordinate 64,058,083 of CM062515.1, forward strand.
TTGCAAGCTTAAACTCATAGAAACATAAGCCTCAAATAGCTACACTACAACACTAAAACAAAATGCAAACTTGCTAGTCATCATAGTTCCAACACCTTCATTTACAAAATCACCCAAAAAATAAAATTCAAATTTAAAAGCCAATATAAAGGTAAATATAGACAATGAGTTATAGACAAAGAGAGAGGGTGTTCTGATCATACCTAAGACACAAGAATGGAGACTCCCTTGTTGGTCAATGAGAGAAGCATAGTGATGGAGTGAGATAAGTAGCTATTGACAGACGATGAAGAAGTAAGAGGCCGTAGAAGGGGGATGAGTAGCTGCTGCTTTGGCTGATTTTGGAGAGGATGTTAGGGGAGCTGAACGCCGGAGATGGACATGGGAGGGGGGCAGAAGCGAAGGGGGGTTGGTTGCTTTTTTGGATTTCAAATTTTTTACTTTTTATTCATTTACCATCTCACTATTTCAACTTGTATATTATGTTTATATGATTTTTATTGTTTTGGTAATTTTCCCCCGATCCATTCACGCATAAGGTCGTATGCGTTGTAGGCTGAGTCACAAAAATGCATCCCGCTATTATTTCTCTCAACAAAAACAAAAAAGGTGATATATCTATGAAAAATTCACCCGTATAATTATGTCTTTCAATTTTGAATTGCACATTATTACATCTAGCATTGCAGGTCTAGGTCTAAACCAATACTTTCTTTATTAGTTTAATTATTTTTGCCCTTTAGAGGTATCGATTTAACTATCATAATTTTTTTTTAAAAATAAATTATATGTATAAGATTTAATTTTGATATACTACTAATATAAAATATTTTTATACTGTCATTCAATCAAATTCTCTCATATACATAATTTTTAAAATAATAAAAATAAAAATCAAATATATTTATTGATATATCAATATATAATTAAATAATAATATAAAAAAATTTTATACTATTAATACATCACTAATCTATATTCTATATTCTATGTAATAATCTATAAAATCTGTGCACATTCCATGCTGGATGTTTCCCACCCAAACATATCCCATCATAATGCTTTCTCACATTATTGAGGCCAAACAAAATTTCATAGTATTTTCACGTTTGACCATGGTAAATTTTCCATCTTATACTTACCATACTTTTTTAGTAAAGTAAATTTTTTTTCCATTTAATTTGTTGAATATATATAGCTTTTATATTTCATCATTCCTTTGATAAGAGTATATCTATTAGAGCAATTAAGAATTTATTTGCCTACATTATGATACATATATGTGATTCTTTAAAAAGGTTACAAAATAGAAATATTTCTCAAATTCTAAATTTACATTAAAATTTTGTTTATAAGTTCTCTATCTCACGCATAAAAGAATAATTTTTAAGCATTATGCAAAATTTCTCTTATTTTCAATTATGATTTTTTTTTGTTATATATATATATATATATATATATATTACAATTATATTTTAAAATATTTTTTACTCCATCTAACCCGTGCATGGCGCGGGTACTACGACTAGTTAATAATAAATCACAGTCTAACCTTTCATAGCAACATATCCTTAATTATTTATCTATATAATGGTATTTGTGAGACAATTTTATTTTTGTTTTACTGGCATTATTGCTGCTTGTGTTGTCAAAACGTAAGCCACAAGTTTTACTGCTAATAAGGTATTCTTTTGACGTCACTGGATGGCATGAAACATGCTGAAAATCTGAATGTATACAGATAAATTGACAACATTCATGTTGAGTAATCAGATTGACAAAAGAATATTAAGGGAATTCTGACTTTAATAAACGTCCCAATCTACTCGTGAAGAGCCCTCTTCTCAAGGGCCGTATAATGTTTAGAGCCTTGTCACACATTCGCACATTTGACCCAAATCCTTACATTTATTGGTAGCAAAATTTACCAAATGAAATATAATACTAACAATAGGGATGAGTGCAGTTTAAATCTAATACTAGTCTAGTTAAAGATTGTCTGGTTTTTATTATTATTATTATTATTATTATTATTATTATTATTTGTGGATGTATGTTTGGTTTTTATTATTCTAGAAAACCTAAGATCTTATTTTCTCAAAAACTCTCTCAAGCCTTTAATTATAAATTGCTTTAAATTCAAAATAAGCTAATTAGAACTTATAATTGTGTTTTTCCAATCTTGCTAGTCCTAACCCCAACTTAGGGTCTAATCATTCCATTCTCAACTAACTTAGGCTTGGTAATCTCTTCTCGATATGTTGGTACTTAACCTGTCTCACCCTTCATGGGGTTGGTTTAAAATCTGCCCAGCTTTAGGGGTGGAGCTGGAGCAGGTTTAAAGTTAATGTGTCTCACCTTATCCTACCCTTAACCCAAATAAACATCATGCTTAACTTATTAATAAAAAAGATAATTTATAAAGTAATAATTACTAATTTAAACATTTTCTTGAATACATGTTTTAGTTTATATGAGATGACTGATTTAATATTATGATTAACTTTATTGCAAATTTATTCATAATAATTACTAATTTACAGAATTTGGGGATAATAATGAGTACCAAGTAAATGTTGCCTCAATTAAAGATAAAAGGAAAAGTTGTAGCCTCAAGAAATCATTCTAGTTAACCTCAGCACATTGAACTATAAATCGGCTAATGTGCTCCATTATAGACTTGCCATTTTCTCCATAAAATGTAGTGAAATCTGGAGTCTTGAAACCCCTGAGAATTGAACCTTATCTACCCCTTCTGAATATGGTTTTCTATACACTGGCCTCTTTAAGAGTCTCAATTGTACACCAAAATGCCTCATTATATCCTCGGTTATCATATTTGGGTCAATCAACTAAGGCATAGCCCCTTTCAGCTCAGTATATGGCTGAGGCTGAATAGGGTCTACTTGCCGATTGGCCCCCTATTCAATTCCTTGAGGCACCTCATTCTGAGATGGCATATAGGGTGATGGGTAGATCAGTTACTGAGGTATAGTTATCGATTAGGAGACATAAGCTTGTGATTGTGCATATGGAGGCCAAAATGATCCTATGAGCTTGTCACATATCCCCCAATCAGTTGATTATTGGCCTTTGAATTGTAGAAATTCCATTGCATCTTTCCTTGAAGCCAACTCGTTTGAACCATTGGATCAGCCATTGGAATAGGATTGGTATATGCACGTTGTTCCCAATTATTATTGGAACTGCTCCAAGAACCTATATTACCAGAAGGGACTCCTAAGTTCCCTAGTACTTTGGGGGGGTCCTTTGCTTAAGTGTACTTGGCCAAGTTGAGGCCCTTGATGTCCCCCGGTATAAGCTATTGCTTCAATAACAACTTCAGGCCCATTGTCATGCATGGCCTTAATCAATTGTCCCTAAACTTAAGACATCTCCCTCTGCTATTATTGAACTAGCTACATCTCATTTCGCACTATTGGTTTTACTATCTCAGCTAATTGCTTAGACACTCCAAGCATCAAGTCATTTACTCTTACTTCAATCTGCTGTCTAATGAAAGACGCAGACATTACTAATTGCTTCCTCTCCTTGCGTCGAGTCTGGGTTGAGCTAGCCATGTCAGGAGATGCTGTCGGGGTCTTAGGCGATAAGGAGGTAGCAGCTATACTCGACTGCTCTGAAATCACCACTTGGGGTGTAGTCAAGGTAGCTACGTACGTAGCTGGTTGCCCCCCGACTTTCTTCAGTGAGGCTAGACTTGAATTTGCTGAACTCATATTGATGACCTTCCCAGATCCCAGATTCATGTGCCAAGTATGATTTAGCCTTGGAACAGGAAACTTTTGCTGACCTGATCTTGGAAGTCCCACCGAGCATATGCTAAATTTATGTTGGATGAAAATATGATCGGCTAAATCTCTTTGAAAAAACTTATCTGAAAACAAACTTCCAAATATTACCAAAATTAAGACGATTGAGGCTAAGAAAGGTATTCTGTCCCTTAGTAAATTGATGAGAGCAAGTCTCTGAGCAGAATCGATAAACAAAAATTAGATTTTCATTAATCAACCAATGAGTTCATATATACACGGCTTGAAGATCAACTTGAAAATAAAGAAGTAATATAAAGCTAAAAAAGAGAATAACAAAGAGAAATAAACTAGTAATTAAAATGGCATGATGTGTTGATGTTGATGTCTGTGTCTCATCTGTATGCATAAACTTTTTATAAGCTTCCTTAATTCTCCCCACTTCTTTATTTCATGCATGTAGTGGTAACCACTTTTTATAACTGCCATGCACCCATGTTCTTAGTAGTGGCAACCGCTGCTTTATCATAGCCTAGTCTTCAACTACCTTGTTTCCTTCAATGCATAGGCTCAATCATTCTTCTTAATCTAATATTTCATTCAGCCAATACAGCACTTTTAAGCCTACATTTATTTCTCAGCTGATGAATATTTTTTTTGGACCCAATTGCTTTCCTTAGCCCATTCCAACCTTCAACTAGGCCCAATTTCAAGTCATTTGTTAGTCCATAACTATCCTAATTTATGTTGCCAACACTTACAATCAGACTTTATTGTAACACATAAAACATAGCTACCCACCAAACAAGACCAACTAGATATATAGTGTGTTTGATTCTACTTTTGTAGAATTGATTTTGAGGTAAAATAATTTATATTTGATAGTTCCTCTAAAAGTGATTATGATAGAAAGTAAAAAAATTTCACTTATTACAAAATCAATCCTAAAGAAAAGAATTGATTTTGATTTCTTAAAGCCAACATTATAAAAAATTAGTAAAATCAATTTTGGGTGGTTAAAATCAATTCTAATCCCCCAAAAAATGGATCTAAACATGCTACACCAAAACACCAAAACAAAAAAAACAACGATAACAGCAAGTCATCAAGACACAATAGCAAATAACAAAACCTCAGCCTTCCTGGTGGAATAGCTTAAGGTCTTGGAGCTTCCACTCGAATTTCATCCACAAGCATCCGCATAAACGTTCTATTGAAATTCGCATATAACTTCCACAAGATATCTGCATCAATTCACTAGCCAAAAAAGCACTTATCTGCATACACTTCCACCTTCATAAGCATTCCTATAAGCTTGATTGTTTCATCTATTTTGCCTCCATAACATCCTCCATTTACTCAAAGAGGCTAGATTCGAATATACTTTGTTTGAGTACAAATTCTTCTTCTCAAGCCACACTTTAATCCAGAACCCCCATGCATTCTTATCTTTCTCATTTCCAAGTCCCAATTTATATACACCTTCTCAAAAATAATTCTATCCCTAAGGGTGTGTTTGTGAGTTGGAGTTTTAGAGTGGAGGGGAGGGAAAGAAAGGGCTTGAAGAGTAAAATGGAGCATTTTATTCTTCAAGCCCTTTCTTTCCCTCCCCTCCACTCTAAAACTCCAACTCACAAATACACCCTAATGTTCCACAAGTTCCATATAACTACAAAAAGTCAATCGGCTTTTGGGGGCAACTCCAAGAGAATCCCCACCAGTTTAGAATCCCTGCCCATATGTTCCAAGAGATATAGCAGCTATAGAAGATATGTGCCACTATCTCCACTTTGTGTTTGCAAAACGGACAAATTGTTTCAATAGGTTGTAGAATTCCCAGCTTGCAAAGATATTCCCTAATTTGTAATGACCTTAATTGTTTGGTCCTACTTTTGTAAATTTAATTTTTTTAATGACCTTAATTTTGTCAAAATTGATTTTAATCAAAAATAATTTTTAAGTAAAATAATTTATGTTTGGTATCTAAAAAGTAATTTAGACAAAATAAATGTTATTTTGATAACATTCACCAAAATTACTTTTAGATTTGTAATTATTGTAAAGGATATAACTTTTATGTTGTACTTAGTCTTTTATTTCATTCTATATATTTTGTAAACTATATTTGAAGAACTATCTAATTGACTTTTTTTTTTTAATGGTTTTTGGTTCTAACATGAAGATTGAAATTTTTAAAAATATGTTAAAGTGAAGCTTCTTCAATGATTAATATAAAATATAAAGATAAAAAAATAGTAGAAGAGTGAAGAGGCATGGCACATGCTTCTTTTATTGTTTGTTTTTAAAGTTATTTGGCAATTAAAAGTGTCAATAGCCATGTCTTTTTAATATATAGTGATAATATATAGTACAAAAATTTACAATTATACCAAATAGGCATGACACATGCTTCTTTTGTTGTTAGTTTCACATATGTTAGTTTAACGGATGGGGATTTTGTGTAATTAACATATAAATTTCGAGTGAGGTTTTGTGTAGGGCGCAAATTAAAAGGGTATAGAACGTGATTAACCTAAATTTAAAGGGAAATTAGTATAATTTATCCTAAAAAATAATTATAGTTATAATTAATTATAAATAATGTTATCTTCACAATCCAAACGCACTCTTATACTCGAGTAATGCTTCATTCCATGGTGGTGTTTACTGTAAAATTTTCCATCACCTGACGATGGAAGATGTTATGATCTAAACTTTTGATTTTGTGTTTTGCTGCCGAATTTCGAGGTCCAAAACAGGTAAACAAATTAAGATACCTCTTTGTTTTTGTTTTTTGAGGAGAAGGGCCAAAGCCCAAATTAGACCAAAACATTTTCACGAAAGAAAGACCCAACAATGTCATCTATAAGAATCTCACTAGAACATGCTCGCAGCACAACACTAGAACATGCTCGAGTTAGATAATATTGCAAGATAGGATGAAGCAATGGCTCAGCTTATTAACCCGACAAAAAAAAGTTGCAAAGAAAAAAAGAAGTAGAATAATTAGTTTTATTTAAATGGAGAAAAGTGAAAAGAAGATAAAAATTTAGGAAAATTAGAAAATATAAAAAAATAATTGAAAGAATGTTGTGACTTGTTATTAAAAATATATGAATAATTTTCATATAATGACAATATAAAATAAATTTATACTATCATTTAATAAAAATAAAAGAAATTACCATTTCATATTGGGCAGTTATATAAACTTGGGATGATTTTTATATTATCAACTAATTATATATTATCATATGTATGATTTTTACAATAGTTATTATGATAATCAAACAACTTAAATTTAATGAAGTGTTAATATGCATAATGTATTTGATGATAATTTAAAAAATTTTACATTCATATATAGTATATTAAACTTGATTTATTTTATTTTATTTTGATCCATGATAGAGATTAATTTGTGGTCAACGATAAAAATCAGCAACAATGATATTCATACATCATTTCTTTTTTCACACACTAAAATAACACTTGAGGAATCGCGTGTCAAATATTAGAGGGTTTAGTTATCTTACGGATGAATCTAAATTTAGTGTGCTTGTGGGAAATCATGAGTCAATTGCTGGGGATTACGGTTGTCCCAATGGAGATTGTTATTCATGTATCTATTATTAGTGCTTGTAATCCTTTTAACGTATTCACTAATAAGATAATCGAAAGTCCCAGATTACTGGCACATCATTCGTCATAGGTATCCTAAACCTAGATTTATTAGTAAGGTAACTGAAATTCTTATTAACACATGATTTTTGTTATTTTGGTGCATGCAAAAATGATATATGAACATCATTTTCCAAAGGGAAAATTAATATTAAAGATTGTTAACAAGGATTATTTAAGAAAAAGAGTCAATCATATTAAAATTATTAAAAATGATCTATTAAACATTGTTTAATTAAGGAAAAAGACCAAAAAAATTTTACAAATAGAGAATAATATCCTTAGACAATTTTCCAATATTTTTTTAATTTATTTTTTTACATTTTCTGTCGCTCACTCGCTCCATCCTTTGTCCAGCGGATTTTGAACCCTCACCCTCACCAACAAATCTTTGTCTGTGGCTCGAGAGAGTGGCAGAGGAGGGAGATATGTGGGTTTAAGATTTAGTATTTGGAGTACAGTTGATGAGAAGGAAGGATGGGAAGATTACAAAATGTTTTTTAATTACTTTCATATTATAAAAAAATTTAATTCGAATCAATCTCAACCTTTTCAAATTAATTATTAAATAAAATCAATGGTTAAACTTTAAAGACCACAATGATCACTAAGTCACAAAGATTACCTCAAAAGCCTCCTATTATGTGATGTAGCTCTTGTTAATCCGTAGTCTTGTCTTTGTTACTTTGTATGTTATGTTCAGTTGTTCACTTACCGGGCATAGAATGGTAGCGTTTGTTCCAGCAACTCATGCTGCCGTAGCAATTGCATACGTCCTTGGTATGTAATTAGGTAAAATTGGAGATGCCCTTTAGAGTTAGAGGAGGCCCATTGTCCAACCCCAATTAACTTGAGTTGCTACTATTATCAACGTTGAAACCAAATCAACCAGCTCGATTCTCTTCATTGTTATCTCTATCTTCTATACAGATTTTCTTTCTGATCAAACTAGGTTAATCATACTTATTCATGTATATGTGTTAGTAGTACTCAATTACTATTGGTTTAAGCAAATCTACCTATAAGAATGATTGTGGGGGCCGGTGATGTATATTTTACATTAGGAAGAGTAGCTAACTCTTTCGAGAGTTCAAGTGCTTGTTGCCTTCAAAAACAAGGAGTTATTCTTCCAATGGCATTCCACATCTAGGGAGAGTTGCTAACTCTATAACAACTTTTAAGTTGGTCTTGTTATATTGTAGCTTTTGAACTCACACAACAGACTTAAATTAAGCTACATAACATCACAAACTTTCTGCCATTTAGCCAACCTATATTTGGTTACACGTGTTTTCACTGTTATTGACCAAGAACAGGCGATCATTCTGAGTAATTTTGAGTTATTAAATTGTAATAAATTGATATTGTAAAATCAGTTATTAAAATCTCAGCATTCTGTAGTTCGTTCTCTTTCATTCTTTCATCAGTTTGGCCTTATTTATGTCACTGAATTCACAAAACTCACATGACGTTAAACCTTTCATATTTTGTTCTAGTTGCTAGGAAGTATGAGTTTGGCAATTAAAGACTAACTCGTATACATATATAAATAAACAAAACTGCAAGTGAAGGATAATCTCATTTACTAATTAAATTACCTATTTTCTCTTTGTTTAATTGTCTGTTTGTTGAAATATCAAATGGGAATTAAGCTGTTGAAAATTTAGAAAAGTGGCTCCGTTATTGTTATGGTAATTGAAAAATTCATTAGTTGTTAACATGACCTAGACTATAACTGCTATAGAAATGTGAGATTATGACCTTGTATGGAAGCAGTGAAATTTCCTCTCAGTTTACAAATTCAATATTATATAAAAATAGAATGAACTGATATTTGTTTAAGAATTTAGTTGTATGTATTTGTTTACTTGGAATAAGATGATATTTCATACTCCTAGCACTTTCAACCCGAACTATGAATTTGGTGCCCTTCCTCTCCTGAAAAGCTTCAATATCATGTGTCATCATATGGCGGAAAAATCTAAATCAAATAATTTATCTACTATTTTGATGTCAATTAACTTTTTTTTTCTCTCTGTTCTGCCTGATATTGACTAGACCAAGCTAATGCTAAAACCCTCTTCAGTGCACAATAATGCAAGATCCAAAACTTTTTTGGGCCTCCAACTACAATGTGATAAGAATGATCACGGCACACAAGGAGTGGTCCTTGCCCTTCTCATCACAGTCCAAACCTTACATGTGCGACACTTTACACCCAAAATAATAATAATGACAACAGATAATGTTAACATGGCATTCCCAGCAATCAAATATCTTTATATGAATAGCATAACATAGCATTAAGGGCAAGCCGTACAAGACTAAAAGAGGTAGCAAACAAGAGAGAAATAGAAGGGAGAGAGAAAGAAAAGAAGGGGGAGGGGGGGGAAGACTAGCACAAGGTACAATCCCTGTCCTTGCTAAAAATACAACAAACTTTAATACATTTCAACGCCATGATATGAACACTCCTTGGTCCCCCCACTCTTCCCCCCTTCACCCCCTCTTTAATTTATGCACTTGGCTCTTGAATTTTGCTTCGTTTCCAGTTCATAGACGCACACACCGACTCAGACCGTTAGGATGGCCTCTTCTGGCCTTGTACCTTCCACAGACTATGGAGGGGGACCAGTTGACCAGGTTCAACACTACTCCCCAGAGCAAAGTAGCTAGCAAAAGCCTTGTCTCTTCACTCTGCATATGCTTTTGGGAAAGAAAGAAAGAATGCATGTACCACACATCCATAGGTTGAATAATGACATATGTAAACACTTATTTTGTGTGTCTATCGACACTGGCCAGTTCGCATGTATATAGTGCGAATTTTACGTTGATTAGTGGGACTTAGGCGGATTGTGACTGCAAGTAATAATGTCGTTAACTGCAATTTCCTTAAATTCCTCACTCATCAATGTGAAATCCACACTGTTTACACGTGAAATCCCCAATATTGATGGACATACTAAATATGTGTGTCCAAATAATGCCACTGCATTTTTTGTTTGCTGATGAAAACTTCAATGACTGTACATATAATTTTCCCAATGCAATTTTCGAAAGATTAGTAATAACCAAGGCATTAAATTTTCTGGTATTATTCAAGTACAGTAGTAATAAGTACCAACAACATTCACAGCTCTACTCGAATTAAAGTTTATCAATTTCAAGTCTGGTCACGGATATGGTCAAGCTAGCAGCATTACATTCTTTCATTGTTTTCATTTGCGTGGAATCTTTGATATTTGGCTTTGGTTGAAAGAATTGATTTCTTTTTCTTAAGAGACATAATACGTCAAGAGTTTGCCTAGAAAATGATGGATACTAACATAAGGGCAAACTAGGACTGTTGACTATATAACAAATCCACGATCTAGTTTCCATAAGCACGAAAGAGAAACAATCATAGGAAAAAAATAAAACACAAAAGGGTATCTTGTTTGGATTTTTCCGTAAGCATGACAAACCACACGTGGCCAAGTTGTATAAAAATTATTAAGATATAAAACTATTTATGTGCTAATAACTTAAACTTAAACTTAAGTTTTTGGGAGGAATAATTTATGATATAGCCTCAAAACTTCTATGATCAAGTGATCTAGATTCTAGAGTTCGATTTTTGTTTATCCCGTTCTTCTAAATAAAAAGTTAAGTTTCAATATAAGGTAAGGTGGGTTTGTTACTGTTCATACTTAAGCCTAAAGAGACTTTTGTGTAAAGAAGTATATTAAGGTATAAAATTATTCATATATCTGTAACCAATAGATTATTCTTTTGAGAGAAATAACACATGACAAAGAGATTTTACGTGAAATGATCTATTCCCACATAAAAGTATAACAATCCAAAAATTTCACAATCTATTTAGATGGGTCTTAACATTTTTCTATATTGGGTGCATTTAATCCTGATCCACAATACAAGCTTCCAATTCTGAAAGCTTCTCCCTTTTCCCTGCCTCTCAAATCCTTTTCAGCAGTTATCTCTATGTTTCCCTTTTCCCTTTCTCGGCAGAACAAATTCTTAACCAAAACCGCGTTGCTTGCTCATTGCAATGAGCCAATGAACTTTATGAAAATAGCATATCTTCCACTAAAAGTATAGTGCTTTTACTTTTACATCTGAGGATATAACCAGTTTTGGTCTGGCTCAGTTTTTCTTTGTTAATGTTAGTGTCTGCACTCAGGTCTCTAGCACTAGGAGTGAAAGCACCCCAAATATTGCATGGGCTGGTTACCATTGTGGGCTAATTTTTGTTTTCCTATGAAGTTACATGTTAGCTTGTAATCAGGTGTGGAGAAAGAGCCTGTGTCTAAAGCCCGGAATCGGAAGGGGATAAAATTTTCTTAAGGGGAGTCTCACATACGTGGAAGGGTGTTCAAGCCACCTTTGTGAATCCTTTTGAGTAGTAATAAAAGAACAGACAATTATTTGGGTTAGGTAAGTAGTGTCATAAAACCAGCCAGTTCATTCACCACTCTTGGGTGGCGACTTTCTAAATTAATCATGCAAATTTTGCATTCTTAAAATATTATTTTGAATATAAATCATGTTATATTAAAAAAGAGATAAATATAAGTACTTTAAATAAACAGAGTCATTTCAAAATTTATAGAGTCCAATTTAAAAATTTGTGTTTCTCTCTTTTAATATGGAATAGTCATATTTAAAACAAATATGCAAAAATGCTAGTCTTAGGCAAACCAAAATTTAACACTTGTAAAGTTGTGCTAATAAAGACATAAGTGTTTTTGTAATGTAACTCAAACAATTTTACACATCAAAGATTAAGGTAAGAAATTTTCACCCAATAACTTTCCTTCACCACCTTAGCCCCACCTATTTTCCTTTATGCCAATCTTTTCCCTCTCTTGTGGACCCCAATCCCTACCACCAACTCCAGAAGCCTCTTCCTTTTTCTATTTATCTCACAAAACCAAGAGTGCCAAAATCATGGACACTGATGGAGCTATCTGACCTCTCATGCCTCAGACATCACAGAGAGAATTAGAAAGCACACACAACACAGCACAACAGCTTCACAAGCACAGAAAGGGAAAGAGAAAGAGAGAGAGAGACATAGACGCAAAGATAGTGAGAGGAGATGGGCAATTACAGGTTCAAATTATCAGATATGATTCCAAATGCCTGGTTTTACAAGCTAAGGGACATGGGGAAAGCAAGAAAGCAAACCCAAACAACTCAGTCCAGGAAGAAAAAGCAATCTTCACCAGCCTCAACCACACACACAAAATCATCAAAACCAAAGCAACCCCACCAATGCAACATTCCCAGAAAGTCTTACTACTTTACAAGGGAGCTTAACCCAAGTGATAGAATCCACACTTCACCAGCAAACAACCAAAACATCTCAGACACCAATTTCCCTCAACAACCAAGAAAGTCATCAAAACAAAGACCAAAGAGAAGAACCCCCAGAGCTTCTTCACCTAAGCTTGTCACCTCTTCTGTTGTCACTGCTACTAATTGTAGCTGCGACAACACCAACCTTGAATCCATGTCAACCAAGTCCAATTCCCCACCTGAATACTCCTCATCATCTCCACTTGGTAGCTCAGGTGAATCAGAGTTCCCTGAGCCAGAATTCAGAACAGACCGTGTTCTTCCCACTGAGTCATTTGATGACATCGTCATAGATGTGGACAACAACTCCATGGCCAGAAAAGGTGACAAGCTAGATGGGTGTGACCCCTTTTCAGGCCTTGTGCTGCCACCACCAATTGTGACCAAGCCAGCAAAATTCAATGACCTTCTGAGTGATGCAAAGAAGCAAGAAGCCAAACCCAGAAGCAGAATGGCTGCACATGAAGAACTCAACGTGAAAGGGTCCTTGAAAGTTAAGATTGTGAAGGAAGACACTACTGCATCAATGAAGGAACACAGGAACAACCCTTGTAGGAGATTCTCTGTGAGCTCACCTGGGGTGAGGCTTAGGATCAATTCACCAAGGGTTGGTGTTGGAAGCCGGAGAGTTCAGGCACACGGCCGGAAAAGCATGTCTGCGATGGTGGCCGGCTCGGGGTCCCGGAGGAGCCTATCTGATAGCTTTGCAATTGTGAAGTCATCATTCAATCCACAAAGGGATTTTAGAGAGTCAATGGTGGAGATGATTGTGCAGAACAACATAAGGACTTCAAAGGACTTGGAAGACCTTCTTGCCTGCTACCTTTCCCTGAATTCAGATGAGTATCATGGCCTCATCATCAAAGTGTTCAAGCAAATATGGTTTGATTTAACTGATAACATGTAGGAATAACAAAATTGAGACAATTCTAAATATGAATTTCTCATGTTTCTGTTTCATACACAATTTTCTGGTTTATGTAAGTAACTAGTGATATCTTGGTTAAGTTAAATGGACTTTAATTTATTGCTAGGCCAATATTTGAGCGTGACAATCTTCTAGTTCACAATTGCTTCCGTTTCAAATGGAAAAGTAAAATTCAATGCACACAAAAAAGAACAAGAGTCAACAATTGCACCATGTCCAATGTTTTGTGAAGGAATTGGACATGTATAGCATGAAATTTACTCTGCTATGGCTTTGGTACTTAATAAAATGAAATGGGTGACAAGAACATCTCTTCTGACTAAAACAGATAACTATAAGCAAAAGGCGCGTAAAAGATTTTGTTATATTTCTCTTATCTCGCATCACGATTGAACCTTTTGAACTTGCAATATGAATAATGCACATACTCACTCATCTTTAGAAAGGGATTGAGGAATAATTTTACTATATCTTGAGGAATGTTTCTCAACATGGGGAATTCAATGAATTCATTTATGAGCTGCAGTATTCAGATTGGATCACTGGAGTGCCATTGGCTCCTAAATTTGTAAAATAGTTTGTAGTACACTGTGATTTGGACCATTTAGTGTCTTTAGAAAGGTAAAATAGTTAGCCACTATCGGCATTGTTTTGCTTTCTGTCATCTTCCTTAAGAAAAGAGAGCACAAAAGTGGTTTGGGAACAAGACACAACTGCACAAAATTGTATAAATGGTTAATATTTTAAGGGACAGATTCAGCTGCAATAACTGACAATTTCTTTCATTAAACAATTCATTTTTGTTTTTCTTTATTTTTGGAACAATGTTATACATTTAGAAAATTTTACCAGCATTTTTTAATAAAAAATGATGATAGTCATTAAATAAAATTAAGTAATATGATTCACTTATGCACCAAAAGATTAATAAGTGTCACTTTATTCTAACCATGATTTTAAATTACAGTTCATAATCGCATCATAACGGCAATTGTGATTGCACCAGCTGCATTTTTTTGCAATGAAAATAATTCTAACATTACTGTAATTGCGACTGCAATTACAATTTAAAATCATATTTTAACAAATAAATTTCAACAAAAATTCGACCTCTTTAATATTTTTTTTTATTTTTATTCCTCCAAAAGAAGCTGCCCTTTTAAGTACATTAGTACAAGCTCTTGTTTTCACGTCTTTCATCCCAAAATTTAAAGGGCTTCTTCCCAATAGTCAGAACATGCAGCTTTTAAGATCTCGCATGCCAGTTTTCCACCTCAACAACACACAACTACTGAGGAAAAAAGCTACACATTCACAACATGCACAGACCAAAAGAAGACAAACGGTTTCAATGGCCGTAAACTATTTAAAAATAAGAACAATTTTTATTTTATTTTTTTTCTATTTCATAACTATGAACTTGAGAATTCAAATTGCTACAAACAAAGTGTGCCTTCTGCGTTAAGCCCTATGAACTGGCGAGGAAAGCCAAAAAGCTCTCTAATTTCCTGAAGCTTGTCTAAAGGTACGTGGTGGAAGTTTTGATTTTCAAAAGCTAAAGCTACTTCGTTTATTACAAAAGTAGGTAGCAGACTTTAACCAGGTAGATTCATAGGCTCATCTGATTAGGGCCATGTCGTGTGTCCTAGGCTTATGTGAACTACTATTTTCTTGGGATGAACAGTTCGCACACAGTGTGCTATAAGTCTATAGAAGTTGAATTTTCTTTTAATATTTTTATACGCTATTTTTATTCTTTACACGCGTATAAGTAAATAGCTTATTTAAATATTTATATAAAAATAATTTTTAAAATATAATTTATAAATAAATTATTTCATATTTAGATATATAATAATAGAAGCACTTATATAAATAATTTTAAAATATGTTTATTAAAAAATTAGATATTTTAATTTTTTATGATCTATTTGAATAATATCATTTATAATTTTTTTTTAATTTTTTGGAAGTCAAAAATTATATTTTTAATTTTTTATCCTATTTGGTTATATAACCTATTATTTTTCAAAAAGTCATCTTTAATACTTTTTAAGAAGTTAAAAAATTTACCTTTTCAAAAAATACTTTAAAGAGGTACTTTTATTATTAAATATTCAAAAATAAAATAACTTATTTATAAGTTATTTTTCACATAAGTGTTTAAATAAATTATTTACATAAACGAGCCCATAAAAAGCATTAAAAGTAACTTTTTAAAAAATAATAAGCTGTATAATTAAACAGGATAAAAAGTTAAAAATATAACTTTTAACTTTTAAAAAGTAGAAAAAAGTTATAAATAGTATCATCCAAACAAATTCTTAGAGGTTATTAATAAAAAAAAAAGTGGAAGTATTTAAGATTTTAAAATTTTAAAAAGTTTTATTTTTTGGGTAGTTAAAATGATAAATTTAATTTTGATACATCGTCAATATAAAAAAAGTTTTACATAGATATCCAAGCATATATTATTACATTAGTAAAAATATTTGACTCAATTATCCACTATCTTGAAAATTTTATAAATAGAAGTATGTAATTAGATAATAATATAAAATCTTTTAACATGTACATCAAAATTAATACCTAAAATGATACTATAACAAAATTATAAATACTTTTTAATTTGTACTTCAAGAACACACCGTAATAAAATATTTCATTGTGTGGTAAATTTATATCTTTGTAAGAATTTAATACCTCTAGTTGTTATTTATTATAGTTTATATTTTATGATGTAACACATACAATTATCAATAACAGCGTTAAAAAACTGAACTAATGATAGATTAAATTAAATCTAAAGCATTAAGTACCTTACATTTTTCCCCTTTTCCTCCTAGTTGATTGTTTATGTAAATTTTGGCTTCAACTATCCCATTTATAATTAAATTACCCTCTTATATGCGGAGTTAAAGCTGTAATCCCACACTTGAAAGAAAAGCCCCCAATTGATAATGTTGTTGTATCTTTCTAGGACAAAAGGAAGGCTCAAGCTTGACAAACCGACCAAAAGGTAATTAAAAGATCAAATTATGTAAATGGTTATTATTATTATTTTTTTTTTGGGGGGTGGGGGGGATTTCCTGTTATTCTGGCAGTACCAACCTAGTTTTAAGATCTTACTTGGCGCTGTAAAAAGTTTTGGAGTTTTCCCCTCTAAATATTTTATTATCCTGGTATTAACTTTTACCTTTATATTTTACTATTTTAATTAATTTAATAAGCGTGGTTATAGGGATTCAGGGGAGCCTTGCTTGAAGGCTACTCCAACTATTTTATGACACCATAAAATTTGGCTTTATTTTGAAAAAATCCGCGGCCTCAAAATATTCGCAGATAGTATTTGAGTAAGAAATAATTACACCAACAGAATTTTCATTTAATCAATGTACGGTCGATAATAAAACTACAGGCCCCTTATTTTTTATAAAACATATGAATATTTTTTAAAAAATTTAATTTTAATATTTATACAATTATTAAATCATATATTATTTTGTTATTAAAAATATTTGATTTTGACAAATAATTACCTTAAAAATCATAAATATAATAATATCTAATTAGTTAACAATATAAAATATTTTACACATGTAAATATATGAATATGTTTCATTGTTATTTTTTTCCAAGATAATCAAATTTTCACCCGAGACTTTTAAGTCCTCTGACATCGAAACTTCCTACTCTCCACCCATCACTATGTAAAATCTTTGTAATTTGATTTTGGTTTAGTACAGTTGTCTTTCTTTCTTTCTTTTTCTCACTTCTCTCAGTTTATATACTTTAAATAATAGAATAATTGTGGTTTAAGTTGGAGTTAGTTATAACCGTATTAACTGTACATAAATACTCATACTTACTGTAATATCAATGTGATGAAATCATTTTTCACCATTCTCTCAATTCTCTGAATTTCATTCTCTCTCTGCTCACGGAACCTAACAACTATTTGGCTATTTCAATTTTCATGCAGCATAACATGTCATTTACCTAGCACAAGAATTATAAGCTAAAGGTTTCAGTCTCAATCCTACTGCTAGTTACCTCTTCTTGATCTGATTTTATCGAAACTGGGAGGAAATGTGGGAGTTCGTTGTAATTTTCTTTTTCCTTTAATGAATAACTACTATTTTGCACAAATTTACTGATAACGAATCTTGCATATTTAGAGTTAAGTACCACTTTAGTCTCTGAAATTGTATACGTGCTTCACTTTAGTTCTTAAAATTTGGAAATTAACTCTTTAGTTCTTGAAGTTGCATTCCGTCGGTCATTTTAGTTCCTAGTTAGTCAACCATCAATCAACTCAATTGCGGTTCTCTCTATCGATGTGACACGTCAAGACGCGTAATGCGCTAAGTGGCAAAGCCCTCTGACAACCTCTGACTTGGTATCGATTTTAAATTGGTTCATATTAGTCCCTAAAATTTCTAAAATGTGTCAAATTAGTCCCTGAAATTTTTGAATATGTCAAAATAGTCCCTGCAATTTTTTAAATATGTCAAAATAGTCCAAAATATCTAAACTTCTCGTCTTCTCCTTTACAAGCTCTACATTTTTAATTTTCCTTAAACCCATTAATTTCTCTCTCATTTTCATACCCTACCTAGACTAGATCCTTCCCATAAAGAATAGTAGAAAGAGAATATATAGAAATGAAATACAATAAATAATTTTAATATAGTCTATCCTAGTTCAAGATCCAAGAATGCCTTTAGACTTAACGAATACTTATTAGCGTACTTATGAATAACCCATTATCAAAGAAATTTAAAAGGCAAACTTAATTAAAAGACCAACTAGGTGAACTAATCCTATACGTTTGTTAAGAAAGTTTCATTCCTAATAAATGGAACTTGCTTATCTTTATTTATACACTAGCTATATTTTCAAAAGTTAGGTTGCACACAAACAATAATTCATAATCTCTCAGTAGCTAACAACATATTTTCTACTAATTACAATGACCATCGTTGTAATGATATTACTTGTTTATGATGTCTTAGTAATGTAGCAAATGGTTACCTGGATATTGAGACATACAAATCTATCTTTTTTAATGAGTTATGTTACATACTCACACGAATTCCAAATAGAAAGATAGGGCATTAATGCCTTTTGAAGTCAATCACATTTAAAGTAGCAGCATAAGCTTGGACAAGTACTTGATTATGCTAAAGAGTAGAAATTGGTAAGTTCCCCAGCTTGATTCCTTAGGACCATACTTCTCGTAGCAGCAAGCCTTATGAATTTTCATATTAAAATTCAGAAATTTTCTTCTAAAATATTTTTAGAAAATTAGACCTAATAAACATTATATCAAGTTGAAGAGTGAGCTAAAGGGATGTAAAGACTACCAATACTAAGAGGTCCTTAATTAAAATCATTTTATTCGCTATTAAGAGGTTGTGAATTATCACTTGTGTGCAATCTAACTTTCAAAATTATAACTAGTGTATAAATAAAAATGAGCAAGTTCTATTTATTAGGAATGAAACTGTCTTAATATTGGTCTTTTCAATTAAGTTTGATTTTTAGATTTTTTTTATGATGGATTATTCATAAGTACGCCTATAAGTATTCGTTAAGTCTAGAGGCATTTTTGGATCTTAAACTAGGATGAACTATATTAAAATTGTTTATTGTATTTTATTATTTTATTTCTATATATTCTCTTTCTATTATACTGTGTGGGCAGGATCTAATCTAGATAGGGAGTGAAAACGGAAGAGAAATTAATGAGTTTAAGGAAGATTAAAGATTTAAAATTTGTGAAAGAGAAGAGGAGAAGTTTAAGAATTTTGTACTATTTTGACATATTTTAAAAATTTTAGAGGCTATTTGACACATTTAGAAATTTTAGGAATTAATTTGACATATTTTAGAAATTTTATAGACTAATTTGAACCAATTTAAAATTGATAACATATCAACATGCTACATCAGATGTTGTGTCATATGGTATGCTGACATGTCACGTTATATGACATGTCAGTAGAACCGTAATTGACAGACGGTTGACTAATCAGGAATTAAAGTAATCAACAGAATGTAACTTTAGGAAAAAAAATTAATTTCTAAATTTCAGAAATTATAATAAAGTACGCATACAATTTCAAGATCAAAGTGATACTTAACTCTGCATATTTATGTAGGTAAAACTATTGAAGTTGCAATCAATATGATAAAAATCATACATAATTACTCGCTTAAATATTTGTGTATACTATGCAGCAATGTTGTACTTGGTGTTTACCAAAAAGCAATCTAGTACTTGGTTCAATTTAATCCGTAAGCGTTCATAACTTCATCATAAAGTAATCATCCATATAAAACAATACCCTCAATCAATTTCCATCATGTCAAATATGTACTATCTACTACAAAAACATATGAAAGGATTTAAACATATGGGATTAGAGATATATATTGATCCTAACACTCAATTCATTTAAATAATTTGATATTTATTTTTTTTAAACAAAATTATGATTTCAAGTCTTAAGAATGGAAAAAACTAATATAAAGAGAATTTTACCTTTATAATAGCTCAATTTAACTCGAATTAAATTAATTAAAATAAAATAAATTTCATATATTGATGATTTAAATTTTATATATATATATATATATATATATATATATATATATATATATATATATATAGGTGGGTGCTCTTTAACTTTCCGAAGAATATAAATACAAGGCATGAGTGACAGCTCCAATTCACTGTATGGTCTAACTCCTAGTTATAGTAGTGTCTAGGAGTGGCTATAGTTTTATGTGGTGTGAAGAAAAACGTGTAGCATTTAACTGTAGCACAAATTTGGCTTTATTATTGTAGGCTTCCAACATATATAATAATTTTTTATATACCCAACATATATAATAATAGACAATACGAGGGATGAGTTTTGGATTCCAATATAAAACTAAAAAGAGAAAAATAAAAGGAAATATCATTAATTTATATTGATTTTTGCATCACGTAGAATAACTCTCTATGGTGGAAATGATTCATATTATATCCTTTTTTTTTCTGTCTTTTTTCTTTTATAGAATAAAAAGGTTTCAATAAGTGTCGGGTCAACAAAAGACAAATTGTTGAAGAACACTGTACCAAATAAGATTGTTATTGAAGAATAGCAACAACCCTAGATTTAGGCCCTTGCACCGATGGAGGGAAATTTCATTAAGTGCAAGCCTAGCAATCTATAACAGGGGTATATAGGTTGGAGATCATTTTGACATTGAAGTTCCTCAACCACATTCGTATTTTATTTCGACCATACAAATACTACATACTAACCGCAAAGGAACAATTAAGCAAACAGATAACGTACATTTGATTTTGCACCCACACTAATCCTATATGTTTTTTTATTTTCCCTTTTGATGAACTTTTCCTATACTGCATGTGTAGCACGCTAGATACATGAGCTTTGAGAACAATGTAACATTTCTGTTTGATTAATTAACGATCTAGATATTGTTAAATGAGGTAAAAAAAAAAAAACAAATTCAATTTATGAGCTAATTGTTCAAATAAGCACTGCAAACTTATCTTTACAATTGAGAAATTATTCCTTTCTCTATGGGAGAAGCCTTTTTTGTTTTTCATACATAATATTTACTATTTATTTTTGTTAATTTTATCATCTTTTCTATTTTTTAAAATTAATTAAAATATAAAATTTATGCATTCTTCCTCTCTATAATGGATGTAAGAATTTTTCTTTTACAGTTTGAAATTGCATTATGCATGTATTGTACGAACTAGACTTTCATGATTGAGTCAGAAGAAATTGAATTTCTGCTTCTTAATTACTGTCAATAGGGACACAACCGATGCACGTAGCATTGAGTTGACGGATTAATTAATGTGTGCCTGCGGTCTTGTTATTGTGTTCAGATGAGTTCGTTAATTAGTGTCAGAAGCAAAATAAAGATTGGGCAGACAAATATGATCCAAAATAAATAAATAAAATAATATGTCAAAGGACAATGACTGAACTGTGCATAGTCAGATTGAACATAACACCTACCTGTTGAGTCACCTTACTGTTATACTAAAGACAGCAGCAGGGACAACTATATCATGTAAAATCTATAAGAATCTAGGTTTTGCTTAAATTTCGCTATGGGTATGGATGTCAAAGGATCGGCACCGGAGATAGCTCCATCCCCCGTGCATAAATATTTGGCTTCGTTACTTGTTCTATATCTATATAGGTACCCGTTATTGATTTCATTGCAAATTTATGGATATCCACAAATATTTATAGATATTTATTAAAATATTAAAAAAAATTAAACAAACAAATTTTAATATCATAAAATACTTAAAATAAATATAAATAGTAATTTAATTTCACAATTTAAATTTTAATAACTTAAGATACTTAAAATAAAAATAAATATATAAAATAAACATAAAATAAGTATAATAATTTAATCCTATAATTTAAATTTCAATAATTTAGAATACTTAAAATAAAAATAAACACATAATAGTAATTTAACTATTAGTCCAACACATAATAAGTATAAATAAATCCAACTTCCAAATTTAAACTTTAGTCTAATCAATTTTAATAATAATAGCAACAACATTAGCTTAACTAAATTAATAACTTAAGGGTAAAATTATAATTTTATATTGAGTACCTGTGGATGGGGACAGTGATCCCCGCCCCTGCCCTATTTAATATGCAGGTATTTAAAATCTCTATCTCCATTACCCGTGAGGGCAAAATCTTCCTCCCATACCCCTGGTTGCTATATTACTTTTGGGTATCTAGGGGCGGGTTTTTTTGCCATTCCTTATGTTGCTCACTTAGTTTTGTTTTTGAGTTATGTATGTGATATGGTGGAAAATTTTGTGTATAAATATAAATATGACATTTTATATATTTAAGGTTTAATTATTTTGTAAGTTCCTATAGTTTCACTCAATTTTTGATTTGGTCTCTATAATTTAAAAATTTGTAAGTAGATCCTTACATTATATGAAAATTTTCAATTAAGTCTGTAAAGATAATAATTGTTACTAAAAAAATGAAATATTCCATCTTTATCTCCTTTTACATCCTCCATCCTCCACCCACCCTCCTCAACCACCTACCACTCAAACTAAGCCATAAACCACTGTAGCCACCAAAATCATCAAACCAGTAAAACCAAACCAAACCACCAAACCTGCCCAAAGAAGCCACAACATAATCTTCTCCTTCCTTTCCTTCCTTTGCTGTTGTTGGTTTATGCTTCAATAGCTTTTGTTTCTACTTATACTTTAGTGGTTGTTGTTGGTGTTTTTGAATATATCTTACAGCAATGGTAGTTGTGGTGTGGTTTATGGTAGTGGTTGA
The DNA here is from genome assembly GCA_031439585.1 of Pterocarpus macrocarpus. NCBI lineage: Eukaryota > Viridiplantae > Streptophyta > Magnoliopsida > Fabales > Fabaceae > Pterocarpus > Pterocarpus macrocarpus. The sequence continues at coordinate 64,081,206 of CM062515.1, forward strand.
GAGTGTGGCGGCGGCAGTGGTGCTGGTGGTTGCCTTGTGCTTCAATGGTGGTTTTCAATTTGCAATTAAGAGTGGAATGATGATTTTTTTTTTTATGGTGTTATCTTCAGGGACTTAATTACAAAATTTTGTTTAATATAGATACCTAATTATAAATTTTTAAACTATAGGGACCAAATTAAAAATTGAATGAAACTATAGGGACCTACAGAATAATTAAATCTATATTTAAATACACTTACAATAAAGTTAATAGGGTCCAAAAATAAGTGATTATATTTTAAAGAAAGTTAGAGAAACACATTTTTATTATGCATATGTATAAATATAAAGTGTTAGAATTATATCTATGTTAATATATGGTGGAATTGAACATTGCAAGCAAATACAGATAGCACACACAAGAAAACAAAAACCAAAATCACAAAAGAAGAATAGAATAAGAAAAGGCATATCCATGCAATGCATGTAGCTAGGGAAGTAGGGTAGTAGGGTAGTATAGGTTCTTTAAAGCTATATATTTACCGGCCTATAAAAGGGTGGGGCTAAATATACATCTTATCTGATTTGGGACACACATTTTATTCACCATCCTATATAGCTAAATACACATATAAGGTGTGTTCCTAGCCATATAGAATATGTATTTAGCTCCATCTCCTATAAAATTATTTAATATTTTTCAATTATTGCATACATGCCACTACCAAACTCCTGCATGTGTCACTATTGCTTTTACCCTACCCATTTTGGTGCATGCTTCACACTTTCAGGGTCTGGCCACACCAGTTCAAGATAAAATTAAGATTTTTATTTTTCCCTTTTTTTTCCACTTTGGATGAAACAAATATTACAGTATACTTCATCTGATTAAGAAGTAGCTTACAAATGAAAAGATGAAATGCAAATCTTGAATTTGTATAACCAAATTGTAAGCTAGTGTTCGTCACATGAATTAATATACATATCTCATTATCATTTATTTGAAACTTAGAGAGGTTGTATGCAATCTAAAAAATAAACCATAGGTTGTATGCAATCTAAAAAATAAACCATAAAAAAATAAACACAAACAATCAATATAAATCTAAATTATTTTTCCTTAAGTAAAACGAAATCTCCTTAATTTTTGCTGTGCTTAAGTTGCATGCAAGAGAGTGAAAAAGGAAAAAGAACGAGAAAAAAAAAAAAATGGAAGACTTATAGCACGTGTAGAGACAAAATATCGCTATGGGAGTTATCATATTATACCGCAGCTCATATGTAATTAATTAAAAGAGTAAGGTCTGGTGCCTCGTACTCTGTCTTTATATATAGCTAAATGTGCACTTTTCTATCTCAAGTCCTCATTTAATAGACAGTGAGTTTAGTGTTGAATAATTATGTTTTTCAATATATTTTTATTTTAAATTTAAGTTAATATATTTTTATTAATAAAAAAAGTGGTCTTGTATATGAGATTTTCACTTAATAGGGTCTGAAAAGTTAGATAATCCAGGCAACAATATTATCATTGCACTAAAACTCTCCCTCTACATTAATAATTATATAAAAGATTTGATTTGTATATATTGTCCATATAAAAAAAATTTATACGAATATCTAATTATATATGAGTTTAATTGGAGTGCACTGACAGTGTAAAATTTTTTTACATTGTCATTCAATCAAAATATTCCATTTGCATGACCATTCAAGTAGTGGGTGGTTATGTTAAACACTTTTGCTAATATGGCAATATATGATTGGATGTCTGTGTAAAAATTTTTTACACTGACAGTGTATTCAAATTAAATCCATTATATATTATCACATTAATAAAGGTATTATTTAATTTAATCACTCACTATCTTAAAAGTCTTATAAATAAAAATATTTGATTGGATGACAGTATATAAAACTCTTTTACATTGTCAATATATTTAAATTAGGATTTAATTTATATACATTGACAGTGTAAAACTATTTTATACTATCATCTAATCACATTCTCTATTTGCATGACTTTTAGAGTAGTGGAGGTAAGGATCATATACGTTTACTTATATAGTAGTATATGATTGAATGTAAAAAATTTTATACTATCAGTACATATAAATTAAACCCTTTAAATTACTCTTTTATATAAAATCATCTTATATTTATTTTATTTTTCATTTTTCAAAGTTTTACAAAAATAAAAATAAAAATTATATTTATTTCTTTCATAATACTTTGGACACAGATAACAAACTCATGCATGAGATTCTCATTTTCCAAGGCCTAATGAGTAAAATTTAACCTCTCCGGCCATAACACACAGAAAATGAGATTGAGATATAAGGGAAGATTGTCAAGTTGGCGTGAACCTGGATGCTGCACAGATAATACGATTCCTTTTGCTTTACCACATGTACTGTACGCTTCCTTCAGCATCTCAATGATACTTTGCTGAAATCAGTAACCAAGCCCACTGCCGCCAACATCTTTGCCTTGTGTCAATATCATATAGTTCACTAGATAGCCCCTACCTTCGCTTCCTACCCCCGTCATGAATTATAAACCAATGATTAACTCTTTTTTTTTAAACAAACTCTTTCAAGCAAACGAATGAAAGATTTGATTAGCAATTATCAAAAAATAAAATAAAAGATTTGATTAGCCACCAATTCATCTTGAAAAATTCCAAAAGCACTAGAACATCCAATACAAGAATCTAGCTATCTAATCTTTGCTGTGGTTTGACTCAAAAGCTGTATCACACTATCACATATGTGAATATAAGGGGCCCAATTAGACGATAATGGTAGAGTTTTTACTGGATTAAGACCCTTCAATTTTGTTTGATGTGATGTTTTGCTGAGTGATTGTGATTAGGCAATAACCAAGGTACTTCTACTGTAACCTTATTTTGGAAGATTGTTATGTGGTTTTCCTATATTTCTCCGTAATACAAGGTGCTACAATAAATTTCGGTTACTTCAGGTTAGATTCTTATGGATCTTCTAACAATGACATCCTAACCGAAAAACAAGTCTATAACTTTCTTTTCTTATTTGCACGATTAACGAAACTTCGCTTTTCCTTAATACGAGAACAACTAATCCCCGACTAGTATCTTTCAGAAAATGTCACTTGAGGATGCTAAAAGAAGTGATACAATTCAACCAACACTTAACGGGTCCATTTGATTCGGTATTTACTTCTTTTAAGATTTGAATTCAAGTTTTTTAAATAGAAGAAGGAGTAAACATTTATTTTAATTCCTGAAAAATGGATGTAATATCAACTTAATTCCTGAAAATTTTTGATATCAAATAAATTTCTGTCAGTTAAAATGTAACATTACATTAATTTCTAAAAATTATGTTTGACATTAAATAGGTTTCTAAAAATTAAAATATAATATCACTTTAATCATTCTAAAAGTTATTTGACATCAAATATGTCCTGAAAATTAAACTCATATTTATTGAAAAGAGGATCAAATAGTCTTTCGGAAGAACTAAAATAATGTCTTATTTTAACTTTTAAAGATCTATTTGATATAAAAAAATTTTAGCGATTAATGTGATATGTCATAGTTTAACTTCCAAAGAACTATTTATGTAAAGAAACTTTCAGTGATTAAGTTGATGTTATATGTATTTTTTAGAGACCAAAATGGATATTTATTCAAAAAAAAATTAATGTTGAAAGAACTTTACTCCTATAATAAATTGATCTGACTCAAATTAGATTAATTAAATTTTAACAAATTTTAGGTTAAAGTATAATTTTGATCCTATATGTGTCATTAGTTTGGAATTTAGTCTGTATGAAAGGGTTTTTAAATTAGTCCCTATACTTGCAATTGTTTTATAAGAAAACCCTATTGGCAACTTTAGTTATAACTATGTTAGCGGGTCAATCTATGTCGCTAGCAGAGTATGATCTATAGCTCTATTATCTCCTACTTTGACCCATGTTATCCAAATATTAGTGATATGGACCCACTTAACTTCATCAAAAAACTAGCTCAAGAGTAGAGATTTACACACCTCATTGTGTAACTGATGTAGCTCTCTCTAACCCTAATGTATATCAATAATTCTACTCGCAAACACTGAATACATATATTACTTCAAGTGAATACAGCGTTTGTCATTTAATATAGATGATCCATTAAATTTTCTGCGCACTTTAATTCTACCACTTTTCTAGTATAAAAGATGTGAGACAAAAATAAAAGTGATTTAAGGATTTTCTTAACTTTTCCATACTGCTTTTGAGCTTTGAAGGTCCCCCACTCTACCCCAGCAAACTCTATGCCCTTTAAAAGCAAATAATAATTCCCTAGCACTACAAGTATAATGTGACTATTTATTAATTGAAAATGAATTTAACAGTGGGAGGGTTCATAATTCTTACATGGATAACTTTACACGTCAGTACAAATAATTGTAGATTTTCACGGAAACAAAAAAGAAAAATAATAATAACTGGATGTTTAAATAAAATATTAATTCTTATAGTTTTCAACTTTTCATCAATGCATTTAGGCTTATAAAGTTTATTTTAAATAACCAAAATATAAAGAAAAAAAATTCAAAGGTTATTTGTAGTTTTTTGTGTGCATGTCTGGTTCGACCACTACTAAAAAATTGGCTGATTGTGACCGATTTTTCGGTTGTAAAATGAGTGAATTCGCACTTGCGACCGATTTTTTCAGTCGTATTTAGGCAGGTTGTAAATATATTTGCGATCAATTTAGAGCAATCGTGTACCATGTTTGATTTGGTCGTTTGTTGACTATTTTGCGACTGAAAAATCGATCGCAAATTTTCCATCGAAAAATCAGTTGCAAATTCAAGATTTTGTGACTAATTAATCAGTCGCAAAATTTGCCACCGATTTTTTGGTCGCAAATATGAATTCGATATGTTTGCTACCATATGTTTTCAATCACAAAATTAGTTGCAAATATTAATCGATCGCAAAATCGGTCGTAAAGTTAAAAACAGAAAAAAAAATCACTAGAATATTATAAATCCAAATTAAATACATTTGAATTCAACAATAGTCCAGAAAACAATATCCAACAATCCATAATGCATCTTTTTGTCTAAATAATATTCAACAACAAGTTTTCCAACATACACAACATAGTCAATACTACTATCAACTAAATATATTCTGAACACAATATACATAAACTAAAAACTATAACAATATACATTGTTGACCAAACTACAAGATTCTTCTTAATAAAACTTTGGAAGATAAATTTTTAGTATACTTCTAACTAATTTTCGTTTCCATGATTCTTCAATTCTTTCCATTGAGTCTTCAACTTTCTTTGATTCCTCATCAACTTCTATTGTATCTTCAACATTCTCGATTGAGTCTTCAATAATTTTTATTGAGTCTTCCATTTTATCTATTGAGTCTTCAACTATTGAGCCTTTAACTTTCTCTATTGAGTCTTCAACTATTGAGTCTTCCACCAATTCTATTGAGTCTTCAACTTGCTTAGTTGAATCTTCCACAACCTCTATGTTATCTTTTGGTCTATCCATTTAGTCTTCAGCAAATTAAGTAGATATTGAATAATCATTAATATCATAAAACAATCTAATAATATAAGGAATTAAAACATAAAAAACAGGTATGAGGAATTAAAAAAATTAGAACAACCCCATACTCTCACTTTCACTTGACAATATAATTAAACCAAATTTCAAATAAAACAACCCATTAACAATAATAATCAACCAATAAAATAAAAAATCAACAAATAGAATAGAAAATTTGTAAAAAAAAAAAAACAAACTGCAATAGTGTAGTTTTGTAAACAAATAAACATAACAGCAAACTAACAGCAACAAATAAACACTTCATAGTTATTTCAAAAGAAAAACGAACACAAGAGTAATTTTGTGAAAAAAAAGAAAAAATAAAGGTAAATAAGAGCACTACAATGGAGGAGTAGCAGCGGCAGATCTGGCATGGTGATGATGGCGGGACAGCAGCGGCGGCATTGGTAGTGGCGTCTTCGCGAGTTTCCACTCCGGCGTAGGCGAGCGGCAACGGGGTGGGCTTGTGGTTGGGGGGAGTGTTGGGGTGGGGGAGGGTTGGTGGTGGAGAGAAAGTGGGAAAGTGAAGGTTGAAGATAATAACAGAGAATGGAGGGAGATGGATTCTGCAGCTTTTTTACGTTAAAGCTTTTAAATTTGCGACCGAAAAATCGGTCACAAATTTCAAGATCTGTTATTTTGAAAATTTTTAAATTTGTGACCAATTTTTCAGTCACAAATTTTGTTAAAGTGTTAATTTTGCGCTCGAAAAATCAATCGCAAAGTTACAAAACAACAAACTGTATGAAATTTGGGGTTCAAATTTGCGATCAAAAAATCGGTCATAAAATTAACACTTTAACAAAATTTGTGATCGAAAAATCGGTCACAAATTTCAAAACTTTTTCTCAACGTTCAGTTCATTGCTTTGCAACTTTGAATCGACACAAATTTTGTTAAAGCGTTAAATTTGTGACCGATTTTTCAGTCACAAATTTTGCCACTGAAACCGATGTTTCGGTCGCAAATCTTGTTAGAGTGTTAATTTTGCGACCGAAAAATCAATCGCAAATTTTAAGACTTTTTCTTAACGTTTATTTTATTGTTTTGCAATTTTGCAACCGATTTCTTGGTGGCAAATTTTGTTAAAGTGTTATTTTTGCGACCAATTTTTCAGTCGCAAATTTAATCGGTCGTAAATCAAATTTCAACAATTTATTTAAGGAAATTTACGACCGATTTTTCAGTCGCAATATTTTTCACTTTTGAGACTGATTTTTCGGTCGCAAAATGTAGTAATCGGTTGCAATTTTTTCAACACCTTGTTTAGTTGACTTTTATAAATCGGTCACTGAATTTGCAATCAATTTTGTGACTGAATTACATTCTCCTTATTTTTTCTTTTCCTTTTTCAAATCAGTCACAAAATTTAGTTTTGCAACTGATATTTTATGCGTTAATTTAGTCTCATTTTACTCAAATCGGTCCCAAAATTAGTCGCAAATCCATTTTTTTGGCAACCGAAAAATTTGGTCACATTTCTAACAAATTCTAGCAGTGGACGTTTGAGAATGATTTTTAAAGCAAAATGTTTTAGACTCCGCTATGTTATCGATGTTTGTTTGATGAATATGCACTCTTCGATCTGTCTAATGAGTTAGAAGTAAAAATTTGTTAATTTATTGATGTAGCATGCATTCTTTTACATTGTATAGATGATTTTATAAATACGTCGTATATAATATTTAGATGATGCTACAAATTATATGTTTTTTAATTAAAATACAATTAATTTTAGCATGCATTCTTCTTAGACTTTTTTTCAACTAAATAATCTCAATCATAAAACTCTTTCTTCAAAAAATATCTTAAAATGTTTCTCTTAGAATTAATATTTCTAAAAATTAATTCTAAATTTTTTTTCTATAAGTTAATTATCCATTGTTTATCTAACTACACCCGGAAATGTAGAAGCTATGAAAAGTAGAAATACTGGTCTTTGACAGTGATATTTCATGATTTAATCAAGAAATCTTATTTTTTTTGGGACTAACTTTTTTTAATCATGAAATCCGAATGGGTCTATTGGTCCAGGGTGTTCAACCTCATCCTAAGGCCTGACGTCTTCATGGGCAATGTTCACTTCGGCCGATGATACAAATCCCATGTGGTTTCTGTTGGAGATGAACAGGAGCTTCTACACCTATAAATTCTTGGCCCAATGCTCAACTTTGTTTTAAGAAATAGGAATTGCTCCTAACCTCTACAGCCGCGTGCACAACATTGAGTAAGATTTGAGTCCAGACTGTCTTAGCCTAGGTTTTATTTCTGGACACAACTTAAGAGCTTCATCATGACACCAAAAGTTACAATCAATGACAAGGGTGATACAATTTTATTTTCTTAAAGTTCCACAAGAGTGTATAGAGACTACACTCATTATAAGTGTAATGAATCAAAATGTTAAATCCATTGAACCTTAACAGTGATAGTAGCCAAATAAGGCAACATTAACAATAATTATACAGTATTCAATGAAAAATATAAAAAACAATAACTATACATTAATAGTAATAGTAATACAAACCATGATTCATCAATTCAGTAGGCAATATGAAAAACACTGTTTCCTGTAAATGCTTAGCAATATTCAATATGTATGCATACACATTTTTGCTATTTTCAACTCACAAAGCCATGTCAACATGGCATAACTGGTATTTCAGCCAAAACCGACAACCTTTACACTCAAACTGTACATCATAATGGCTTTTGTAAATAAATTAGAGAAAAAGAAAAGAGCTCGAGTAAAAATTGATGCCACTGGGTAAGGGCAACATCATGGCCACGCAAAAAGCATCCAAAGAAAATAAAATGGTGCACCTATGTTCTGAGGATATCATGAAAATATGAAGTAGAAGAATTTGTATAGGAATGCGAGGCAAAATACAATAAGGATTTGATCAGTTAGGGAGATTAACTTGTGATTCTTGCCAGAATATTTTAAACTGTGATTTGGATTTGAAGATGCCGAGCACGTAAGCTCTATGGAGAAAGAGGCCTGGCTACTCTGGAAACTCGGCATGAAGATCATTTCCCCAGGAACACATCTGAATACACCGTGGCTCCACTCCTATATTCATAAAGTGAAATTTTGGTTAGTGTCTGCCTATAACATACATTTCATGCTGTGGGGCTCAGTAGAGATCAAATAAAATACCCTCTCTTATTAGAGTGTGACTTTTGAACATTAAAATACTCATTCGCATTCATATTAAATATACAGTGTCTCATACAATGACTATACATCTCAGATCAAAAACACATTTTCCCTCTTATTATATAATTGGATTTTTAAGTTCATATCTAATTACATGATTTTTACTAACTCTAATCCGATAAAACTTTTGACGTTATTTTTCAATATTAAGTTTTCATATAAGTTCAATGTAAAATTTGGTAATATTGTAATTTGAGTTTAATTAAGTTTTGTCAATTCTTAAAAGGTGGAAAAAAATTTAAGCTGGTGTTGGTACAGCAGCATTAAAGTGTCTCTTTTTTTTTTTTTTTGTCAAACTTATAACACAATTCCCTGTATCCATTATTTGATCTAGAGGGTAACACTCTCCAGGGCATGAAAACTCGAGTGTTTTCCAGCAATTCCCAGAAAAAGGTCAACTGTTACAAATAAATAAGTTGCAACTACTATTAAGGAAATCTAACTTCTATACCAAAGCTCCATCCGTCCATCGAGTTTAAGCTCCAGATATAAAAACACTCGTATATACATTAATGAAATTCGAAACAAACGATAAAGATTACCTCTAGTTGTTTGCCAACGGTGACAACTATATTCCCTGGACCTGCATCAAATGATAGGGGACCTCTTTCAGTTTGGACGTAAAATATACAGTGCTCCATGGGAAGGTAGAAGCGCAAAGCATGATCACATAATCTGTCCTTGTTCCTATCAGACACGGCTTCGTTTTGTTTGGGGACATTGTCGTGCGGATACCTGCACAAGCAAATCACAGACTCTGTCTCTTGAATCCGTTCCTTAAACTCCTGAGATTGGTCCTGTTGTAGAGCTAGAGTCACTTGTTCCACTATGCTATCCAATCTACTTGCAACGTTCCCCAAATGAACCCTGCATGATGTACAAAATAAGCTAGCACCTTGTTTTGTTTCTATCTGGGGACAAATGATGATGAAATGTGTTATTCCAACATCTCAATTAGACAGTAACATGGGACCTCATAGAAGTTTTACGGTTAATCAAAAAATCATAGAAGTTTTATATTAAAAACACTGACAATTTTTTCTTTTATTTCTTTTTCTTGTCTAAGAAAATGTATAATAATGACGTAAAAAAACATTTCTGAATGACAATATATTTGACTACTTTGTATAGTTAACAGAATAACAGTGACCTAAACCTCGAATTAAGTATCCAACATTCAATCAACAGCAGTCCACTGGGTAGGGTCAAGAGGAAATAGGTGTTATGTTGAATTTACAAGTCACACTTGAACTATTATTAATAAAAAAATAGTGAAAATGTAACACTCCAATAACTCACAAATCTCACCTGTTGTAAATAATAGATAAATACTTTTTTAACTCGAAAGCAACTAAGAATTTTTCGTATAGTCACATTAGACAATGTCACCTCTATCCAAATTAAATTTTCACCAAACGATTTCTTCCATGGTTTTTCTTTTCTTTATTGAAATTTGATTATATTCCATTTTGTAAAGTAATATGTTTGGTATTCTTCTAAAATTAGGATAAAATTTTCAAGAAAAGTTTTCTCATATGAACAATGTTTCGAGTATATTACTTCATACTACTAGAGTGAGGTAGAAGATTCAAAATAAAAGTAAACAAGGAAAAATTAATTAGTGAAATTTGTACAAATAAAAAGCAGTGTGTGCGCGCATATATATATGCTGCATTATTATTCATTTATAAAGTTTCTCATAAAAATTTCACATGTACTTTTAAGAGGATCTAAAACCTATGATAAATAATTAATATTGTTACAAACTGAACTCATTAACGTAAAAAATTCATCACTTAATATAATAATTATAAAGTAGTATTTTTCAATTAAGCACATATGAATTTTCAATATCAAAAAGAAAATATTTTACATGCAAAGGTGGCGGTGGGGAATAATAGGCACTGGGCCAGAAGGTTTCAGGTGATCAGATCAAGAAAAAAGCAGTGTTCTATTTTTCATTTTTATTATATTTTATGCAATAACTAAGATACTGAATAATGCTCTATCTTTTTCTTTTTAGTTATGGAGCATGTGAAAATTTCTCGTCACCAAATTTATTGCCATTTTATCATGGCTGAAGCAAGAAGAATATGAACACATATGAGTGTACATGAACTAAAGATTGACACTGAAATTCAAAATGATTATTCAGTATAATCCCAAAAAAGTAAATAAACAAAAACGGTTTAAACGAAAAAAAGGAAAATCCAAGTTCAATATTAAAAATTTTCAAACTCAAAAAAACAAAACGAGAGAGGATCATATATATACCAGAAGCTCCGATGCGTTTGGTTCCCGAGGATCTTGTGCGCAGTGAATTCCAGTGCTCCCTCGCGAGACCGAACGCACGGAATCATCTCTCCGCCGCGACCGTTATGCTCGATGACGACGTTTCTCGAGTCTCGGAAAACCTGCTCCGCCTCGTCCACCACCGTTCCGAGCTCGTTGCCGGAGATCCCGTGGCACCGGATCCGGAACGCGCCGAACTCCCTGGCAGACCGCAGCATCAGATCGGCTGCGGCCACCGGCAGCGACCGCAGGTCGATCTCCGCCGGCGCCGGTTGCAGGTGAGGCTCCGGCAGGGTAAGCTCCGGAAGCTGCAGCGACTTTTCGAGGAACTCGCTGAAGATCTCATTCGCGGCGGAGCGCGAGCCTCTCGCGGTGGGGATTGGCGACGGCGGCGGCACCGGAATCTGGCTGTTGCAGCGCGCGAACGGCATTGCGACGGCGAGACCGAGACGACGTCGTTTTCGGAACGCTCAAACGAATGAATTCAGACACCGATGAATGAGAATCTCAAATAACAAAAGCGATTATAAGAAAAACGATGATGAATAAGAATTGCAACGTCGACGACGTCGTTTAGCGTGTGGAATGCGTGACTATAGGAAAACGATGATGAGAATCTCAAAAGATGAAAGCGATTATAAAGAACGATGATGAATAAGAATTGCAATGGCGACGACGTCGTTTAGCGTGTGGAAAAGTGTGACCGTGAGTTTCGATGAATCGACGATGAGAACTTGCAGAAGCGATTCTATAAGAAGGTGAGAATGATGGTGATGAAGGATTGCGTCGGTGACGACGTCGTTTTGGGGAGTGAAAGTGTGCAGTGGATTTTTTATGTATCGGCGATGAGATGAGAATTTGAGAAGCGATTATGTAAAGAATGAGCGTAATGAGATGATGGTGCAGAAGAATTGCAATGGGAACGACGTCGTCTAAGGGAAGAAAAGGAAGAGCGAGAAGGTGCAGTGGGAAAAAGGAGCTTTTTTAGATGGGTGAAAATGAGACGTCCGAGGGACCCTCTTCTTCTTGGTGGGTGCAATCCATTTCGCGTGCTACGAAAGACTCTCGAGTTTCTTGCCTCCCTGCAATGGAGGTCTATGGCGTGTCATCGAGGCTCAACTGTTCTCGCGCCACATGTATTTGAGCAACTGAAATTGGGCTCGTTCTGTGGGTTGCGTAACGGACTTTCAGTGGAACTTGACGTAGGAAAGCTTAACTACTAGTAACAGATTTTCATTAATATCTGACTTGGAGGTGAAATAAAGCTGGAAAGGCTGCAATTTTATGCTTTTCCCATTGCTTTTATGGGCTAAAGGGCCTACTTTCTTTGGTGGTTCTACACTTCCATTGGGCTTGGGCCACCCAAAAGCAAAATTGCATGCAATCACAAAAAAAAGGAATCATCGCATGAGGGCAGCTTTTTCTAATTTTCTATCTATTCTCGCCTTCTCATTGCATACTACTTTTGTTAGACATCTTATTTGGCGAATTTCTTCGATGGCAAGTGTGTTTGAATCGTGAGAAAAAGGCGAGACTACCTTTACGCAATCGTAATCGAGCTAAATCAGAGGATTATAATTATGTCTAATGATAGATTGGTGACCGCTGCTGATAGTTGTTGCGATTTTATTTATTTTAGGGTTAATTCTACTTTATCATTTCTATATTATAGATTATATGTCCTTTATCTCTATATTTTAAAAATATGTATTCCGACTCCCTGCGTTTTATCAAATGTAGACTTTGACTCTTCTGTTAATTTTTTTATCAATTATAAATAAAAATATCATATATTTACATTATCAGATGGTATATTTAAAAAAATTTAAGAGGTCAATTTACATATGATCTAAAATTTAGGGGAGTATAATACATTTATTTTGGATAAAATGCATATTTATAAAAATTTAGGGAATTAATATACATATTTTTAAAATATAAAAAATAAAATATATATGACCTATAATACATGAACATAAAGTATACTCAGCCCTTTATTTTATTTGTTTAGGTTGTTCGATGACGTCGCATACTTTGAGGGGTGTAAGATCTATATGTTTGGTACTTAGTTATACTCTAAGATTGTTCGTGTGTTGATGTGTCATGGAGTAGGTTGCTGGCGTGCAAATGTACAGAACCAAGTAGGCTTGGATGCTCGCGTGTTGAGTAGGCTAGATAACCTTGTGTTTTGTGTTATATGTGAGTGGATATTTCAATTAACAGTTTAAGCTTTGAGTGAAGCATCGTTTTCTCTCTATACAGATAGTTAAAAAGTTGATTTTAGAGTTATTTTAGAATTAATATCAGAGATCTAACGGGCTCATAATTGCTCTCATTTAGATTTGTAGTACGACACAAAATTGCCTATGTCGTGATGTATATTATCCTAAAATTGTATAATGTTGTTGGTTATAATTTTAGGATTAGTTTATATTTACTCTTGCTCTATTGTACCAATTTTGCTGTTTCGAACAGCTTAATGCATTATTAATCAATGAAGTTTATTGAAAATAAAAATGAAAAACAAAGAAGAAGGAAAGCCATTGCATTTTTTTTTTCAGTTGAAGACTAAGAATAAAAAATTAATTAAATGAAATATTACCTGCCACACTGTATTATTATATGATAAGAATTTTAGAGATGATGAAATTGTGTGAAGTGTCCACTGTCAAATGCTCATATATTTATCTCAAATGATAGAGGAATAATAGAAGCTAGGTATGCACCAAAAAATATAAGAATTTAATTAGGTAAAAGTTATAGTCATTAAAAAAATAATAATTAAAACGTCTGCACAATACTTTCTTTGTACAGTAGCATCTGGCCGGTATGGTCGAGGTTAATTTACCCTTTATTGAAGGGCAAAAAAACCGATTTTTTTGGAAGGGATTAATAAATTTTGAAGTCTTAAAATTTTGTATATAATTTTTTTTTTACTGAAAAAACTTTGATAATTACAAAAACAATTATCCTAATTTCTTTATGAGACTAAATTTTTGACTCATGTATTGCATTGAGAACCAAAAAAAAAATAAAATTCTCTTACTATTTATATGTTTGGAAAACAGCTAAAAAAAGCTGTTTTCCCAAAAAAAAAATTGTTTAGAAAATAAAATCTTGGGTAATTTTTGTTAAAATAGATTATAATCAATTTTCAAGAATTTAAGTTATTATGGGGAAAAAAAGTTAAAGCTAAATTTTGGACTTTTTTTTTATTAAAAGCTATTTGTATAGTATACACAATATTATATTTTTATCAAATTAACCTTAAGTATTAAATATTATATAATATAAATAATCATTATATATTTTTTTAAGTAATTTTACCATATAAAAATAACTTTTTTCATACAATCCAAATAAAATAGATTATCTTAAAATTATTTTTTAGTTAAAATATCCAAACATAAATGAATTTTCATATAAGTGATTATATAAAAAAATAATTATTGAAATAATTTTAATTTTTCAACTTTTTCAAACACATGCTAAATTGTGAATAATGATTTTGATTCACGTATTTTTCATATTGTAAACCTTAAACATTATATAATCTTAATTTTCTTTATTGAATAAGGTATTCTTAGCGGTAAAATCATCAATTAATTTAGGCTCTGCGCCTTTTATCGAGGCCAAATAGAATTCCTCAACTTATCTTTCTTTCTGAAACGCAGATGCAAACTTATTTAGGTAAAGAAATTAAAGATGAAATATCTTGTCTTAATGGTATCCATGTAGCTTGAAAAGTTCTGGAGTGGAGGCATGTATCATGTATGTTTGTAGCAGGAAAACCAACTTGTGCATGCTGCTGTAGTTCTTGCTTTGATTTCGAATGATAATATTATTGTTTCTTTTTATCTTACTCTTAGGATTATCATATTGCTGACTATGAATAGAAACAATCGCGCTTCATTGATATGGCAATGCGGTAATCGCGACAGCTACTAAAGCATATATTATACATCATTCTTCGCTTCCGTGGCAATGTTGAGGAGACTTCAATTAGATCTTTGTTTTTGGAGGCCCTTGAGGCATGTAATGTTATTGGTGTGTTACATACTTTTGAGGTTCACGACCGTATCCTTCTCTATAGCTGTATAGCATATATCAAGTTATAATTAAATTAATATTATTATATCATATTATTTGATTAATTCAGACTATTTTTTAAAATTAAAATGAGATGAGATAAGATAAGAACTAAAGATAAAATCCTGAAATTTACAACCTCTACAGAAAAGTCTCCCAATTAATATGCATTAGATATTACCTAGGTAAAATTATTTTATTTCATGAAAAATTATATCAATTTAATTACTTTTACAAAATGTAAAAATTATGACCTATATTATAAAATGCATTGTGAATATACTTTATTTTGAACTATGTATCGTATAGAAAACGTTTCTTTCCACCTTATTAGACCTTCCCCTCCAAATATGTTACTAATTGATTTGACCGTGTGAATTTGCTATCAGTGTATAAGGGAAAAGGAAAGAACTCATGCAAATCATAGGCACATATTCATTGTTTATTACAGAAATAATATTTGCACACCACAAAAATTACACTTACACAACTTTTTCAAGTAATAAAAAAGAAAAATTTGCATGACAAATTTACGCTGTTCATTATACATAGGTCACATGCATATTCAGCATCGTCTATACAAACATGCACACATCAGACATCAGAAAGGATTGCAACGAACAACGAAAAGTAGAAATAGAAGAACTTCTTAGAGCTTGTTTGTTTTAAATTTTTCGCAAGAGAGCAAGAAGAATTTGACTTCTCGAAGCACTTCATGTAGAAGTAACTAAAGAGTTGCTATTACTAAGGTGCCTCATAAAGTCAAATTCTTCTTTTTCCTTTGAAAAGAATTTAAACCAATCAAGCACTTAATCTATATATGAAGCTTCAACGAGTATAGCATCCACCGCCTCTTTCTGGATGCTGAAACCCAATGTTCTCCATGGCCCCAACAGTGTTGAACATGCGTCTCTTGTACTTGTACACCTCCTCCAATATAAGCAATCGTTGAAGCTGCTGGCTTCTGCTCTCATCCACACTGGAGTGA
Organism: Pterocarpus macrocarpus; assembly: GCA_031439585.1. Classification (NCBI taxonomy): domain Eukaryota; kingdom Viridiplantae; phylum Streptophyta; class Magnoliopsida; order Fabales; family Fabaceae; genus Pterocarpus; species Pterocarpus macrocarpus. The sequence goes on from CM062515.1 coordinate 64,097,389, forward strand.
ATCCTAGTTAGCCTAGGCCATCCATGCCTTGATGACCCACCACCACATATACAGTTGTAAGGGTGCATTCGTGGGTTGCAAAGCTGTTTGGTGTAACTAGCTCCTAACTCTTCATCACAAGGGCACAATAATGTTGTGCACTTCTCGTTGTTGGCCTTTTGTGCGTAGCAAAGGGGTTCAGATCCTCCATCTACTAGTGTTGGTCCATTCTCATCTTCATTGCCTGAATTGTCGCAGTATTGGACATTGGAACACTTGAAGGAGTTCATTGAGCTTAGAGAGCTTGCATCATCATTCATAGTTAATGGATCATCCGCTAATAGTTCAAATGGAAAGAATATGTTTAGTATGTCATGTATGCAAAATACAATTTGAAGTAACACACTTTAATCAAATGTTGCAAGATATAAATTTTGGTATTACGATGTATATAATGCAAGTGGTTACACATTATATGATCCATCATTCAGAAAAGATTCCTATTATTTGAACCGGATATCAAATGGAATACCTGCAATCCTAAGCAGGCGTGAGATATAGTGATGTGGGACTAGTTTAATATTTTACGTCCAAAAAACAGTTGACTCATTATAATTGTCCCATATGATGTTCTAATTTTATGTAGAAAATATATTTATGTTCAAAAATTGTGCATTAGTGTAGATTTTAGACTATGTTTGGAAGGATGGTAAGGGAGAGAAACATATGGAAGGAAATGATCAAACTTAAATAAATTGTGCTAAAAAACAATTTAATAGAAAAGCAAGAGTCCCTTTAACCCTTCAAATTGGGAGTCAAGGGGGAAATGGCTATATTTCTTTTTATTTCCCTCATTAATCTTGCTGAACATCCAAATAAGAGAGTGTCATACTCTACTTTACTCCTCCATCCCCTTCTATTCCATTCTATTATGAACTATTCTCTTCTACCACCTAAAAAACTCATAAACATAGGCTTAATGTTGTGAAAAATATGGTAACTTCTTGTGTATAGTTTTTGTTATATAAGAAATTGACAAACTTCTTTTGCTACAAGCAATGAAGCAATAGTACTTAACATATATTTTTTGCCGGTGTTATATATATATATATATATAGAAGAGAAGTACCTTGAGGCCATTCTGGAGCAAATGAGTATTGGTTCCCATGAAAATGGGTCTTGTAGGAGCAGCCAGACATGGGGCGAGAACCAGGAGGGGAAGAAGGATTAGATGATAAGAAGAAAGGGTGATGATTATTGATATCCTCATATTCTTCGTAGTTAAAGCTGTGCTGTCTTTGGTGCTGACAAGTACCCCGATCCCTCCAAGTTGGGACCAAAGCTGATACCTCATGATCTATCATTGCAGCAATCTCCAATGGTTCCAAGTGGCTAATTTCAAGTTCCTTAACCATCTCCACCGCTACCTCAATAGCAGTGTCCTTTATTGTGTCAAATGGAAAGAATACATTTCTTGTATGCCCTGTATCCAAAATAGAATTTGATATATTAACAATTTGAATTTGACTCCTTTGGAGTGCAGTTTGTGCTTCATAGGGTAAAGCACACAATTATAACTGTCGAGAAAATAATAAATCGTTTAAAATTTTGTAGAAGAGAGATGCTATTTGGCTCGAAAATATTTACACAAAACTACATGCAAGTGAGATGGCACCAATAACAATGTTTCTTGAATGGAAATCACGGCGGGTAAGTTGTCGAAAGAGAAGAAATTAATAACTCTTATAACTGCTCTTGTAAAAAGTACGAAAAAATTTTCATATTAAATATGATTTCTCTTTATAAAATAGGTAGATCTGCATGATAGATTATAAATGTGCACTGATTATTTTTCTTAATTTTATCATCGACTAATATAGACACTTTAACTTCTAAAGTGCAGTATGCACTTTAGACAGGCCAAATCCCACAGTTTAAATGTAACATGCCGTTTTTTTGGATGGAATAGTACATACCATTACTGTCACATATCTTCACTTTAAGGAAAATTGTGTTGCCTCCTTCATTAATTGACCCAGTGATTGTCATGTCTGTGCTCTTTGTCCGATCAGCCTTTGAAAGAAGCTCATTGGCAACTTCTGCTGTGGAGTTAAGCTTCAAAGCTTGATATGTGAGTAATGGTGGGCTTGGCACAAATGGTGGTTCAATTTGGTCAATGGCCAAAAATGGGTTCAATAAGAGTTCCTGTGCCGAGGGCCTCTTTGAGACATGTGCCAAACATTTTCCCACAAACCTCTGGGCTTCCAAATCTTTGATTTTGTAAAATGCATTTGGTAACTTCCCCTAGTAAAACAAATTAGCCACGAAAGTTCATGAAATGAATTCAGATCCAAATAAACTAAAAGTAAGATTAATAAGAGTGTTACACTGTCCAATAATAACCTTACCGAAGTAACTTTCTTGTATATTTGAGCAGGGTTGGAGCACTCACTATATGGGAACTCAAAAGTAAGCATCTCTATCATGCACATCCCAAATGAATATATGTCTACAAACTCGTTGTATTCTTCTTCATACAGCTCTGGTGCCATGAATTCTGGTGTGCCTGAAGGGTCACATAAAAGAGAAAATTTCTTTCAGCATATAGGAACATGGTTCAAATTACTCCTCAATCCTCACTGATAAATAATGTAGCCACCAAAGAAAAGAGCAAAGAGGCATTGCCTATGACACTGTGGGCATGTTGTGAGCTACGAAGTATAGCTGCTAGGCCTAAGTCACCAATCTTGACCTGGCCCAAATGGCCATTGACAAATATATTGTCACACTTGAGGTCTCTATGTATTACAGGAGGATTGTTGCTGTGTAAATACTCCAAGCCACTAAGAATCTGGCGTGCCCAATTCTTCACTGCTCGGATATCTACACTTCTATACTTCTGCCTATACCTATATATATGTGTAGTGATAGTATATATGTTACCATAAATATTAAGATAAGCCATGAAATATAGATGATCAATTAGGTTAAATGAATTGCTATAAACAAGGGATGGTTGATTAGTGATTACTCTCTAAGGGTACCGGATGTGAACAATTCGGTGATGAAGTTGAAGGTTTTGAAGTTGACATCGATCCATGAACCATAGAAGATCATCATGGATTTGTGGCTGAGATGCTTAAGGAGATGAACCTCTGAATACAGGCGCTGAAGTTGTTCTGGTGAATGGAAGACATCACCAAGCTGGACTTGGTTCCATGCCACTTCTATTCCTAGGAACTCATCAAATGCCCTATACACAGTCTTCATTGCTCCTTTGCCCAGAACATCCTTGAACTACAAGCACCAACAATCATAATAACACAAGTAGTGAATTAGATTAAACAACATGCACTAGATTACATCAACATCCAAACAAAATTGGATAATATGGCTAAATACTGGGCTTCAACCATTCAATTTGCAACTTTATAGAGTTCCTCTAAGGTGTATCAGAGAGTTAAACTGGTGTGAGAAGCAAGAACCACTTTGGAAATGTGCAAGGTGCTTCATATCTCCCATAGCAAATTGACTAAATCACAGACAACTACTAACAAAAACATTGAACCATCCCTTTTTATTTGACGCATATGGCAAGTACTCAGTTGCTTAAAATTGGCCAATCATAGCATTGGATCTAAAGAGAAACCAACTTCCACAGAGAAGCTAGTCATTGAATTGCCCTTGACATAAAGTATAAACATATAAGCATATGAATTTCCATTGTCATTTAGAAATCAGTTTCACTTACTAATTCAAATTGAACACTCATTGACCCTGAAATAGCAACTAATTCATTATCAATTTATTCAATTTACACAAACAATTTAATCAGCTTATGGTGCATAGCATATGCCAATTAGTCAGAAAGTTGATGACCTTATCCACAAACCAGTAAGATTCTCATCAATCAGAACCACTTACACGTCCATATCTACCAGATGGATCGGTTTCAACATATCCAAGCGGAGCCTTAACTCCACTACCAGTGCAGCCTCCAAATCTCCCCTTGTACATGGTTGGCTTGATTGTATCAGATAATTCCATCTGGATCACTACCAACAATTTTGAACTAACTCAAAAAATGCCAATTATATGTAGATATGAGAAGCAACAAAATCATATGTTTATATATAATCTCAAACTGAGTTTAATAAGCAACTGAAAGTGAGTGCTAGTGCTATGATCCTAGGCTTCCCCTCATGGTTTTTGTAGTAGAAGATCCCAAATAATAGCCAGAAGAGCCTTGAATAGTCGACACTATGCATTATCCATGCCATGTCAACAGCTCCACGTGAAGGCTCATGGGCGTGTTTGGTAAACATTGGTTCAACAGTATCAAAAGGTGGAAAGCAAATATACAGGGAGACAGAGAGGGATACCACTCTTTTAATATTTTTGTGTAAGATATGAGGACAAAGTAATTTATGTGTACAAATAAGTGATGAATAATTTTGACATGAGTTATGACCCGGATTGAGACTACACCACAGGTGGTGAATTCTGAGCCAAAAGGGTTAATTTATTGATAGCTGGTACTTGGTATGTTAAAGATACTTGTGGACAAAAGATTGTTTGAGGAGAATGAAGAAAATTGCTGATCAAAAAATGAAAAGACTACATAGGAGATATAGGAAGCAGGAAACATGGGTTCTGAACTTGAAGAACCTTGAACTTGAAGAACCTGTGGCCATGCTTTGATAAAAACATATTTGTGAATGTGAAAGCAATAAGGTTGGGGTCTCAAAAATCAAATTTAATGGGGGAGGGAGAGATAGAGAATATGAGGACAAAAGGGTTGGAGAATTTTGATGTTGGTGATACAAAGAACATGAGAAAATAAGAGTCTCAAATTTGGTTTTGTGAACTGTGGAATGTGGAAGAAGAGGTGTGGTGGGTGCAACATAACAATGATGTGGACTACATCATATGGTGGGAACTTTGGCTGTCTTTTTCAAGAGTCTTCTTCCTTAAACGGCACGTGACGGTTCTTTTGACAAAATCTGGATCGAAATTGAAAAGTTAATTAACGTCGTCATCTAGATTATCTCATGAGATTCATATATGTCTAGCGAAGAGGGAAAACTCTGATTTGGATATGATCATAGTTAGTGCTGAGCAGAATTCTCATTGAGGTGACAACCAGAAGTGGGAACTTGAGCTGTGAATCTCTCATAGTCTAAACTAGCCATCAATCATCATGCATGAATTTGCCATTAATCAGAAGTTTTTATTGTGCTTCGATGTCTCAAGTTATGCTGACTTTAATAATTGAGCATGATCGAAAAGTCTAAACCTACCATAATAAAAAGATATGCTTAGTTATAGTAAGTTATTATTAATTTAATCAGAAATTCATTGAAATAATAAAAAAAATGACTGATGATTAAAGCGAAAAATAAAAAACTTTATAAAATCTATAGCTAACTTTTTATACCAAGTTTGATAACGTGTCACATGCTTGCCTTAACATTAATTAATTTATTTTTTTTATAGGCTTGATGTCATATTAAGAATTGACAATTCTTACAACCCCGAAGGAAATCAGCATTTCTTAGCATATATTTTCACAAATATAGTAAATCATGATATTGAATTTTTGTTTCATATAATATTGGTATACCACGACACTTAGTTGTTACTGCATATTTACAAGATAGTTTTACTTACAATAAAACAAATGTATGTGACATGATCATTCCTTTTATAAGATGTATTTGATAACACAAAGTTAAAAATAGAAAAATAAATGCATGAGAGCTAATAGCTAAACACTGAGTATTAAAATTATTTTCAACCTCACTAGAGTAAATCAGCTGTAATATATATTAAAATTTATTCTTTTCACTCTTATAATAAATTATTTCTATCATGTGATATGTCCCCATATCAAAAGAGATTATGAGGTGTAATTCCCATATGAGAGACTCCTCGCACTCGTTTAACCAAACTTTTTTCTTTTTTCAGGTAAATATGTTTACTAGAATTGTTGTTTAAATGAGTCAAGATATATATCTAACTTGACCTTGAATTTGAATGACTAGAAAGCTGCAAATTAAGGCCACTTGTTACCTTCAAGTTATACCAATGCGAAGCTAATATATTCAATTTCATGATCTCCACTATGAAGAACAATGGTTGTCACGCTTCTCTTTTCATTGGCCAAATATCTTATGGATTCTGTGATCTCCAGCTTGGCACCAAGTGGTTTATGCTTGTTCTTCGCTCACTTTGTGGCAATAATAGAGCTAATGATACCGATGTCATAATTGAAGACAAGAATTAATGGGCGTGCAAGCCCTTTGCATTGTAGTTGTCATTGTCATCAAGATTTAATGTTGAATTGCTCGTTACCTATTGCTAAATTCGGCGACAACGATGTCCACGGGGTCGGAGGAGCATAAAGAAAGAATACATAGAGAGAAACACAATGTAGTATCCTCTAGCATAATCTTAACCAACCATTCAACTTCAAAGTGTAATTCCTTTAATAGTTAATTAATAGTTAAAATAAAAGCCACCTAGAACTATCGCATACGCACCAGTGTATTCAACCCCCACACATCTTTGTTTTTAAGCATAAGTAATATATTGTTTATCAAATATTTTAGTTATTGCTAGTAATAGTTAGGTAGCGTAATTATATGTCATAACTCGTCTTAGGGTCCATGACCAGCACATAGACCATATCAATTCTAGCATGGCCTGGCCAGCCTGACAAAATAAACTGTTTCTTAATTATCAACATTTTATATAAAAGTATAATCAATTTCAAACTTCAAACTCATTATCATTATTAGATAATACTTACATTCTTAATTTTTTATTTGAAACATCTGATATAATCTACTACATAACCTATAGCGGCAGACTCTGAAATCAAAAGTGACAACATACCTCCAAAATATTTTGGAAGCACACCAACAATGTCAACCAATTGAACAAGTTGCAACCAAACACAATTAATAACCTGCAAATATAATAATATGTAAAGAGTGAGTCACACAAACTCAGTGAGGGTATATAAGCCAAGTGGACAGAACTGAGAAACCAAACATGCACGAACTTTTTAATTAAAAGAAAATAACTTAATAATAATGCAATCACTACAAGAAATTAGTGGGGATTTAACTTACCAATACTGCAATCAATTCTATACTTTTTCAATATCTTGGAAACTAGACACTCACAGTTAGAAAGTTAATAGTCCTCAATATGTCTTCTCAATGTTTTTCATAAATCATTATCCTCAACATGACACAAAATAAAATCTCCATCACTTGAATAAATACTCCATGAGGGTTGCATAGAAAGAACTAAATTATTTGAGAAGTATTCTCAACCTATTTAATCACAAGTTTCATGATATATCAAACCGAGGGCTTCGCCTCATTTGATATAGTCTCATAATCAGGATCCTCTCACTATTTTTCTCAATTTATATACTATGTACATATAGGCCATTATATCTCTTTGCTACGGTTAGTGGTAATGCCATTATATCTCTTCATTATGGCAAGTGTAGTGTTGTTATGTCTCTTCGTTAAAGCGATCGATGTTCTAACTTAGAACCCATCATAGTTTTTTCAAAATAAGTTATATTAAAAACTCAATGTTCAAGTCCATAAGTCAATATCATTATGATTCCGATCTTAAAAATAACAATTCTCATAAATCGTTTTAACACAAAAGAACTAACATCAATATTATAAGATTATAAAGACAAAGAAAGTTGATAATAGTTTCAAACTAGTTACTAAGGCCAAAGTTTGAATATTCCAATAGATAGGAACAGTAGCTAAGCAAGCAACTAATCAAGTAAATCAAATAATATGAAGTCATTAACTTTAATGAGATAGTTTCTCCTATGAAAATGAATTTAAAACATTGCCACTAAGTAAATATCTACTTCAACTTTGAAGAACCAAACAAACTGCTCCCCTACAACTCCAGGAGAAATAATTGGAACAATATATAGAGAATATGACTAAAATAAATATTTTGATAAGTTTAGATAATCCATTTAGAGACAAATTAATAATTTGTAAGCCTATCCCAAATTAACTACCTCACAACTAACAACACCACAACTCCAGCAACCTATCCTCTTTAGAGCACAAAACTTTAGTAAACATAGTAACCTAGAATTGTGACTCAACCCAAATTCAAGTAAGGAACTCACTCATAAGAACACTAATACCAAGGTTACTCACCAAGAGTTGTGAATTTAGAGAGACAAATCAAGAGTTCCAGCTGCCATGGTGGAAGAGCCGCGGTGGAAAGCAAAGGAAACTGCGATGGAGACAGAGTAGAACTGAGAGGGGGGAGTGAGCTACGCAAGGCCAGGATAGGTGGTGTGTGGCGGAGCTAAACGTGATGATGGAGGGAGGAAAGAAGCCGCACGGGTGGTGGTAAGTGAGGTTGAGAGAAAGTGTCCTGAGAGAATGAGAGAGAGTGATCGTGGGAGGGAGAGAGATGCAAGAGAGTGAGGGATGAAGAAAGTAGAAAGAATCATCGAGAAGAAGAGAGGAGGAAAATAAAGAGGGGCTTAAAGTGCACTCTGCCATTTATGGTCCAAGGCGGTCCTTCTTTCTCTTTTTCTTCTCCTCTTTTTTTTTTTGGGCAACGTCACATTATAGCCGTTGACAAAAATAAAATAAAATAAAATACATGTACATACATAGCATAAAATTTTGTAAGATACATGTACATGCCTAACATAAAAAAAGTACATTAAACATTTATCTTGATTTTTCCATCATCAATTATGATTGTGCATTTTAACCTTTAAAATATAAGGTTCACTTTTTTTTTTCTTTATTAACAATGGGGCTAAATGTTCAAAGAAGACAAACTAAACACCACTATTCTAGGATGGACAGAGCTAGCAAAATCAGCATGAAAAGCTAAAGAAATACAACTAGGTAGAGAAGAAAATAAATGCAGACCAGGTTGCATCCCATGACCCCGCTTAGCATGAGTGTTCGCACATGCATTGGCCTCTTTGAATTGATGGATGACCTAAACTTCACCAATGGCAACACAAAGAGTTTTAGTTGCTAAAATCAATCGGCTACAAGCGTGAGTCCCAGAAGGAGTATAAAGACAAAGTTATATCGCACAAAGGGAATCCACCTCCAAGATAACTTTCCTCTTCCTCATATTTTGAGCAACTTGTAAGCCAAAAAACATCCCCCATAACTTAACCACCTTGATGGAACAAAGGCCCACATTAGCACAAAAGCCCATTAAAAAATGGCCCTGATGATCCTGAACAAGACCTCCACAAGCAGCACTATTATTAATGAAAACTGATCCATCTGAGTTAACCTTGACCCATTCTTCGAGAGGAGGCTTCCATCTGATATATCTCAATTGAAATTCTGCTACTCTAACTTTAGCTGAAGAAAACATAGTTTGAGCCATATTATGATCTCTAGCAGTCCATATAATAATCTGATAGAAAATATCATGAGGGTCAATTTGCTCCCTCAAGCAAAAAAAGAGTTATATGCTTCTACAACAAATTACAGGAAAAAGCAAAAAGGAAGGCCAAGGGACCTCGTACATAATCCGAGTTTGGTCAAAAAGATTAAAAGCTAGCCACTCAGGAAGGTTAAGCTGGAAAAATCTTTTTGAGCCAAACTAGCATCAATGCTAGTCCAAACACTTTGCGCCACTACACAGTCACAGGTAACATTGAGCATCGATTCAACATTATCACTACAAACAACACAAGTTGCATTCTGGGCAAGATGTCTTCTAACTCTATTTTCATTTGTCAATAGAGCATCATTAGCAACAAGCCATAAAAAGGATTTTACCTTCTAAGGAGCATGAATTCTCCAAATCTATTGAAAGCTTTTACTATGAACTTCAGTATCAGGTGACAACAATACTGTACAAGCAGACTTGATAGAGAATTCTCCCGAACTAGTAAGAAGCCAAGTGATGTCATCCTCATCAAGGTTGCCTTCTAGCATCTTGATAGGGAGGAACAACTGTAGGCATTCTTTATCCAACAACCGAGAAAGTTTCAGAAAGTCCCAATCACCCTCCAGAGTGACATAGTTAGCCATTTTTACAGTAAACAGATCTCCATCTAAAAAGCCTTCCACAAAATCAGCAAAAGCAATAACATTAGGGATCCAATGATCCTGCCAAAAGGAGGTGGAACGCCTATTACCAACTCTCTAGATAAGATTTCTTTTAAACATAGGCCAAACATAGGTAATTCCCCTCCAAGTATTGGAAGGATGTCCTGTCTTGTGAACTTCAGGAATTAAATTGTCACCACATTTATATTTGCTTTGCATAATCTTAACCCACAGGTTGTCTCTATCATGGATCAACTTCCAAGCCAACTTCATCATATTAGCACTATTGATAACTCTAGCCTTTCAAAAACCCAAACCACCATCCTTTTGGGTTTGTAGATAGCGTCCCAACTAACTAAATAAACCTTGTGGCTGTCTCTAGAATTAATCAAAATAAAATCCCTATAAATCTTGTTAATTTGATCACAAATACTCAACGGGATTCTGGTCATCTACATATTGATCCAAGGTAATCCGGCCTGCTAAATATAGAATGCTAGCTCTCTAAGAATTTAATCAAGCAGTCATCCTGTCAATAATGTACTGGAAGTATTGTTTCGAAACTCTATCATGAAACAAAGACACTCCTAAATATTTACGCAAATATGAGGTTAATCTAACTCCCAAAGTACTATTGAGTTCCATCCTCCTATTCATGTAAATATTCTTAGAAAAGAAATATAAGATTTATTCAAATTAACTTTCTGGCCAGAACTCTTGCAGAAAAGATCTAAAATACATTTTAGCACCTAAACTTGATCCAAGGAGGCTTTTGCAAATACAACTAGGTCATTAGCAAAGTAACTATGAGAAATCTTTGGACCACTTTTGCTAAGAGTAATTGGTTCCCAAACCTTATGCAAGACAACCAAGGAGATCAATTGGGAAAGCTTTTCATTGTAAAGAACAAAGATGTAAGGGAATATAGGGTCCCCTTGACGGATACCACGGGAAGGTGCAAATTTACTAGAAGAACTTCCATTCCATAAAAGCTGCATACTAGAAGAGGTGATGCACTAGCACATGACTTCAACCAAAATTTCAGAAATACCCACATTTCTCAAAGTTTCTTGAATGAAACTCTAATTAAGGCGATCATAATCTTTTTCTAGGTCTACCTTAATTGCCATGAAACCTGTATCTCCTTTCTTATTATGCATAGAATAAATGACTTCCTGTGCATCAGAATGTTGTCAACACCCTGTTGTTCTGGAATAAAGCTACACTAGAAAGGGCCTATAAGTTTAGGCATCAACCCTTTGAGTTTTCTAGGAATCAGTTACGTCACCATTTTTGTAGATGACATTGCACAAACCAATAGGCTTGAAGTGGGCAAAGGTCTCTAGCTTATCCTGCTTAGGAATAAGGGAAAGAAATGTATTATTCATTGGTTGGATAGTAGCTGGATTTTGAAAAATACTTTGCACCCAGCTAGTCACTGAACTCCTCATAAGATCCCAATTACTTTGAAAGAACATAGCTGGAAGACCATCAGGGCCCGGAGCTTTCCACCCACCCATGGAAAAAATCGTAGAAGTAATTTCTTCATTCGTGACTACAAGCTGCAGCATATTCCTCTCTTCCGTAGTTAATTGAGGAAAGAAGCCTAAAACCAGAAATTTTTCTTGAGCACCATCCTCCATATACAGACGTGAAAAGAAGTCAATTCCCATATTCTTGAGTATTTATTTATCCTCAATCCAATTTCCTTAATCATCTTTTAGCATCAAAATTTTATTTCTCTTCTTGTGGGCAGTTGCAAGATCATGGAAATAGGTATTGTTTTTGTGTCCATAGTTAATCCATTTGCATCTCGACTTTTGCTTCCAATAGACCTCTTCCTAAATAAGAATTGCTTCGAATTCCTTCCAAAGCTCCTTATGAAGTCTTTCCAGAAAAATATTTTGCCGAAAATTTAACTTCTGAGAAATCCCTTCCAGGTGAAGCATTAATCTATTGTTCTTCCTTAGAATATGTCCAAAGACTTCCTTATTACATGTTTTGGCTGCTTCAGTAAAAGTCGAAATATTCTTTTCCCAAGTTGCTTCTTCACCCAAGAATTCATCATGAGATTCCCAAAATCTTCAACAATATGTGGATAGCAAGGCAGCGAATGGAACTTGTTTTAATGTGTTGGCAAATGATAATGAAGCAGAGCCCAATCCGATGCTGGAGGACAAGGTAGATCAGGGAGTAAAAGGGGTTAGTAGGCCCAATAATTACTAATTGGCCCAAAAGGGAAAAAAAGGCCAAAACATGAAATATTCTAACCTTTGGGTTTGAAGCAACACATGAAAAATAAGGCCCAGGATAATTCTGTAAGTCTCCATACGTCTAATTAAAAAAAGGGCCAGCACATTGACACTGCTTTAACTTTGGTGACTCACCCTGAAGCTCCCAGAGAATCACAGCCTACGAATGAGAGGGTTATGTTGGATCATGCTGAATATTGGCATAATTTTAGCAAAATTAATCACAGCAATCGGGTAGCTTACAAGGAAGGAAAAGAAGTGGAGCTACGATTAGATACTCAAGTTCATAATCCTTCCCTTAAGGAAGTCAACTTCCTTAAGCAATTACAGCATGGGATGTTGGCGACCAATGGGGCAAATGAACCTCCGGATTTGGATGAGAAAACAAATCATGGCTTTAATTTAACCCCCTTAGTATTTCCTGATAATCGGGTAAATTGTAGTTAGGTGGTGGAGGGTTTGAACCTACAATGCTACTTTTTTGGCAGATGTTAGCTAAGATTTGGCTACTTACTCCTTTTCCATTATTATTTATGAATTTAATAATCTGGAATTGTAGAGGTGTTTCTAGTAAAGGCTTTGATGCAATGGTAAAATATTTGTCTCTGAGATACTAATCCAATTTTGTTTGCCTTTTGGAAACTCATGTTGGGAGTTCTAGAGCAGGATAGATTGTGAAGCAATTTGGCTTTACTGATTGGTTTATCATGGATGGTGTGGGTTTTTTTAGGGGTATTTGATGTATGTGGAAGAAAGAGTTTTGAAAAGTGAAGATTGATATATCTCATAGACAATTTGTGCATTTAGAAGTGACTTTTGAACAAGAAAGACTTGGTTTTTTATAGTTGTATATGGCTCACCTCAAGCTGCTGCTTGTGCTAAATTATGGGATGGCTTGAGGAGTATAGATAATAAGGTTCAAGGTGAATGGTGTGTTGGTAGAGATTTTAACTCGGTGTAGACTCTAAATGACAATAGGGGATCAAGGAATTTATCTAGATACTCTCATTCTTTCAACTCTTGTTTGCTGAATTGTGGCCTCAATGATATTGGTTTCATAGGGCAACCTATTACTTGGCAACAAAATGGGATTCGCCAAAGACTTGACCATTTCATTGCCAATAGCGAATGGTCTAACTGCTTTGGGGAAGTCTTTGTTAAGCATATACCTAAATTGAAGTCAGATCATGTACCGATTATGTTGGTTTTTCAGAATTGGGACAATAGAGTAGGTGTGGATAGGCCTTTCCACTTCCTGGCTTTGTGGTTAACCCATGAAGATTTTGGGAATCTCATGATATAAGGTTCACTTTAGAATAGACAAATCCTTATGTAGAAAAATAAGTCATTATTTTTATTTGGCAATATTGGCATTTTTTTTTAACAATAATTTTACCAATAAGCATGTAAATCAGCTTGTGAGGGATTATTCTAACTTAACCAAAGGTATCGAGTTTAAATCCTAAGTATGCAATTATATTAAAACTTAAAAAGGAAAGTTTTACTGCCCAAATAATTCTACTCGATTCAAGTAGAATTACTGTCAGAAGGATGATACCTGTGCTTTCAACTAAAAAGGACAATAATTTTATGCTCTTGCGAGACACATATTGGCAATAATATATATGTAATATTCTATTCTAATAGTATTAATTATTTAAGCTTTATGATTAATTATATTACTAAACTAGATGATATTATTCAATTATTATGCAGTTTAAAGAATAAAGTATCATAATTTATTTTAAAAAATGAAGTGGTAAATTTAATTTATAGATTTTTTTTACATATTATTTTTTCTTATATCATGATAATCAAATATATATATATATATATATATAAAATGAAAACTTTAATTAATTGGTAAAAACAAAAAATAAACTATATTTACGTACCTTGACAAAAGGATTGGGTACAATAGTTACTCTAAAGTACAAAATTTGTTATAAATAAAACAGAAAGTACAAGTTTGCAGAGAAATATTTCTTATCACATTCCTTCCTTGGTCTTTAATCTTGAATTGTAAACAAACCATACCTTAAACTTTAGTTTTACAAAAGAAAAACACACACACACACACACATGGACACAATTAGTTATTATGCGTTTCTATTCATCACCCAAAAGTGATTATTTGTAGTGGAAGTAGACTACGATCTGATACAAAATTTATCTACAATGTTAAATGTTCAAATTCTTGAGTTGCCATTTTAGAGATAATTTTATCTAACCACCACCATCACAATTGAGTAAACAATTCCTAAGGCAAAATAAATTAATTACTATGAAATTTATTTCTAGTTTTTTGTTGGAGTGTTCTCAGGCTAGTTTAAATGAACATTTTATTAAAAAAAATCTTTTTTATGTTGTCCGATGAAAATAATGTAATTGGCTAAATTCTTTAAAGAAACTTATCCGATGACAATATCCCAAAGATTACCTATGTTCGGACGATTTAGGCCAAGGAGGGTACTCTGCTTCTTAGCAAATGGACTTCTCAAACGGCCTATGGAAGTAAGTCTTTGAGTAAGATTGGTCAACAAAGAATTGGAATAAAAACCTGAACTTTTATTAATTAATTATGAGTTCGTACAAAGCATTGAAGATAGATAAAGAAATTAAAGAAATGAATAATGCTAAAACAGAAACTAGAAAGTAGAATAAAAACTTATAGTTAAAATGACATGATGTATGATTTTCTCTCCCCTTCTTCTCTTGAAAACATAGTCTTTTTATAAGCTCCCTGAAATGTTGCCATTTCCTCCCATGATGTGTATAATGGCCTTTGTCTTAACTACCATGGCTCTATGTTCTGAGTATTGGTAACCGCTATTCCTCAAGTCATCAATCTCCAACTACCTTGCTCTCTTGGCCGTTGGGCTTATCTTCTTTCTTCAGCCCATTCAGCCAATACTTCTTTTGTGGCCTCATTTCACATATTTCAGCCAATTAAGGCCAATATCCTACTAAGCCCTAATTATTATCCTTCTCGGCCCAATCATTTTTTGGTGCCAATATATGCCTGCCAATGTAATACCGAGCAAACAGTTTAATTAGTAGGCTTGGTATTGCATTTAAAACCTTCTTTTGACCGTTACTATTCATAAACCCTTATCTCTTCTCACTTCTTCTTCACGATTCAATTTCTACTTTTTTCCCTTTTAATAGCTTCTCAAGGCTTTCGTGCAAACCTCAAACCGCCATCATCTTTCAAATCCTTTTCTTGCTCTTCACTCCTCACCATGTCTTCTACTCCTTCAGACTCTGATAACCCTTCTAGCTCAGCTGTTCGTACCCCATCTGAGAGTTCTTCCTCCTTTAGCTCCGACAGTTCTTTCAATCACTCCTCAGGTCATTCCCCAAATCCATCAGCTGATAAACCTCAAGAATATGCCCGAGCTCTCAAATCCCTAGCGAGCAAGGCAACTTCGTCTCAAAGGACTTCATCGTCTCACCCAGCCAAGGATTCCTCTTCGGAAGATGAGCCTAGCGCAGAAACTCTAGTTGCGCACGATGCTGACCAAGGTTCTTACATCTTGGGTCCTCTATGTACTAAGCCTCCTTTATTCTTCCATATCACAGAGTCATTCATTCTTCCTGATGGATTTAATCTCCTTATTACTGTTGGTTGGTTTTCCATCTCTTCCAACCTTAAAGAGCTTCGCGGCTAGCCCAGACCTTATCTAGAATACAAGTCATGGCTAGAGAGAGTCTCGGCCCAATGGAAAAGTGAATTCAAGCATTGGGGAATCTATGACATGATCATGCTCTCCAGACTTAACTTCTCCCCGAATATTGACATGTTTATGGCTCTCATGGATTTTTGGAATACGGCTATTAACGCCTTTGTTTCCCAATTTGGCATTATGTCTCCTTCGCTGTTCGATGTATCTGTCATGTTGGGGCTGCCAATTATAGGTGATGACATTACTAGCCTATATGAAGAAAAATTCAACGACTTCGGCTGCCCTATGTCCAAGAAAAATTCTCCTTATGGCAAGTTCATAGAAGAGCATAGGCAAGAACACAATCCTGTCAGTATTACAGAGCGTAATGCTTTCCTTTTCTTCTGGCTCTGTAAATTTTTTCTTTGCAGTAAATCGTTTTTGATGGTCAATGAATTCTCTTATTACGTCTCAGCTGTTGTATCTGGTCAGCCGATGAACTTGGGGCGTTGTTCTCGTCTTCTTTTTATAAGGGCATGAAAATGTGGATAGACCAGCTGAAGACTCGAGAAAACAAGGCCATTCCTGGCCTAATCTCATTCCTATTTTTATGGATCAATGAGTACTTCCCTGAATTCCACCGTGACTGCTCTATCTCCATAGAGTTAGTTCCAAATGCTCCCACTTACAGCTTATGCTACAAAATGGTGCCCATTCCTACTTTCTCTACTTTCCAACTGGCTGATCGGCTCTTCAAGATGCCTCCTTAGCTATATCTGGAGATCTGTCCCTTTATTTATCGCACCTACGGGCCAGAATGGGTTCAAATAGATCCAATTTCTTCCTTAGATGAAGAAGTAAGAGAAGCCATTCCTCATTGGAGCAGTGCCCTGACTAGCCGAGATTTATTAAATAGGATTCGTCCTAAAGCTCAATCCAATATAATATCAGCTGAACCGTATAACCCGAATTGTTTTGCTCAGCAATTTGGATTCGTTCAGGGTGTTCCTGCTCCTTATCCATCCATGGTGACTTCTGGCACCAGGCCTGCTCTTCTTCCTCTTGAGCTGAAACAACTAGTTACTACCAATGCCAACAAGCTGAGCTGATTTCAATTTCAGCCATTTATTCCCTAACTAGGAACTACTTCAGACTATGCATCATAGTGGCCCTCTATCTTTCACAAAGCTTTCCCTCATCCCTCTGATTTTTACTTGTCCAAGTTTGTGGGCGGCAGCCAAAGCAGGCTTGCTAATCCTCCTTGGCCTATCCCTGCCAAGGCAATTCCATCGGCTGACCCCAAACCTTCATCTAAACCCGCACTCCTTATTCCTCAGGTACGTGTATCTGATTTGGCTGAACTTTTCTCTTTTTGACATTTATCTTACTATTTGTATGAAACACTGGGATACTAGTCATAGATATTGAGACTCATACCCAGGTCCAGCTGCGGCTTAAAACACCAGTGAGGAAAAGCCCTAGGAATCTCGTCTCAGCCACTCCTCTACGGATTGTCGCTCCAGTCGCAGCCAATCCTAGAGATACTTCTCCTTTAAGGGTATGCACCTTCCTTTCTTATTCTTATTAGCATGTTTTCTTCCACAATTGATATAGGTACTTGCATGTTCACAGAAAGAAAGGAGAAGTAAGAAAAAAGCTAAATTGCATTCTCCTCCTCCTCTTCCGCCCAAGTCTACTGCTAGATCTTCGAAATGGAAGGCCATCATACTAGATCCTGAGGAAGAGGAAGAAGAAGTAGTAGACGAATGTCCTTTGTAGAAGCAGCCTAGAGGCATTCCTCGATCTCAGCCATCATCTGCTCCCTCTTCGGCTGGTCCTCAGGATCAAATATTGGAACTTGAGCCTAATGGTCTTGTTGCAACTACTCCGGCTACCCAATCTGCTTTTCCGGTTGCACCAGCATCGATAAATCTCTCATCCAATGCTAATCCTCCTGATGACCAACCCACCATCCATCCGAGGAGTCCGGCCGATGCGCCTCTGGATGTATACGGGTGAAGCGATTTACCGCAACAACCTCCATCCCCCATTTCTCCTTCTCCGATTGCTGATGAAAAATTGGACGCTTATTTCAATACTCCATCACTCACCCTCCAAGTAGTTCATCATCCCCTGTACAGCAGCATCTTGACATTATTGAATAAGAGTTGCAGAAGCCTTTCCATCTAGACTCCACAGCTTCAACTCGACTGGAACATTCTTTCTTGAAGGTGTCTGAGTCCGAGGGAGCTGAAGTACTAGCTTCACTTCGGCAGGCCTGCATTGACATTGCCCTGACCTTCTCAGATGTTATGTCAGATTATTACAGGTTCAAATCCTGTCCTGACGATGGACTTAAAGCTCTGGAGGAACTGTCCTCTCTTAAAATGCAGAAGAATGCCTTCTTGTCTCAATATCATATCATAAAGTCTAGTCGAGACCAGCATCAGCAGCGGCAAACTCAGCTTACCAACAAAATCGGATCCATCCATGAAGAGATTGCCAAGCTGCAGGCTAAATTAGGAGTTTTGGAACTTGAATTGGCAAGTATGAAAGCCCAGATCAAGGCTGAGGATGCTCAATGGTAGCAAGTGTCGCAGCCTACTCCAAATTATAATTTTAAAATACTTAATTACACTAAATTTGAAGTATAGTGCAACCAAGGTCGTCTCATAAGGATGTTGTCGCTATCTAGTTAAGTAACAAGGGGATATGTGAAAACATGCAATCAATAGCTATAAAAGAAAATTAAATGAAAATAAAAACACTAGTTCAAAGAGTTCCTTAGGCATAAGGTGAATCAATCATTAACGCACAATATATCAAACACATGGAGTGCGACTAATTTGAGCTATTAGAGATACATCTACTAACAACCCCACAATTCTAACTAGAGAACTCTAGGAATTCAACCAACACATAATTAATTAGATAATTGAGACCTCAACTCTAATTAACCTATGTTGATTTCTAGACCCAAATTGTATTAGCCTAGGTTTGAACCCAAACCCAATTCCTAATTCTTTAACTAATTAAGTTCATACCAATTAACCAATTAGCAATCACCCAACTAATTCCTCATTCATAAACTCACATATCAATACCATTCAATGCAAATTTACAAATAAAAGAGGGCAAAGAATCAAGAAAACAAACATGATTGAAATTCAAGCATAGGGTTTCAAGATTACAACCATAATGCCCTTGGAGTCTCCTTGAACTAGCTTGAAATCCTACTCCTCCATATCAATGAAGGTTACAAAATAGAACCCAACCAAGTATCTTACAAAATGAAGCGAAAAGAAAAAGAAAAGAAGAGGAGAGGAGAAGAGAAGAGAGAAAAATGAAAAATGTTGGAGATGAGTCTTCTTCACGTCTCAGTTTTCTCTCCTCTTATTAGACCTCAAATGTCAAAATTCAAAAATATCCTTGAGCCCAACTTAATCCTCTGCCTCTTAGCTTTAAGTGGACACCCAATTTGCTTAATTTGGACTTGAAATGAGAGAGTTATGGCCCAATCTTTATAGCATGTTTAGATTATACGTGTATTCACGTCAGTCCATTTTAACAGCCAATAAGTCTATGAAGATGTCATTATTTTGGAGAATGATCTTCATATGAATTGAAGCTTTATGTCTTAACTTTCAAATGGCATCGGTTTCACCTCAATCCAATGTCTACAACTCACATTATGGCCCAATTAGTGCACACTATTCTGGTTCCAATGTAACAGCTCTGTTCTAACTTCGTGGCCCAATTCGACCCACTAGACATCTGAATTAGTTTTTAACTTCTTCATCAAAGTTGTAGATCTTTCTCTCAGATTTCCTGCAATATAAAATTTGTAATTTTTAGATATCTACAACTCAAGATACAGCCATAATACTAAAATAGTATAAATTTATAATAATGCTGAAAAATACAATTAAGCCCAATTAGAGTCCAAACTTATAAAATATGTCCAATATTATTCAATTAAGCACAAAAGAGGTTCAATAAACTAAATATGAGGGTTAATCAATGTATCAAAATATTGCTTATCACTCAACGGCAACAACTTTCGTGCTAAGGCTCTTGATTACAAGATTGTGTCTATGGCAGGAAGCAGAAACCATTGGAGCATGCGGTTGAGGTAGGCAATAGAGGTCTAGCTAAGGCTGAATTTTCTTGGGCTTCTATGTTCCCAAAGTTTCAAGCAGCTCGGCTGCATCCTCCTCCAGGTAATCAACTTAACCCTGCTCAATTAGATATGCATCTTTAGATTTGGTGTATCTCTTGACACTTATTTCTCTTTTATATAAATACTGATTTCAGCTCTACCATAGTTCCTTACGTGCGCGAAACTTCTGCTCTTCCAATTCCCGATCTTAGATCAGAAGATTTTCAAGATGACATTTTGGTTGCCATGGGAGGTGCTCTGACTACGCTCTTGGAAGAAGAACAAGCTGCCTAAGTGGCTACCAATTCTACTGTGTTGCACTCAGCTGAGCCATGGAATCAAGCGAAATCACCCAATGTAGATGGTCAACCAGTCGATGCACTTGCCACTTAGACCCAAACTTATCTTAAGAGACTATTGTGTTATCTCTTGTATTTGCCATTTCAGTTACATAACCGGCTTGCGGCTATTGATTCCCAAATACATGGATAATATTTCTTCAAAAATCTTCCATTGATGCTTTTGGTTAATTCTTTCCCTTGCATGCTAACCAATCTATATGCTCCTCCATACATGATCTAGCTAACAATGTAAGGACTTTCCTAATTTGGGGACCATTTGCCGAGTTTAGGGTCTTTTGTTCCAATAAGTAATATCGCCTTCCATACAATGTCTCCCTCGACAAATTGTTTTCTCCTCACTTTCTTATTATACAACTTAGCAACCTTTTCCTTATTTAGCTTAATACTCTCTAAGGCCATAATCCTATCATCATCAGTCGATTCCAATTCTTCGAACATAGCCTGAGAGTATTTTTCAGGTTGCAGGTAAGCTTGTTTGGCCACTCTTAATGATTTAACATTAATTTCCATAGACAAAATTGCATCTTGACCAAAGGTCAACTTGAAAGGAGTCGAGCCTGTAGCTTTGTTCTTTGCATTCTTATAAGCCCAAAGGACCATAGACAATGCCTCGTGCCATTTTCTTGGCTGATCTTCCATAGTTCTCTTAATCATGTCAATCAAAACTTTATTAGTCGCCTTGACTTGACCATTAGCTTGTGCATAATACGGTGATGAATGAATAAGTTTAATCCCATAGTCTTGCATAAATGCCTTTACTTTATCTCCTATAAACATGGTTCCTTGGTCAGCCGTTATGATTTTTGAAATGTCAAACCGATGTATAATCTATCTTTCAATGAAGTTTATTACATCAGTTTGTGATACACTTGTCATCGGCTGAGCTTCCGCCCATTTTGTGAAGTAATCCATGGCAACTATGATAAAAGTGTGTTTTTTGGAGGATGGAGGATATATCTTACCTATAAGGTCCATCGCCCACTCTCTGAATGGCCAAGGTTTGACAATGGCATGCAATTCCTCAGCCGGCACTCTTTGTATGGGTCCACGGAGCTGGCAAGCCTCACATCCTTTAGCATAGGCAAAATAATCGGCTGTAATAGTTGGTCAATAATATCCATAGCGGCAAATTAGCCATTTCATATTAAAGCCAAATTTGTGTGCCCCACATATGCCTTCATGTACTTCTCCCATTACTTTTAAAGCTTTATCCTTGTTTAGGCACTTGAGCAATACTCCTTTTTAGCTTCTTCTGAATAGCTCACCTTCAATCAACACATACTTCAATGCTTTCTGTTTGAGTTTGTAATCTACTTGGACTGATAGGTGAGCCAAATATTGGATCAATTCCTATCTCCGATCGGTTGATACCCCCATACGATGGTCAATTATCAAGACTTTTCCATCTTCCACAGTGTTGATTTCTGAAGTCATGGGCGT
The DNA here is from genome assembly GCA_031439585.1 of Pterocarpus macrocarpus. Classification (NCBI taxonomy): domain Eukaryota; kingdom Viridiplantae; phylum Streptophyta; class Magnoliopsida; order Fabales; family Fabaceae; genus Pterocarpus; species Pterocarpus macrocarpus. The sequence goes on from CM062515.1 coordinate 64,119,343, forward strand.
ATAGCCAGAGGCATGCTATGCTAAGTCATTTGCTATTTCATTTGATGCTCTGGGGATATGTGATATTGACACATCGGCAAAGCATTCTAACAAAGCTTTGGCTTTATCCAAATATCCTTCTAATATTGGGCTGTTGTATCTATAGTCCCCCAATAATTAGTTGATCACTAATTGTAAATCTCCCATAATCTCTATCATTTTAACATCTAGAGACTTGAGCAGCTTTAAACTCATTATGAGAGCTTCATATTCTGCTTGGTTATTTGAATACTGAACATCTAGCCGATATATAAACTTCTTATTTACTCTTTCAGGGCTAGTAATCACCACCCCTGCGCCAACTCCTTTTTGATGTTTCGAGCCGTCAAAAGCCAGAGTCCAAGGTTTAATTTGCACATATCCTTGGCCCTTGGTTGGTGGGCTCGAACCTTTATACATTGATGTTGTGCTAAGAAGTCAGCGAGTACTTGTCCTTTCATGGCCTTTAACAGTATGTATTTCAGAGCAAATGCGTTCAACTTAATGGCCCATTTCATCAATCTTCCTTGAAGATCCGGCCAATTAAACAAATATTTCACTATGTCAATTTTGTAGACCACTAACACCTCCCTAGGTAACAAATAATACTCCAATTTTATACATGCATGGAATAGTGATAAACACAATTTTTCTATCGGAGTGTACCTAGTTTCGGCATCATTTAGCAGCCTACTCAAATAATAAATAGCTTGCTCGGTTCCATCCTCTGAATCTTGAGCTAACAAGCTTCCGATGGAGTCCTCAGCGGCTGATATGTACAATTTGAGAGGCCTCCCAAATGCTGGTGGTGCTAATATTAGAGGTGTTGTTAAACACTTCTTGACTTGCTCAAAAGCCTCTTGTTGCTCATTACTCCAAATAAATTCCTTGGCTTATTTGAGCCGTAACAAAGGTGAAAACACCTTCATCTTACCAATCGAATTAGCAATGAATCTCCTCATGAAGTTCATTTTGCCTATTAGACTTTGCAATTCCTTCTTATTTTTTGGTGGTCTAGCTTTTAAGATGGCTTTCACTTTGTTCTTGTCTACTTCAATTCCTTATGAAGTTCATTTTGTCTATTAGACGCACATTTGGCAGGATTTATCTTGAGCGAATGTTTCCTCATCCTGAGGAATGCTTACTCTAAATTAGCTAAATGGTTTTGGAAATCGGCTAACTTCACAATCACATCATCAATATAAACCTCCATACATTGTCCAATCAAATCATGGAATATCAAATTCATTGCCCTTTGATAGGTAACCCCGGCATTCTTGAGATCAAATGGCATTACCACCCACTCAAAAATACCAATGGCCCCAGGGCAACGAAACGCAGTCTTATGCACACTTCTTCAGCTAAATAAATTTGATTATAACCCAAATAACCATCCATAAAGGATAAAATTCCATTATTGGTTGCGGCATCAACTAACATATCTGCAATAGGCATAACATATTCATCCTTAGGGATAGCTAGATTCAAATTATGAAAATCTATACAAATCCTAACTTGACCATTCTTTTTAATTACAGGAACAATATTTGAAAGCCATTGTGCATATCTAGCCGTCCTAATGAAACCTGCTCCCAATAATCTTTCTATCTCTTGCTTTATCTTTGGCATCAGCTCTAGATTAAATCGTCTGGGTGGTTGTTTGAATGCCTTGAAACCTTCTTTGATAGGCAAACGGTGCTCAACTAACTCTCTAGACAATCCAGGCATCTCATGATAATCCCATGCAAAATAATCTTTGTACCTGGTTATCAACTGAATTAGTTGATCTCGTTTACCTTGGCCAAGTAAGCCACTGATCTTAGTCATTCTCGGCTCATTGCTATTGCCAAGGTTAACCTCGATCAAGGGGTCATGAGCCTCAAAGCTTGGAACTTTTCTTTTGATGTGAGACATACACAAATTCGATGCTTGTTCTTTCTTACTTCCTATTTCCTCATTGTCCTTCTTGGCTAATTCCTGTTGAAACAAGAAGTTTTCTAGTCTAATCTCAGCTGAATGTAGGGCTAGTCATTGCAGGACTTCCTTCGCCACTATTGGATGGCAATTCATTGAAATATTCTAATTTTGGCCGTGAGTCGGCCTTTGTTGTAACCTCGAACCCATCCAATGATAGGTCAAGTGATTTGACAGAATCCAAAGCAACATCCTCGGGCCAAGAAATAGGCTCAATATTTGGAGAATAAAGCATGACATCTGGCATCCTTGCATCAGTTGTGAACGGGAATGAGTCTGCCCTCACTACCTCAACCTAGTCTTCATTCCACAGCTAAAGTTGTTGATGGAGAGTGGAGGGCACATATTGATTAGTATGAATCCATTCTCTTCCAAGCAACATATTGTACTATGGATTGAATCCTACTATGAGCTTGGCAAAAAGGACTCCTAGTACTAGAGTCTTTTCCCCAGTGAAGTTGGTGATGGTCATATTGGTCTTCTTGAGATCTTTCTGACTTTATCTGAGCTTCTCAATTGTGCTGTAAGGCATTGTATTAATCATGGCTCCCCCATCAACCAAGACTCTGCTTATAGGCTCTTTGTTTATCTGAGCCAAGATTTAAAGGGGCCTAAAATGTTTAGCCTTGACCTATCTCTCAAACTCTATTCCTCTTAGCATTGCTATTACCAAAGTTTTATACTCGGCTTTATCTGTGCTCACTTCCCCTTCCCAATACCAAATATTACGATCTTGATCGGCAAACTCCATAGGACTAATCCCCATCATAGCTACGATAGCTGATTTTCCTTGGATTTCATCCAATAAGACATCATCATTTAGTATATAATTCTGGAAACTCCCTGCATATTTACCACTTACCTTAACCTCAAACCCTTGATTGGTGAAATTTACAGCCTGAATGGCATCTTGGGTAATCTCCTCAGGCAAGGTTATTGGTTGAAATTCAGGGGTATAATATATTGCCTCTGCTACTTTAACATCGGCTGAGAATGATTTTTGATCCGTAGGCACCACTTCCACTTTATCCTCATTCTAAAACATCAGCTGCTGGTGTAAGATATATGGAACACACATATTTGAGTGGATCCAATCTCTTCCTAACAACAAAGAGTATCCTGGCTTAGCATACACAACAAGAAATACTATGATGGATGTTTTGGTTCCCACGGTCAATTCAGCAATGTAGAATCCTAGAGTATTTGTGCTCTCTCCTGTGAAATTTGTCATTTTCATATTAGTCTTTTTGAGATCCTTTTGAGATTTACCTAACTTTTTAAGGATCCCTACTGGCATAACATTCATGATGGCACCCCCATCAATCAATACCCGACTGATAGACCTCTCAGCAATATGAGCTCTTATGTATAGTGGCTTTAAATGTCTTGCTAGCTGAGATTTCTCAAACTTAATAACTCCTTTTGTATCATCTTTCCTTTCTGTTCTTTCCTACTAAGGTTCTATAGTTCCTTCTTCGTCGACTAGAGTGGCCCATGCGGCTTTCTCAGCCAAGACGTTACCATCTAACTGTATCGGTTGATTCTCCTTTACAGCAAACTTAGCAGGTAAGACTCCCATGGTAGCAGCTAAATTCACATCTTCTTGTAGATCATCAATTAAAATCAGCAGATCATCATCATTGAGAATCTAATCAATTAAACTTTCTGATAGATCTATTTCTGGGATTTGCATTCTCTCGGCTGATGTTTCAATTTGAATAACTTTCATGTCCTGATTCTGCCCCTGTAATTCTTTCACGCCTTCCATCTTCGGGTTGACGGCTTTTGCTATTCCCATAAGTTTAGCTAGACCTAACACTGCCGCTGCATCTTTTATTTGTTGGATGGACTTTTTCCTCTGCATCCTCCTTTTTTGTATTCTTGTCAGTTGAATAGGTCATGGCTCTGGCTGCTTCCCTCTACCATATTTGTTCACGGACCATTCTCCCTTGTTAGACTCAACCTTTGGCTTAATCATCTTCGCATCTCTAGCTGATTCGTCATTTCTCACTGTGATCTTTAACGTAGACTTCCTTTCATTATAGCTTAGCTCTACGGCCAGCTTGGAGTCTCTAGGTGTGGGATGATCAAATATTTGAGGGAGTTGCCTATGCTTATACCATGGTTTCCTTGGCTGGTCTCTTTGAGGGAATTGTATTCTTTGGAACACATTCAGCCGAGGTTCTTCATGCTATCTTTCCCTCGACTAACTCCTTTGTTGAGGAAATTGTAATATTTGAAATACACTCTATCGAGGTTATTTTGAGTTGCCATGTGGCTTAGGCATCTATTCTTTCTTCTCCGTCTTCCTGGACGTATCATGACTCATGGTTCTGGTCCCTTCTTTTACAACCACTGATTTTGGTCTCCACACTTGCTTACTCTGTTGGACAGGCTGAGTAGATGAAGCATTCTTTTTGGTACGTTTGTTCTCTGTAGATATGGAAACCATATTGACAGTGGTTGCTAGAAAAGGATTGGTATCAATGGTCATACCTCCTCCCTTTTTATCTACAAGTTTAAACCTTCCTTCTTTTAAGGCCCTTTTATTCACATTTCGAAAAACTGTGCAATTATTCGTATAATGTAAGTATGAATTATGCCACTTGCAATATTTTAAATTTTGAATTTGTCTGCTAGAGGTAGTTTATGCCCGTCTAGAAGCTTAATTTGTTTATCTTTGACTAAAAAGTCAAAGATCTGATCTACTTTTGAAATGTCAAACAGAAATGCCTCTTTTTCCTCTCTTTTGACTTTTTCTCTTCCTTTGGCAAGAGTAAGAGCGGAACAAGTGTATGGTTTGCCTCTTAGCAATTCAGCAATCATAACTTTCCCTTGGCCTACCCCTTCTTCTTCATTTTCTTCCTCATCGGCTGAAGCACAATCGATTACAGCCACTAATTGGGAACCTCTAGGCCCTACTCGATTAGACCTCTTTTGCTCTCTTTCTATTATGAATTGTTCAACTCGAGCTGCTTTTCAAGAGAGTTGAGCCAAATCATCGTATTCTGAGACAATGAGTTTCTCTCTCAACTGAGGATTCATGTTATTCACAGCAATGGAGGCACATTCAGCTTCTGGTAGTTGGATGCGGCGCTTCCCTTTAACCCTTCTAAATCTTTCCACAAACTCTGCTACAAGTTCACTTGCTTGTTGTTTGATTCTTAATAAATCAAGAACATAAGCTTTTGGCTGTGGCTTATAAAACCTATCATAGAATACACGTTCCATGTTAGCCCAGCTTTGTACAGAGTTTGGTGGCAATACTGAGCACCAAGTGAATGTTGCCCCAGTTAAGGATAAAGGAAACAATTGTAGCCTTAGAAAATCATTCTGACTAGCCTCAGCTCATTGGGCTTTAAATCGGCCGAAATGTTCCATAGTTGACTTGCCATCCTCCCCAGAAAAGGTTCTAAAATCTAGAGTTCTAAAACCTCTTAGAAATTGTACCTTATCTACCCAATCTGGGTACGATTTCCTGTATACCGATCTCTCTAATGGTCTTAGCTGTACTCCAAAATGCCTTCTCATAGCCTCAGTAATCATATTTGGATCAATTAGCTGAGGCGCAATCCCCCTCGGCTCAACACAAGGTTAGAGCTAAACAGGTGCTGCTTGCCGATTGATCCCTTGCTCTATTCCTTGAGGTATTCCATGGGGCAGCTGCATGTGGGGAAGAGGATACATCGACTGTTAGGGCATATTCACCGGCTGAGACATATAGTTTGGTGGTTGCACATACGTTGGCTGTGCCGATCCTCCAGACTAGATGGAGCATCCATTAATCGGCTGAACATTTAGCCCTGGGTTATAGGAGCTCCATCGATTATCCCCTTGAGACCAACTTGTCTGACCTGCTAGATCAACTGTTGTGTGAACAGGTTGTTCCCAATTTCCATTGAGGCCATTTTCTAGCCCCGTATTACTCACTAGTAATTCTAAATTTGTTGGTGCATTCGGGGGCCTTTTCACTATTTGTATTTGCCCAAGTTGGGGTTCTTGGTGCCCCCCAGCATAAGTCATTGTCTCATCATTAGTCTCAGGAACATTTGTATACATAAATTCAGCCGATTGACCATGAGTTTGCCATCTTCCTTTATGTTGCTGTTGGAATATCTGCAACTCATTTTGGACCATTAGCTTCACTATCTCAGCCAATTGCTTATATACTTCCTACATCAGATCATTTACTCTTGCTTCGATCTGTTGCCAATTGAAGGATGTGGACATTACTAATGGCTGCCTTTCCTCGCATCCTGTCTGCGTAGAGTTGGTCACATTAGTGGAGGCTGCCGAAGCCCTTGGCGGCTGAGAGGTAACAGCTGTATTCGGCTGCTCTGAAATCACCCCTTGGGAGTCGAGGCTATCGCACACGTAGCTTATTGCCCCCCAGCTTTCGGTCGTGGGGTGGAACTTAAATCCCTCAGCGACTGAAAGGCAGCAACTATATTTAGCTACTTTGAAATCACCCCTTGATGTGTAGTCAAGGCTACTGCATACGTAGCTGATTGCCCCACTGCTTTCTGCTTTAGGGTGGAACTTGGATTCTAGTTTGTTGAACTCACATTGATCACCTTTCCGGATCTTAAATTCATATGCCACGTATGATCTAATCCTAGAACAGGAAACACTCACTGACTCAACCCTGATGGTCCCACTGGGCGTGCCAATTTTATGTTGGATGAAAATAATGCAATCGGCTAAATTCCTTGAAGAAACTTATCCGATAACAACATCCCAAAGATTACCTATGTTCAGACGATTTATGCTAAGGAGGGTACTATGCTCTTTAGCAAATGAACTCCTCAAACTGCTTACGTGAGCAAGCCTTTGAGCAAGATCGGTCAACGAAAAATTGGAATAAAAACTTGAACTTTTATTAATCAACCATAAGTTCGTACAAAGCTTTGAAGATAGATAAAGAAACTAAAGAAATGACGTAACGTTAAAACAGAAACTAGAAAGTAGAATAAAAATTGATAGTTAAAATGACATGATATATGATTTTCTCTCCCCTTCTTCTCTTGAAAACATGGTCTTTTTATAAGCTCCCTGAAATGTCGCCATTTCCTCCCATGACATGCATAATGGCCTTTGTCTTAATTGCCATGGCTCTATGTTCTGAGTATTGGTAACCGCTGCTTCTCAAGTCATCAGTCTCCAACTACCTTGCTCTCTTGGCCGTTGGGCTTGTCTTCTGTCTTCAGCCCATTCATCCGATATTTCTTTTGTGGCCTCATTTCACATATTTCGGCCAATTAAGGCCAATATCCTACTAGGCCCAAATTACCATCCTTCTCGACCCAATCATTTTTTGGTGCCAACATATGTTATCTTTTTTAAAAAGTAAAATCTAATTTATGTTTGGACGAAATATTAAAGTATTCTTTTAATGTGAAGAAACTTTTTTGTAATTAAAAACAAGATTTTTTTTCAAAAGATCAATATTGTAGCTTTTGGAAAAAATAAAAGATTTTTCATGCTTTTCCTAATGGTTTTTATTTTCCAAAAAATGTTTGACAAGCATATTTAAAAATATAAAAAGTATTTTTTTAAGAAAAAATCTTTTTTTTTTGGTTGGAGTAAAAAAACTATTTATTAATAATAATGGCATCCAAACTGGTCATCTTTATTTTCCTTTCTAATAAATTAACACATTTCTACCAAAAAGCAACAGCACATAGGGCCTCCCACCAGTTAAAAATTCGAAATTGGGCCTCATTTGGAGTCTTAACGGGCCGTGACTCGGTCCAAATGACTAGCGCAATTAACATAAACGACAACACCGGTTTCCCTTCGCGACCGCCCCAACCTTCAAAACGCAGCATCATCACAAACTAAGGTAAAAAACGACATAACAAGAGTGAGTCTGTTTCAGAGCTCGGAAACTTGAAGCTCGTTCTCGGTTCGTAGCCATGGCTGCATCTGCTACATCGAAACCGTGGCTCCTCTCATCGTCGCTATTGCTATTGCTGGTGGTGGTGTTTCCGTCGCTGCTCTCAACCTCCGCCGTCGCTTACAGACCCGGCGACATCGTCCCCATGAGCCGCATGGGTCAATACCACTCCGTTCGTTCCCATTTTCACTCTTCTTCTGCTATCTTCTTTGAAACGACGCCGTTTCGTATCTCAATTTTGTTTTTCGTCTTTTTCTTTTCTTTTGATTGCAGTCTAGAACCGTGTGGCACGACCTTATTGGCCGCCACTGCCCCATCTTCGCCGTCAATCGCGAGGTTCGCCTCTTCTTCTTCTTCGCCAAAATTAGGGTTTTCTGAATTTTTTTTAAAATCTGATTGATTTCTTTGATTCTGTATTTGGATTTGTAGGTGTTGATGCCAATACCCAAGCCAACGGGTTACACAGGAGCTGATCCTTATAAGATGTAAGATTTTTTTTTTTTTCAATTTTTTTTAAAGTGAGAGATTATTTGAAGAGAAAGGTATTTGATTGAAGTGAATGAATTGTTTTTAATATGCTAATTTGGGATCTTGTGGTTTGCTGTTTTGTAATTTGGGTGTTATAAAATGCAGATAATGTAATAACGGATTATTAACGGTTACTTTTCTGCTGAATGAATGATGATTGGGTTTCTGTTCTGAGAATAATTTTGTTGATAAATTAAAAAAAAAAAAAATCTTGGGAACTCTGATTGAATTGGAAGCTTTGGATTTGGAATTTTAGCTGCGTGAAATGTAAGTACTGTAGTGTGTGGCAGTGAGCGATGGTGTTAGTTGCAGTGGAAGTGGAATTCTAACCCTTGTGAACTGAAATGCCAAGCTTTCGAATACTGGAGATGCCAATTTGGTGAAGATCTATCTAATCGTTACCCTTGTCCTGAAACTATGTGAGCAATTGGTCAAAGAGAAATAGTAAATGGTACAAAATTTGCAGTACGAATTAATTGACAAATGATTCTTGCCATTTGATCATCACATCCGACACACCATGAACAGTTATGGACAACCATGATTGGTTCATCATTTCTTTTGATTGTTTTCGTACTACATCCGTTCATACTATGTAGCATCACTCTTGGTCAAAGTGTGTTGGTAAGAGACATAAGGTTGGAAAACATTTGCTTGTCACATGAAATTGAAGGAATAATGTATCATTTTGTAAACATGATGAAATGAAACTTTCTCCACTTGCTTGTCACAGTTTGGCCTTGTGGGGAAGTGAATTGTTGGTGCAGTTTCTCTCTTGGCATCCCCCCCCCCCTTTTCTTTTCTCTCTTCTCTCTTAAACTGCAGAAGAAGTGATTATGATTTGTTTTTTCTTAATCTGCAGATCATTTCAAGTTGGAAGGGAAAAGTTTTTGATCCCATGGCTTCTAGTGGTAAATCGGAAAAGTACTGAGGTTCCAATGATCGATGTAGAGCTGGTAACGTTGTGTTTAAGATAGGTCTCATATATCAACTTATTGAGTTTATCAAATTATTGTAGTGGATCATATGAGCTCATGGATGCAAAACAATAATTTTTTTTTTTTTTTGATCATTATAAAGCATAGATTTTGTCACTAGGAAATGAATTTACTGGAAATTTTGTCATGCAGAGGTATTCTGGTAATGATTTGCATGGTGTCACTGCAAAAGTTGTGGATATGCCTCATCACTGTACGTAGTTCCTCTCTACTTATACCATTTTTAAAAATAATATTAAGTTCTTTACATAGATCCTGATCTTTGGGTTGTTACATGCTACAGTTTATTACTTCAGAATTCTATAAATGAAAGTATTATTCTTAGCTTTTGTGGGTGACCAGCTACCAATTTTTGTCCTATATGTGTTGGAAATGTCATGGACTGGTCTTGAAAACTGTTTGTGGTTTTAAAAGCCTTTTTAGTTAATGTTTCTAAGGTTTATTTGAAACTTGCAACATTTAACCATTTTGGTCTTCATTTTCCCTCATTTTATGTTTTTATTGAAGCTTTTTATTTTTTGTTATGTATGAATAAAATTCAGTCCTTTTATTGTGTACGATCATTCTACTTATACATTTTACCAAGCTTGTACATTTTTAATTGCTATTTGGCATATTCACGTACCAGTAGCTGGCTATCTGCATTCTAGAATCTCTGTTACTCTACAGGATAGTTTTTAAATCTTATTAGAGAAGACATTTTTCTTTTAACTTTTTGAACCACTGTCTGAAGTCATTCAATTCTGTATTGTAGCTAATTATGCTGTATGTGGATTGATTTTGAGGATTGTGTTTGTGCAGTTAGTGTTGATAAATATACTTAAAATATTGATAGTGAAGCTGATTCTTTGGAAACTGTATATTCTGTAGATGTTCCCTTTTATAATGAATTATAAATGAGTTGATACCTTACATCTTGATAAATGCTAATATGCTATTCGTTGTATATATTTAAGAGAAAGATTGCCCTATATGATTACATAAAGTTTTGTTTTCATTGCTTATTTTTGAGGGCTTTGATTGTGCTTATAATGTTTGTTTTGGCTTTTCAGATGTTGAAATTCATCCCGAGATTCGGAAACAATTCTGGGATTCTGAGCATTGGCCGAAGCATATACTTGTCAGATACACGTGGTTGGTGTTATTTGATTTGCAGCTAAATATATTCATATTTTTGTATAGTTAGTCAATATTAATGTTGAACCAATTTATTGCTATTGAAGCATCTTGGTCAAATTTTCTGGCATCTAAGGGGGATTATCATAATATTTGGTTACTTACTGTTTTTGGAGTCATATGTTGCTACTAGTGTTTTTGGGCTGGACTTGTACTAGACTACTAGTTGCACTACACTAGTACTCGACCTAGAATATTGGAATAAATTGGGGTATAAGTTAGCATTTTGCACACATCACATTGTATCATGATAATATCAATAATTTAGTTTATTTTCCAGCTTTTGCTGACAGCTCAAAAGTCAAAATTATGGCTGAGAACCTTTTTTTAATGATTTAACGAACATTTGGTACTTTTTAAATGGTAGTGTTTGTGGCACCAGTTACTGTCACTGCATGGCTCTTCTGCTTTTTGGTATGCATCTTTCTGATTTGCAGTTCACAAGCTTGCTGATAAACCCCACCCGTTTATATACATTTAGGTCTTAAATCCATCTAAATCTTCAACACTTTACTCCACACCTGACCTAGCAACCTTAACTCCTAAAGTTAGAGCGTTTATTAAGCGGTAGATGTTTTGGATCAGTTGGTGATGGACACGTATGCTTTCTTTTAAGTGTTTATTAGTGTGTTTGAAAGATATGCTTTAGTCATTCAGCTTTTTAAATATTATAGATTGGAAAAACAAATTACTGAATATGCATTATTTATTATTTCAGGAAGGAGCATTCAGATATAGATGTAGCTTCAGGATTTTATGTTCTGTTTGGTTCAGGTAAATAAATATCTTTTTTGCTATTCTGTTTTTATAAGTTGTATATATATCTTTGATAAAGACAAGATCTCTTCTTAGCTTGCATAGCAGTATCTTGTTCTTGCAATATTAACTTAGTTCTGTCTGACCAATCCATTGACACGAGACTTAGTATTTTGGTACCCCATCTATTTATATGTTTGGTAAAGACAAGCATGCCTGGCTGCAACACAACCTTGTTTTACTTGAAATATCCTATTTCGAAGCTGGGACTTGATGAATTTGTGAATAAGCAAGTTGCATTTTACTAAGAGAATGCATTTTTGTTGCTATTGCTTATAAATATGTCCGTGGATGTATCCAGGGCTCATGTTGTCTTTCATCCTCTCAATCTACATATTGCAATCATCACGGGACAAATTGGAAAGGTACGTTATTCTTTGTTCGATCGAGTACAAAACTGTTCTTGTTTTAGTTTGTTTATTCTCTGCCTTAATTTTCATACTCATTGAATCCCAGATTTGTAAGGGACACAGTCGTAGAAAGCAACATGCCTGGTGAGGTGGTAGCAAAGGTTGAATGATGGATGATGTTTCCTTTGTCATTAATACAAGATGTACATTGTAATATTCTATTAGTGAATGGGCAATATCAATTGCGAGAAGAAAGAAGGTTCTTTGTGTTTTTCATTTTTGTGTTTTTTTTTTTTTTTGGGGGGGGGGGGTGACAACTTGTTTCTTTTCTTATTGAAGAAGGTGAATGCGATCTGGAGTGGTTAGTTTTATCGGGACAACAACTTGTGAGTGAATAGCCGTAAAAGATGAGAGATTGGATGTCTTGCAACTCGTAGGGAAGCCTGGATTTTTAGCACTACATTAGGTTAAAACTGATAAGCTGTGGGAAAACATGTGCAAGAACAAATCGAAATGTAGACTATTAGTTAAGTCATTGCTGAATTTGGCCCATTGCTTGAGATATTTATTATTTTCTCCTCAATGTACTATCTTATCATTGCCACATCAGTGTTTAGAGAGCGACTAAAATTTATTAAAAATTTGATAGAGTTGCCACCAAAATTTATTTGAAGAAAATTATTAGAAAAAAAAAAACTTTAGTTTTGCAAAATTGGTCTTTTTAAAATTCAAGAGTTTAATTATGTATAGGAAAGGGTTAAGAGCTAAATTTTACTGCACTGGTAATATACTCGTTTGATAGTTGCCATAATGTTAGTTGTATGAATTAATTAATGATTTTGGCAATGTTTATTTTATTTTTTTCCTCTGAAGAAAAATTGAGATTTTGCAATTCAATAAACACTATATGAAAAAAATTTAGTTCTGGCTTTTGTTTTTAAATTTTTTTTTTCCTTGATAGATAATATTATTCATAAATGAAACAAATAAATTGAAAAAAACAACTTTGGCTTGATAGGATGCTCTTACTTATATGTATCTCTGGTGCAATTAGAAATTAAAAATATTTTCCTTTTAGAAAAATATGTATTGGTTGATTTTACTTATTAAAAATTTTGATAGAATATTTTTAATGAAGTAAAATTTAATCTAACATAGAGTTTAAGTTAGTACTAAACTACTTAATAAATCATTATTTAAAATAATAATGAAGGTAGTGTTGAGTACTCAATGTATTATTAATCATTACATGGATAAAAAATTTATAATAGACTTTTTCTTTCTGTGATTTGAAAAAGAAAGTAGTTGATTTTACAAAAACACAAATTATAAATAAGCTAGAAATAACAAAATGGTGATTGAATAAAGCAAGCAAGCAATTAATCCGAACAATTAAGAGACAATAATAATGAGATAATTCAAAGATAAATAGCAAAGCCATAAAATTTATCTCACTAAGAACAATTAAACCACCTTTTTTGTTTATTTTTTTCCTCTGAAGAAAAATTGAGATTTTGCAATTCAATAAACACTATATGAAAAAAATTTAGTTCTGGCTTTTGTTTTTAAATTTTTTTTTTTCCTTGATAGATAATATTATTCATAAATGAAACAAATAAATTGAAAAAAACAACTTTGGCTTGATAGGATGCTCTTACTTATATGTATCTCTGGTGCAATTAGAAATTAAAAATATTTTCCTTTTAGAAAAATATGTATTGGTTGATTTTACTTATTAAAAATTTTGATAGAATATTTTTAATGAAGTAAAATTTAATCTAACATAGAGTTTAAGTTAGTACTAAACTACTTAATAAATCATTATTTAAAATAATAATGAAGGTAGTGTTGAGTACTCAATGTATTATTAATCATTACATGGATAAAAAATTTATAATAGACTTTTTCTTTCTGTGATTTGAAAAAGAAAGTAGTTGATTTTACAAAAACACAAATTATAAATAAGCTAGAAATAACAAAATGGTGATTGAATAAAGCAAGCAAGCAATTAATCCGAACAATTAAGAGACAATAATAATGAGATAATTCAAAAGATAAATAGCAAAGCCAAAAGATTAATCTCACTAAGAACAATTAAACCACCTTTTTTGTTTATTTTTTTCCTCTGAAGAAAAATTGAGATTTTGCAATTCAATAAACACTATATGAAAAAAATTTAGTTCTGGCTTTTGTTTTTAAATTTTTTTTTTTCCTTGATAGATAATATTATTCATAAATGAAACAAATAAATTGAAAAAAACAACTTTGGCTTGATAGGATGCTCTTACTTATATGTATCTCTGGTGCAATTAGAAATTAAAAATATTTTCCTTTTAGAAAAATATGTATTGGTTGATTTTACTTATTAAAAATTTTGATAGAATATTTTTAATGAAGTAAAATTTAATCTAACATAGAGTTTAAGTTAGTACTAAACTACTTAATAAATCATTATTTAAAATAATAATGAAGGTAGTGTTGAGTACTCAATGTATTATTAATCATTACATGGATAAAAAATTTATAATAGACTTTTTCTTTCTGTGATTTGAAAAAGAAAGTAGTTGATTTTACAAAAACACAAATTATAAATAAGCTAGAAATAACAAAATGGTGATTGAATAAAGCAAGCAAGCAATTAATCCGAACAATTAAGAGACAATAATAATGAGATAATTCAAAAGATAAATAGCAAAGCCAAAAGATTAATCTCACTAAGAACAATTAAACCACCTTTTTTGTTTATTTTTTATATTTTCATTTTAACCTATTTTTTATGTATTTTATTTTCTATTTTTATATATATTCATTTGAATATTTCATGTTTTAATATTTTTGTAAAAAATAGTAATTAAAAGAAAGAAAAATCCTAAATTACTACTTAAGTTACCTTATTTTTGCTACTGAGGCAACATGGATTGAGGGAAAACAACATTTAACCCCCTTAAACTTTTACTCAGTTTCAAATAGCCAACTCAAACTTTTAAATCTTTTAATTAAATTCTCAAACTTTTCACTCACTTGCAAATAGCCATCACAATCTATTAAATCTTTCAATTAAATCCTCAAACTACAATAATCCTCACAATTATGCTTTTTATTCAATTTAACAGAGCTCATGAACATAACACTATTAGTGAATGGTGTGACAAGGTCTATAAATATCAAGTGTCAAAATGTCCACCCTTATTTTTTAGAAAATGTTTCCTTTACTTTTCCATCTAATATTACTGAAAACGCATTAATATATTTTATTAAAAAAGTAGATTATGTGAAATAAATTTAATCTAATTTGATTCTATTAGGGTGACCTTTGCTCGCTTGGTATGAAAGAAAAATATATGATTATTTTAAATCTGTTCCCAAAATATGTTTTAATGATTGTTAATACGTTAATATGTTTTTTAAGTAATATTAGATGAAATAATAAATGAGAAAGTTACCAAAAAAAAAACAAAAGAGAGAGGGAGAGAGAGAAGCGAAGATTTTGACACTTGCGACTAATAAATGTTGGCATGTCATTCACTAATTGTGCTTTGTAATTAAGTGAGCCCAAGAAAATTGTACATGAGGTCTAATTTTGACAATTATTGTAGTTTGATCATTTAACTGGAAGATTAATAGTTGGTGGAGGCTATTTACAAGTGACTGGAAGTTTAAGGATTTAATTGGAAGATTTAATAGTTGGTGGTGACAATTTATAAATGAATCAAAGTTTAAGGATTTGATTGAAAGATTTAGAAGTTTGAGATGGCCATTTGCAACTGGGTGAAAGTTTAGGGAATTATATGCTCTTTGTCGAAAAAAATTTAATTGTTTTAGAAGCACCAAAATGCAAGCTCACTTCAAGTATAGAATTCATTATAAAGAAAAAAACACTATTAGACCAAATAAGTCAGCTCAAAAGACAAAGGAACAACACTAGCACCCCAAAAAACTTATTAGGTTAATACCATTAAAGAAAATAAAAGAATAAATAATTAAAGGAAGCCAGAAATAAGGGCTGCACACAATCAAGTTGGGTTAGATTAAAGGTAAAACAAAATCCCAACTAATTACTTCAAATTGGATTGGATTGTGTTGCTAAGCCATCATCGAGTACTCATGCAATTGGAGTGGAATTCATCAAAGTTTAACAAAGTAATGTTGGTAAGATTTGACGAAAATGAATTAGGGTCTAATGTGTAAGGTATCGGGCCTAGAGGGAGATGAGAAGAAGAGAACTCTATTGACAGTGAGAGAAAAGGGAAGAGAAACATAATGCAACGAGAGAAAATGATATTGATTGTTATCAAGAGACACTGAGTCAGTCCTTATATACATGAACTAGTGAATCATCACATGGGAAACGAGTGTAACTATCTAACAACTATACAATTAACTGTTAACTAATTCTAACTAATTCTGTTTACAGTTACTTCTAGAGCTCTCCCTAACATCCCCCCGCAAGGTCAAGGAGCCGATATTAAGGACCTTGAGCTTGGACCTGAAGGCAACGAAGGAAGCAGCAGAGATTATCTTCGTGAGTATGTCAGCGACTTGATCAGTAGAAGTAATGTGATGGACCACCATTTTCCTTTGAATGATATTGTCTCGGACAAAGAATAAATCTAGTGCAAAATGCTTTGAATGATTGTATAGTACAAGGTTGGTAGTGAGTTGCACAACTCCCTGATTATCACAAAATACAGTGGGGATAGTAGTAAGAGGAAGACAGAGCTCCACAAGGAGGGACTGCAACCAAGCTATTTCAGACATAACAGCCACCAAACTTCGGAACTCAGCCTCAGTGCTAGAACGAGAAACCACATTTTGTTTCTTGGAGGACCATGAAATTACGTTGTTGCCGAGAAAGACACAGTATCTTGTAGTGGACTTTCGATCATTCAAGTCACAGCCCCAATCGGAATCACAAAAAGCAAACAAACGAAGATCAGACATTGATGAAAGATAAGGCCACAGTGAATAATGCCACTAAGATAGCATAGGATGTGCTTAACAGCCTTTCAATGGGCTTTGAGAGGTTGATGCATGAACTGAGACACTTTATTGATAGCAAACGCAATCTCAAGGCAAGTAATTGTGGCATATTGAAGGCCACCCAACATACAGTGATAGAGAGATGGGTCAAAGAAGGAAGTCCCTCCTGAAGAAGTGACTTTGAGGTTGCTGATCATAGGTGTAGGCATTGGCTTAGCCGCATCCATGCCAGCCTTGACAAGTAAGTCCTTGACATATTTGGATTGATTTAGGTGAATTACACCCGAGGCAGGATAGGTCGCTTCAGTACTGAGAAAATAGTGCAATGATCCCATATCCTTCAAGGAAAATGTGTGATGTAGGTCAGTAATGAGCTTAGAGACTGCAACTGAACTTGTCCCAGTGATCAGTATGTCATCTACATAGACCAGAACATAGAAACTTGATAAATAAAAAAGAGTCACAGTGAGTATTGGAGAACCCCATAAGCCTGAGCATGGAACTTAGCTATCAAACCAAGCACATGGTGCTTGCTTGAGGCCATAAAAAGCCTTTTAAAGCTTGCAAACTAGATCTGGGTTGGATGGAGAGAAACCTTCAAGAGGCATCATGTACACTTCCTCACGTAAGTCACTGTTGAGGAAAACGTTGTTGAAGTTGCATTGTCTTATCTGCCAGCCCTTGCAGAGTACAATAGACAAGATGAGGCGAATTGTGGAAGGCTTGACTACAGGACTGAAGGTTTCAGAAAAATCAAAGCCTTCACGCTGATGAAAGCCTTTTGCAACGAGCTGAGCTTTATACTTCTGAATTGATCCATCTGGATTTTTCTTAATGCGGAAAACCCACTATGAGCCAATAGGTTGCTTCCCGGGGGGTAGAGGAACCAATGACCAGGCATTGTTCTTGATTAAGGCATCATATTCTTCCTACATAGCACACAGCCAATGAGAGCTTTACAGGGCTTGCTTGGTGGTAGCCGATTCAGTATGCTCAAGGTTAGGTACTGGTTGTTTAACTACAGCTGCATAAGTTTTTGGTTTTAGGGAGAGCTCTAGAAGTAACTATAAACAGAATAAGTTAGAATTAGTTAACAGTTAGTTATATAGCTTTTAGGCAATTACACTCATTTCCAATGTGAACCTTGTCAAAACCTCCATAATCAAATCCAGCTACAAGATTGTTCAAATTTGGTGTTAGGTGATGCGTTGCTCCTGAGTCAAGATACCAACTCTAATTAGCAATTGCTGCAGTAAAGGCAATAGAGTCTGAGGAAGCAAAATATGCATGTGGACTGTGAAAACTAGCAAGAGGTGGAGGAGGATTTTGTTGAGCCTAAGGTTGTTGAGGATTTGGCCAATTTTGGTCAAATCTATTATAGCAATTCCAAGCCACATGACCAAATTTCCCATGCACTTAGCATTAAGGTTTGCCATTTCCAGTTCCTAACCACGATCTACCTCCTCGAGGACCTCTCCCTCGTCCTCTTCTACCTCCATCTCTGCTAGCACCATGAGATCTAGATGAGATAAATTGCTGATCTTGGCCAAATCCTTTTTGACCTGAAATAGTTGTTTGAGCTAAGTGTGCTTGAACCAAATTTGCTTTTGCTTTGTTATACTGCTCAAGCATTTGCTCTTAAGCCATGACCAAGGCCTCAACCTCTGTGACCGTGTAAGGATCTGATCTTGAAACAATTGAAGTGATGAAGGAACCATAATCTCGAGGCAAACAATTTAGAATTACCTCGATGTGCTCTTTGGTTGTTAATGGTGCGCCAACTACAGCTAGCGTATCAATTATCTTCTTGATTGAGACTAAGCAATTCGACACTGGACCTTTCTTCTTCAGAGCCTTCAACTAGGTTTTTAGTTGATTGATCTTTGCGTGGGACAAAGAAGTAAAGTATTCATCCACGCAATATCTAGATCTAGTACGAGCACTTCCAACTACCATTCTCAAGTTGAAAGGTGAGGTCATGGATGCTAGCAGCCATGACATAAGGAGTTTGTCTTGTTTCTGCCATTTGCTAAATTCATGTGAAACTTTTCTTGCAGATTCATCATCTATTGAATTGAATTTCTTCGAAATCTGATCTTTGAACAAAAAGGATTCAAGATCGTGACCAATGATCGCAGCTCCTGCTTGCTATTACCATGCCAGATAATTTTCTTCATCCAATATCATCGAGACTAGAGTTGAGAAGCTTTGCAATAATGTCTTCTGCATTGAATTTTCTAAAGGTTCTTCGATGGATCTTGACAGCTCTGATACCATGTAAGGTATCAGGCCCAGAGGGAGATGAGAGAGAGAGAGAGAAAAGGGAAAAGAAACATAATGCAATGAGAGAAAATGATATTGATTGTTATCAAGATACATTAAGTCTGTCCTTATACACATGAACTAGTGAATCATCACATGGGAAATGAGTGTAACTGCCTAATAGCTATGTAACTAGCTATGAACTAATTCTAATTGATTTTATTTATAGTTACTTCTAGAGCTCTCCCTAACATAATGGAAGCTTTATGGTACCAAGTACTTTTAGCGAATTAAGATTGCTTAGGTGAAGTAGGCTTTCTAATTTTTCATGCTCAAAATAATTCTTACCAAAGCAATCCAAGAACAATGTTTCTAAATCAAGAAACAACCATATATAGGAGGGTTTGCAAATTTCATGTTGTTTTACATTTTGCTCTTATCATATCTGATTATAGACTTAAAGCTTGAAGCATATATCTTAGTTGCTTAATTTTCCATATTCTACTATTGACAATTATTTCTTTCAAACTACATATTATCAGTGTTTATAGATTCACGCACATTCCTACTTGCATGTGTCATTTGTGGTGAAAAAAAAAAGTAATTGTACCATAAGAATTCCTTGTTGACTAAGAATGAAATGCAATAAATAACTATAAGATTAAGGGTTAATTGCAGTTTATCCTCCTGTATTATAGGCCATATGCACTTTCTCCCCTACATTTTAAAAATGTTCATCACGACTACCTGCATTTTCGCAAATGTGCATTTTGGCCTTTCTTTTGATTTTTTTCATCAATTATGAACAAAAACATTACGCATTCAGGGTGTTGGGTTGCACATTTTGGTAAGTTTAGGGGTCAATTTGCACATGAACCAAAGTTTAGGGGAGTATAGTGCATTTATTTGCGTTAAAGTACACATTTGAGAAAATGCAGGTAGTCGAGATGCACATTTTTAAAATATAGAGGGTAAAGTGCATATAGTCTATAATATAGAGGGGTAAACTGCAATTAACCCTAAGATTAATTTTAATTGGTCTAGAATTTTTTCCCTTAACCTAATCAAGGATTGCTCATGGCAAGTCAACTTAGGTGTCGCGAGGTAAAGATTGATGTTGACTCTGGATGTGCTCTAACACTAATAGAAGGGAGCCTACCAGAAACTCACTTGGCAGCTCCTATAGTGAACAACAATTATTCTTATAGTTATTTATTGCAATTTGTATTTAGTCAATAAGGCACATTTACTTTTTTTGCATGCACACATGGTGCACGCCTGTATGAACATGCGTGAATCTAGAAACACTGGTAACATTTAGTCCAAAAGAAATAATTGTCACAAGTAGAATATGGAAGATTAAGCGACCAAGATATATGCTTCGAACTTTAACTCTAATAGTAATGTGGAATTTGCAAACCCTTTTATGGGTGCTTCTTGATTCAGAAATACTATTCGTGGTGAAGAATGGCAGCTTTCCCATATTGAAAATAATGTGTTCTTGGATTGTTTTGGTAAGAATTATTTGGTACGTGAAAAGTTACAAAGCCTACTCCACCTAAGCAATCTTAGTAGGCTAATAATACTTTGCAATATAGAGCTTCTATTAGGCCCTAATGTGTTTCCAGCAAATCTTGCCAATATTATTTTGCTAAACTTTGATGAATTTGACTCCAGTTGCATGAGTACTTTAGGAGGGTATGACGATCCAAACTAATTCGATTTGATGTAATTGGTTTGGATTTTGGTTTTCCATTAACCCAACCCAACTCAACCCATGAGCAGCCCTCGTTTCTAGCTTCCTTTTTTATCTTTTAAAATTTTTTATTTAAGGGTATTAACATGGTGTGTTTTATGGGTTATCAGTGTTATTCCTTTGTCTTTTGGGTGGACACTTTTTATTTATAGGTTTTCATGATTGTTTTCAACTTTTGCAAATGCACTTACTAGCAATTGCCAAAAAGATGGCTAAATCTCATGCAAGGTAACACTGAGGCTTGCCTTCATTCTAACAATTTTTCTAATCATGATTGTTCTTCTTCTGAATACCACACCATTTTTTTGCTCTACCATCATTTCCTTATATACCAAAGTCGGCTCTACCTTCTCTACAATAGGAGTTCTTTTCTCTTTCTCGGCCTCTACCAAATTTGCCACCTTTAGAAGACTCACCTCTATTTTGGCTTGAAGCTTTATTCCGAACTTGTTTGAGGACAATCGTGAGCTTAGATTGAAATGCACTTTTAATAGTTTTTAGTGCAACATGACAATCTTTGCTCATAGAATCTCAATAAATCCATCAACCCTTGAATCATCATGGTTGACAAGTCCTTTGTTTCTTCAATAACTGATAACAATGAATCAAATATTTTAGTCAAACTAATCAAAATTTTATCAACAACTCTATGATCATCAATTGTATCTCCATGAGACTTCATTTAATTCATCAATTGCAATAATCTATTATGGTACTCATTTAAGTTTTCATTTTCTTTCATTTTAACAACTATCACCTTTGAGTCTCCCATAAATTCTTGTTTCAGAATATCCCACGCCTCCTTGGTTATCTTTGCCCTTACGATCCTTCGGAATATGATAAGAGAGACTTCTCTTTGAAGCAGCCCAACAACTCTATCAACTATAATCTTCTTCTTCAATTCTTCATTTCCAATGACTAAAGGAATTGTTGTAGTTTTGGTTGTGCATTATTTGTTTGATTAAATCTAAGACATCCAAGGAAGTGAATAATGTCTTCATTTTCATATCCCAAAAATTATAATTTTCTCCTTCAAATAAAGGAACTTGGACATATTGTTGCAGATTGTGTTGTTGGATGTTAACGAGATACTTGCGGAAGCCATGATTTGCCATTTTCTTTGGTGCAAGGATTTACAGCTCTAAAACCACTATGTTTTGGTGGTATTCTAAAGGTGGTATACTGACTAGAACACTCAGGAAAATATAAGTTTGATGGGCTAATACTATTGTACTATTATGTATAAAAAGGAGGAAAAAAGAGTAGAATAAGAGATATTTGGGTTTTTTTTTTTCTTTTTCTCTTTTTTTTTTTTCAAACTTAAAATGTGCATGAAGATGTGGCTCTTACATTATACAAGGTGACTCCTAGAGAGACTAAGAGTCGCATTCAACACTCTCTTATATCGTGAGGACTCACTAAACAGTAAGTTGTGATAATTAAACCACATTACTTATTTTAACTCAACAATTGTAACTACACATTACTCATTAACATCAAGAATAAATATACAGTTCTCTCTCTCTCTCTCTCTCTCCCGAAAAAGAATGGTAGTAGCAAGGTATCGTTAACATATTTGAGATCTTAATTGACATACAAAAGTCTACTTATTTTCTCGATAGATATTTTTCATACAGAAGCTACTCAATTGTAATCCTCGAAAGCTAAAAAATTTTCCTCGGAATGTTTAAGAGCGTGTTTAGATTTGATTAAAAGGCTCTCTCTCATAAAACTTTTTAAAATCCAGGTTTCTTTTTTTAAAAAAAAAATAAAAAGACTAGTTCAAACACACATTAATTGTCAAGCAAATTAAATTATTGCTCAAATGAAAATTCAAACCTGTGCCCTTGTAAAACCACAGAAATGAGCATTATTCACAATTCTAGACTCAGGCAAAACCGCATTCTCCCTTATGATCTAGGCTCAATTAGAAGTATGGTTTTTCTATACGCAACAAAAAGCAAAGGCGATCAAGAAAACCAAAGTGACAGTTGCTTGCCACCCAAATTTTGGCATGGACATGTGTTGCTGTGTGATCTGAAGGCAGCCTCTTTAACATCATCACACTGTCCCGTTGAGAAAACATAATTTAAAACCGTCCCTTTTCTTTTTCATTTCTAGACGAGGTTGTGTTCAAAGTGATGACCCACTTGCTGGACTTCAAAGTTTAAAACCCCACTGACAATAATAGTGAAGTTATGAATAAATTAAAATAGTGTACATAAGTGGGTAGTCATTGATGTCTGCAACTTGATTTTTATTCGTCCCCATATTGATTCATAGTACAAACGAAATGACAAGAACAGTGACACATTGGAGGGAACTAACTTACTTATAATATATAAACAAAATTATTAAGTCTATAACTAAAGACCATCATGGGAGCTAGCCTTTAATTATGATTGCTATATGCCTTTATATACTCTAATATTTTTAAGAGAAAAGTTTAATTTATACCTTCTAATTTTATACGATGTGCAGTTTAGCCTTTAAATTTAAAAGAGATGTAAGATGGTGTATAAGTTTCTCAGCATACGCGAAATGATCATTTTAACCATTGTTTACTCGAATTTTGATGAAAATGATCACAGGTTAGTTATGTGTTTGATCATAATATTTATCGTTTTTTGACTGATCTGAGATATTTTCCATCAAGAATGTTAGTTCGAGTGATCATTTTTTACATGTTAAAATATTGAAGGACTATCTTATAATATATTATTAAAATTTTAGTTCTAACTGTCTTGTTGTATAAAATTAAAGAATATGAATTAAACTTTTCCCTACTTTTAATTGTTTATGCTTCTAAAATGCTAGGTTAGGATATAATTTTTCCTCTAATAGTGAGTTGTTTTCAAAAACTTCATTCTATCAAAAAATAAGATAATTTTTGGTGCAAAATTGTATTTGATTCAGATTATTCATGTATATAACAAATACTCATTTCCATATTCACTCTAAGCGTACAAGTATATATATGTCTTAATGCATGTTTGATTAGATTGTTTATTTTTGAAAACCGGTATTTTAATACAAATTATAAGTTGTTTTCTTTAATATAAGCCACGTTTAGGTCTTGGCAAAAAAAAAAAAATGGACAGCTTTTGATGACATTTAATTCACTTAAACATATTTTTTAAATAATATTTTTGAACAATATTTTGATTTTTAATTTTAGCTTATTTAAAATATTTAGGAGATAAATACTCATTTGTCCTTACCTAAATATTTTTATAGCCTATATCTCCTATAGTAGTTCAATATATAAAATCACATAATTCAGACAAAACAATTAATACTCTTAATTAAATGGCTTATAATTTAATATATTTAAATATAAAGTAATTTTTTCATGTCCGATTATATACATAACCAATTTTTAATATAATCTTTTGCTCAGTTAATCCAGACACAAACTAAACAGATTTCTTTCCTCCATTTCATCTACCATTCTTATATTGCGAACCTCGTGGTTTTCGAAAAACCTACTTGTCTCATCATTCCTCGTATATGTGGACATGCAACGATTTTGAGACAAGAAAAAACTACTGGCCGGGCTCAGTTCATTATGTTTTAGTTCACCAAGTGATGCGATAAGTTAAAGTATTTGATGTCTTTATATATACTACTCAGCGTGTGGAGTATTAATTGTAGCATATCCTAATCAGCGTTCTGTAAGCCGACCATGAAAGAGTTAACCGAATCATTCCTTTTGCAATAAAATTTTGTACTTTTGAACGTGTTCGATACCTTTTGAAGAATGAAACCTACAGCCCCATGGGCTTAAACGTACAAGGATTGTAAAAAAGGGAACTATCAAAAGCTGCACCTTCAAATTTTCTTTTGTCCATTTCTTCTTTATCTTTTTTATTTTTATTGAATGGTCATGTTATTTGAATTTTTTTTAGTAGGCTTGTTATTTGAATATTAAATATAGACAGCACATGCGAACACTTAAAGAAAGATAAAAATAAGAGAAAAATTAAATTTTATAGTAACATACACCTATCATTATTTGTTACAAATATAGTGATATATAAACTCTGGGTGTAAAAAATTTCTGTTTAAAGAAATCCATTGAGAGTTCATTTGAATAATACCACTTATAACTTTTTTTAACTTTTTGAAAGTTAAAAGTTATATTTTTAATATTTTGTCTTATTTATCTATATAGCTTATAATTTTTGAAAAAGTCATTTTTGGTTCTTTTTAAGAAGTTAAAATATTTAATTTTTTTAAAAAAATACTTTTTAAAATTCTATAAGCAAGTACTTTTATTATTATATATTTAAATATAAAATAATTTATTTATAAGTTATTTTTCAGAAACTACTTTTATATAAGCACTTAAATAAATTATTTATTCAAACGGACCCTAAGACCAAAATCAATCTTTGCGCTAAACAACATTGGAATGAAAGCTTATAAACACATAAACTTTATGACACTACAACCTATAGGTTGTGCCTAAAAGTATTTGACTGATTTAAGTGGTATAATATTTATTGGTCCTAAATAGAATTTTAAATTTAAATCTTATTATGAATAATAAAAATTAGTATTGAGATAATTTTATTTTTATAGTAAACGAATTCAACTTGAATAATTAAATTGATTAGAGTCTGGTAGACTCCAAATTCTAATAATGATTAAAATCTATAAAATTCTAATATATATGGATCAATATCAATTTCAATATAGTTAAATTGTAACATATGCTTAAGCAATAGTTGGTGCCATGGAGTATCTTCGTAGGGAGACAGTGATATCTAAATTTCTGGTCCCAACAGAACTCTGTCGTGAGGATGCAATTAATATATAGTCCAATTGCTCACCACCACGCATGCAAACGTAAAGTACGGCCACCATTCTTTGAAGGTATATTTAAAGATCGCTTGGCATCTGCAGATTAAACTAGTAAAACTAAGTGTTTTGTGGTCTCAGTTTCTGAGTCGGGAATTTCTAAACAAAAAGAGTGGTCTCAATGCAGCCTGTGGGGTTACATTACTACAACTAGAATACTAGTAATTATATGATAATCTCTAGCTGAATGGTTTCCACTAACTTAGTTAGACAATGGAATATTCCATGATGCTTGTGTTGTTAATCATATTATAATTAATTCAGAATTTGATAATAAGTTAGCATTGTGTCATTCCCAATTGAATAATGATTGTTATACGTTGCTCATCTTGTACACTTCTTCATACTGTTATTAGAAAGAGTGTAAATTCCTGGTTCTGATATTAAATAAGTTTGATAGTATATAATTTATGTTGTATGATTTATTTTCATTATATGTTTGCTATTGCATGATAGGATAAAATTATTTTGTCCTCTAATTTTATCAAACATTTATGGGATATAAACTTATCGAAGTGTGAAACCTAATAATAATAATAACAACTAAACATTGTCCCACTACATGGAGTCAACTATCTAAGTTAAACGTGTTTTTTCATAATATAAATTATATTTCATTAAATCATTAGCATCTAAATTTCTTTTTATATATGTTAGTTTCACTTATGATTTTTCTAGGTCTCTCTAAACCTCATAAAAACTTGACAAAATTATTTTTTATCAAATTTTATAACATTCAATTATCCACTTCAAAATCAATAATTATGAGATAAGCTCATATAACTACGCATAGGAAATTTTATATAGGATAAAATTATATAATCATACATAAAGAACCAAATTTTAGTAGAATAAAACTTGTGCAATATATACCTTATACCATATTATCAAGGACAAATTACATTGATCTCACTTGAGGTTATTATAATTTATACAAGGTACCTCTCGAAAATGACACTCGTTTATAGGGGAACTTATTATTATGTTTATAAAGGTGCTTAGTATCATATTCCAAAAAATATAAGGATATCAAGTGTAATATCATATAAATCTGGAGAGGTTAGCATATAGCTCAACAAATTAAGAGATATTATGTGTAATATCGTCTAATCTCCAGGGAGCTCAATGTAATTTATCATATTATCAAGTCTTATATCATACTTGATATATGCAATATGTATCAAACAAGACTTATTTGTGTAAAAACTTTATTAGGATATGCATGATCAAATGATAAAAAATGTATAAATGATAAGTTTATCATACATGAATAAATATATCTTTGTTACAGGTTTTATACCAATTATATATGACTTTCATGATAGTACATCGATATAAACCACATGTTGGGAGACAGGGTCTAGTGGTCCGTTACTCAGCCTATAAAAATGTACACGAGTGGATCTTGTTGACACAAAAATTGATTATTGGACCATGAGTGAAAACATTTATAGCTGACACCCCTACATGTTTCCTATGCTGAGGCGGCACTATAGATTTGATGAGTTTGTCCAACATGTCACTTTGAAGTTTCAGGTCGCCCAATGAATGAAGTCCTGGTCCCTAATTTAATAAACCAAACAACAAAACTCTTAAATGCACAGGTGCACAGAAATTGGATGCACCATATACTTCAGTCAATATTAAATAATTATATAATTTTTTATGTCTCAAATATTTTAAAATAATATTAATATATTATTTCTTCCATTTTAATTTAACTATTTAAATATATTGATTTACGAATATATTAAATTATTTAAATAAATAAATTAATTAAAATAAAAGGAATATTTATTAACAAACTCAACAGTCAACACGTATCAAATGTATTCCTTAAATTAATGTTTTTAATATATTAAAAAATACTCTCCAATCAAACATTAATTTAAAGCAAGGGCTCGAACTAATGCATCGCCATCCATCTTTCGTTTCAGTTCCTACATGTAATTAAATTCAGGCAAGCAAATGAAAAAGCAAGCATGATACTAATATCTAAATACTATCACATAATTTTAATTACATTGTCTTTATGTTTTTATGTTTTTATAATAACTTCTAAATGATTTTATTTACTATTTTATTATTCATTTTTTATTAAGAGATTGAAATTTCATCTTTTTTCTCTATTGCTTATTTCCTTTCAGAACAACTTTAAAGAATCTAAATGTATAACTTGATATCGAATTTGACTGAAGAGTATAAAATATGCAGTTTTGGCATTTATAGTACATGAGAGTTCCGCACAATAAACTTATTGATTGTATGAATTTTGTTAATGTGTCCATTAAGAAACTGGTTTAAAAATTTAAAATAAAAATTAAGTTAAAGGTAAAAGTATTTATTTTTTAAAAAATTGGAAAAGTAATTAGTATTTTTTCTTTAAATGATTAAAATAAATAGTACTAATAAGCATCATTTTTAATTCTTTAATCTCTGCCTTTAATAAGACCCTAATTGTACTTGTCTAGCCAATCTTAGTCTTCAAATTTCCACAGAATTTTCCATCTTTCTATATCTTTTAATTTTTTGTTTCAAGAAGTTGCTCACATATTTTCGGACTAGGGCAGTGGTCAGGTAAAACTCTACTCAAAATAACGATTCTAAAATTTGAACTCTTGACATGGCAAGTAAAGTTTGTTTGAGTCGTGGTCCACTTTCTATCTCTTTTAATCGAATATTAATATAACTCACTTTTAAAAGATTCTCATGTTATTTATTCCTAATAAGTTCTCTTTTACTTATTGAAATATTTTTTCAGAAAGAAGGCTATTCTGCATAGTAAGAGCTCTTTTAGGGTTTCCTAGCATGACTTAATTCTTGCGGCTACTTCTGCCTAGTGCACTCTCTTTGCCTAGCATTGTCTCTTTTTTGTAGAGCCATCAACCCCACCTTCCAACTGCTTCCGGAATTCTTGTGGTTTTCAAGAAACCCTAAACCCAATTGCATGCATGTTTAGTTTTATTTTTATAGAATTAATTTTGAACAGAATTAATTTTATTGAAATTGATTTAATTAAAATTGATTTTAAGATAAAGTAATTTATGTTTGGTAATTTAATTTAAGAAGTGATTTATGTTTAGATAGTATTGATCAAAATCACTTTTAAATGTATAATTTACAAATAAATACCCAAAATCAATTATGGTGGAATTGAAAAGTAACAAATTTTCATTTTTGTTCAAAATCAATTTTGAAGCAAGAATTGATTCTAGTGGAAGTATTTAATAAGAAACTAAATAAATTGAAAAATATCCCGAATCAATTTCAGTGTCCCATAATTAATTCTAATGGCTACAAATGGGAATTCAATCAGAGGTTGTCCACAGTCCATTTTGCAACCAATTGGAGGTTCCCGATGCCGATAAGGAAGTTTTGCCTAATGAAGCAAATTTGACAAATTGCAATCTATGATATGCTGACAGGTAAATTATAGAATATTCACATTTAAATATGAACATTTAATGTTTACTTTCTTTTTACCTGTTATAAGTAATTATTTTATTTTAATTATTTAATTGATATTAAGTTTCGAGTTTCATGAATATCAAATTTCGAGTTAAAAATTAGGCCTTGTACTAACAAATATCAATATAAGAACACCGGATTCTGAGTTCCAAGTTGGGTCTCACTTTGACAAAAATATACAGACATCGAGTTCCGAGTTCTAAGTTTCGAGTTGGACATTGACAATAGGTTACCTGATGCCAACTTGATAGATTATAATATTCTAATATCATGTATTAACATATTAAATTTATTCTATCATTCTTTATCATTAGATTTGTAAATAGTTTTAGATCAATGATTTAATTTTAGGTGAACATTCAATATTTATATTCTATGCTGAGCTTTCTAAACAATACCATGCTGACAAATGTCGTTTCTGGATTTTGGGGAAAACCACAAGAATTTCATTGTGAAATAGTGACAAACAAAGTGTACTATTTCTACTTAATTTAAAATATATTTGTTTACAATATTTGATGACTTTCTATCTCTTCTATTTGTTAGCGCGTAGCGCCTTTGGGGGCTCCCTATGTATTTTGATTTAGTCCCGTTTATATTCATCAAATAAAACTGTTGCTATCTTTGCCCAAAAAAAGAAAAATCTCTTTTACTTGTTAGCTTTCCTTAATGAGTTGAAAGTAACAAAAACAGGTACAGAAGAAATGAGCCACACCCTGGAAGGTGGCTCTTGCAATGCATAGAGGGATACTCTCCATCCCACTCATACATGAGCCCTAGCTGTATGTGTACGGTCTGCTTTTCATGCATAATCTAGTTTTAGGAAAAGGCGCTATTTCCATTTTAGCACTTCATTGCTTTTGTAGAACTTTTGGTACTAACAGCACATTAATGTAGAAAACAAATAAGGAACAGGCGACTTTAAGTTTTTGCTTCATTTACTTAATCCTTTTCAGCTTTCACTATTGAAGAACTTTTTGGGTCTTCATCAAGTAGAATGCTAGCATTACTTTATATCTTTCCACCTTGAAGCCATTATGCAGGCAGGAACTATTAAAAGCGAAAAAGTTCGGGGGACAACAATAGGCTAGACTCTAGCTAGAGTGTGACCTTTGCTACATTATTTTCATTTTTTTAAAGAATTTAATTTGAATGTACTGACTGTCAATCAATAGAAATAATAAAAAATATCAACTCATACAAATAATCACCCATGATAATGAGAGACCCATCATGATTTTTTACTTTTCCAGAATTTTTATTGGTTGACAATGTAAAATTATTTTACACTATCAATACATACCAATTAAACTCTTTTCTAAATGACAACTGACTTAATCATATAGTTTGTTATTAATTTATTATTCTCTTTTTTTATAATTGCTCACACAATTTAAAGCTAATAATTGCGGTTAAGTAAAGTTCTCTCCAAAATTCTACTTTTGGGATTTAAAGCTAAGATGTTGTAAGTAAAGTTCGCATGCATGATGCCATAGTCCTTTTTTTTTTTTTTGACAAGAATTTTATTTATAATCAAGTGTAACAATACTTACAAATCCAAAAAAGATATAGCAAAGCTAAATTTAATAAGAAATAAATACATTCTACATTATGAACTAACCAACGATATGTGACTTTCCTGCTTTTTTGAATAATATCGATATCTAAGCATATTTTATATCAGAGACTAATATGAATAGTATTACAGTTTGAAAAATATATTATACTTTCTTTCAAAAAAGATTCGAACAACTTTCTCATATGTAACACCATCATAATAAAAATACCTACGAAAAAAATCAAAACATTGATAAAGGGAAAACCAAAATACCTATAAAAGAGATTATAAAAGTATCCACAAATAGGATAAAGAAAATTTTATAAAAAGGACAACAAAAACAAGACAAAAGATACAAAATTTTAAACAAGAAAAAGAAAATAAAGTGGAATGAAAGGACTGCCACCAAAAAATAGAGATGACAATCCCTCTTAACAATACTTATACAAGGGAAAACCAAAGAAGGAGATGATGCCATAGTCCATTTTCATTGCAACTAATTGTTTTTGGGTGTTGTTAATTTATTACTACATACTGCGCTACAATTTTAAAATGCAAGTTGTGCTGGAAAGAGGTTTAAATCTTTTATGTCTGACTGATTAAATAGTGACAAATTAGTAAAAACAAAAAACTATTGAAAAAAAGTATCACTAATTAAAAAATGTCCTTTTTTTTATAATTTGTCAATATTATTTGTTTGCCAAAATATGAAAATTAATAGGCTTGATACAGGAAAGAAAAGATTTGAAACAATATTCACAACTAATTAGTCCATGATATACTTCCATGTCTCATGGAGCATTAATTAATATGAACCAAGGTAAGTACAAGAAATATAATTTCAACCATTCTAATAACATGACGGATTGAAGTATGACATTAATTAAAACTTATTTATTTAGAAATTTAAAACTTAGCATTTCAAATATCATTGTCGTATTACCGAAACAAATTCATTAGAGTATTGGTTTAAAAATTGAATAAAATATTTTAGGAATTGATTTAGTTTTGATTAAAAAATATTTAATCTTTTGTTTAAATAAAAAAAATCAATTCAAATTTTATTGAATTTGAGGGAATGTGAATTGATTTTAATTTTAATTGCTGCAATTGATAATTAAACCTTAATTAGTTTAACCATTCAATCAATTATGAGCAATGGTAATAAAATAATTGTTAATGTACCAACATTGTTCAAATGATTCGAAGATTATTATTTTAAGGTTTCATACTAGGGTTTTGTAAATGAAAAAAAAAATTATCACTTGTAGAGCTTTCTATCGTTAGTTTAAGCTGAATTGACTAAAATCAAATAAATCAAATTTTAGACTTTGAATACTAATAATTTAAACCAAAAAATAACTATTAAAGTAAAAAACAGTTCAATTAAACATGCATAAAATAACATTCATAAAATAATATTTGATTAGGGGCGGCATTTAAAGTGATTGAAATGAGTGAAAAATCAAAGTTATTATAGATAAAATTATAAATTTAATAGCAAAATATTATATAATATTAATTAATTTGGTGCATAATGAATCAATTTTTAAGTTTAAAATTGAAAATTTATTTAAGATCCGTTTAGATAACATTACTTATGAATTTTTTTCAACTTTTTAGAAGTCAAAAGTCATATTTTGAACTTTTTTTTCCTGTTTGATTATACAACTTATTAATTCGCAAAAAGTCATTTTTAGTGCTTTTTAAAAAGTTAAAATGTCTCAAGAAGCACTTTTTAAAATACTCTAGACAAAAACTTTTATCATTACATATCTAAACATATAAGTTATTTTACATAAGGATTTAAATAAGTTGTTTATCCAAACATACCTTTAGTTTAATTGGTTTCCATAAAATCAACCCAAGAAGAACTAAATTTATTTGATTTGATTAGATTTCAATTTTTAAGCTCAATTTTTCAATTTGATTTTCAGTTTAAATTAAAATTAAACTCCCTAAATTGCAATGGCTCTAGTATCGTGTGCATATACTCCCGCGACTCATATTTCCAAGCTTGTTTTATAGAAAACTTTTAGGGGGTGCTTAACAATTTGGAAAACCAAATTAGCATGGCACAAAATAAAATTAGTTATATTAATATGTATAAAAAAGAAATAATTTTTTATTAAACGGTGTTTGATTTGATAATTTAAAAATTATTTTTAAAAAATATGTTGTCTAATAAGAAATTATTAAATGTATAGAATCTAAATGCATTTGCAGCCAACCTTCCTATCCAGTCAGAACATATTGAAATTACATGTCAAATGAACAAGTAGCTAGAACATTTTGATTTCGTGATATAAATCCTATTTTATTACCAAGTGCTCTTGATCCTCAATTTTAACCATCGATGGAATGTGTGTCCTATCTATTACTCCAACTCAATTCTACTATAAATTTTCCATTATGATTATAAGATGATTACAAAATATAAAAAACTTTGAAAGAAAAAGATATTACCTTAAAATATGGATAGAACTTTGGATTGTATAGTATCTCCTTTGATGTACTTGAAGTAGCAGAAATAAAAAATTTGGATGAGAGTGTAACAGTGGCATTTTTGTTAAAGTGGCAACTAATACTCTCTCCAGAATGTTGAAATCTTTCTTGTATTACTCAATTACATTCATGTCAATGGAGATAAATGGTATTCATGTCAAATAACAATGCTTCAAGATTTAATTTTCACACTAACATGAAATAGAATTCATGTCTTCATTTATCTTTTTAGGTGATAGAGATAAACCGTGAAAGAATTAGTGGACAAGATCAATAGAAAAAAAAAAAAAAGAATTGGTATAAAGTGAGAAGAAAGTAGTGGAAATAAATAAAATAGAAGGAGAGAAATTTGGGATAAAATAAAACTAATGTAATTTTTTTCTTAGAACTTGTTTTTTTGCCAAAATTGGTTTAAATAAAAACTAGTTTAAACAATGTTTCTTAATTGTGATTGGTGGACTTTGTGAAGCTTGTGAGAGATAGTTTTCGAAAGTTGGTCCTCAAAAGATTTGCAGGATCAATTTGGTTCTTAAAAGATTTGTGACATCAAATCTCAAAAAATTAATTTTCATTTCACTTTATTTGAATGTTAATCTCCATGAAGAAAACGTCAATTGATGTCTAATATATCATGTTATGTGATGATGTATCATGTTATCTACTGAAATAGACCTCATATTAGTCATCAAAAGAGTTGTAAAATATCAATTAGGTCATTGAGAGAGTAATTTCCATTTCTTCTAAGGACCAAATTGATATTCTTTAACACTTGAGGAACAATTTGGGTCAATTTTGGTAGATAACATATCACATCATTGCATAACATGATGTATTATCACATAACATGTCACATTAGACACCAATGACTGATTCATTCATGGATGCTAATGTTTGGGCTAATGTGAAATGAAAATTAATCTTTTGAAAACTAAATTTATGTCACAAATCTTTTAAAAATT
Source organism: Pterocarpus macrocarpus (assembly GCA_031439585.1). Lineage (NCBI taxonomy): Eukaryota > Viridiplantae > Streptophyta > Magnoliopsida > Fabales > Fabaceae > Pterocarpus > Pterocarpus macrocarpus. Next base: position 64,153,450 of record CM062515.1, read on the forward strand.
AAATTGATCTCTTACAACTCTTTTGGAGACCAATTTGGAGTTTGATTCAATAGTTTTTGTTAAATACTCTTATTTGCATTTTTCTTTTTAATAAACTACCATTATCTGAAATCTACTAGATTTCAATTAATTTAGTTTGAGTTCGATTAATCAACTATGAGGTAAAGTTTTATTAGCATTAATTTTTTCCATTCATAATTTGAAGCTAAAATTTTGTTTAAGATAAAGAATAATTGTTGAATCATTTGAATCAATCAAAATTTAGTACTCTTGTTCAAGTCAATACATCTGATAATATAGTTCTATTTTTGGGGAGTAGGGAGTACTGATTTAAATTTCTCAATCTAACCCTGGATTCTATAGTAGTCATGTTTCTTCATAACGGAAAACATTTGAAATGTAAGTGTAAGACCCCAACTTCAAAAACTCATCAAATTTATTCTTATGCTTAGTCAATTTATGTTTAGGATGTACACTCGAAGGATAAAGATAAAGAAGCGGAGCAGGTTAGAGTTATAGACATGGAATGACATATACAATCCAAATAATTGTGCTGGTGGGTCACGTAGGAGCTTGATGTTAGGGCTTTGTGTTCTCGACATACTAATTAAGGGGAAGTTTCGTTGGAGAGGGTAGAGTAGAGTGGGAATGAGAATAAGAAGCCAGTCCCTCGTTTGATTGAGTAATTGAAAAGAGATTATATGTAGACATAATGCTCCATAAAAAAGGTGAAAAAAAAAAAACTCCCCTTCAGTTGCACTTAATTATAGCGCAGTTAATTTCAACAGCTTAGGTCATTTTTTTCTTTCAAAAGTTTAGATTGAGGATGAAACCAATCCCACTGTAAGATTAGGGCATACATCCAAACTTATTAAATGCTTATAGCAATATTCACAGATTATTTATCATTGGGAGAATTGAAAAAATTGAACACAAGTCATAACGATATATAAATAAATAAAAATTGACCAAGTAAGTCAACCCCTTTTAGCATTAGGTGAATTTGTTTAACTCAAAGTTTGCATCAAGAAATTAAGATAGATTAACTAAAAATCTAAATTTAGTATGAATTTGTATTTTTTTTAATATTTTGGGTTATAAATAGTAATTAAATAAAATCTTTCTTAATTAAAATGACGATTTTAGAGTTTGAATTCTTAACAATATAAGTAAAGATCGCTAAAAGTTACAGTTGTATTTTAATCCATCACTTTTAAGTATATAACTTTGCATGAACTTGAAGTGATGCTTGTTATGATATTGTTTTGAAAGCTTCTGCTCCTCACTTTTGTGGGTCGAGCCAAGTAATAAACTATCGAAAAAAAAATTGCATGAATTTAAATATTATGATGCATATAAGAATAAAAAATATATTATATATGAAATTACTTAAAGATTTTGTAAATAATACTTGTTTTTCCATAAAGCCAATGACAAACACATTTGGAAGGGGAAATTCATTGGCACATGTGGGATGTGGCAAGACATGTGGGTACATTATGAATGAGTAGTTAATAACATAGCTCGACGTAAGGAAGGAGAAGCCTTCACGTGCTTTTACTTTGTAACATGATGACAGTTCTTCCCATTACGGCCTGCTAATAGCCAAGTACTTAATTGTGCCATTCATGTTCCAGCCCTTTTGTTGCTGCAATATTGCAAGTGTACGTTGACAACTGCTAGGCGCTAGCTAATACGATGTTTTTGCCTATTTGACGTAGAATATAGAAACCAGATTATACATCCAAGACTGCTTTTTAGCAGATGCAAATATATTTTCCCATAAATTTCTCATATATAGCTATTTCATCTATTTATTATTTATCACTATGGACATGCCGAGATCTACTGCAATCCTTTAAAAAGAAAAAAAGTTACATTTCATGATAAAAATTCAAAACAAAATCGAAAATGGATTCAACATCCAAAACATACTAAGGAAATTAAATAATAAATTAAAAAAATCAAACAGGAAGAAGAAAACTAGCTATAAAGGTTTTGTTGCCCTTAATTAATCTTCAAAGCTTCAAGAATCCTTAATGCTTAGTGATTCCTCTCTCAAATTTCTCCTCTCCCTAACATAACACAATATCATCATTTGATTCATATATAGCTAACTCTGCCTTCTGAAAAAAGGGGGTTTTGCTGTTTTTCTTTATATCACTTTTAAATTGATGCACAAATTTTAAGAGTTGCCTTTTGTTTTCAAGAAATAGAATATATGCTACTTGCAATGAACTCAAATGACCTAGACAAAAATAATAGTTTGAATAAAGGTTGCGAATTTAAGTTATGATGAATTTCATAACACAAAATTCTACCTAAATGTCATTATTCCACAATAAATATCCTATTTAATTTAAGTAAAGTATGAATGAAAAGACAGTATATATATTATATTTAGTTTATCTTCACACCAGTTTACACGGACTTCAGTTCACGGGATATTGGCATTGACATTAGATTATTAGTATTATTTGTTTAATTAGAAAGAAATATCTTCTATGAAGCAAACAATAAAGGTGAAGTGATAGTAGCAATGTCAATTATTTTAAGTAATTGCAAAATTGAGTACACAAGTATAAATTAAACACAAAGGTGTTTAGGGAATGTACTTACTGGTTAAGTTTGAAAGAGTTTTGACTCTACAAGTCCCAAAACCCCTCTCTGCAGTAACCTATCTCCTTTTGCAGCTACACTTCGAATGCCAAGGAGAGTTGAGAGGCCAAACTACATCCTTGAGTTTTTTGGAAATCAAGGTTTGGTTCTTTTCGTTTTTCTTTTTCCTTTGAAGTTAAGCATTTTCTACAATATGGTAAGCAAAAATCTTCCTTATTTTTATGCATTTAGTGATTTAAAAACCAAGTTACACCACTTCAGCAAGTTGGAGTTTCTTGATCACTTTTAAGGCCTTCGATTCTGTTTTTGCTATTCCTTTTGCTCTCTTAGGAGTTTGGAAGGATCGATTTATTTGCTTTTGTTTTCTTTGCATTTTCCCAGTTGTTTAAATAAGAAAAAATGTTAAAGAATCTCAAAATTTATTTTTTAAAATAACGTAATATATTTACTGACTTTTAAATGACTTCATTTCATCCAATAATTACATTATTTTATGTCAAAAATTTTGACAATAGTTTTATATATATATATGGACAATTCATCTCTGAAATTGATGTTGTTTTTGTTAGGCTTCTTCGTTTATCTATATATGCCTTTCAGCAAGGACAGTGGTGAACATGTGCACCAGTGCTGAATCTCGAGGAATCATTAGTGGTGATGACCCTGCGATTTCAAAGGTGGAAGGAGAGTACCATGAGGACATAATAATGAAAACCGCAGAAGGAACCAGCAAAAATGGCGGTGGCAGATTCATTCAAGGCTATCTTCGCCAACTACATCACTTCCTCACAGCACTTCTCCCTACCCTTTCTCTGTCTGAGGTTAGTAACTATACATCTCTTTCTGTGTGCTTTTGTTCTGCGAAGTGCAAACTGCACAGTTTTCCTTAAGTTTATGGTTTGACAAGTGTAAAAATACTTTTAATTAAAGTAAATGAAATGTTACTTCCTACAAAATGTTTCAAAAAAAAAATTAGTTTTTCTTTTAATGTTTGTAAAAGTTTATAAAAAACAAGTCTTTCTTTCTTGCTCATTTTACTTTTGAGTAACGCTACTCACTTTGTAGATTTTTATGATACTTTTGACTAATCCGTTATAGAAATGCTCTAAAGATACAAAGGGCCTATATAGGGGGAAAAACCCATAAGTTAGAATTTAACAATATTGGAGCACCCAAGTCCAGTAACCATACAGCCCTTAGTGACTTTGAGGTTGTGAAACTATCTATAAGGTTTCACCCAGAGTCTTTGATAACAACTTGATTTTTAAAAGATTAATTAATGACATAAAACTTGTCTTCAACTAATATATTTCCTTACCTTTCTGCAGTGCAAAAAAAAAATAAATAAATAAATCTAGTAATTAACTTATATAAAAAATATAATAAAATAAAATTTAAACAATTTGTCAAGTTTGATTAAATAAAAAACATAACTCTCTATATTTGTGCAAAAATAATACATCAATATTTCATTATCTTATAACTCCATCAAAAAGAGTTTATGAAACTAACAAGAAGATGGTCACAAAAATATAAGTACCATGAAAATATTGCATCATGAAAAGTATTAAATAGGATTCTATTACAAAAAATTTTGATCTAATTTATAATAAATTGGGCTTAATCTGAATTTGATTTAATAGATTAATTTTATTGTAAAATTATTAAATGTAATTTAGAGTATGAGAGTGACAATAAACAAAAACTCTAATACAACTTTTAATTGAGAACAATTTAGGAATATCAAAATAAAGACAATAAAAAGGTTGTGATAATAAACAATTGGGTGTCGCAATAGCTACTCCCCTTGTTTTATTGTAAAATAAATACAAAAGTGATATATTAAAAGATTATGTATAAATATCATTGCTCATGTAAAAAATGTTGAAAGTGCTAAGAAGTCAATTTAATTGTGAATTCATCTGGTGACATTTTCATATGGATGTTTTAAGTATTTTTTTACTTATCATTTTTAGTTATGTTTTTTTTTTGGATAAAATTTTAGTGATATTACATACATAGTATTAAATTATTTTCATTTTAAATAACAAACATTAAATTGTTTTCAAAATAAGCCTAAAGTCCATCATTTATTTTATAACTAAAATTTAAAATGGCAAAATCAGAGACAATGATGATTTAAATAAGTAATAGAGTAAATATATAAAATTTTCAAAGGATAATGAATTTGAAATTTTACGTGTATCTAGAGTATAAATTTAAACATTTACTGTAATTAATATAATACCAACTGAGAGTCATACTTTATTGCTAATTTTTTTGCTGTTTCAAAGACTGCAACGTCACGGACCTCCTTTAACATGTCGTCTGTAGAAAATGTATGTTTTTTGGCGCAAGGCGTTAAAGTAGTTAAAAAATAACTAGGTTGGCACTGCATAATCTTTGGCTAATTGGCTAAGTTGCTCAAATTATTCAATTACCGCATTTTAAGGTGGCAGCCAGTCGTACTCTAGTCTCTATCTGTGGTATAGGTTCTTCTAAATTCTGATTAATTTGGCTTGAATCCAAACAATCTGCTAGGTAATAAAGCTTTTTCAAAGTTAGTTTTCTTTATTTACAAAACTTAAACTTAGTTTTTACTTAAGTGGAATAAGCGACGATTTATAGTAATTTCTGATGAGTTGAGTTAACACACAAATTCTTCAAACCCAATTGACAAGTATATTTAATTTTCTGTTTGAGAATTTTTAAGCCATAATTTGAATGAAAATTTTATCTCTTATAACTTTCAACTATAACATAGTTTGACATTTTTAAATAAAAAATCAAACCTGCTAACTACAGGTTAATTTGATTTGCTAGTTAGGCCGGATAAGACATCTCCCAAGCCGCAGGGTTAGGTCTAGTTGCAAGTTGTACGTGTGTTGAGGACCCTACTCAGCTGAAAAATTGGCTTGATACAAAGTTTCAGATTGGGTTTATTTTAACAAAATTACCCTTTGTGTGTTTCTGTACATGTGTTATCATTGCTTATCTAGCGTAGGTGAGCTATAAGGGGTTGACCCGAGTCGATCTAGATTAATAATAGTTCATAAAATTTCATATACTAATAATTTAGATAAATAAATAAATAAATGTGTATTTGGGAACAATCCACATTATTCAAAGAATAATTTCCTTGAAAATATCAACTAAGATAAACACTAATGAGGAACAAATATTCATGAATTTGTGGAAGTTAAAGTTCTCATATATAAGATGAAACAATTTTTTTTATTTAATCTAAACCATCAATAATCGAAGTTTATTAAATTTCAATTAATTTAACTCAAATCAAGTCTTTTTATTATAAGATAAAACTCTTTCATTGTTAATTTTTTGTTAATGAAACTCATATTTAAGATCTTATTGAAAGAAAATAAATTTGAATTGCTTAATCAAGAGCTAGTTATAAGATGAAATACTTTACTAATATGGCAATCTATTGAACGATTGGACATTTTGTTTTATATTGTGAGAACAAATTTAATGGAGATAATTTGTTATACATATTACTTTAATGTATAAGAACTTCACTGATAGAGCATAATGGAAATAAGTTGTTATATGCATTCTTCTTTACCACGGGATTGTGAAACAGTTTTCGTGAAACATTGACCATAAGTGTAGTTTTTCCATTGTGTTGCAGTAGCAAAACAATTTTTTTCTTTCTCGTCTTATGTATGTGTTTGGATTAAATTATATGGTATTTAAAATTGTTTATATTAAAAGTTTTTTAAAATAATTTTTAATTTTTTTCGAAAAAAATAAATTCAAACATGCTCCTGTTCCTTTATTCGGTGGTTAGAAATTGATACGAAATAGTGTTGTCATACATTTTTCACAAATAAAAAAAAAAGGTCATTCATTATAAATAGTATTGTACAAACACATATAATATATTTTTTTTAACGTGAGTATAAACATGGGTTTTTTTTCTGGGTCGGGTAATCACGTTTTGACCCGGGTCTAATAACTACTACGAGTGAAGCTCGATCCAAAAATATAACATCAAACTGATTGTGAAGCCCAATACTAAGTATTGCATAAGACAAAGCCCAAACGTAGACTGGAAATAGTAATCCACTCTTAACTTTCATCAACTCTAAGCACGGTGTCATCCAATCGATCTAATAAAGATTGTCCATAAAGTCAATTTCACTGGAAAAAAATGTTGGTGAAATACTTGTATACCCAATTTATGTCTCTAAGTTACCTCATTAAGTAAATTATGAGACAAGGAACATCGTGTAACTACAACGATGTCATATACACTTACACTCATTTTCTCGAGAAATTATTGATTGAAAAGTTTTTACCTTAAAACATAAATATCAATCTTCGACATATGTCAAATTATATAAGCTATGTTAAAAGTCTATGTTGATTTACATTCCTAAAGTGAAAGTTCCCATCCAAAATTTTTTTCATTATCTCACATCTTTATATTTTTCATCATTTGATTAGAACTGAGCTTCCTCATATTTCCGATATCCACACTCAAAATTTTGAAGCAGAGAAAGATCTGAGAGACATTTACTAATATTTTGGTGTAAGTAAAGATTGTTCACTTTATAAGTTGAAGATTGTACCCAAAGAGACGAAGACCATTTATAACTACAACTATAATCATCGCCAATAATTGAAGCACATTCATACCCACATAGCATCGATTGGGATGATAAATAATCTTGATATCTTAAGTAGCGAACGCGAATTCGAATTCTATGAAAGCAACTCTTATGAGGAGGCTAAATAATTCTTACGCTCCCGCAAATAAATGAGAATTAGTCTTATAAGCAGTTTAAATAAGTTGAACCTATGAAAATATCTTGTGAGATTAGAAAAAAAAAATTGAAACACATTCATTTAAAATTTAATAAATAAAAGATCTCATTGTTTAGTTGCAAAATAAATATGCATAATACTGATTTTCTTTACAAATGTCGAATATTGCACTTGCATGCAGGTGACCGAAGAGTTGAGATCTCTAGCAAAGATTTCATGCCCCATAATGATGACTAACCTGCTTCTATACTCTCGATCTGCCATCTCTATGCTCTTCTTGGGTCGCCAAGGCAAAGTGGAGCTAGCTGGTGGTGCACTTGCAATTGGCTTTGCCAACATCACTGCCAATTCAGTCCTCAAGGGTCTTAACATGGGAATGGACCCAATTTGTTGCCAAGCATATGGTGCCAAGAGGTGGTCAATTCTAAGCCAAACTTTTTGCAAAACTGTCTGCCTCCTCCTCTCAGTTTCCATCCCAATTTCATTCCTATGGCTCAACATGGCACCATTCCTTCAATGGCTAGGCCAAGACCCTGAAGTCACAAGGGTTGCACAAGTTTACATGGTGTTCTCTATCCCAGAATTGCTAGCTCAGGCCCATCTCAACCCTTTGAGGACTTTCCTAAGGACACAAGGCCTAACTGCCCCATTAACTGTGGCAGCATCTTGTGCAGCCATTTTGCACCTGCCCATCAATTATTTCTTGGCCACATATTTGAAGCTAGGTGTAAAAGGCATTGCACTAGCCACTGGTTTGAATTCCTTGAACATGATTTTGGGTTTGGTGCTTTACCTTCTATTGTCAAAGAAGCCACTTAAGCCTTGGGAAGGTGCTACAATTCTCTCAGCTTTTCATGGATGGGGACCTTTGCTAAGCTTGGCATTGCCTAGTTGCATCTCAGTGTGCTTGGAGTGGTGGTGCTATGAGATAATGCTCTTTCTATGTGGATTGTTGAGTAATCCACAGACCACAGTTGCTACTATGGGAATCCTTATTCAAACAACTGGATTCTTGTACAATTTCCCATTTTCACTAAGTGCTGCATTGACCACTAGAATTGGTCACTCATTAGGTGCAGGTGAACCTTCCAGAGCCAAAAATACTGCCACAGTAGGACTTTTCCTAGCATTTATATTTGGGGTCTCAGCATTCATTTGCTTGACCTTTGTAAGGAAAATGTGGGGAAGGCTTTTCACTAGTGAGACACAAATTATTGATATGATCACAACTATACTTCCAATTTTGGGGTTATGTGAGATTGGTAACTGGCCTCAAACAGCAGCATGTGGGATCCTATCTGGGACTGCAAGGCCTTATGTTGGTGCAAGGATAAACTTGTATGCATTTTATCTGATTGGGTTGCCTGTTGCAATTTTTGCAGCTTTTATATATAGATATCAATTGAAGGGGTTGTGGTTTGGAATGTTGGCAGCACAGATTTCTTGTTTTTGTATGATGGTGTACACACTGGTTCAAACGGATTGGGGGCACCAAACTAGGAGAGCTGAGCAGCTAGCTCAGAAAACAATAGAGGAGGAAAATGTAAATGATGAAGAAAATGGGCTCCTAAATTCAGATTTATGAGAAATTTTGAATATCAATTTTGGGCAGTGATAGATTTTTTTTTTTAATCGATGTTCATTCATTATGGTAAGGAATAGAGATATTATTTTCTTCATTCTTTTCCTTCTAACTCGCCGCGATGTACATAAGAAAAACTTGGTTTTGAACACATCATTCACGGTATTTTTTTTAAGCATTATATCATAATTAGATGGCATAAGTAAACAACCAGATCTCATGATCGACAATCAATTTTCCAGATAAATTTTGGGATGATGATTCTCTCTAATATTTCTAAAATTGCTTGCAGTTCCTTTGACAGTTGTAGAAGATCCATTTCCAAAGTTTTCATATATGCATGACAGGAACTATAGTATCACTAAAAAAAATTATACTTTCTACTTACCCTATAACGTTTTCAGAGCTACTCAGTTAATCTACATGCAACTTGATAATGCACATCGATATTTTTTTAACCGGATCTACTATTATATATATATATATATATATATAAAAGAAATTGAAATGCAGTAAAAACGTTGTTAAATTAATAAGAAAAAGAAAAATGCACTATCAGTATAAAAGAGAAAAAACTCAATTTAAAAAATTAGCCTCTTTCTCTAATATATAGGAATCCATTTTTAATAGAATTTAATTTTGATACATTGTCAATGTAAGAAAAATTATATACAGACATTCAATCATGTATTACTATATCAGTATAAGTGTTTTACTCAACTATCCATTATCTCAAAGTCTTACAAATAAAAATATGTAATTAGATGATAATATAAAACTCTTTTACAATGATAGTACATCAAAATTAATCTTTTTAATAACAACATTGCATTCTATTTAAATCATATCCATAGACAAATTATTAAAAGTTAAGTCTTTTTTAATTATTTCATCTATTTTTTAGTTTTTGGGTCTTCCTTTACCCCTACCTATTGTACCACTTTTTATTTGATTTACCCTTCTTACTAAGGTGGCAAAAATATCCATTAAAGCAGGTACCCACAGGGATTACTCGCAACGGGAACGGGGATGGAGGTAGATTTGGTCCCCATGGGAACGGGGGATGCCCCCGTTTAGCTAATGGGGACAAAGGTGTGGGATGAGGTCCCCTTCCTATGGAGACCGGCAAAATTCCTGTTTAAATATGAAATTATATAAATATCCTTTTATATATATGTCTTATAATAACTAAATATATAATTTTATTACCTATATTTCTTTTTGACTTGCACACTTATTAGGAAATTTACTAATTGAGTTTAGAATTTGGATATTTGAATTTGTAATTTGAATATTTGTAATTTGTGATTTGAATATTTTTATTATTTTGTAATGGATTTATAATTATATATTTTATTTTTAATTTAAATTATATTGTGTTGAATTGGATAATAATATAAATTATGAATATTTATTGATATTTTATTAAGCTTAAAAGTATTTTATTTATATTTTTATTTTTTTCAAATTTTTTTATTTTTATGAAGCATGGATATCCAGGATCCAAATCCGTGAGGAGCAGGAGCAGGGCTTGCGGGGATGGGGGAAAAAATCTTAAATAGGGATGGAGGGCAAAGGCGTATAAAGATCGTGGGTATCTATTAATAAATCCCTACTTCTTACTTTGATGTCTATTATTTCCATTGATTTATTTGCAAGTATGCATACATTTCAAGTTCCAAAACAAATTATACTCTGAAGAACTAACTTTTTTACCTACACCTATTCACAAAATGCAGGAACTCGTGCTTATTTTTCACTATATCCAGGCATTGATGAAACGGCTGTTATTCATTTGACACTATATTCAAGCAATACAACGTAGAGTCAAATTTTTTTTTTGTTTTTTGTGTGGGTTTTAAGGATGGACTGGACCAGTCCAAAGAACCAGGTCTCGGTTTTCCGCTTTGGCTAAGCCGAATAACATCAATCACCAGTCCATACAGTTTTGATGTGACTAAATATTCTTTGTGTCTGTAATTGTCTAACAGAAATTTGGTTTTGCAGTTTTGCTTATGAAGGACGGGAATTGCATCCAATAAGCCCCGCAACAAGCATGGGCTCATAAGTTCTGCTTTGTGCCCAGTTTGTATTATAAGTCTTTGCCAAAGGTTGTGATATTAACACTAGTACCTTTGGAAAGGCTTACAATATATGTATGATAATTTTTTCCTAACACATGTGTAGCGTATTTGGAAAGCTAACAAAATCAATTTTACTGAAAGGAAGATATTATACTTCCTTTGAGAAAATTTGTTTGAGAATTCGAGATTTTGCCTAAGAAATTATGAAAGTATCGTTCTAGTTACAAACTATACGCAAAGGTTCAATTTGTGTCATTAATTTTTTTATTAACAATAAAGATTATCCATTTTACCTTCGCCTGACACCTTAATAAGGAACCAAAGGAACTGCAATTCGTAGACCACAAAAGCTTTTACTGGACTTGATGCTCGAAGCAATCAGAGGAAGAGCGTTTAGTGCGATGAATTCCTCCACAGCCACATCATTCCTTTTTTTTTTTTCATGGAAATTAATTTTATTGCATAGAAACATGAAAAGAGTCTAATCCATCTACAATAGTAGAAAGCTAAAGAAATATACGTTACAGCCCAATTCGCTGGATAATTAGGCATTATACTAGTCTAGTACAATAACCCTATCCAATATTGGTTATCAAGCTGCTACTTTCTTCATACTTTGAGCCTTCTATTTTCATCTTTTTTCTCCTATGATTTGGTTTTGTTTGTAAGCAACTTGAATGTTTTATTTGTGAGCTTCATAGCTTTGTTTAAGAGTGTTCATATCTGTTTGTAAAAAGCTTGAGTATTTGTGAGCTTTTGTTTTGAAAAAATCTTGGGTAAACTTTGCTATTGTGAGCGAACTTTTATTTGTGAGTGATTTTTTTTGAGAATTATGTTTGTTTGTGAATACTTTGTTTTGAGAGTTTCTATTCTCGAGGGATTTCATTTGCGAATTTGTTTATAAGCTTAGAAAATTATTTGTGAGAAAAATCTTTTGTTAATAAAAAATTTCACCTTATTGATGGAAATTATACATAGACTCTATATTGAAGATTGAACCAGTATAAATTTTTTAGTGTAATATTCTCAACTTTACACTCGTCATATACTTTGCATTTGTGTTTAGTCAACCTTCTAATTTATCCCCATAAAAAAAACCTTCTAACTCTTCAAATTGAACTATCATTTGCATAGATTTTTTCACAAATCTCATAATTCTATTTGTCTCCTGAGATGTCATGAGATTTTTTAAAAAAACCTCCTAATAGATTAACAGACTTTGTGTGAACTTTTTAACTTATTTGTTAAATATGCAAAAATTTTAATTCATTTACATGCTTGATTCAACCCTCTTCTCCAACACTCTAATATGATCAACTATGAAAATGATTATTTGTATAAATTTCAAGAATGATTATAAAATTAGTATTAATTTCTTCAAAATCAAATTCTAACAAAAATTGATGTGTCCTATCAGTATCACGAATAACATATGTCCATGCCAACAGCGGGAAAAAAATCTGAAATTGGTATCTTTTATTACGTGGAGGCAAAGTCGGAAAAGTTTATGAAAACTTGAAAAGCAATTACACTACAGAAAAATAAATTCCAGCTGGCCTAGCTAGGTCTTTCATCGAGACTCTGCCATTGAAGACTACTGTTTAAATGATGGTTCACTGAATTCTATACCCATTCATTTACATTCTCGATCAATCTAGCTAGAATATTGTGCGTGATAAAAAAGAAAAAGAAAAAAGAAAAAAGAAAATTATATTTTTTTTGTTTTTATTTTTTTATATTTTTATAAGTATTTGAAGTTTATATTAAATTTTAATTAATTTGACTTAAATTAGGGAAATTTATTACGACTAAAGTTCTTTTAATATTTTTTTAATTCATATAATTCAAATTTAAAATCTCACTTAAAAAGGATAAATATTAAATTACTTTAATTAATAAATTATAAATTTTATTGCATTATATATTTCTGTGTGTAAATGTGATTGCTTCACCGGCGAAAAGTCGTAAAGAGGTTGACCAATATAATACGTCCATGGTTGTTAGGTTATTGAATTGACAGTTTAATAAGTCTAGTTTACATGGTTGACAAAACTACAAATATCTTTTCAAAATATTTTTTCCATCACTTGAAAGTTGAAACATTGAACATCATCCTTTGTTTTCTTCTCACTCAAAACGTGTTATTTTTATCACCATACAATAACAGGGCATGGACTTCCATGGGCATTTTTCTTCTCAGAAATCGTGAAAAGCTTGAAAACGTGTTTATACAAATATAGAAAAAGAATTACGCAATTTGATTTTTCAAAAATCTATGTTTCTCAACATTTATAACTTTTTACAAAAATTATATAAATTCCTTAAAATACCAAAAAAAAGGTGGGCAGGGAAAAATATTACAATACTGTAATATTTTTATAAGATTAATTATAATTTATTCCCTACATTATAGATCATATGCACTTTATTTCTAATATTTTAAAAATATATAATCTGATATTATGCATTTTCACAATATGCATTTTGACTTCTTTTGTCAATTTTTTTATTAATTATAAACAAAAATATAGGGTGTTAGGTTGCATATTTTGGAAAGTTCAAGAGATCAATTCGTATATGATCCAAAAATTCAGGAGAGTATAATGTACTTATTTGGGGCCAAAGTGCACATTGTGAAAATAAATGGTGTCAGTTTTTACATTTTTAAAATATTGGGAGTAAAGTGCACATGACTTATAATACAGGGGTAAACTGTAATTAACCCATTTTTATATTATAATTTATGGAAATGTCAAATTTGTCATATTACTTTTATGTAACCTAATGATTAAGAAAATAAATTTTGTATGCATTAACTTACTTGATTAACTTTTCATACATGTCAAAAATTAAGTTTAAATTTAAAAATATATTAATTATAGATAATATGTAATATCGTTTTAATGTATCACAAAAGTTATACATAATTCTATTTTTATAACCCATATAGCCTTGTTTCACCTAATTTCTCTTGTTTTTTTTTTTTACTGATATTTTTTTATTGGAAACAACCTTATTCAAAACATAGTTAGACATTAAATATGGACATTTTTTCTAATTAAAATTTAAACTATAATTTATCATATATGAGAAACTTATTAACCTTTTTATTAGACCCAATCAACGTTGATACCTAACTTCTCTTCAAAACTTTTCAAAGGACCATCAAAGTAGAAAGCAAATTTTTAAAATTATTATTTATTTATTCACAAAAAATCAAAATATGAGTTTAAATCTTTAAAATAATCTCATTATTTATATATCATATTAAATATCAAATACAACATTTCTAGTATTGATATACGATACATTTATTCTACATTTAGTTTTTTTATACCTTTATATCTACTCACTTTCATGTCAACATATAGTGTTTAAATATTAAATATTTACTAAATGTTCGTTTTTAGAAAATAATTTTTGAAATAATCTCATAATTTTATACTAGTAGAAGAAAATTAATATCATAAACATTTAAATCAACCGTACCAGTTAACTTACAACAATGATATTTATATATTATTTTTTTTATACACTAAAATAACACTTGAGAAATCATGTGTTAAATAGTAAAAATTTCAGTTACTTTAATAACGAATTTAGATTTCGGAAAAATTAATATTAAGAACTGTCAACAAAAATTAATGAGGAAAAATGATTAATTATATTAAAATTATTAAAAAAGTCTTATTAAACATTAATTAAGAAGAAGGAACACAAACACTTTTTATAAGTAGACAATAATATCTTTGAATTATTTTTAATTTTTTCTATCATTTTTCATATTTTTTGTAGCTCACTCTGTTACCCCATTGTCCAATAGCTCATGAATCCTCACCATCGCCGACACACCTTTAGTTTTTTTTGTGACTCATCATTGGCACACTGTCATTTCCTTTATGCTACTCATGCTGAATTTGTTTTGGATTCTTTTCTTATTTGTCTTATATTATCCTTTTAGGTATCTCAATCCATTTGTGTAGAGACTGAAGATTGATAGGAATTTCTTGCGAGCAAAGAGTGACATGATGGAATGCATGCACTTGGTACGGTGGAATATTGTGCTTTTGCCTATACATATGGGTGACTTGGGGTACCGTCAAACAAGGATGGTTTGCGAATACGGTTAGGTGATGCTTCTTGCTTCTTCTTCCCCAGCAATGAATGACAAGCAAGGGTGTGCCAGAGAGGATGAGGGTTCGAGAGCCACTGGATAAGGGATTGAGAAAGCGCATGATAGAAAACATTAAAAAACTAAAAAATGATTTAAAGGTGTTATTGTCTATTTGTAAAATGTGCTTGGACCTTCTCCTTAAATAATGTTGAACAGGTTATTTTTAATATAATTGACCATTTTTCTTAATTAATCATTGTTATTGATTTTTAATATTAACGATTTTCCCTTAGATTTATGTGAAAAAATTAGGTATTAATAACGAAAGATTTCTATTATTTTAATGGAGATTATTATTCCTGCATTTATTAATATGCATGTAACCCTTTTATTGTATTCACTAATAAAGTAATTGAAATTCTTAGTTATTGACACATGATTTCTCAAAAAAAGCCTAAACTAAAATTCTTTTTTATTTGACTTAAAAACAAATTCATTTGTAAAGAAGTCTAGTGGCATTTACAAAATGAAAAAGGTACATGAGATGCAAAGTTAATAAGAAATAAATATATTTTACAATATAAGCTAGCTAATATTTTATGGCTTTACTCCTTACTTGAACCCTAATGATGTCAGTGCATTGTCCATGTCACACACCAACATAAAAATTATTTTAGCTTGAATAATATATTATATTTCCTTTTAAAATAAATTTGAATGTCTTGCCATATATAAGACTATCACAATAGAAATATTTATACAAGGAAATTAAAATAATCTTGAAGAGAATAATAAAAACAAAATAAAAGATACAAAATTGTCATTGCAAGAAGCCAGACAATACATTTAAAATCTAATAGATCTGAGTCATATATTAGATCAACAAAATACAAAACAATGAAAAAGAAAATAATAGGTAGCCAGAAAAAAAAAAAAAAGGATGATAACTCCTCTTATTAACAGTCACAAAAGAGAATATTAAAATAAAAAAGATATAAGAAAAAGAAAAGTTAGGGGCAAATTGGACATTCAAAACAAATTCACTAACACGACAATTCAAATTCTAGTTTACTGGCATTTGATTCTTCGAGCATTATTTTAATGTATACGAAAATGATGTATGAACGCCCATTTGCATTAATTTATATGATAATTTTTTAAAAAATTATTATTTATATATTTAAAAATGCATTGATTGATTGATCCATCTATTATTTATATATCTTTAATATTTATACGAAAATGATGTATTTTATATGTGCACGAGGCAAAATTAGAAAGCGGAGCGAGCCGTTTAAGCCGAGCCGAGTAAACTGTGAGACATGTCCGTACATGAATGAGTGCCCCCATTGGATTATGACTAAACTTATATTAAATTTTTTATATTTATTTTAAGAATTTAATTGATATACACTGACAGTGTAAAACAGTTTCTGTGTTAGCAAATAGAAATTTACGGAAAAGTGAAATCGTGGTACTTGATAAGTAGGTGATTATTTGTATGAGTTGGCGTTTTAAAATTTCATTGATTGATATAAAATTATTTTCTGTTGTCAAGATATTCAAATTAAATTTTTATTTTAATTAATTTTTAATTTAAATAATAATATATAAATAATTTTTTTAAAATAAAAAATTTAAAAATTTAAAGTATATACTTATTTTAAAAAATATGTCTATATTATTTTTAATTTAAAAAATAAATAAAATAGATAAAAGAAACTTCATTTAAATTTTTTCCCTTACATTATTCATTCATACATATCTGAAGCATCTCGACCAACAACGTACGAATCGCTGATGTTGCTGCCTCCGCTATAACTTTCCAACCATCACGCCACACCCTCCACATGTCTTTTTCTCATTCGTCACTCTTTTTATTTTTCTTATTCTTTGAAACAAGAATAATATTTTACTCTATCCGATTTATTATTTGGATTTAATTTATATATAATATTAGTATAAATAAATTTTATTTAAATATTTAATTATATATTAATATATTTATAAAACTATTTAATTTAATTATTTTTTATTTTAAAAATTTTATAAATATAAATATATAATTAAATAATAATATAAAATATTTTTATATTATTATTATATACCGATTAAATTCTTATAATTTTTTTGTGTAATGATATTCTATTTTTTTAATCTCAATAAAACTATGAGTATTCGGATCATATTATCCAAAATTCAACTAATCCAGTCCGACCCGATAAAAATTCTTGAAGGGAGTAGAGATTTCTCAACAAAATTTTTTTTCATTTCTAATTTTTTTGCAATAATATACTATTTATAATTTGATGTTTCAGTTAATATATTAAAAAAATTATGAAACTGAAAAAATAATAATAACTTAAAAAATGTTACATTGTAAATGAAACGGAATAACTATTTTTTTCGAATTATGTTAAGTTTACTAATTTCTTTCCCCTCTTATGCATCATCATGTGTTCAATTTCTAGTTATCTTATTAATGATTCATTTGTAACTATTTTTTGAGTTTGAAGATATAGCAATCTAAATTATTTTTAATATGTCACTGCTATCAATACTTAAAATTATAATCTTATATAAATTATTCAAATATCTTATTATTATTCTATTTATAATGATTTTTTTAAATTTTATATTAATAAAAAGTAACTTTTTTAATTATAAAAACATCTATAAAATTTTTAAAATTTAATTTTAATTCATTATTAATATAAAAGAGTTTTATATAACTATTTAATTATATATTTTAATTTATAAAATTTTTAAAATAAGAAATATTTAAATTAAATATTTTTATTAATATAATGCATCAAGCTTAAATTCAATTTTTTATTTTATTATTTTCTTTTTTTTTCCCCTCACACATTACACTAGTCACTACCACACACACTTTCTCTCTCCTCCCACTTTTGAAGTTGAAAACCTTTCTCTCTCGTCGGAACAGATACTCCGAATATCTTCTCCTTCTCCATCCAAACCCACTTCCACGCACGCACACACAAATTCACCCTCAAGTATCTTCCAAACTCATCAACTTGATGAGGCTTTGTTTGTCTGAGTGAGTGAGTTCCTTTCATAGTTTCATTTGTTTCAACTTTCACTTCTCTCTGAGAAAATTTTACGATTTTTTTTTTAGCTTCTGTTGCAAGTTGCTTTTCATCTTCTTTATTTAATGTTTATCTTATCTTGTTTCTCTTTTTCTTTAATGAGTAATTTTTTTTCTTCTTCTTTTTAGGTGAACTGCACCGAAAGGTCAGCTTCTCAGTGAAGCAAAAGCTTTGACGAGTTTGAAAAACAAAAGAGGGGCATGCCTACTTTTTGGGGTATAGGGGAAGGAAGAAGAAGATAATTGATTCTTTTCAGGTTCATCTGTGAGGGAAAAAAAAAAATCTTTTTTTATTATTTTCTTTTTTGTTATTGGTGGCTCTAGATGAGGAGTTGAAGTTTGAAGAAGCTGTGTGTGTGGCTCTATATGCTTTTGTGATGATGTGGAATCTCGTATAGCACTTATAGAAGAATTGGGGTTTGGTTTGGTTTTCATGTAGAAAGGAAGACTCTGAGGAGGTTGGTTTTTTTGTTTTTGTTTTTGTTTTTAAATTTAAAGATAATATTTTTTTAAAACTTTTATTTTTTGATTATGAGGGTTATGATTGAAATGAGGAATTGGGGTATATGGTTTAAGGTTGCAGCATGAGTTTCAGAGAGAGGAGCATAGGAGGAGGAGGAGGAGAGAGGGAATGTGAAGAATCGGTGTTGGGGAGCACTGAGTCCAAATCAGTGAGGCAAAATGGGGTGATAACAACCACGCAGCTAACAATTGATGAGAGCCTTCTGGTTGATCCCAAGCTTCTGTTTATTGGGTCCAAGATTGGTGAGGGAGCTCATGGTAAAGTTTATGAAGGAAGGTCAGTGGCAAAGCCTTGGATGTTATTGTATTTTCTGCCTTAAATTTTTTCTTGAACTTTTTTATAATGTTTAGTTGTGAATTCATTTGATCATGTTTATTTGTCAGAATCTCTTGCATGCATGACCCTGCAGTTGTGGGATACTGGGATACTTATCTACAATTTAGTTTTCATAATTAATTATTTTTGCTAACATATATATTTTGTTGTGGTCAAGTGCTAAAAAGTCAATGTTTGCTATGGCTGATTTTGTAAGCTAGTAAGTTACTTTTTCTTTCTCGTGGAGTAAACAACCGGGAATTGTTGTTGGTTCAATCGGTAAATAGCTACATGAAAAAAATTTTAATTACAACGTTGGGATTTTCCCTGTTTACTGCTTTGACTTGTCTAGGATCCACAGTAATGAGGAGACCATTTCCATGGTATGGATTTTAGTTAAGAACAGCTGACTTCTAAGTTCTAACTGTTGAATTTTTATTCCAATGATGCAACTCATGTTGGGTGATAAAAAGTCAACATGTGAATAGGCTTGGTGCTGCAGAGACAAGAATGTTATATTGGATAAGTAGAGATACTAGACAAAGATAAGACTAGGAATGAATGCATTAGTTAAAAAGTTGGGGTGGCACCTGTTGTAAAAATGATGGTTGAACGTTGCCTTTAGTGGTTTGGATATTTGAGAAGAAAATTTATAAAAGCCTTAGTAAGACGAGTAGATCAAATGGAAGGTAGCCTGATAGTTAGAGGTAGAAGGAGACTAACAAAAACTATAAATGAAACTATGAAGAAGGACCTAAATTTAAATGGCTTGTTTGAAGACATGGTTTACACCTTTATGATAAGACAAAATGGCATCATTTGATCCATATAGCCAACTCTATCCAGTAGGAAAAGGCTTTGTTGTGGCTTTGTTGTTGTTATTGATGTAACGAATATTAAAAGTTGTTGGAGTATCATTTCAACTGTATAACTGTGTGTATACATCAAGTGGTTTTCTGGTAGCTGGGATCCTAGTTTATGTAGGTGTGGATTAATAATTTTCCAGGTATGGAGATCAAATTGTTGCAATCAAAGTTCTAAATCGTGGGAGCACTTCGGAAGAAAGAGCTGCCCTTGAAAATCGTTTCGCTCGGGAAGTTAATATGATGTCCCGAGTCCACCATGAGAATCTTGTTAAGGTGACTGCCATTCTAGCAATTATTTTTGGTGTTTCTGTGCAGTTGTCTGTTTTACTGAAGCCTATTATATTGATGTGAAGCATATTGTTATGTTCTTTTGTTCTTCATGCTAGTATAGTATGACACTGATGGTTTCCTCTCTATTGAAGATTATGCTCTCACTGAATTTTTATTCTTATTTCTTTGGCAGTTTATTGGAGCTTGTAAGGATCCTTTGATGGTGATAGTTACAGAGTTGTTACCAGGGATGTCGCTGCGGAAATATTTAATGAGTATCCGTCCTACGTTATTAGACCTTCATGTGGCTATAAACTTTGCCCTTGATATCGCTCGAGCCATGGATTGGCTACATGCCAACGGGATCATACACAGAGATCTTAAGCCTGGTACTATTATGTATATATATATATTTCATTATTTGTAATGGATAGATTGAGAGTTAGATGTTAGTTGTTTTGTTATGGATTCCATGGCTTTAGTATCCTTAGGTCATGTCAGGTGCTATTTGTTGGTCCTTCTGTTCAAATGCTGCAGAGAGCATTGTGAATATTTCCCTGGAATACTTTTCTTCTGTATATATCTTCATAGCTATAATAGTTGTTGTCCAGTACATGTCAATGTATTCATATAATGAAGGAATATTTAATTTGTTACTCTAGGCACCTCAAAGTTTAGTATTATATGTTATTAAGCAGAAAATGAAAGTTTACTTATTTGGAAACTAATAAGTTCTTTATGGTATAGGGTACTTAAAACTTTTTATTTCCTTTAGTACTGACAAGGTGGAATGGTGGATAAATTAATCTGGCTGCAGCTGCTGTCCCGTAATGACCTTTATTTATTTATTTATTTTAAAATTTTTAGTTGCCAAACTTTCTTCTTCATGGCTCAGACATTTTTTTAAAACTTGTCTTTCTATCCTCTGGTCAAATCATGAAAGGTGAAAATACTGCTAATTTCATGTGAAGAAAGTACCTTATCATTATTTTTTTTCTGGAACTTTGCTCTGTGTTACAACTAATCATAGTAGTTTATGTAATGTTATAGTGTGGAATATAGTTATATACTGATGGCGTCTTGTATTAGTAAGTGTGGCTCTCTTCAACTATGTTTTTGAAACTTTCACAATGCAGACAATCTGTTGCTTACGGCAGATCAGAAGTCTGTTAAACTAGCAGATTTTGGTCTTGCAAGAGAAGAATCTGTAACTGAAATGATGACAGCAGAAACTGGAACTTACCGATGGATGGCACCAGAGGTATGTTGTGTTCTTGGAACATGATGTTATTGTTTGACTGACAACTAAACAAAAATGTACACCAGGGGGTCCAAGAAAACTGGGACTTCTTTTGGTGTTTATCAGCTTTGTATATCATATCACTAATTAATTTAAAATTTAAATTTGTTGTGCTATGTGATTGTGATATAAGATGGATTAGATGTTGAAATGAAATCATCAAGTTGCAGAGACCTGAACTTAAATACACTAAAGGCCAGCAATGGTGCACACAAGCAATACATGAGTTTAGATGTACTGGGTTTGGTAGAATAGTAGACAAAGTAATCTATCAGTCTAGAAGGGATAAATTTCATCTGTAATTTCATGTGTAATATCAGTCTATGTGGCTTGTGAGTGGGTATTGGCAGTAGCATAGTCGTTTCATTTTTTTTCAGCTGATGAGTTCAATTTGAATGCTATCATCCCATGAGTACTTTTAAAAATGTTCTTATCCCATTTTATCTAAATTTCTTCTAATGAAAGGACATGGTTCAAGTATGCCGAGTAAGTTTTATGTATTTCGCTGAACAGATCAAAAACCATTTGACTATAACTATATACATATTTAAGACCCTTTAGGGCACTGAATTCTACTCATTAAAATTGTATTGTGGATTTTCTTGCTGTGTAGGATTTTTTCATATACATGGAGATTTTTTATGACAACTTGTGTTTTTGCAGTTGTACAGTACTGTGACATTGCGTCAGGGAGAGAAAAAGCACTACAACAATAAGGTTGATGTGTACAGTTTTGGAATTGTTTTGTGGGAGCTACTAACAAACCGCATGCCTTTTGAGGGGATGTCCAATTTACAGGCTGCTTATGCTGCTGCATTTAAGGTATTAAATTTGATATTACTGTGTGCTTATTCATCAATCAGCAGATTCTCATTTTTGCCTTAAGTTAGAAATGCTGATACATGTTTCTCTGTGTGATATGTGGATAGTTGTAATAGATTATGCCTCCTTACCTAATTCTATGTTGCTATTTGCTAATCATGACATGGTTTGTATTTGAGGTTGCAGCAAGAGAGGCCTAGCCTTCCTGAAGATATATCCCCGGATCTCGCCTTTATCATACAGTCATGCTGGGTTGAAGAACCTAACTTGAGACCAAGCTTTAGTCAGATCATTCGCATGCTCAATGCATTTCTTTTTACACTCGCACCACCATCTCCTCCATTGCCAGAACCTGACAATGAACCTGAGGCGGCAACGACAAGTAATGGTACCATTACTGAGTATTCTGCCCGAAACAGAGGAAAGTTTGCATTTATTCGCCAATTGTTTTCTTCTAAGAGGACCAAAAACTAACAGTGGTAATTTTTTTTTTTTAAATTTCCCTTTTGCTGTAGATGAAAAGAGTTGCCATGCTATGGTATATAATTTTAGTGCATTTATGAGTAACAATGTAAGGTGACAACTAGAAGGATGTAACATGTCCCACATTAGAATAGAATGTTGTTCATAGACTTTTTGAATGAGTTAAGAAAAAAGAAATAGGATTGTTTACATTTTCTAGTTGATCTTGTTGTAAAGGGAAACTTTGGTTTAGACATTTTCCTTTTTTTTGAGAAATATTATTAATTAGTGTGTAGTGATTCATTGTAAAGCAGTTGTATCCATAGAAATGTTTGAAGGTTTGCTTCTGCTAATTGACTAATATGGTTAATTGTCTAACATACTGTGTATTATGCTGCTGCGCGTAGCATCTGTAATCTTGGATATATCTGGCTAGTTAAGCATAGTATTGTCAATTGTTTAAGGAACTTATGTCTTTTTCGTTGCATGGTGCATACTTGTGTTTTCTACTGATATTTGTGGATGTTAGCTGAAGATGCGACTTTGAAAATGGTATGAAACTTGTAAGTTGTAATGAAATTGTTCAAAAGTAAATTTGTCACCGAAAAAACAATTGTTTAAAAGTAATATTCTTTCATTTATTCCTTACGAAAATTCCCAAAGTACCTTTTAAGAGAATATTAATCGACCATTAGATTTGAATAATCTTGTAGTTTACGTCAGAAGAGTAAAGAATGTCAAGATGCACTTTAATTTGTCAATATATGCATTAATGTATGCGAGTATTCTATAACTATAGTAGAAGTTTGGTATCATGGTGTTTTCAACGGGTCTGGACTTTAATCTGAAAATAGTTAACTATAGCTAGCAGGTAGTTGTTTGAAGTTACACTTTGTTTTTCATTATGTTTATGCTTTATAAATAAAAGCATGTTAATACGTCTGTGTGTGCCTGCCAAGATAATTTTAGGTTTAATATATAAGTTTTTTTTCCCTATATATCACCCAATTACATATTGTAATGTCATTAAAAAAATTAAGACTTAAGAACAATTATTTCAATAGTTATATATTGCTAATATGATGATATGTAATTGATTAATAATATAAGTAATACATTGAAGTTATACTTAATCATTAATCATTTTAAGCATGTGAAATGCCAACTTTTTTTGTGTAAATACTTAGGGTTTTGTTTATGGTTTTTTGTTCGATAACCTAGGGGCTTGTGATACAAATTTCGTGTAGAAATGCAATGCTCGGGAGAAATTTGGAATTATATGGTACCCACAAGCTTTATTCAAGTGATGAATAAGACCCTTAAGATAAGGATTAAAATTCTTGACCTGTTATTTGTAAATGAAACAATAATTAAGAATATTAAGAATTCATAATATATGAGTAAAAAGGAATAAATCTCATAAATTGATTGATAGTAAAATTGAATTGTCTATAGGTTAATTTGTCTATTTAAATATAAATCCTAAAAATTAATAATAAAAATGAAATAATCCTAAAAATGGTTGATCTCATTTTAACATATTTAATCTTATCTTAAAAAATTTGATCATAACCAAAAGATGTGATCCTAACTAAAAAATATAGTTTTAACTAATCCTAATTAAAATTTAAATAATAAAATTAAATCTCAAAATATTTTGAGCAATAATCTATAAGCACAAATGATGGTAATATCTTTCAAATTAGTCCAAATAATATAAGAATGCTTTAAATCAGCCAAATTCTTTATTGAGGTCAAAATTAACCATTTTAATTCTATAATTAGCTCAATCTCTTCAATGTAATCCTTTGAGGTTGTTCTTTCAACCAATTTTTGTATCTTAACTCCATGATTAAGACTCCTATCTTGCTAGTCCCCGTCAACTTGGCTGAGGTATGCCTAATACGCTCTTGGTGGTCCTTGGCAGGGCCTAGGGAAAAATAGTGAGTGTTCACTAAAGATAAGGTGAGGTTGAAAACAATAAAAATAAAAATAAAAATAAAATAAAAGATAGAGAAAGGAAAGGTGAGAGGATTGGGAACAGGAAAGTATTGGAGATAGAGCCAACTTCCCCCAGTCATCCAAGGTGTCCCCAGCTTCAATCACTTGTGTCCCACAGCATGTGAATTTTTTACATAATTTAGCCTGTTTAGATTTTTAGAATTAATTTTAGGATATTATAATTAATTATACAAGTTTTTTATGATATTTAATTTTTTATTATTAGAATTAGAATTGATTGAAAGAAGTAAAAAAATTTTATTTTATGTTAAAATCATTTTTAGAGAAATTATTAAATATAAATTATTTTATTTTAAAATTAATTTTAATAAAATTAATTTTATTTAAAATTAATTCTATAAAAATAAAATTAAATATATTATTAGTTATATATAAATTTTTATTATTAATTAGATTTTATTATTTATTTTATTTGGATTTTATTTTTTTAATTAATAGTAAAAATTACACATGATTAAATTATATAAAAATTTTATAAAAGAGGATTCATTCAATGTGAAAATACCTACTTTTGAAATATTTATTCTATATAAAAAGAAAAAGAGTAAAACTGAGCCCATTTCATATTTTTATGTGACCACGTGGAAATGACACATACTGAAAATGCAAGCCGTTGGTAAACACTGCAGCTTTAATAAAGCTATGATTGAGTGTCACTTTTTTTATTATTATTTTTATGCATGTTTGCTACACTAGCCACATAAGGCTAACTTCATAATTAACTATCTTTTGACAAATGTCAGATCCGCAAACTTAACGACGTTAAAATGTCAATTGCTGACTAAGACATACAGGTGGAGTGTTATGAACCACATGAATTATCCCACTTTAATCAGTGTCGGGCTCTGCCAACGAACTTGGTCTGCTCTGCACGTATTTTACTTTATTAATAATTAAGAAATTGACATATTGTAATATAGGGGTGCTACAAAAGCAGAATCCACGGTAACTATGCATTCTCCGTAATTGCTATAATAGAAAGAGACACGTGGACTATGGAATGAAGCCTTGTAAACCACCTTACCTCTCTTAAATGAATAAATTGTTCAATTTAGGATAGCAATGAGGCGGGTTCCAATATGCATATTTTTAAATAGATTTTAGATCCAAAGGAAAAAAAAAAAAAAAAAAAAACCCTGTCCTTAAACTCTCTTGAAAGTTTTGAAAACAAATATTCACAGTTCACCTACAGATAAATATCAGTACTTGCACCCTATCCGCAATTAATCGAGGACTATCAAGTACTAATATTTAAGACAATTGTGAAGCGAAGGCCAACAATGAATTAGTCAACATCGGTTGAGTTGAAATCTAAAGTTATTGCTTAAGATCTTCTTTCGTAGCTAAGTAGATGTGATGATTGCTTAGTTCTAGTTTGATAATATTTTTTGAATAAATACTTTGGTTTAAGGAAAATATAAATTAATTTTTTTAATTTGATAAACTAAAAAGTTATGATCTTTTTTATTTTTGATTTTCTTGAGATCACTTATAAAGTATTTTTTAGAATTGATTTGTAATTTTTAAAACTTTAAAAAATTAATATAATATTATTTTTTAATAATATTAAAAATAAAAATTATTTTTTTAATATTTATATTTATTATTATCATTTTAGATTTTAGGAACAATTTTACTTAATATTATTTTTATGATTTCTGTTTATTGAGAATAATTTTTATATTATTTTACTAAATGATAATATTATAATTTTTTGATAATATCTTTTAAAAAATTTCGAGAACTCAATAGCACTCAAAATATCACAATAATACCAAGCCAAATCTTAAAGACATATGTAGCCAATTAGGAACAAAAGAGAAGGTTGTTTTTCGTTTCTTTCATCTTTTTTTTTTGGGGGGTTTGGCAGAAAGGGCTAAAGATGGGGATAGAATCCCTGACACGTGGGTTTAGTAAGACAGAATTTTACTGTTGTTGCTAAAGCCTTAACCACAATTAGAAAGATTACAATTAAATGTCCAAGTTCACAATAGTTAGGTCTAATGGGTTATAGGATTTATTTGGGCTTCAAGGTGGGTTGGTTATCAAGTCCAATTAGTTTGGTTTCAATGGTCATTACCTAGATGATGAAGTAACCATGTCAAGGGGTTGGTAGCACCGCCCCATATAAAACCTAAATGTCGCCCCCCAACAATTCTCCGTTTATTTTTTCAATTTAAGGGGGTGCCGCCCTATAGAGGCAGTTTGTCCCCCTCCATGGTAGTTAGTCACTTGCTTCCCTTCTAATTTTTAATTTTTTTGCTCTTTTATTATCCACCCTCTAATTCATGGTGTGTTTAATCTTTATGTTCAATGAGTTTTTTTTACGGCAGGATGTCTGAATCAAGGATTCATATTTGGAGTCTTATGATTACAACTACCTTTTAGTTGGAAGACTGTGCTTATAGTAAAAATGGATTGACAAACTTCTATTGGTGGATGTTGATTGGGGCTTTTCTGATGTAATGGGCCTCTTTCTATAATATATGGTTGTTTTTGATGGTTTTGGTGATCTAGTGTGTACCATAGAGTGGGCTACTAGCATACAGACTTGACTACCACTATGTTTGTGAAGCTAGATGTTGCTGTGTTCAGTGCCTCAACTTTGAGAAATTACGACTATAATGTTTTGCTTCTATACAGCCTTGGTATATTGGTATATGATGTCTTAGATAGATCTAAGATCTGATGTGTTCACCCTTGTGTTCATGAGTATTTGTAGTGTGATACGATTGCGTCTATGTTCTGAGATGTCTACTAAAATTGTACAGTGCTATGATTAATTTCCCAGGCTTATTTTTTTGTATCATCAAGTTTTGTTGTACCAGTTTCTCTGATATAATCAAGCTTTACCTTTAGTTATTAATTAAAGAAGATTTTCTCACCTTAAAAAAAAGAGATTGTACTTCCCCGATAAAACAATTTGTTTCTAAATATTGAAGAATCAAAAGATATTGATATTTAAAGATAAGGATCAAAGGGGGTTGCACTGCAAACATGTTTTATGACATTTAGGGTGAGTTTGGCATGAAAGTAAAAATAAGAGAAAATTACATTTTATCCCCTGAAGTATAACCTATGTGTACTTTACCCCCTAATGTTTAAAAATGTGCAATTCGACAGCCCAATATTTTCAAATTGTGCAAATAAGACCTTTTATTAACTTTATTGTTAAAAACGAGTTCCAAGTTTAATAGTATGAGTCTGAGATCTAAGTTCCAAGTTCAGTGTGTCAATGTGAGAGGGTTCACTTCTCCCTTGTTCTGGTTTCCAAATTTCGATCGATTTCAATAGAAAGTTCACTTCTTATTTCCATATTTGTAAATCTATTGGGTTATATGAGTGAATTCTAAGTTCTGAGTTCTAAGTTCAATGGCACATGATTACTAATAATGGTATTTAATAACAGAGTTAACAGAAGGTCTCATTTGCACAATTCGGAAACGTTAGGATGTTAAATTGCATATTTTTAAATATTATGAAGTAAAGTGCATATGGGTTATACTTCAGGGGGTTAAAGTACATTTTTTCCTAAAAATAATGTAGAAAGTTTCATGCATTCCTCTATTTCTACTCCCATACCAAACTCACCTCTCGAGTGGAAGTTACTGCCTTAACTAACAGATGCACTGAATGTAGATTGAATCTTATATCCAATTAGCCAAGGCAAGGTTATTTTGTTTTTATGTAATTAGCCACTACTCTACATGATTGAGAACATGGTATTAATGCTTAGAGATTGTGGTAGATATTGTCAAAGTGAGTTAATAGCTAGTTTTGGGCCTATAATAATAATTAAGTGGTAGTGTGACATTTCTAAGGAATGGCCTCGTACCCTAGAAGGACACGATTTTGGTTCCTATTGCTGATATGAGGACCTTATTGGTAGATGATCATGTAAATTTACTGTAAGTGTTCTTTGAGCTCAGGGGCCATGTCCTGACCTTGGTGGGATGATTAATGTCGAACCCACCTAAACTTCTATCAATAAAAAAAAAAAAGGTGTGACATTGTTACCAGTCATACCAACATCTCTATTAAGCCATTTTATTTTCAGCCTTTATTCCCTTTATTGATTTACATTTTTCCCTTAGTATTAGTCAGTTGTCTTTAACTATCAACCTGACTTTTTCAACGAATTTGCTTTGAAGTGATGACTTGAATTAAGCATTTTCTTTAGTTAGTTTAGGAGCTCATAGCTAAGAGATAGAGTTCCTTTTATCACAACAAGAGAATCAATCGTTGATTGACTAGCTGATCCACTTGGCTAATTAAATTAGTCAACAATAACTTACCACTATTATGTTTACTTAATTGTAAGGTCACCTCAATATTGTTTAGGACTTTAGGTAAAAGCAAAAATTTAGGCCTCTATTATATATTAACTACAATGTAATAAGGATACACAGATGATGTTGCAAGTTAATTTAGGCTTATTACACATTAACTTTAATGGTGTGGGAATGGATCCTCTCACGTGAAAATCTCATATAATCTTATCATGTG
The DNA here is from genome assembly GCA_031439585.1 of Pterocarpus macrocarpus. Taxonomy (NCBI): domain Eukaryota; kingdom Viridiplantae; phylum Streptophyta; class Magnoliopsida; order Fabales; family Fabaceae; genus Pterocarpus; species Pterocarpus macrocarpus. Next base: position 64,182,832 of record CM062515.1, read on the forward strand.
TTGATTTCCACCATTGATTAGATGCTCTTATGGGTCCTATTCTTAGCCCCACTTTTTTAATCAATAATAAAAATTAATATATAACAAGATCATGTGAGATTTCTACTTGAAATGATTTATTCCTATAGGGGGCGTTTGGTAGAGGGTTTAGAATAGGATTCCCGGGAATCTTATGGATATGCCTATGTTTGGTATAAGTTTTGGAAAAATATTCCCGGGAATGTAACATTCCTGGGATTGATTTTGGGGTAACATTCCCCCCAAAATATTCCCATCTCACACATGGGATTATAACATTCCCATGGCATGGGAATATTTTTCTATGTTAAAAGACCAAATTACCCCTGCTACCACCCATCACCAGTTACCCTCCACTACCGCCCCCCATCGCCAAACTGCCATCGACCGCCGTCGGACCACCGCGGGTAGCCACCAGACCACCGCAAACCACCGTCGATACCGCCAACCACCATCGGGCGACCAGGACCAACATCGATCGCCGTTGGACCATCGTCATTTGCCAGCCGAACCGCCAGTGAACCACCACCGACCATGGCCAAACCACCGATCGCCGCGCCACCACCGTCGTTTGCCATCAGACCACCATCAGCCATCGCCGAACCGCCATTAACCGCCACCGAACCACCATTATTTGCCATTGGACCACCATCGGGCACCGCCGAATCACCGTTGTTTGTCGCTGGACCGCCATCAGCCGCCACCGGACCACCATCAACCACCGCCGGACCACCACCGGTCGTCACCGGACCACCGCAGACCACCACCAGACCACCACCAACCACCGTCAAATCGTCGGTGTCTGCCGCTGGACCACCACCAACCACCGCGGGCCACCGCCAGACCACCATCGACCACCGCAAGCCACCGTCGGACCATCACCGCTTTCGCTTGGATCGTCAAGGGTATTTTTGGAAATGAGCAAAATTTTCCTGAGATTTTAATCCGTCTATCAAATGCCTCAAAGTATATATGCCTGGGAAAACTATTCCCGGGAATAATATTCCTAGGATTAAGATTCTCAGGAATGAAAATTAAAATCCCCTACCAAACGCCCCCATAATGGTGCGTTTAGTTGAGGGTAAAATGGGATAAAAATTTGAAGGAGTAAATGTTTTAAAAAGAAAAAAAATTATGTTTGGCTATCAAGGACAAAGAAAGGTAAATTTTATTGAAATTAAAATATTATGGCATTCCAACAGTAAATTTTGCCCTAATTTTATCAAGGGTAAACTTTTCCCACCCTTCACCACTAGAAACTCCTCCTCTTCCACTTCCACCACCCTCTTTCCTCCTCAGTCCCACACTCTCAACCGGTGGTGCTCAATTCGGTCATTGTGCATCATTCTTCGGCAATGATAAGCATAACCTTCAACTCCTCGTTCATGTCCTTTGCTATCACTAGAGATAGTAGTGTCTTCAACGGCAAGCAATGATTGCAACATCGTTTTCCTTAATGACTTTTTGTCGGCAATGGAATGGTACTTGTGCATCCAGAACATGGGGTCCAGTTGAGCTTCTGTCAGAAAGACGATGTCGGAATCATCTTTGTTGTCGTAGGTATCTCCTCATTGAAGAAGAGATACTACAGCCATTGTAAGCGCTCATGATGTTTCCAATAAGCTCTTCGACTTCTCTAGCAAGTGCTTGTATCAAGTAAAGGTATTATGCTCCTCGTTCATCGAATAATTTCAAAAATTGCATAACAAACAAGATTATCTAGAAATTTTAATCTATTAATGTTTGCTTCGTAAAAAAATTGCCCATTAAAATTTTTATCTTAAATTTTCAAGGGGTGCCAATTGCAGCTAAAAGTGAAAATATAAACCTCATTATTCATTTTTTTTTTGGTAACAACCTCATTATTCATATTACACGTTGATCTAGATTGTAATTTGTAAAATTTTAAAATTGGGCAAATAATACTATAAATAACAAAAAAAAAAACCTTAAATTTTAGAGCATTAAGCTTTATTGGCTAGTGATTGGGTATTTGATGGTTATATTAAGCAAAATCTTCAACACAGTGTATGTAGTTTTCTTCCATGTTGGATCACAATGCCACATTTTGAAGAAAGAGATGTAGAAAGGGAGCGTAGCGAAAAGACAAACCACATGAGTTTTAAGGAGAAGTTTGGAACTTGACCGATCAAATCTCTTACAATTTTATAATAAATTATTAAAATTTAATTTTAATATAGTATTAGTATAAAATTTTTATATAAATCATTTCATTATATATTGTCATATTGATAAACCTATTTGAGTATCATATAATTATTATCTTATTTACACATATAACAATATATAATTAAATGATAGTATAAAGTGTATCAAAATTAATCCAAAATACTAATCTCACTATGTGTGTACATTCATAAATGTGTAAAGATTAAAATTAAATAATTATGACATTGTTTTATTCAATAGTTAATTAAAATTGATTTTTTTAGAATTTATTTTAGGCTCAAATCAATTAAGATAAAAATTAATTTTAAAATATTAAGATAGTTATCAAATAATATTTATTAAAAATTAGGCTCCGATATATCTAATTATCCGATTTTTCTGGCCTACCAAACCCCCCTATACTCAAAATGAACAGTGACTTTCCTATTATATGGCTTCAAAATTATTTTAACAATTTGATTACTGTTGAAAGACATAACGCAGTTAATGCATATTAGAATTTACTTTAACAAATATTTTACAGAAAAAGATATTGTCTTAAACAGGGCAGAGCTAGATTGTTATGTTAGGAGGATCAAACAGTTAATTTTATGTAGAAAAGAATATATAACTTTTAATTTTTACTTTTATAAAAAATATTTAAATAAAGCACATAAAAAATTTAAATAAAAGTCATAATATATAAAAGAAAATAAATATTTTACAGTTAAAATTCAAGAGATATATACATATATACATATATATAATATATTATTTATTATAATATTTAAATATTTAATTAAGTAAAAAGTTTATAAAAAATAACCAAATAAAAAATTTAGAGAGAGCCAAATACAAAAATAATAAAAAAATAATAACAAAAACTTTAGGGGGATCCACTACCCCTTACACTACACTAAGAACCGTCCTTGGTCCTAAACCATTACTTTTATGATAACGTTTGTGAAAATACCCTAAACAAAAATATATTAGAATTTTCCTTTCTCTTCTTAGTAGCAAGTAATCAACCCAACAAATAGTACTCCATATGCATACATTATTGAAAGTTCAACCTTTTTCTCATTTTAAAAGAAGCTTAGTCTTTTAAATAGATATTATTATAACTAAAGTATTATTAAAATTAAAAAATTTTCTTAATTTAAGTTAAATACTTTAAATTTTCAAATCTATGTTATCCCTAAACAAATTTCAATGAAAAAAACAAAACATGGCACTAAAGTTGGATGCACGTGTTTGGACTTTGGACCACAATGTCGATGGAAGTGAAATCTCTCTTTCTTAAGAAAAATGAACACGCATGGCGTAATGAAAAGCAGAAAGGTTCAAGTCAATGCTCCTAGACAAACCAACAAATAATCATGCGCATAATATTTTTGACAATGGGATTTACTCACGCGTTTTTTATTTTTTATTTTTTAGAAAAAAAGCTTAACACCCTGCAAGAAGAGGGGGAGCATAACAATATAGTCGTCTCAACAACCAACTTAGAAAACCAAAACACAAAGAAAGCAAAAACAGAGCCACCACCAACTCACAAAGACAACATCAGGAACCACGATATAACATAACAGCATCACACTTATTTTTTTTTTAATGTTTTATTATAATTTGAGTTTAATTTTTGAGTTCTTTTATTGATAAAGTCATTTGTAAATCTATACTACTAATATTAAGACTCAAAATATGGAAACTTTCGCCATGTATCAGCTTCACATCAATTCTAACCTCACAACTTTCTCAAACTTACTATTAAAGGAAATATTTTAAACTAAATTATTAAAAAAATATTTAATTTCAGAATTTAACTTACAATAAATATAAACTTTTTATTTTCTTTTTTTATAAACTCTTCTTAAATAATTCACTATATTAAATTTTTTATAAAATTACAATAATTTAAAATAAAAATTTCAAATTTAATGAACATTAATGCAACTATTACCAACCCTATTACCATTTTAATACTTAGCCAATTATTTCGTATTTAAAAAAATATATAATTAAATTTAAAAATTAATATTGACAATTGTTGGTATAAGTTATCAATATATTTTGCCTAATCAATTTTCACAACTCATACTTTTGCTATCACAAGTCAATTTTTAGTCTTTCTAAAAATTAATAATTTTTACTATTATTCTTCTTTAACTACTTTATTACATAATTAGTAAACAAGTCAAATTTCTCTCCCAATTTTTATATATTTATTTATTATTCAACTATATTGTTTCCTTTTTATTTTTCCAAAATTAGAGTATCATTCATCTATGGAATAATATTTTGTCACTTTTTATTTTTGCAAAGTGATTTTAATTCTTAACCGAGCAACTCACATATGCATGCCCTTAGAAAAACATCACATACATTTTTTTTTAAAGTATTGTGGCTAATGATAATTTATTGAGATACATCATTAAAAATTAAAAAGTAATAAAAGCATCATTATTTCCATCTTCAAGCTTTTATATCTCTTATATATTTGTCCTTCATATATTTTTTTCCTTTTATCAAAATCCCAAAATCTCCTTCTTTCTATAATGACTACTTTTCATTTTCTATTTTCTACTAGATGTTGTTACTAGAGTTATTCTTACATAGCCAATGGATGGAACATTAATAGATTTTATAGTTAATTGCAAGGAAATGGAGATTTATTTTATTATTTCTTCATATATCTATGACCACAAACATATAAATTGAGTTTGTATCACAACTTGTGTCGCTACCATTTTGTATGGTTTAATGTTATTTTATGGTTTAGGAATTTGAGTTTGGGGAGTTTTTTGTTTTTGATTTTTCTACAAGATGTATACAAGTTTGATGTTGTGAAGAAGATTTGTTATTGTATTTTACTATTCTGTTGTTAGCTATTCTCCAAATTTTTAAACTCTCTTTATATTGTTTATAATTCTCTAATTCTTTTAAAAGAAGGTGGTGCATTTACATTGACATGAAGATATATATCAATTAGTAATGGAATAATATCTATATTTGTTAATTCTCTATCTTCTATTTATCTCAAAAAGAATGTAAAGAATGTGTTTATTTATTTATTTTCTATCAATTAGCAATGAAAATGATATATATGTTTGTTTATTCTCTCTTTTTAGTTTGAAATAAATTTCTATATAATTTTTAATTTTATATCAAGCATTTTTTTTATTTTTTTTAACGAATGTAGTGAGATTAGGAATTATTCCTTAGGGATATTTTTGGGGGGAGGGAGAGAGAGTCGAACACAACACATTCTAGACTCAAATAAGAAATATAGAAGACAACCACTGCGCTGTGGGATCAACTAGTAGAAATCAAGTTTTGGGAAAATGATTTTTATAACATATATTATTCAAATAATTCTTTCATTTTGTTTTTATGCAACCAATTTTTCAAGAATTAATCAATGTCAATATAGAGTTTATTTAAATTCCTAACTTTGAAGTAAATAAAAATACTAGGTTATAGTAAGCATATAACTCGACCTTCTTTATTTCTGATATAGTATATAAAAACTATATAAATTATAAATTTAATAAATTTATTTTAAGTATTTTCAATTGTATCTTTTAAAAATTAGAAGTATATATTTTTATAAAATAAATTATAATTTTAATAATTAATTTTTTTATTGAATAATTAATTAAGTGTTATATGAAATAGTTTTATATAATTTTATTTTTAAAATTAATTTACTAGAATATTCAAAAATAGGGAAGGAGAAAAAACGGAATTTTTTTTGAGTTGTTTGATAATCATTTAAAAATTGAGATTAGATAATTTTATTTATTATTATTTAATATGTAATTTTATACTTATTTCAATTTAGTGTTTAACAAGAAGTTTGAATTTTTAACACAATATCAAATATGAAGAATTTATTTTACTATTTTCTTATTTTATTTTTTATTATCTTGAATATTTGATTTCATTTTTCAAGTTATTAAGGTTGTAATGAAAGTGTATATTAAATTTTATGTTTATCAATTAATTTGTTAGTTTCAGATCAAATTATGCAATTTTTATGCATAATCAATTTATTATAAAATTTTTATATTTGCCAAAAATTTTACAGAAGCTTTTTTTAATATTTGTCAAATATTTTTTATCCCGTACATTACATGGGTCCAAAAACTCCAGTATTATATAAAAATAAACCCGAAAATCCTGCACTGAAACAAAGTTTCCTTTAACCTGAATTTTGACTAAAAATGTAAAATAAAATAAGCTTTCTTCTCTTAACTCTCATGGCAGAAACTAGAAAGTAGAAACTACAAAGTACACGGTAGAGAAAGAATACAAAGCACAGGCAGCAGAGAAGAACTAATTTAGAGCATTGCGAATTCTGTATGATCTCCATCGATTTGAGATCCATAGCAGCTTCATATTGAGGTACATGAACATGCAAATGTGTTCTGGTTGCATCCACTCCACTTTCAATTCCTTGAACTCCTCAATTCTAATAAACCCTCTCATCTCATGTTACTAAAGAGTATAGTGTAAAGATTTATTTATTTATTTATTTTGTAATAATTTTTTTTACATCAATAAATTTTTATTGATTAATAATCAAAGACAATATTATATTTACGGAAGAAAAACTACTACAATAGACCCTAGTCAAATATAAGCTAATTAAGTCTAACATACAACAAACGGAAACTATACAGCTTTAAATGATAAGCAACAGAATATGGACAATTATATGGCCCACTGCAAATATAAATAACAGCAAATGTCAACTCGTCATAGCTCTGATCTTGATTTTGAAGTATTTTAAATTGGCTATACAGAAAGAAAACTGTGTCTAACACAAAACTTAAGTCACTAACTAAAATATCACAACAATCACAGATGCTACAGAACCAAAGTTGTGAATACAAAGACACTCCAACCAACTAAACATCATGTTAATAGCTGTCAGTCACATTAGCTCCATAAAGTATATAAGCCCCAAAGTAAATGGGTTTGCTACTTTTTGTTTTTTTAAAAAAAAAAGGCATTGGGTTTACAAATATATCTTGTTAGTTGTCAAGTCCTTTTCTTCAAGTGAACTTTTAAAAAAAAAAATTAAAAATAGTTATGTTGTGTCGTGACCAGGAAAAAAAATGTTATGTTGTACATGGAAATATTTATTTTATTTTATAACACTGGGTACTCCAAAAGAAAATTACATCAGCTATTCAGTTAGTAGTTTCGAAGGTATGCCAGAGTATTAAGGGTACATTTGTCTTAGTCTTTTTTTTTTGTTTTCTAAAAAAAATGATTTGTTTACCAAAAAATAATTTTTTAAGGAAGATATTCATTTTATGTTCTACTCGTTTTTATCTTTTAAGTAGAAGTTTAAATGAATAATTTTTTTTAAAAAGTAATTTTTGCAATAATTGAGAAATAATTTTTTTTCAAAAAAAGAAAAAAACTGCAACAAATGCACCCTACATCATGTTGTAGGTTTATGTCATAAACTCCTTAATTTATCAAAACAAAAAACCTCAATTGCCTAATTAATTTCTTTTTGTTTGAAATTCGAAAAAACTTCAGCACAGTTTTGGCATGTACAATACTTGACGTGATTTCTATTTTGATTTTCACAACGAGAGTCTTTAGTAAGGATAGTGACTGGGAAAGAAGTAATCATGATAATAAGGGCGAATTCTGTGAAACATCTTCTGAAATTAACGGTTGGATGTGAAGGTGTATTTTATGCAACTACCCATATTCCTCACATCCAACCGTTGAATTCAGAAGGTGTGTGTTTGTGAGGTGCATCACAGAATGCACCTCATGATAAATCTTAATAGCAAGTACATGATCTAATAAATACCCTCTCTAAAAGATTGAGCTGAAAATGACTGAAACCTTTCAATGGCAAGCCCTAATTAAGATCCTAATTAAATTTGAAAAAAGGAAGAAATTAGGGCAGCCGCTCTATCAAATACAGCACAGCTTCGAATCAGCCTGTATTACCAGCTTTGGTTTATCAAATTTCCTGGAAGGAAATTTCACTTTGCACCCTGCAATATGTGAATTAATTTCCTCTATCATGCGGTGGCTAGGGCATATTAATATCATTATACATAAATTAAGACTAATCAAATTTTTCCTTGGCATGAAATACGAGTTATAAAGGTGATTAGGCTCATTTAAAATGAGCTTGTCCCTAAAATGAAAAAGTAAAGGGTAGATCAATAAAATATATTGTATGTATCTTTTTTAAATAATCTAAGAATGGATAATTTCTTACATTCTTACTTTGGAGTTTGGAGACAAAACACATTTTAGAGGAGTTTTTCCCCCTCCAATAAAAAGAGCAATAACTAATCAAAGACTATACGTATACGTATACGGATTGAAATCTTTTGTCACTATTTCTTGTTTCCTTGTTTCCCTCACTCGAAAGTTGATATATATTCGGAAATTATTTTAAACAAATCAAGGTAATTGTATTATGTACATAGGGATTAATTTCTAGGTGTCATATTATAATTGGAGAACAGGGAAATGAGGATAAAAAATTGGGACAGAAAATTCAAATCCATACATATACACTCCATTCTACTGCACTAATACTCAAGCAGAACGAGAAAGCCACACGCGAAGCTTGTTCCGAAGAACTGAAAACTGTGAATTAGAAAGAGACTTGGTGAGACTCAAAGAATATAACGAACGAAAACAGTACTAAAGTAAAATTCAATCTGTAAACGCTGAGTATGAGCATTATAATCATAGATGGGATACCTGATTCAGAATTTCTTAGATGTCTCAGAGCATTAAAAAGGAATAGTAGAGGCGAGCGAGGTAATCCTTCTTTCTTTGGTCAACTACAAGCAAGATAACACTAAGATCGCCAGGAAGATTTTGGACCTTCGCCAGCACTTGTTGTGTAATGTACAGAGAGCACAATCATCTTCAATGCGGAATGGAGTAAAGGTATTGGCCTTTCTAATTCTTATTTTCACTTATTAAAAATTTGATTATGAGTTTTTTAAGAGATAAATAAACTTTTAAGGAACAAAAAATATATCTAACTTTTTGATATATAAACGAAATACAGACATTCACTTACATTAACTCATTGGAAAGTAGCCACATCGCTTGGGGCCCAAATTCATTTTGGGAGACGCAGAAACCTGACTGGTACTTGCCAAACCACATGGCTTCAGATATATAGAAACGAATGATTAAGTCTTTGGATCACAACCGTCCATGATCTAACTAACCAGCGGACACTCATTGTGCTGCCAGTTTCAGGAGTAGTTAGTTTATTATGAGAAATTTTGTTTTTCCTTAGAATTTTCATTTTGTTTTTTTGAGATCATGACATATCTTTACACGTTAACTCTTTTTAAGATTTTAAGATTATGGAGTACAAGGGCTATAAAATTTCCTTACAAAAGTTATTTTATTAAAATTTGAATTTGTGTCCTCTTAAGAGATAAAAGTTAGTTAACATTTCAACCAACGTTTTGTTGATCTCTTAGGAATTTTCTTATTAGCAACATAATTGCATTAGAAATTTTTATATGTAGTTGGAGGGTCTTTCTTCCTTGAATATTTGTACGGGATTCATGCAGCTAATCAAAATAATGTGCAGTATAGGATTTATTTTCAACTATTAATATAAAAATTTTTAATACAGTCATCTAAAAAATTGCTACTTCATTTGAAGTATTTGATTTTCATAAAAATTCCTTAAAAATCACACACAAACACACATATATATAATAAAATATAATTAATTTATAGTGTAAAAGATTTTGCAATCATCATATATCAATGTTGATTTCTATATTATAATTATAAAAAAAAAAGATAAATATACTATTGGAAGAAGAAAAAAAATCCTCCTAAAAGGTTAAACAAAAATTTTCTGTTTGCACTGATAAGATGTTGTTTCGAATGAAAAAGACTAAGATTTCTTAAGTAAGTTATTCTGGGTCTGATTCCAGAATTTACGTATATAAAAAATATACTATTAATAGGATTCCTTGCTTTGATACCGACCGTATCTTAAAAAATTAGTCTTTCTCTTGATAGATAAATAGATATTCAGAGGAAAAAAAAAATTCCGATTACAATAGCAGGGAAAAAATGAAATCAATTGCCAATTACCTAACTTTCACTTCACCTTTCTTTTCACTAACCCAACTTAATTGCACCGGCATCCTCTATATATAGCCGTTTCTGGCACCCAACTAAATCACCCATCACCTCCAAACTCATTCACTCACCTTTCACGTGCAATTTCCCCCCTCTCCAAACCCTTTCAAAAAATCATGGCTAGCCCACTCCTCCTCCTCAAGGTTGCATGCTTAGCTATGATGTGCATGGTTTTGGGCACTCCCTTGGCCAATATTGCTGCTCTTTCATGTGGCCAGATCCAAGTCACTGCGGCACCATGCATTGCCTACGCGAGGAGCCCTGGTGGTGCTGTCCCTGGACCATGCTGCAATGGGCTTAGGACCCTCAATAGCGAAGCCAGGACCACCCCCGATCGCCAGGCCGCTTGTAGGTGCCTCAAATCCGTAGCTCTGAGCTTACCAGGAGTCAATTATGCAGCCCTTGCTGGCCTCCCTGGCAAGTGTGGCATCAACTTACCCTACAAAGTCACCCCCTCCATTGATTGCAACAAGTAGATCACTCATCACTTAAAACCTCTCTTTATATAATTTTTTTGCCAACCTTGTATATTGTGCTATAACCTGAAATTAATTAATGATGCTGACCACTTTTATTTTTGTTTAACATACATAAACTTTGAATTTAATTTGGATGCAACGTTAATATAAAATTTTTTAATGTAATCATCCACTCATATATTGTTATATATATATATATATATATATATATATATATATATATATATATATATATATATATTAGCAAAAATGTTTATATTTAGTACAATTACTTTAAAAATCATACATACTATATAAGATTAAATGATAGTATAAGATATTTTGTATTGAGAATATATCAAATTTAATCTCGTTAAATTTTCTTGCATTTTATATATAGATGCCATAACATCAATTTCACTTTGATTTCTCATTGCAGGGTAAAGTGAACAGCTTGTGCATCCTGAGGGTTTACGCTTGTGGACTTGGTATTTGGTCTGTGGTAATAACTAGAGAGAGAATAAAGAAGATGGTTTAATTTCCCCCGGTTGTCTGGCTCCCCACTAGGGAGTACTTTATACTATGATTATGATTTGCATCTCGATCAGAATTATAATAAAATCTCAATATATCTCAGTTCTAATGTGGATTATCCATTGTGACATTGGGTTTCTAATCGTTATATCATCCTCATCATTCTCTTTATTAGATAATCACATTCATAATTTATTACAGTAATTATCAACCCTTTCAGTTTTGATTGGTAAAATGATTCTTCTATATTTATCTAAATCTTAAATCCTAAAATGTAACAATGAGGAAACTGTTAATTAACAACGTGGATCAATTAATCATCAATAACATAATCAATAACATAATCAATTGCTCATAAGTTAGAAGTAAATTGCCGGTTCACGCATTATTAATTAATAATTAAATATTATTAATAGGTTTTTGATAATTATAAAATCTCACGAATCGAATCAACAAAATTGACATGATTCGTCAACTATATTTTTGTGTATGCAATAACATATTTTTGGGTCTGATGTGGACACGTTAATGGACCACGTGAACTTGTTAACGATCCTGGAAAGGACCTATATGTGGTTCTAAGATTGGGCCAAGCTACTTAAAATTAAACGCGGTTACTTTCTTTGGTTAATCGGTGGATCATAAGCTACGCTCCATTTTGCGATGAGGCCATATCAAAAGTCGTGATCTGCAGCCTCGAAATATCACATGCAATAGGGTTCGATCCACCCATCGAAAAATACTTTTATGGTCTGGAAATATTATATGATTATATTTTTAGATCAATTATATAAATATATTTTATATGAGATTCATTACTAATATATAATTTTATACAAAACATACTTACATAATTAGTCGGGATATAATTATATAGTGTTTCCAAATCTTGCAAGTATCCCCCGTCTTCTCTCTCCCACCCCTGGAATATCCCTACTTCCCTTTAAAAAAAAAAAAAAACAGAAAAGAGCTTTGCTCCATTTTTGTAGGCGGTAGAATCTAATTTATACTGTTAAGATATTGTTTGTTGAGCTGTCTTTTCTTTTTCTCTTAAGCCTATTTAAAGGCCTTGTTATAAATTAGATTTTTAAATAGTTTTTTAAATCAAGCCAAACTTGTAAAAAGTTAAAATAGGTCTTAACAAAGTCTATATTAGGTAATAGATTGATTTCAAATTTTAAATTAGCTTATTTTCACCCCTAATTTTGAGCGCAATCTAACAAACAAAATTGATCAATTCCGCATTCGTGTCAGGTTAGATTGGTTTTCATTACTTTTTAATTACATAAGTCAAACCATTTGTTTACCTTTAATTGGGACTTTAAATTCAATTTTCAAACCAAATAAAAATAAAAACTAAAAACTCAATCATAACTAGAAAAGAATTAGTTTAAGTCGATTTTTTGTTTTTGATTTGAAATCCATTGATTTGATTTGGATTTAATTTTACTTTATAAAACCAATCCAAACTAAACACAATCGATAATATATTACACATATATCAATGTATATATACACTTGCCCATGTAATATATTATATACTACATATCTATATACATATTTTTATAGTATTTTAATATAAGAATTACTCTTATAATATCTCAATTTGCTAATATTTAGGTGGTTCAAGTAATTAAACACTTATTTTTCTTAAATAAGGTCTTGTATTCGAGTCTTATGGATAGACAATATTAGTATTGAAAGAGTTTTACCCAATAATGAATCAATCTAACTCAAATCAGATTAGTTAGAGTATGGTGAACTTCGAATATTGCTGGTTTAGATCAAAAATAATATCTCAACTTAATGTTTTATATTTTTAAGTATTTATTAATTCTTTTATTTTATGCAATAATTTTGAGTTTATACATAATTTTTTTAATTACATTTAAAATTGTTAGTATAAACTATTAATAATAATTAATTTAAATTTTAAATTTGTATGAATATGTAAAAGTATTAATAAGTAATTTAATTGGTTTAAAACTTACTATTTTATATTTTACAAAAGTTTAGTCAAAAATTAAATCAGATGAAATCCTTTAAACTAATTTAAATTAATTAATTTAAATCTTAAATAAAATCAAATCAATCTAAACCATACACACACACACACACACACACACACACACACACATATGCACGTCAAATTAGTTAGAGTCCAGTTTACTTTGAATACTTGATTTAGGCCAAAAATAATATCTCAACTTAATGTTTTATATTTTTAATTATTTATTAATTCTTTTATTTTATGCAATAATTTTGAGTTTATACATGATTTTTTTTTAAAAATTATTTTAAAATTGTTAGTATAAACCATTAATAGTAATTATTTTAATTTTTAAATTTTTATGGATATGTAAAAATATTAATAAGTAATTAATTTCTTTAAAATTATTAATTTTTTATTTTACACAAATTTAGTCAAAAATTAAATCGAATGAAATAATTTAAATTAATTAATTTAAATTTTAATACTGTATACACACAAAAAGATAAATGGTAAGTTTGTTTCGGCTTTTTTTGATAAAAAAAAATTATTTTTTAGTACAAAAATTATTTTTTATAAAAATTACTCATCTTAACTTCTCCTCAAAAATTAAAAAAAAATACTTTTAGCTTTTGAATACAAGCTTTGATAAATAAATTTTATAAAAAGTAATTTTTTTAGTTAAAAATCACTTTTATTTTTTTAATAAAAAAAGCTAAAACAAAGACAACCAAAAGCTTCACATGCCTTTCATTTATTACTTGTTCCCCTAACCACTCCAATTTCATGATATAACTCTTTCATAATGCATGTTACACATGCCTCGTACAGTAAATGAAACTATCATTTTCCAAATGTACTAACAATTATTTTGGTTCAAATAAAAATTAAATAATATACTCCATCCATTTCAAAATATCGGTAAAATTAGGGTTAATATTCAAATTAAGAAAAACAATAAGTAATCTTATTAATGGTACAAAATAAATTAAGTGAACGAAATTACTCTTATTTAAAAAAATATATTTCCACTAATTCTACAATGCTCTTTTTGTTAAGAATGCATGTAGTCATTAATACTGTCAATTAAATTGAGGGTGTTATTGAAAAAAATTAATACTATCTTAATATTTTAAATTAAAAAATATTTTAAAACCCTAAATATAAAAAATTTGATAGTTATTCTCAAACGGATGGAATAATTATTTCGACAGGCTACTATCAATCTTAATGGGTTAGCTGTACAGTTACTTTTCCCCTCCAGAGTAAAAAATATAAAAAATAATTTTCTTTGACTACTTTTTGATATCTAAAACTCAATAAATTTCACTAATTATTTTTTCTCTCTCTCACTCTCACACGAGACACAACATGCATAGAGGAAAAATAAATTTTCTTATGAACTCTTCATTTGCCTTTTGGCGTTCCAACTTTCCATAACTATATACAAAGTTGGTTGAGGTGTTAAGTAATTTTAACTTTCGATTACACAAATTTAAATTCTAAAATAGCAATTCTGATAATATTAAAAATTGTATAGCTCCTATAGCAAATAAAGATTAATTTTATAAGTAATTCAAATGAAGATATCACTTAGCTCCAAATTAAAAGAAACACAAATCCCATGAAGAAAGGATAGCAGTAGGCAGTGGCAATAAAGATAATAGGCTGCAGCCTGCAAATAGTGATTGTAAGCTGCTATAACCACAGGGCAGCACAGCAGGTGCAAAGCGGTGCAATATTTGGTGGGCCATGCAGTTTTTCAATTCGCAGCAAATGTTGAAACTTGAAAGCTTGGGGGCGCCACAAAATCGCGGTGAGTTATTATATATGCTCAGGCTACGACGGGCGCAGCAATATTTGAAACTTCAGAGAGGTATGGGCTTGGTTTAAGACAGACACTATTTCCCTCTATCATAGTGTAAATATTGCCCTGATCTTCTAAAATTTTTGTTCAAATAACACTCTTGCTAATGTTACGTAAGCATGGTTAGTTGGTTCCGGTTATGGATCATTTTATATTAAGTTTTTACATTATCTTATTATGTATAATTTTTTATTATTAATTCTATTATATTATATATCTTGTCTAAGCCAAACCTTTTAAATCAACAATAAAAAAAAATCACATATTACAAGGTTATATGAAAATTTGATATGATAGGATCCATTCCATCGCTTCCTGATTCATTGGCCTTAGACAATAGCATTTAAATTGCGCAACCACAATTCATTATGGCACTGTATTCATCCCAGCTACCAAATAGGAACATGCACATGGATGGTTATATATGATCTTGTAATAATTGCGCTCCATGCCCTTCTCCCTCTATAAATAGAGGACCCTAAAAACAAATCTTCAACCCACGATAGTCTCCCAAAAAGGCCAACAGTTAAAAGCAAAACCTTAGGGTTATACACATATACCTGCATCATCTTCATACAAAGAATTGACACTATGGCCAACTCTCTTGTTGTTAAGCTTCTTTGCATGGCAATTGTGTGCCTTGTACTTGGTGCTTCTTCCAGCCCCAAGGCTCAAGCATCTGTGACATGCAGCCAGGTGGTGAGTGACCTAAGTCCATGCGTTTCCTATATACGAAATGGTGGGAACACGGTGCCAGCAGGGTGCTGCAATGGGATCAGGACACTCTTCAACATGGCTCAAACCAAAACAGACCGGCAAACAGTTTGCACATGCATTAAGAACGCTGTTAAAGGGATCAATTACAGTAATTATAATCTAAACCTTGCTGCTGGCCTTCCTAAGAAATGCGGGGTCAACATTCCTTACCAAATCAGCCCTTCTACTGACTGCAGCAGGTTTGAATCTTATTATTATAATTATGTTAAAAGTTATAAGAAAATGACATATGATTGGTTATAGTATAAAAAAATAAAAAAAAATAGGCTGAGAGTGCTTTAAAATTAATATCTTTATGTAATGTATTTATATTATGTATGTTTTTTTTGGCGTGAGATTTACTAGCAGTACTAACTTCTGTTTGGTTTGTCATGGACCTGTCTCCAATATGTAGCTGATGTGCCCTTGTTGTTTTGATGCAGAGTGCAGTGAGGCTAATTACATATGGAGCAACAACTCGGGAGGGATATGTAGAAGCTAGTGTAAGAATAAGTGGCCACTGCGTAAGCCACATGGGAACTTCTTTAAAGCATCTACTAGTCTTCTTTTGTTTGTCTGCCGCATGTTTGTGTTTCTTTTGTTATGGATTAGAAGAGAGGGAGCGGAGTGCTGTAATAAATTACAAGCAATTTTGGTCTCTCTTAATGATACACGGTTTATCCTTATAAGTGCTTCTTGATGGAAATTTTAATCTCAAAGTATGGCATGAGCAACAATAAAAAGATTGAATTATATGAATACCTGAAAAGAATAATGATGGGGTTTGTCGTGCCTGAATTCTTGAAGGAAATCATGATTATCTAAGAGACTAAGATGAAGGAAAAAGAACTATTCCTATCTTACGATAGTTCACTCTTGCATTAACATCTATGGAGTGACCGCACATATTCGGGTGTATAGGAATAGGAGCAATATGACGGATCTAGAAAATTTAGGTTGTAGGAGCAAAAATAATACATAAATATAATAAGAAGTTTCACATAATTTTAAACATAGTATAGGATTAAACTTAATAAAATAATGAAAGCAAAAAATATATATACTTATATACTACTGAAAAAAATCCTAAAGTCTATTGGAGACATACGCCCTCAACACTATAAACGTGGATCCGCCTTTGAATAGGAGTCTCTTCAAGTGTAATAACAAAATGGGTTAAATGCTATCTATCATGGTAAATTCATATACAAAACCCAACAATAAATCTGCTAATGAGCAGTGCTTAATAAGAAAAACATTAATATCATGATAAGGCCATACATGGGATTTTACAACATATTTATTAACAAGTAGTGCTTAATAATAATAGGCCTAAATAATAATTAATACTCATCATAATTTTGGATTAAAAATATGTCCTAATTATTTTAACATTCAGTTAATCTAAATTTTTGTAAAATATGATGTTAAATTATGTTTTTCCACATACAATTATCCAACCCTGTACCACACAAATGACTTTGACTATTTCATATTCTATGACCAAAAAGACTAGCAAAATTTCAAGAATATTGAAGGTGCTACCTAATATTGAAGTCATAAAGTCATAAACACAAGCGCATATGTATTTTAGGTGTAATAAATCTGCAGCTTCAGAAACAGTATCGGATAAAGTCAAAGTAAGCTGCGATATATTCATTAACATTCGAGGATGAAACCAAATTGTCAACTATTTTCATGCACCTGAAATTGCGACTAGTTGCAATCTGCAAGCATCTAATACAAAAACGATATAGATGGATTTGTTTTGTAACCGCTTGATGCTCCAAAGCATTCAGGCTTCCTCACACTTAGTAAATCATCGCTTCAACATTTGTTTCCAAGCCTCCTTGATGCACTTATAGACGAGGATTTGTATTTCTTTGTATATCTATTTGTGTATCTTATAAGTTTTGAGAACACAGCCGCGTAGTTTAAAATACCACTATTTGAGAAATACGTCGTGAGAAATAGACACAAAATACTGTGTGGTAGGCAGTATCTACTCATACACAATAGTATATATTCTATATAGTAACACAGACAATTTTTTCTTACATAAATTATAAAAATATGATTGCCATCATTTATTTATATTTTACTCTGCTCTATTTTTACATTCAATAGTCTTCGGAGGATTCTAAAATGCTCCTAAAAAAAGTTGGGAGCAATGATAGTTATAAATCTCATTATTGATTCAAATCATCCCCAATTTAATGACTACTATTATTTTTGATGAAAAATTTAGGTGAAACATTGTATTAAATTCTTCTTTCTATTTGGTAACATTTTTTAAATATTACTAAATTATAAAAAAAAATGCTATTAAAATTCTTTAGTAATATAGCCTATATATATATATATATATATATATATCACTTGTAAAAATGTTACTAAGGACTTTTAACAATAACCTATATATAATACTTGTAAAAATATTACTAAAGAATTTTAACAATATTTTTTGAATCTATTTAGCAACATTTTTCACGTTTTAATTTTAATAAACATTGCTAAAAACTATTCAATATGTAGTAGTGAATCCTTATAGACAACCATTAACCCATCATCAAAACTCAATCATTCCATGTTGTGGTGCATGGTTGTTGTTCTTTATAGCGGTACTAAGAAGGGTGGCGTTGAGAAGGCAGGTTCACGGGCGCTATTATCTCACCGACAGAATGGTGACTCGTGGTCGCGGTTGGCCAGCGATCATGGGTAGCTGAGCAGTGAAAGAAGAATTGTGAGTTTTAGAGTGTGTTTGGTACAATTTATTTGATAGAAAAATAATTAAAAAAATTATTTTAATAGAAATTATTTATTTTAATTTCAACTCAAAAGCTGAAAAAAAATTGCTTTTAGCTTTTGAGTAAAAGCTGAAATGAGTCATTTATGTGAAATGTAATTTTTTTAACAATTTAAAAATTATTTTTTGTTAAGAAATTGAAACAAATACACCCTTAACAGGATATTTCACCCATATTTTACACCAAAGAAATTATAGCCGTTAAATTGGAGATGGTTTGAATCAATAATAAGAAATTTTGTGAGCAATGATGCACTACCATTTTTCAGGAACATTTAAGTTGAACCCATTTCCCATCTCTGACGCTTCCGTATGTTTGTAAATTATCTATTCCAAATTCCATATCATGGATCTCAGTTAATCAACGAGGATTTGGCCCTCCCGATTTTGGACCAAGTCAATTGATAATTCTTCATACACATACAATTAAATACCAATTAAATTATCTTCTCATTGGAGGCATTATGCTTAAATTAGGTAGGACTATTTAGATGATAAAGCTCTCCCTTATGAATTTTAATACAATTGTGTACTCAAAACTTATATTTGAAACTTCTAGGTAAGCTAGTATTGCCTCTACCAGCTAGCCTTAACGGTTGTTGGTGAAGAGTACCATTATTTAAATCAATAATTTTAGATGTTAAAGACTAAAGATAGTATAAAATTTAATGTTCTGGATCTAATTTAAAAGTATTCACTTTTAATGCAGTTTGAATTTAATTTTTATGCATTGTTGGTGTAAAGGTATTTATATATTCATTCAATCATATATTATCATATCAATAAAAATATTTAACTTTTATACCTACTTTCTTAAAAGTCTCACATATAGTAATATGTGATTGGATGACAGTATAAAATTTTTTTATATTAACAATATATCAAAATTAATATCTTCAATTTTTATGTAAAACAAAAAATCATTTTTCAAATCTAACAATCTTGCTTCTAATGCGCCTACTAACCTAAACATTTGACTATATCATCAAAGGTATTTGATCCCACACTCATACCTAAAAAATCTCATATATACTAAATAGTATGTGTTTGGATGACACTACAAAACTATTTTATAGTGACAATATATCAAAATTAATCTCTTCAATTTTCATGTAAAATAACATTTACCTCTTTCGAATCCAATAATCTTGCTTCAAGTGCACATGCTAGCATAAACATTTGAATCACATTACAAGTTCACCACTCTTTTGCCCATCCACAATACAGCACTTGGATGCACCTAGCACCTATATTTTTGACCTATGGACCCAACACCACCCATTATCCAATCCTATATATTCAGTGTAAAATTAGTTTATACTGTTAACCAATCAAATCTTATTATATCTATGAATTTTAGGTAGTTATTGTAAAAGTCAAATATTTATGATGATATTGTAATACATGATTGGATGACTGTATAAAAACTTTTACACTAATAGTGTGTCAAAATGAAATCGTTACTTATGAGATTAATTTTGATGCATTATCAATGTAAAAGTGTTTTATATTATCAACCAATAAAACTCATTATATATGTGATTTTTAGGGTAGTTATTGTAAAAATCAAACATTTATGATGATATAACAATACATAATTGAATGACTATATAAAAAAATTAAAAATTCACATCTCTTGCTTAACATCACATTTGAAATGTTCATGAAACTTTTGCAAGCAACCATGCAAATTGCAATTAAATATGATCACTTTTGCAAGGCCTTACTTTATTGGTTCCTACTACCCCATGATTTTGGCTATCTTGATATGCAATCCTCCAATGGCTTGCTAGATAAAGTCTAAAATTTATCTGCCCCTATAGTATGCAAAATTGACTGTGGAATTTGGATGCATGTATAGTGAGTGCAAGTTTATCTATAAGAGGCAAGGATTCTTACAAAGTGTAAACTCTCTCTTCTAGGAAAGTGATCGAGTCCCAAATATATCCAAGGTGCTTGTGGTCTTTGCCACGATAAGCATGTATGTGTCCTTGCCAAAAGCCTAAAACTAAGCAACCTTCTTACATAAGGGGTTTGGAGTTTTGGACCATGATGATCACTAAATTGTGGCCGTAGAAAAATAAATCGATGGTTAAGATGAGTTGATCTTAAAAGTTTTCAAAATTATGAATGTGAACCAAAAAACATGGTATTAAAATTTTGGAACTAAAAATTCACCCATGATTACATCTGAACTACAAAATTTAACAATTTAAGCATGATTTTTCTCTTCCCTAATCTAGATTAAAAACATAGATCCCACCTCCACCTCCACCTCCTTATCCTACACCCCATCTCTTTGTCATTTGATCTCCCCCAACTCCACCACAACCTTCACCATTGAGACATTCATTCTTTGCACCGTCCATAACTACGACACATCCCTACACAACGTCAACAACAACCCATAGGAGCTCCTCTCCTTCTTTCGTGACATGGCAGTGATGCGGCACATGGAGATTGCTGCCAACTCACTTTACAAGGCAAAGCTCATCCACAGTTTCTACTATCTTTGATGAACAAAGCCTGTGACACCATCCCTCTCTTCTCCACCCATTCTACCACTTCACCCACCAAGAAGCACTTTACAACCATATCCTAATAGTGGAGGGGGAAGGGGATTGGAAGTTATAAAAAATTTTCTTCTAACATTCTTTCCTTTATCATCAGAATTTTAAAGGTGCTCTTGTAACATTCTTTGAAAAGGGGATTTGGAGCATTGATTTAGATAGAGCATTGATTCATTACAATAATGGCATTTGTTGAGTTTCTTGTTATTAGCAACTATTGTAGTGGGAAACTACATTATTATGCTAGGTTGGAAATTTTTTTTTTTTTGGTTCTTCTTCTTCAATTTGTTTTAAAACAAAGACAATGCATTCCTTAAAATGTTGGAGTTAGATGAGCATCATAATAGGTCATCTGCCTTGGTTTAGTGCCTCCCATCTTTCGGAACTGTCAAAATAAGAGAATGGATCCTCTTACTTGAAAATCTTACATGACCTTATCATATGTTGATTTTTACTATTGATTAAATACTTTTGTGGGTCCCATACTTGACTCTATCTTCTTAATCAATGATAAAAATTAATACATGACAAAGTCATATGAGATTTTCAATTGAGAAGACCTATTCCCATCAAACTAAACGTTGATGGGAATGTGTTCATGTCACTCAACAGCCGCTGTCAAGGTTCAAGATGTGTTGTTAACTGATCTAGATCTAGTTACTATGTAATTGTCTTTTATGCTCTTTTCTATGTTTACCAAAAAAGAAAACACACATACATGAGCCTTATACTCTTTAATATTCCAAAAATTTCACACAAATCATGATGGTCCAAAACTCAACACTGCCCACATTAGAAGGCTCCACTAAACATCACACTCACCCACCATGTAGGATGGCTAACTAAAGCTGGTGGGCTAGTGACAGTTTTCATGTACCAAGTAAGGAGGATTCTATGATGGTCCTTGCTAAGTTATGGAACATCATGGACGTAGTATCTTGGCCTTTAAATTTCAATTCAAAGGTTGAAATTAAAAAAATTTATTCTATAAACTATAGTTTTATAATAACTTATATTTATATTTTCATATTTTTTAAAGAATAATTTTATTTAATTTACCATTTTAACCTTTACTTTTTCTGCAACTTTTTATTATGCGCTCATCCCAATGCCACTGCTTGTTGCCTATTCATGAAGCCTTCATCGTCCCCGTCCCCTAGCACCACCATCCCTCCTACTTTTCTTGGTGAAAGTGGTGAAGAAAGAGAGGGTGTGCGTCCATTCCAATGCCCATCCATGGTCGAAAATGGTGGTGGAAGTCATTTTATTATAGCCCAAATGATTGCTATGTCCCTTTCCTTGTTAATCTTCCTTCACTCATTCTTGTCATGCTTGTGCTTTGGTCACATCTTAATTGGCGCAATTGATTGCAATATTAGAGGAGTTGGCAGAAACTGAATCCTCGTGAATTCAGGTTATCGTCAAACTATTGCCACTGTCTACTTTCATTAATTGCAAGGATCATTTTGCTTCCCAAATTACTACCATCATCATTTTACAACAAATTGCAACAAATTACTACCACTGTCCATTTGCTTCTATTAACTTCCAACATCCAAAAAGTCCACTATTGAAGTCAAGCCTCAAAGTCCACTATCAATTTGTTCAACTTGTTGCTTATTCTCTCCTCTATAAATTGCCATGGTCATTACATAGTGATTTTAGTCCAATATGCCACCCAAGCCTAATAGACGGAGTGGTTGTGTGCTAAGTTGTTGGCCAATTTAAAAAAATAGCTCCAACAAATATATCGAGTTACAAGTAGTAAGAAAAATGAGTACAAGATTGTCGTTCCCATGAGGACAAAAATCAATTGCCAATTCACTGGAATACGTCACTGTTTCAGCAAACGCAATTAAGAGAAAATCTGAAATTTAAGTTAATGCAGAAATTGTAAATAAATAAGATATAGAAAATTGCAATGGATGAAAAGCAGGTGTTAGGGGTTGATTTCATCAAAGCATCCTAATTTTTGTATTACCCAATTATTAAATTAATTCCTTGACAATATCATTACTGGTCGAATTACTTTTAATTATAGTCAAAGCTCAACGGCTTGATACTAGGACTTTCTTAGGACAAGTTGAATAGTTTAATTTCTTAGACTATTCTAAATCTATTCTAAGGATGAAAAATAAGAATTCAATTGGCCGCACAAATGAGTACTTCCACTCCTGACTACTCTAACCTATGTTGATTAATTTCTAGTTTGACTTATTTTATGAAGTGAAATAACTTTTGACATCATAAAACCATACATCAGTTAATGGGTGATCGGGCCAAAACAGCATTAAGAACACTAAAAATTAAGTAATGTATTGAAAGGATAATTAAAATAACAAAATGGAATACAAAATAATTCCCTAAGACTACATCTCCTTAACAACAAGAAGAAATTTAGATAGCCATAGGAAAAAAGAAAAAAAAAAATAATGCTTAGAGTCATGTCAACTGGAAGAGGCCTCTCTAGAGTCTCCAGCCTTTAGTCTATGTTCCCACCTCTTTAACAATACCTCCCTCCTCTCATAGATAAAAGAATTTAAATCAAAACATAAAGAAACTGATTCCCTTGATTTTCTCCTCTTTCAAATCTTCATCCCCATTCTCTTATCTTGATCTCTTAAAAAAATCTGATTCAAATCTTCAAGAAATGTCTTCTATCTTATCCCTTCTTTGATTCAAATCAAATCTTTCAAAAATCCTCTTTTTGCTCTTCCAAATCTTCAAATCCTTATCCAATTGTTCCCCTCTAATCTTCAAATCATTGATGCTAAAAATTAATTCTGCAATCAAATAAATTTAGTAAGAGTATTTGCCAATTAAACTCAAAATAATTAATTTCTTACTAAAAGCATCAACAATTAAGATTTATTAAATTAATCCAAGAAAACTATCATTATAAGAATAAGCTTGGAAAAATTCAATACACAAATATGGGGGAAAATAATATATTTTCACCGGTTATCAAGGTGACAAAAGGAATATGACTTGAAAAGAAGACAATAAAAATGACTTAAGGGCAAAATAATAATTTTATTTTTTTATATAATTGTTTATATTTTTAATTTTATTAAAGACCATCAAATCCACAGTTCATTTAAGAAGCCTCCACCAAGTAAATTATCTATTAGTAATCATTTCTAGCTTTCTTTTCTTTGCTTGTTTTTAGCATCCTACTGCAAACATCATTGTGACACATGAAGATTCTTATATTATTAATTAAAAATTTCAGCTATACTATTAGTAAATTTGTATATGAAGAATCATATTTTAATAGCTTGATATTTTAATTATCTTATTGGTAAATCTAGTAAGATAACTAATAATAGATACAAAATCATTTCTCTAAATTTGACAATAAAATAATTGAAATTTTCAATTGTTACCGCATAATTCCTCACAGGAAAATTTAAAGTAATGTAACTAAAATTCACAACTATTGGTATATGAAACCTCTGGTGTCTCAAAATGATATTTACAAAAATAATGTATAAAAATCATTATTCTCATATATTATAATAAGTAATTCATTTTAGCCAATATAATTTTGGCACTTGCTATCAACTCACTAAAAACTCTATCTTGCCACTCAAATTAGGTACAAATTAAGTCGTTTAAACTTCATTAGATAGGATATTTACCTATGAGTACAAGCTTTAATAATATGTATGTATGTATGTATAAGGGACATCTTAAATAAGTGTTTTATACAAGAAGTGAGAATGATCACCTTTAGCCGTTGGATCAAATTGTGTGGTTAGGATTAGAATACTAATAAAAGATATCACGTGCCTGCCAACATAACTACCAAACAAGGACCATTGCTTAGCTAACACCTCTCAAAAACCCTAACTCGCTGTTAGCCTTATCTTCATCGCACCTCCATGCCTTGCCTCCACTCATCACCATTGCATCATTGAGCCCATGCTTGTGCTGCATTACTTGGCCTCCACGCGACGCGACCAGATCAATGATGCATTACTTGCTGGCTCATTGCTTGTTCATGTTGCTCTACTTTGTCATGCTGCACCACATAATCACACTACCAATCACACCACTTTAACCCTAATGCTCCTGACCTGTGCTGTCGACGAGCATGTTGAGTCACGACCAACCACTATCTCTGTCATACTCTCCACTGTGAACCACAACTTGCACACAGTAACATTGTGAAACTCTCAATATTTATGCCTCAACCATCATTCGCTGGCCTTTCTTGTCATCATCCTCTTACTTGTTACTTATATTGCTTTCATTTTCTGGGGCTGCTTGCCAATATTCCTAAAATAAAAAGGAGAAAAAGAGATTTTGAAACTATTTTTAATAATTCCTATATGAAAGGAAACCAACCAAAAGAAAAAGGAGATGGTGTCAGTGTTGGCAATGGCATAGAGGAGGACATTGGAGATGGTATGGAACTCAAAATTAGGGGAAGAGTAAAGGAGTTTGGCATAGAGAAAGTTAGGGGTTAGTGTCATATGAGATTTTTAATTAGCATTCTAATTCAGCCACATAATTAGATCAAGTAGTTAAGAATGTTCATTCTCATGTCTCATGTAAAAGAGAGTCAACCATGAAAGTCACAACACTTAAAAAATGTCACCACGTTCATTTTTCTATTAGTCGCTATTTGAAAATTGTGATGATGTGGCACGTTAATTGTTGACTTAGGTCATTAAAAGCCATATAGACCCATATATATAAGTTCCTCAAATATCTAAGATGCCACCATATCTACTTCCACCTCCACCACTGTCGCCCTTCCTCCCTAGATCACCAACCTCATGGTTTCCCCCACCTCTTCTAACCATTTCACCAATCTCCTCCACTAACCTCGACACCATGAATGTAACACTCTTTTAATTGTAGTACCACACTTAAGTCATGATACTCAATTAGAGGTTGCTATAGCCTTTCATTTGTTTACACTTTAAAATACTTCTAAAGAATATAGACGTTATAAATATGAAAGTAAAATTGTTTTGGAAAACTAAACCTGTACCAGAATTACAGAACTTCTCATTCACTATCTTTATATTTATTATAAAAGTTGTAGGAACTTGGCTTACTCTTTACACTTCTTGAGAAATTAAAAATATATAGGCACTAGACAATAAATATAAATTCTGTCCATATAACTATTAGGTGCATGCGAATCCATATACGTATCTAGGTAGTCCTGGTACAAAATCTGAAATCTTCAAGGGGCATGGAGCCCGTTCTCCCATGCTGTTGCCAGCTGTGCTATTTGGAAATGATGCGGAAATAAACACAGAAGTGAGAATTATAAATTTTTAGTAGTACATCATAGACTATCACATACAGTGTCATTGTCATCATCTCCAACTACTTTAGTTTATTTTGAAAAATATGTTCTCTACAGATAAGAGAGTAAAAGTTTATTTGCTAAATTTTTAAAACTCTTTATTCAAAGGAGGTTCATTTTATTCACACACTTAAAATTAAGGATCAGTTCATGATGTTGATAATAATATAGTAAAATAATAGAGTATGCTTATGCAATGCAAATGAAATGGATTATGCAAGTGCACTTGACTGTCTTGTCTTTCTTTAACTTGTATCATAAGCATCCATATTTGGTCTCCTGAGAGTATTTGGTCATTTCTTACTCCTAGGTAATAGTCTACTTTTCAAGACTAAGTTCATTTCTATACATGATTACCAGATTTGCTTTCTTCGACCCTCACATCGATCTATTCCCCTTAATTTATTCCGAGGCTGGCCCAAGTAATATGGAATTATATTCATCATATAAGCTCATATAGTCATGAATGAACATGCTTAATATGCTTATGATTATGCTACATAACTCATTCTCAACATACTTTTGCTAATAATTTAGCAGCATGACAGCTGAAATATGAAAATTTCCAAAATTGACAATAAAAATACCAGCTAGTCAGTCACAGAAATGATAATCTTAACACATAATTGTATAATCTATCGTGCCAACTAGTTCTAATGTAGTTTGGGGATCCTTAAACCACTTAGCTCACAAATTTAGTCCAATGTCTTAAAATTTGTCTAGAAATTGCAAATTGTACCAAAATTCCAACTTAATTCATTTTAATCTCAAATTTCACTGGAATGTAACTCTATTAGTCTACTTTCAAACTTCTTTAGTCTTGCTCACTTTTCATGTGTATAACTTAAGTTATTAAAGTTCTACTCACTATTGCTCTATTTCTAAACAAACTTGAACACTCAAAATTAGAAAATCACTAAAAATCTATCTTATACCCTTTCGTCTAGAAATTTGGCTAGCAAATACCGGTAGGAACCTCTTTTCAAACTCAACAAGTTTCACTCAATTTGAGTAGGTAGAGCTTGAGTAATGAGCTCCACATTAGGACTGCTTTAGTTTCACTCATATAAAGTATAGGGCAAATTCACTGATTTATTGGGAGCAATTCACTAAGAATCTGAATCTGAAATTTTATAGACGTGATTTGCTATGTGTTAGCTTCCTAAAAAAGGTGATTGTACTTAAACTGAAGTTGTATATGATGAGTTATGCCCATCACAATATGTACTACTTAGGTCTGTAGTTTCTGGTTTTCAACCACATTGAAAAATTCATAACTTCTTTATCCTAAGTCCAATGGGCCTATATTTTATATGGTTGGATTCTTCTTTGAGTTAAGTTTCATAAAATTAGTTTCATCTCAAATTCAATTTTATTGCTTGAGATATGCCCTTCGTGGTACATACTATTCTTGGGTTCACTAGGCTTAGAAGTTTTATTAATATCATACCAACCTCAAAATAAATGGAGCAAAGTGAATCAAGAAAAATCCTAGCCCACAATAAACCCCATAATACAAACAAGTTATAGGAGCCTACCTTGTCTCCAAGCTAGCAAACACTTTCAACTCAACTTTCTGATTCTTTAAACTCTCCAAATCCAACAACCACCAACCAGCTTCGTTTTCTTCCTTGTATGGCCAAAATAAATAGTTCAAAAGGAGGGAGTTTTGCTTTTTGCTTTGGTTGAATTAAGGGAATGAAGCTTACGTTGCAAGCGGAAGCTAAGAGATTCAATAAAAGGCAAAGCTTTTGGGGATGAGAAGGAAGAAGAAATTGAAGATGAAGGAATGGAGGTGGTGGCCGAAAATTCAAGGGAAGAGGGGGTAGGAATTGATGAGCTCTTTCCACTCATCTTTTCTAATTTTTGGGGATTTTATAAAAGATTGGATTTGAAAGGAAAATTAGTTTTCCTTAATTGGAATGTTGTGATCATCCTTTTTTTTTTTCAACAAAAGATGACTAGTGTGGCTACTTTTTAACCATACATTCTAGGGTTTGGATGAGGATATTTAGGTTCTCTTATATTATAGATCCCTACCAGGTCAGTTTCTTATATTGCAGTAAACCATTTTTAATACTTAGGTGGTATAGCTTTTTTTAAGTCATTCAATTTACCTAACTTAGGATGTGTCACATAAGTAATCATTTTTAAAGAGAAAAATGGTATTCCTAGAGTTCATCTCAAACAATACGAGACCCTTGAAGATTAATTCAAGGAGTATAGTGATTAATTTGAGTACTCAAAGTTATTCAAAATATTATTTGCGAGTGTGGGTAACCCCACACATTTATTTAAAATCATATGTATAAAATATCATTTATAAGGTTGTTACAAGTATGTTGTTTAGCTTTTAGTATCCTGAGATCTACATATTTCAGGAATCGAAATTTTTTCTTTAATGCCTCTCCTGACAACCATAAGCCATTATTTACAGTTTTGCCACTCTTTATTATAATTCAACTATTTACCATTCTGTCTCTAACTCAGGACCAATTTCCCTCTATACTGGGCTATTCTTAGAGTTGGAGACGTTATAATGAACCTCTCACCTTCATGCTCGTCCGTTGGTCTATTGATACTTCTAATCAAGGCAAAATCATTGGACCCTTAGAAACGCCATTAGCAGAGGAAAGGGAGACGAAATGGAGGTGGAGAGCGAGAAGAATCACAAGATGGAGAAGAAGAGTTAAATAATGAAACGGTATCATGTTATTAAACAGATTTGAAAATAGTTTTCATGAACTATGAAGTAGAAAATAATATGCGAAAACTAGTTTGGATGCGTATAATGAATTTAGATAGCTCACGTAATTTACTTAAAAGATGCGCATCTGCTGAATGCATCAAGTCACATAAAGCCCAAAACTTTTTGTTGCTTTAGTTGTATCTAACGGCACCAACCCCCCAATGAATTAAAGGAGAGACGTGTAAAGTTGCGTTTGATTGTACAAAAAAAAAAAAACTGTCCACTCCATATGCATAATTCCTGTAGATTACAAAGACGTTGATCCTGGAGGAGTGATTTAAAATTGGCTTTAGCAGAACTTTCATAGCTTGATTTTGAGGGTCCACCTGCTGCAATGCAAGTGACACAAAACTTGATCCGACATGCCATGCATTAGGTTGGTTTCGTTGCATAGAAATCCCCTGACCCGCATGACGTTTCATCTTTGTCACGGCGCCGTCTTCAATGCGCTTTTCAGTACAAAGTGTACTCTTTGATTGTAGCAAGTTAGATGATAGAGAATTATAAAATGTATCAATATATTAATTATTTATAATATATTATAATAATATATTAATTTTTAAAAAATTTAAAAATATAATTAAATATATTTTAAAAATTAATTTTTATATATTAATAATATAAAATAATTTTATATTATTAATATAATATTATACTAATAAATAATATAAAATTATATTGATAAAATAAAATTATATTAATAAAAATTTTATAATTTTTAGAAATTAATTTTTATAACTTAATAATATAAAATTATATTAATAATATAAAATAATTTTATATTATCAATATAAAATTATATTAATTGAGTAAAATTATATTGATAAATTTTTTTTGATTATATTGATAATATAAAATTATTTATACTGCTAGTATAATTTTATATTATTAATATATAATAATTAATTTTTAAAATATATTTAATTATATTTTTAAATTTTCTTAAAATTAGATATTATTATAATATATCATAAATAATTGATACATCATTACACCTCATAATCGCACCATCAAAATATAAGATGTATCATACTCCTTGACCTGCGAAAAAGTACTGTAGATAACGCCGTTGTCACCTACTCTTCATTGACACCATCATCTATCATTTGCATGACACAGATTAATTAAGTTAGAAAAATGTTTATATTTAGACACCTTTTTGATAGGTAGACGTCGATGTATAAATAATTAAGAATTTTAATTATATTTTTATAAATATGATAAATTTAATAAAAATGTATAAAATATTTATATCATATTCA
Source organism: Pterocarpus macrocarpus (assembly GCA_031439585.1). Classification (NCBI taxonomy): domain Eukaryota; kingdom Viridiplantae; phylum Streptophyta; class Magnoliopsida; order Fabales; family Fabaceae; genus Pterocarpus; species Pterocarpus macrocarpus. The sequence continues at coordinate 64,213,512 of CM062515.1, forward strand.
TTATTTATATAATCGATAATTATTAACACATAATCTTTTATTTTTTTCAAATAAATTTATCACTTATATTTCTAAAATTCTTATTTATTTATATATAATTTTATAAATAGTTAAAACAAAATTCACTATGTACCAATATATGTAAATAATAGCAGTCATTGTGTAATACCCATTCCATGATTTGTAGTATTGGCAAAGCAGGCCGACCTGCTTTACCTCGGTCCGTTCCAACCAGTCAAAAGAGGAGCAGACCGAATTAGGAAGGCTGGCTTAACATTCTAATCCATCCCATTTAAAGGTAGGTTAGCGGATTGATCCGTGAAAATAACAAAAAAATATAAATAAATTTATTTTAATATTTTTTTTGAGTTAAATTACTTTATAAATTAAAAAAATATATTGAATAAAAAATCTATTTAAATTAAATAGAACAAAATAATTAAACTATATAATTTATATCCAAATTTAACTCAAATATAAATATAATAAACTAATTAATATATATAAATAAGTTTATAATATAAAGTTCATAAATTAATAAAGATATAATAATAACATACCTATAATAAAAAATTAATTTTTTTTTAAAAATATTCTTACACCTAAAAAAAAAAGACACCCTTGACCTAGCGGGCCAACTCCCAGTCCGCCAAAGTCTGCGAGTTAGGCAAAATGGGTTTACAGGTCGAAAATTTTTAACGGATCAAATATATTAATCCAATCCGTTATTTTTTACGGATTTGGCGAGTCAATCCGGTAGATTGAACTCATTTTACCGTCTGTAATGATTTGCCTCTGATTTGAGAAGGCGCTTAGAAAGTTACTATGAGTCGGTTAAAAATGGAATCGTTCAGCATGTTAACCAGAAAATTTTATATTTTAATTCATCTTTTATCAAACTATATTTTGTACCCAAAAAAAAAAGACAAAGAAAAAGAAAAACTATGTTGGTTTTACTAGTGCGTGCACTAAACGTATGCTGATTACTGAGCAGAAGTGGGGACAAAAAGAATTGCTGTGAGAAGTGTCCTGAAAGAGCATACCAAGTAGAGCGTCCGCGGAGAAGAAAATACAAAACAAATAAGCCAATAGTCCATTTGATGAACTGGATAAATATGATTTAGATACGTATCAAAATGCAATGAGATATATCAAAATGATGTAATATATTTTTAGGGTGTTTGGATTAATTATAATTTTAAATTATAATTTACTTAAAAACAAAAGTAAATTTTTTAAACATCTGTTCAACCTATAATTTAAAATTAAAAATAACTATGTTAAAATAAATTGTATTTAGTTATGGCTTGAGTCGTTGAGATATGCAAATTAAAATTTAAATATTTTTTATTATTTGAAGATCAATAAATAAATTATATTTCCTTCGTTTCAATTTATCTATTAATTTAGACAATTTAATATATTTTTAAATTAGAATTTAATTAGTATGTATTAACAGTATAAAATTTTTTTACACTATCATCCAATCAAAATCTTCCATTTGCATGATCATTCAAGTAGTGGGTGATTATATTAAAAAATTTTGCTAATATGGCAATATATAATTGGATATTTGTGTAAAAAAATTTTATATTGATAATGTATTCAAATTAAATCCTTTAAATTAATATATTGGGATATATTTTTATATTTAGATATATTGATTTAAGAATATATGAAATTGACAAATAAATTGAAATAAAAGGAGTACTAATTTATTTTATTAAATTATTACTTTTGTTTACTGGAAAAAAAAGAAGATTAAGCAAAGTATTAATATGAGTGGTTAACCTCAGGCAGCAAAATAAATTTACCACTAACTGCATGCAACTTTTTTCCCAATTTGAGGATCTCTCATCCCAGCATTCTAATGGTTTAAAATAATAGACAGGTATAACTTTCCATTTTGCCTTTTTAGGATAGAAAATACCTAATTACTGAGCAGTCACCTCATGAATCGACATTAGAAGGTACTAGAAAAATATCAAGCATGCCGGAAGCGATAAGCTGCCCATTGCAGACCGTGAAGGGGGTTAAAGGAAGGTATAAGAGATTCGAGATATTTTGAAGGTGCTTTCCTTTATCTCCTCCCTTTCTTTTTGTATCTTCTTTTCTCAACCTTGATTCTTATCTGCCAAAGTCTGATGTCAAAAGTAGAGCGTGGCCAAATAAGACATTGGCAACGAAGTTTCCACTACCATCTTAACAGTGAAATTACATGCATATTAGGTCATTTTGTATTGGTCCACACCTAGCTCTGCTTGACATACGATAGTACAACCGTAAAATCAAGGGGAATGCCAATGGATTTGGTACCAACCTGATTAATATTCTAAACAATTTTAATTATGATTAGGTATGCAAACCATCTGTGAGACTGTGACTGAACCCTCCCTTCAATTTACCTTTTTCTTATGTGGTATTAAAATGGTTATTATATTGGAAAAGTTTGGGAAATTTTTTTGCTTAAGATAGTAGTTCTAGTAAAATATATAAAGTCATGAACTGTTTGCCACTTAACCCACTAATTTGGGGCCCTTGCCATTACTATAAAAATTTGCAATTCTGTATCTCCTGAGGCTAAGCTTGATCCCTTTAAGGCCAACAACTGAGCAACGCCCCCATGCTATAAATTGCCTTTCAAGCCTTTATGCGACACGCATCATACATACCCTCTCTATCTCGTGAATAGTAATGAGAAAAGATTAAAAGCTATGACTCATTTTCCCAGGAGTCATCACCTCCTCCCCTGTGATTAGGCTGAATATAGCACCATTACTAGACACTGATCATCATTCAGCTCAGGTAAAATAAAAAGTGCTCAGATTTCCATGTTCCCCAGTCCCAATCCCTCAATTGCATTATTTGCTCAGCTTAATTAGTTTCGTTAACCACAAAGGACCATTTCTGAGAATTAGGAATCAAGTTGGAAATGAAGCAGCACAACAACGGTCCCCAATTTGGATATCAACAACCCCCAAAACCAAATTTCACTTTTTCATTTTCCTTATCCTATTAATTCTCACCCAAAAGGGGAAGAGAGAGAGAGAGAGAGAGAGAGATGCCTCCCCCATAGTTCATTGTCCTTTTCAAGTTCGAATCTAAATCCAGCCACAACTCAAAAAATTGAAAAACACCAAAAAAAAAAATAAGAAAAAACCATCAAAGTTTCTCTCCATCACTCCACTCCTTCACCTAAACAAAATCCACCAACCCGACCAAAAAAAAAAAAAAAATCCACCAAGATTATCACTAAAAAATTTCAATTTTTTTTTTTTCTATATCCCACCAAAGAAAAACCCCATCAGATTTTCTCTTCTTCACTCCACTCCTTCACTGAAACCATCGAAGACCCATAAAAAATTTTTCTATATTCACCCAAAAATAAAACACACACACACCCCACATCAAAATTTTTCTCCATAACTCCACTCCTCCACTAAAACCAACACAAACCCACCAAGATCCTCACCAAAAAAACCTTGAAAAATTCTTTTCCCTATATTTTCCCATCACCATGCAATTGCAACGCCATCTTCTCAACACAGAATTGAGCGTGCCACCATCTTCTTCTTCTTCTTCCTCTTCTCCTTATGTCGACAACAACAGCTACAACAAGACCCACGATTCGTTCATCAAGGACGCCAATTTCGACACTAACATGGTGATCATCCTCGCAGCACTCTTGTGCGCCCTGATATGTGCGCTCGGCTTGAACTCCATAGCGCGGTGCGCCCTCCGGTGCGGGCGGAGGCTGACGCCGGAGCGGGAGGCGGCGAGGCTGGCCGGGACGGGGCTGAAAAAGAGCCACCTGCGGCGGATCCCGGTGGCGGTGTACGGCTCTGGTGAGGAGAATATTCCGGCGACGGAGTGCCCCATATGCTTGGGGGAGTTCGAGAAAGGGGATAAGGTGCGCATGCTGCCGCAGTGCAACCACGGGTTCCACGTGAGGTGCATAGACACGTGGCTCGTGTCTCATTCCTCGTGCCCCAATTGCCGACACTCGTTGCTCGAGAAACCCAAGGTTGTTTCTAATTGTTCTGAGGATGGTGGTGGTGTCGCCGGCGGAGCTCCATCGCCGGAGAATGGGTCAGGCGGCGAAGGAGGAGGCAACGTGGTGGTGGTCGTCGAGCAGGCAAATTAGGAAAGGAAAATAATATAATTCTTTTCTTGATTTCTATACGAAAGGCAATCTGTTTGAGGCACAGACACTAGATGTGGTATCACTCCCGGGATTCAAACCTTGGTTTGATGTGTTGTAGGAGTTTAGCCCTTTCTGTTATACCAAATTTCTGGTGATGAAAATAATACAGTTCCGAGACCGGGCTTCCATTGGTAAATTACATGTAAGTATTCTTGTAAGCTTTCGGTGTGTTCAAAAATTAAAAAATTAAGAAGAGTTTAATTGATATGTATTGAAAATATAAATTAGGTATGTATTAATAGTTTAATTTTATACTGTTAATTAATAAAAATAAGAGAAATTAAAAAATTATGATAAATTTTTTATTATAATAAATAATTATTTATATGAATTGATATTTTTTATTAATTCTATTAATTAATAGGATCGATATATTTAAATTAAATACAATAAAGATAAGTTTTGTGTCTATATTTATGACAAAAAAAGGAGAATAATGATATCCAAACAACAAAGGACAATGTTCGGTACGTGGAGGTTGAGGAATTTAATGGTAATAGTTAGTTGTTAATTAGTTGACGAATATTGCTCTGTTCTAAGATTGAGGAGAAAAATTGTACCTGGACATGGGTAGAAGATACAAAAAATACTCGGATCGTCGAGGTGAAATTTGCACTGTCAAAATAGAAATTTGCACTGTCAAAATAGAAAGTAGAAGAGATAATTTTTACCTTACTTGCTGAATCCTTAATATAGAGAGAAAGTAGAACTAATTCATGTAGGATCCTTAATATAGAGAGTGAGGTGGTTAGCTTGAGAGTAATTCATGTAGGATTTATTTACTTTTTTGGAATCAATTGATGTCATAAAAGTTTTGAAGAGAATTTATCTCTCTTATCTTTTGATATAGGAAGATTCAGATATAATTCTCCTCTAATTACTTTTTAAAAGATGTGATGGTTGTGAGTTGGAATTACCATAATTGCTAATGCGTGTTTGGTTCTATTTTTGTAGAATTAATTTTGATGTAAAATGATTTATATTTGGTAGTTTCTTTAAGAGTAATTCTAATAAAAAGTAAAAAAATTTCACTTCTCTCAAAATCAATTCTAGAGATAATGATTGATTTTAGGAATAAAAAATCAAATATCATAAAAAATGGTTAGAATCGATTTTGGCATCCCAAAATCAATTCTAACCTCCCCTACCGCCAATCCAAACACACTATAAAACATCCAAAATCTCAAATCGAAACAAATATGAAGGATCGAAGAAAGAAATAAAGGAAAAAAAATTGTATTTGTGTTAGGTGAGTTGAGATTGTGCTAAATATTGATAGGCTGCAAGCTATTGATATACAAAGTGAGTCGATGAATATTGATTGATTGTTGGTTTTATTTGAGTGTTTGAAAATTTGTTCAGTGTAATGAACAATTTAATAAATAATAACAACTCATTTTAGGTATTGGTATTTTAGATAACAAACATAATATGAATAGCTTAGACATATATTTACCAAATATTTTATGTTGCACATGATAGGGTGATTGTAGTTGTACATAACCTAAGAGAATTTACCATTTTTTTGTTATATTATGCTTCATCAATCATGCTTCTATGATTTGTGAGGTTTTTGGTTTGTTTGGTAAGGAGGTGTAGCTTTAAGCATAAGTAGTGGGTAAGCGAGTTAGCCCAGTCCGCTTAGCCGAATTCATTACGAACTACTTTTAAACAGGCTACGTCGAGTTGATTCACATAATAAATGGACTTCTAAAATGCTGGTCCGCATCCACACCACATACCTCTTTTATTTTTTATTTTTTTGGCTATCATTTTTTTGGGCCTTCTTGTTGATGGTAATTTCATAATATGGGCTTTGAGTCTTTGACTCATTTGCAGTTTGCCCTAAAAGGGCAAAAACAAAAAAAGAAGACTACACCAACTATTAAGAAGCACAAGACTAACACAAGAAACCCAACTTATAGAAGCAATGTTTGGATACGCTCGTTTTGACTTTATTAAGGTTCATGTAAGGCCTTGACCAGAATAGTCCTCTGTAAGTGTAATGAATTGGGTGCCAAAATTGCGGTGTTGGGCCGTATTATGTGTTACAGTTTGGACTTTCTTTGTATATATATATATACAGTAAACTAATAGAATTATAAAAAAAATCAAATTATAATAGATACTTATTATGATGGATATAATGTATGATTTGATATTTTTTTATAATTTTATTGATTGATAATAAGAACTTATTTTAAACTATTAATATATATAAAAATTAAACTTTAGAATCTATCCTATATATATAAAGGGGTTTTCGCTAAATAACTACTTTTTGGTTTCTCCTCGTTGTATTGAAATCTTTTTCAAGTTCATAATCACATACATTATAGCATCTATAAAACAGAAAATATATTATAAAATTAAATTCATAAATATATAAATATTTAAAACAAAAAAGGATAGAACCGCACCACGTTGACCCAGTTGCACGTCTACGTGAAAAAGTAACTACCCCTCTCTGAGCGTTCGAAAAAAATCATTTCGCTTCAAAAATTATTTATAATTTTTATTTATGTATTATATTAATAGTTTAAAATAATTTAATATTATTATCCAATAAAAATAATCTTATAGTATATTTCTATTAAAAAAATATAAAATTATTTTATATCATTAATATATAAAAATTATTCATTGATTATATTAATATCTAAAAAAATAAAACTAAAAATGCGGCTTGATTGGCACGATAGTGCCGGGCATGCTGCTAGTAAAATAATAATAAATTTAAATTACTTGCCCTGATTACATTATATTTCATCACATCCCATCTAAATTACAAGAAAAGAAAAGTAACAGTATTTAAAACGAAAAAAATGAGATTCATCTATACCATTTTATCGTGAATATATAAGAGCATTTAAACAATAAAATACACCATTACTTTATTCTAATGATGAACCATCTTATTAAAATATTATTACTTTATTTTTTTCCATTTTAATTCCATTTTCATATCAATCCAACCAAAGCCTCCCTGTTTTCTTAGTCCACGGGATCAAGTTCAAAGCCTAGTGCATTCTACAATGCACTCTACATACTTTATAATCTAAAGATGAAGCGGTGGTTTATTTATATAACTAATTATTTATAATATATTATAGTAATTTTTTAGTTTTAATCAAATTTTAGAAATATTATGAACTAAATTTTAAAAATGACCAAAATTTATTTATGTGATTATGTAATTGCAAAGAACATTTTAGAAAAATTCTATTTAATTTTAGAGTTATTTTATTTTATTTTAAGATTATGCAAATAACTCAAAAAATATTTTATAACACTTTAAAATTGTTTAGAATATCTTCAAAAAAAATTATTTAATTTTAAGATTATATAAATAAATTTTAATCATTTTTAAAATTTATTTAACTATATTTTTTATATTTAACTAAAGAAATTATTATAATATATCACAAATAATTAATTATATTAATAAGCTATCAAATCTCCACTATGAGATAATAAGGTACACCGCACACCTTTCTAACGGAGGAGCATTTTAGATGTGGGTGTATTTTACCATGCACCTAGCAAAAGTATGGTACTTGATGCATTTTATAATCTAATGATAAAGATTAAAGGAGTATTCTTACCATCCATGACACGTGACATACCATAAATTCTCATTTTTTCTTTCTCATCTCCTTTCCCTCCACTTCTTACCATTTGTGCGCTCTCTCCTTCTCACCCTGCCCCCATTCTAGCATGACAAGAGCTTCCTCTCCATCGATGGCACCCCTCACCGCCGTCATTGAAAATGGGTACCGTCCCCGTCAACTGTTCCAGCTTTTTGCAGTATCTTTTCTCACTGTGTAATCAATTCGCATTTTGAGATGTGAAAAAGAGAGGACTTTTACATTCCCTTCTTTCAATTTCTTAATAACCAACCACTTAGATTCTTATTTGACTTTTGTGACATGAAGAAAGCCATATTCAAGTCCAAAAACAAAAATACTTGTAAGCATTTTTTCATTAACAAATACTGGTAGGCATGGAGCCTTGTGTATGAGATGTGACTTGTTTTTTGGACTTGTGGCTCGGCTTTGTTTTTAAAGTAATATTAAGTGAATATATCTTTTTATGATATATTGTATTGATTCACACCCCATCTAATAGTGGATAGGGTGTGAATCTATATGATAATCTATAAAAAATATATTTATTAGTTATTTTTCTTATTTTTAAACTTAAAATTTGGGTTTCTTGAGTGTATAAGACCTCTAGTAAATATGAAGCTTTGTGCTTGGTGAACATGGCGGTGGTGGTGGCGTTGGGGGATGGGTGACGGTGCCAGGGGACTGGCAGCAATGGCGGTTTGAGTGGGGAGCAGTCGTAGCAGTGAAAGGGAATGAAAGACTGAGACCTATTATACAACACCTGTGATTGATTGCATGCATACACTATCAGATCTTAATCACTAGATCATGTGGTGCATCACGCACCATACTTCATAAGGAGTATTGTAAACCGTGCGACGTGGCCTCAAAGTCAGGTTTGAACTTCAAACGCGATCAAATTCACCGTTCCCCACTTTAACGGCTAGTAAGCTTAAAAGTGAGAACATTGTGCAGTGTGCACATGCTACTCTGATTAGCAATGCAAGTAGAGAGAGGTCAATCATGGAGATTCCATGTCACTGCCAAAGCCAGAAACTTCAATTTCAAATTCAGGTTCAGATTCACTGCTTCAAGTTTCACACCCACTTGGACCCTCTCCTCTTGCCGCCTCTCCCTTGTCCTCAAGCTTCGTAAATTCATCTTCAGAATCAATTCAAAACCCACTGCTCAGCCCAAAAATGGAGGAGGATTCATCAGAGCCAAAGTCATGAAAATCGTTCACAAATTTCAAGCTCAGCTGGCCAAGAACCGACCCATTATTGCTGCTAAGAGAGAATCACATCTTCCATATCCAAAGGTTAATATTACTTTACCCAGTTAATAGAACTAAATCAAATTATTATTATAATTATAAAAAGCTTTTTGCTACTATGTGTGTGCGCTATATACGTGTGTGATAGAGATTAATCAAATAATAATTATAACAAGCCCTTTGCTATTATGTGTGTATATGTGCGCGTATGTGTTATAGAAATTAATCAAATTATAATTATAACAAGCTCTCTGCTGTTATGTGTTCTTAGCAGTTATTTTGGGGAGAGTTTTATCCAACCATCATTTTGGTTTGAAGTTGTGTGAGTAATTTCTAAGACTAAGACAAAATATATGAAATTGTGTGAAGAATTTCTAAGATAAAAAAAAAAATGTGGCTGTGCGCATCTGTGTATGTTTATGTTCATTCCATTTCTGCCTTTTGATTTTCCTACCCCTTAGGTGAAGGACTAATTGTTTTGAGCTTATTGTCTTCGGTACAACCAATGACACTGCAGGACCCAATTCGCATTGGATTTTGGGTTGTGGGGTTTCTAGCGTTTCTAGCTCAGTCAATCAGCTACAAAGATCAGAAGGGAATCATGATGGTTGCTTCTGTTGGGCTCTTTGTTACTTCTCTTCTGTTCAACAAATTTAGGCCGGTAAAGTTTATGAATTTAGCGGCATTTCCTTTGGTGGTGGCAGCAATAGTTTGTTACCTGTTTTCACATTTTGATTATAATTATTGGAATTACTTGGGATGGTCATGGTCTGCATGGAATAAGAAAGCTAATCTCTAGTTGATGTTCTCTAGTTGATGTTCATGTTCATGAGGAGGAATCTGCTGCTGCTTGTGTTGTCTCTTTCTAGTTTCTATTAGTTTCAAAGATCCCGCAGTTCTTTCATAGAATATGGATCTCATGCATATTTCAGGGGAATCAATCATTTTATGGTGAAAGTGTGATATAATTATCACAATTTGGATTAATTTGATTATTTACATTAATGTGGGTTTAGGGTTTCTTAAGCCGCCCAACAATAAGTAGGATCACTTTATTTATTTTAACAAACCGGATTCCTGCCTAACAATAAGCGGATTCTGAACAACCAAAGCCTCTAAAAAGTGATTGACATTTGATTGGCCAAGACCCTGCCAAGTATTGGGCAGACTGTGCAAGGGTGATTGAGGGAATCTATGCCGAAATCTCTGCGACACAGGGATGGCCTGTGAAGCTGCAGAAAGCTGCAAAAACCTGCATGTCCATGGGTGGGGTTTTTTTTTATTGTTATATTGTGCTTTTAGAAATAAAAATGCCTGATTAAAGTATTTTAGAAATAATTTGTGTGTTTGATGTTGTTTGTGCCATGATAGAGGAAGGAAATAATATTAAATTTTAATGATGGCGCTAAAATAATCTATGCTAGCTAAAGATTCTCTGTGACTCTGTCAAGTGGAGCAAGTTGAAGCTATGCCACTCACCAGAAAGCGTCATGTGTCCAAGCAAGAGGGGATGAAAAAGTGATAGTTTTAGCATGGCCTACATAAAAATTGATGATCCTTTTGCAATGATAAATGGATCAAATGGTTTGTGTTCCTATGTGATTTGAAATATTTATCATAATCAAAGTTTAAATCTAGTAGATGTAGTTAGATACAAACCCAGATCAAAGGCTTTTTCACCCATCTTACCTGGACATATGGTGCATTTTGGTGGGCGGCACATCCACAACCTACTCCATCTGGCCACCCTGGACACGTGGTGCTTTTTGGTGGATAGCGCAGCTTCAACTTGCTCCATCTAATAAACCTGCATAGAATCTCTGGCTGACATGGATTGCTTTAGCACCATCGTTAAAATTTAATATTCTTCCCTTCCTCCAAAGTGGCACAAATAATAATAGAGACACAAATTATTTTCAAAGTACTTTAGTATGGCATTTTGTTTCTAAAAGTACAATACAACAGTCAAAAAGCCCCATGGGTGGATTTAGGTACATAGGGGAGTAGATCTGCTGCACCGGAAGCGACAGCAGCATAGAAAATCTTTGCCATGTTAGGCAAAATCCTACCATGACTTGGGCGGATTTTGAAATGTTGAAGCCACTAGTCATTTGCATGCGAGGTGCTCATATTGACTATATATAAAGAATATTACATTATTATCCAACTATCAATATGTATGTATGTATGTATATAGTAAAATCGCCTTTAAGGTAGTATTCATTACAATGTGCAATTAAAATTTTACATTATATGGTAATAAGTGTAACAAGTTAAGGATAATTATTGGTCATATATATATTTATAAGAATTTAATTATGATGCATTGATAGTATAAAATATTTTTACACATTCAATCAATCACACTCTTCTATTTATATGACCATTCAAATAGTAGGTGTGAGACTTAGCCATATTTACTAATATGGTAATATATGATTGGATGATAGTGTAAAATTTTTCACACCAATAATATATACAAATTAAATCATATTTATAATATTTAAAAATTATGATAAGTGTTTGGCTACTCAAGTTCTCAAACAATAATAATATTTAATTATAGTGATTTAAAATAAATTGTTTGATGACTTATATTAAAATAAATTTTGTAAACACAATAAAAATTATACTAAATAATATTGTTTGATATGAATAAATCATATTATTTTAATAAATATTATACAAATGATGAAAAGATCATTTTGTTATTATATTTAATTCTATTTTATATTTAATCAAATAATAAATTTTATTAATATAAATTTTTTTATTCTATTTTTCACTTTTAATATTATTTACAAATATTTTTATTTAAACTTATTTTAGTAGATATTCTTCTTTATTAATAACCATTTTATGAAATAAAATTATATATAATATTAATATTGGACATCGAACAATATACTAGAGTAAAAGAAGACATTTATGTGAATTAAAATACTTAGACAATTTCTACTTAAGCCAATTAGGGTTTTTTTTACATATATAAAATAAAAAAATTATTTACCTAAATACACCGTTTGAACATTTTTTTCCAAAATGTCCTGAATTATTGGATTGTTGATAAATCAATTTGTACTACATCAAATTATTACTATTTAAAATTTTTAACAAAACCATGGAAATCGATCTAACACAAATCGAATTATACATTGTTCAGGTGAATAGTATATAATTCGATATGATACAAATCAATTTATACATTATACACAAATCGAATTATACACGAGTGAATAGTATATAAATCGATTTGTGTCAGATTGATTGTCTCACTATAAATCCTACCTCCTTAAACCCTATATATATCTCATTCCAAATCCCACATCAATGTTTGACTCCCATAGTTTTTTTCATCGCTCTTTCAGTTCCACTTTTATCTCATTCCAAATCCTATTCTAGCACTCTCTATTAGTGTTTGAATCCCACCATTTTTTTTTATTGTTCTTTGAATTCCATTTTTGAGAGTGAGATTTTAGTCCAAAAATTCAAAAATGAGTGAGAGATATATTTTTGTCCATTATAATGGTGAAATTATAAATACAATTGATGGTATAACTTTTAACAGTCAAAATCCTCAAATTATAGCTGTTTATCCACCTATTACCTTTTTAGAGTTATAGAATATGATTTTGCAGAAATTAGGTAAACAAAATAACAAGTAGGTGACGCAAGTATTATATCGATTGCCCATGGTGATGGGAAAAAGGTGTACTTTGCTATAAAAGTTGGCAACTAAATAGCGATAATGATGTTGAGTTTATGTTCACTTTCCATGCTCAATATCCTGAAATTCACTTTTGTTGAGTTATTCATACTTTTAAAGGAGTCACTTCAACACTGGCGGATCTGCTCTCGATCCAATACATATTTTTATGTCACAGCTGGTGCATTCTCCAACTCTTGCTATGGAGAGTCCCGTGCAGAATGAAAATATTCAAGAAAAAAATGTTGATGATTTGATGAGTGGTCCAAGTTTCCACTAGCTTGCAATGCAGATTGCACAGCCGTAGGCATAGGTTGGTCCTATTCTTGGTTGTGATTTCAATGTTGATTATGGAGATGATGAAGAAGAGTTGGTTGAAATACTATTTGACAGTGACAGTGGCCAAATGGAGTGGCAAAACCTATTACCGAGAGCCAACCATGTAGGAGCTAATCTCAATTTCAATCCTAATCAAGTGAGCACGTAGGTCACTATTCATCTCCGAATCTGAAAGCGATGCATGTAAGAACTTTTCTAGGATTCGGTATTGGAGATGGGGGAGAAATGCCATCATTGACAAAGGAGAATGAATTGCAGCTGGGACAACAATTTCATGATAAAGAAGTTATACTATTTGCGATAAAAAATTACAGCATCCGAAAATAAGTCGAATATAAAGTCTTGGAGTTAGATCATATAAAATATCATGGCAAGTGTAAGTACTTTGAAAATGGGTATAATTGGAGCATTCGTATAACATATCGTCAGAGGAAGGAATTATGGGAAATTCGGAAGTATAACGGACCACATATATCACTACTAGAATTTTGGCTGATTGCGGTCACAAAATGAGTGAATTCGGTCGCAAAGGCCATTTGCGACCGATTTTGCGATCGATTTTTTCAGTTGCATTTAGGCAGGATGCAAATATATTTGTGACCGATTTAATTGGTCGCAAAAATTTGTGATCGATATTGCGACCGATTTAGAGCAATCATGGACCATGTCTGAATTGGTCGTTTGTTGACTATTTTGTGACCAATTTTTCGGTTGCAAATTTGTGACCAAAAAATCGGTCGCAAATTTGCCACTGAAAAATCAGTTGCAAATTCAAGATTTTGCGACCGAAAAATTGGCGATTTTTCGGTCGCACATACGGAATTTAAAATCAGTTGCAAACATTAATCAGTCACAAAATCGGTTGCAAAGTTACAAACAGAAAAAAAAATACTAGAATATTATAAATCCAAATTAAATACACTTGAATTCAACAACAGTCCAGAAAACAATATCCAACAATCCATAATGCATCTTTTTGTCTAAATAATATTCAACAACAACAAATTTTCCAACATACACAATATTGTCAATACTATTATCAACTACATATATTCTAAACACAATATACATAAACTAAAAAATATAACAACATACATCATTGACCAAACTACAAGGTTCTTCTTAATAAAATTTTGGAAGATAAATTTTTAGCATATTTCTAACTAGTTCTCGTTTCCATGGTTCTTCAATTCTTTCCATTGAGTCTTCAACTTTCATTGATTTCTCATCAACTTCTATTGTATCTTCAATATTCTCCATTGAGTCTTCAACAATTTTTATTGAGTCTTCTATTTTATCTAATGAGTCTTCAACTATTGATTCTTCCACCAACTCTATTGAGTCTTTAACTTGCTCAGTTGAGTCTTCCACAACCTCTATGTCATCTTCTGGTCTATCCATTTAGTCTTCAGCAAATTAAGTAGATATTGAATAATTATTAATATAAAAAAATCTAATAATATGAGGAATTAAAATATAAAGAACAGATATGAGGAATTAAAAAAATTTGAACAATCCCATACTTTCACTTTCACCTGACAATATAATTAAACTAAATTCCAAATAAAACAACAACCCATTAACAATAATAATCAACCAATAAAATAAAAAATCAACAAATAGAATAGAAAATTTGTAAAAAATAAATAAATAAATAAAATGCATTAAAACATAACAGCAAACTAACAACAATAAATAAACACTTCAAATTTATTTCAAAAAAAAAACAAACAGAAGAGTAAATTTGTGCCAAAAAAAAAAATAAATGCAAATAAGAGTACCACAATGGAGGAGTAGCAGTAGCGGATCTGGCACGATGGCGGTGGATTTTGAGCAACGGCGGCAGATCTAGTGTGGTGTGATGATGGGACAGCAGCGGCGGCGTTGGGGTGGGGGGAACGGCGGCGAGACAGCAACCTGCAGCAGAGGCGTCTTCGCGAGTTTCCTTTCCGGCGCAGGCGCGGCGACGACGGCTTGTGGTGGGGGGAGTCTTGGGGAGGGAGGTTGGTGGTGGAAAGAAAGTGGGAGGGAGTCTTGTGGTGGTGGGGAAGATGATAATAGAGAATGGGGAGAGAGACGGGTTCTGCAACTTTTTTACGTTAAAGCTTTTAAATTTGCGACTGAAAAAACGGTCGCAAATTTCAAGATCTGTTATTTTGAAAAGTTTTAAATTTGCGACTGATTTTTTGGTTGCAAATTTTGTCAAAGTGTTAACTTTGCGACCGATTTTTCGGTCTCAAAGTTACTACACAACATATTATATGAAATTTGGGGTTCAAATTTGCGACCGAAAAATCGATCGCAAATTTCAACAATTTCCTCAGTGTTTACCTTATTGCTTTGCAATTTTGCGACCGATTTTCCAGTCACAAATCTTATTAGAGTATTAATTTTGCGATCTAAAAATTGGTCGCAAATTTCAACATTTCCCCAACCTTTACCTTATTGTTTTGCAATTTTGCGATCGATTTTTCGGTCACAAAATTACATATTTGCGATTGAATTTTCGGTTGCAAAATTCAATAATTCTTTTATGTTAAGATGTTAAATTTTGCAACCGTTTTTTCGGTCGCAAAACTAATATCTTTAGTCTGTTAAATTTGTAACTGATTTTTTGGTCACAAATTTCATTATTTGCAATTGTATTTTTAGTCGCAAATTTCAATAATTCTATGCTAAATTTTGCGACTGATTTTGCAGTTGCAAAACTAATGCCTTTTGTTTGTTAAATTTGCGACTAATTTTTCGATTGCCAATTTCATGATTTGCAACTGTATTTTCGGTTGCAAAATTCAATAATTCTATGTTAAATTTTGTGACTGATTTTTCAGTCGCAAAACTAATGTCTTTAGTCTGTTAAATTTGTGACAAATTTTTCGGTCGCAAATTTCATTATTTGCGACTGAATTTTTTGTCGCAAAATTCGATAATGCTATGTTAAATTTTGCGATTGATTTTTCAGTCGCAAAACTAATGTCTTTAGTCTGTTAAATTTGCAACTGATTTTTCGGTCGCAAATTTCATTATTTGCAATTGAATTTTCAGTCGCAAAGTTAATGAAATCTTTGACTTTCATTTATTCAGATAATGAAATCTTTGACTTTCATTTATTCATTTTGCGACTGATTTTTCGGTTGCAAACTTCATTATTTGCGACTGATTTTGCGACTGATTTAGTATTCTATATTTTACCCCTTTTATTCCCAAATCGGTCACAAAATCGGTAACAAATTTCAGTTTTTGCGACTAATTTTGCGATTGATTTAGTATTCTACATTTTACCCCTTTTATTCCCAAATCGGTCACAAAATCAGTCGCAAATTTCAGTTTTTGCGACTGAAAAAATTTAGTCGCAAATTCGGTCGCAATATCGATAGTTTCTAGTAGTGTATGTGTGTCTGTATCACTTTCGCAAGACCACCCACAGCTAGACACCAATGTTGTTTGTGCCACCATATTTCCTATGATGCAAGCTGATTCAACTATTTCCATTAAAGTGCTGCAGGGAGCAGTTGAAAACAGGTTTGACTTCAAGACATCATATAGAAAAGTGCGGCTAACCAAGCAAAAGGCTATTGCTTGCATTTTTTGTGATTGGGAAGAGTCATACAACGAGCTTCCGAGATGGTTGCAAGGTCTTCAAACATTTATGCCATCTACAATTTTTGAATTTTCAATTCTGCTATACTATACAAGAAATTCTATTGACCTTAAATCTACTATGTTTCACCACTTGTTTTGGTAGGTACAATCTTTGAATTCTCAACTCTGTCATATTATGTGGGAAATTTGGTTGACCATAGCTCTGTGATATTCCACTACTTATTTTGGACTTATACACCATGCATTGAAGCGTTCAAATTCTGCAAACCATTAATTTTAGTGGATGGTACGTATTTATACGGCAAGTATGGTGGGACATTGTTGATGACAATTGCTCAAGATGGAAACTCAAATATTCTGTCTATTGTATTTGCGGTGGTGGAGGGGGAAACAATAGGAGAATGGTCTTTTTTCTTAACTAATGTTCGGTGTCATGTGGCACCACAAGAGAGCATTCTAATAATCTCTGATAAGCATGCTGCTATCAGAGTCGCTATAAATGCAGAAGGCAGTGGTTGGCATCCTCCACTGGCCCATCACATATATTGCATTCGCCACATCGTCTCAAACTTTGCTATAACATTCAAGAGTAAAGATGCAAAAAGAGATATGATGAATGCGGCCTATGAAAAGCCTCATCAAGAGTATCTTTATTATCACGGGTTATTGAGAGATGAAAATCCAGCCATGTATGAATAGATTGACAGAATTTCTATTGAGAAATGGGCACAACATGCTGATGAAGGACGCAGATTCGGCCATATGATGACCAATTTGTCCGAATGCATTAATGCTATGCTGAAGGGCGCCCGAAATCTTTCGATTACAGCTCGAGTCAAGTGCACTTATTTTTGATATGCTGAGTTATTTGTTAGGAAAGGGAGGAAGGCAGACGCCCAACTAGCCGTCGAACAAATATTTTCGTAGACCTTGTAACGAGCAATCGAGGAAAATAAACAATCAATTGGTACCATGACGGTGTCTAGATTTTCCCGGTCAAACTCGTCGTTTGTGGTTGAAGAACTCGGACCAATTGGGGGTTGGATTCAAAGGTCATACAAAGTGAGGTTAACGGATCGATGATGCAATTGCGGGTACTTTCAAGCATTGTACTATCCATGTCGGCATGTGCTTGCTGCATGTGCATATGCACGACTTGATTGGGCCAGTCTTGTTGATGATATGTATTGCATCTGGACTGTATTTAATGTTTACAGAATGGAGTTTACAGCTATTGCAGATGAAGATTACTAGCTTCCACATAGTGGACCTCGAATACGGCTAAACCAGAGCTTAGGCGAGCAACTGACGGTCATCCAGTATCAACCAAAATCAGGAATGAAATGGATGTAATCGAACCCGGGCAACCAAAGCGCTGTGGTCTTTGTAGGCAAGAGGGTCATACTAGACGAAAGTGTCCAAGCTTACATGCTTCATCCTCAAACCGCACTGGTGAACATAGTTAGTTTTGTGTGACTTTGAATGTGTTGTATATTTTGTTATCAGCTAATTGTAATATGTTTTATTAATGAAGCTTTTAATTCAAGTTAGTAAACTCTTTTGTATTAAAATTTAATGTTTACTAATTCAGACATGGATGCATAAAATCAAATTGGATTTTAATTTTTTAATATTCACTAGAAAATCTTATTTACTTATACATTTTGATTTTTCTAAAAAAAATACAAAATAAATATAGAGAAAATAATACAACTAGTACAACCAACAAAAAGAAAGAAATCAATACAAAATAAATGGATAGAAATGAAAACTCTATGCCACAAATCTCGACCATGCCTACAGAAAGAAATAAAAAATTTCATTTAACAATCAACATTACAACCAACATATATAAATAATGTAGACATAGTAATATCATTTATCTGAGCTTATTAATAGCTAATGGTCTCCTGGATCTTGCCTAGCGATTGGTAAATGTCCACCCGTAAAACAACGACGACCTCGAATCTCCCGCCTCGGCCTGCGTTGTCCCTAACTCTGACCCTGCCCTTACCCTTGCCCTTGCTCATGCTAGTGGCCTTAATCAATATGCTAAAAAAGATGGTCCGCAGTAAATGCAGAGGGCAGAGTCCCGCTAAGAAGATCAAATCCTAATATTTGCTGATCAGTGCGAGGTAGAGTGAGTTCCTGTGACATCTGCATGGGGAAGGGAGTCGCCATAATTGTTAGATCATGGGGATTCAATTGTAACTGATACAGGGACGGTCAATAGCAATCTAATGCCAGTGACTGGTATATCGGTGCCGCTTCTATGCTTGTTTGTGGATGTGTAGATAGCATGGGTAGGTCGACTGCAGTGAATAAAGCGTTTAGGTCACTAAACTTTAAACTTGAGGTATGCATGTTCTGTTCCATATTTTGATGGCTAGACTCAGCATGGCCGGGATATGAGTGGGGCTGGGAGTTGCTACAATTCTCATTATCAATATCATCATCCTCAAGTTCCGCATTCACTGGCTGTTGGCGTTGAGAAGCACATGTCTCGAGACGTAATCGACGCTCCCGACGCCGTTGATCTGGCACGTGAGCTGGCCTAGGCACACCTGGCACTATTAGGACCTGCGATGGTATATCACTTGGCAATTTGATTTTCCTCAGGTCACAAAGGATTGTATTTGTCGACAAAAACCTTTGTGCAATAGTTGAATACCATGAACTGTATTCAATTGATGGACAAAGGTCTTCGGCCATCATAAAGCAAAGCATTCGAGTAAATCTTTGCCCCTAATAATTGTGAAAGTCCCTATGAAAATCTGGCCACCAAGTATCATTGTGGCCACGCCCATCGATCCCATGCAGCCTATTAATATTCAGCGGCTGCTCTGGTATGGGCTGCTGTCCGCCAAGCTGTCGGATAACAACACTCAACAATGGCAAAACATATTAACGCCATCACAAATGACCAAATGTCAACCTCTTCATAAATCCACAAGGGTGTGATCTCGATGACTTGTTAGTTATAATATGGGGTCCAGACAAACTGCAGCAATTAAACATTATATATTAATAATTTCATAGACTCTAAATAAAAAAATCAATAATAACAAATAAATATCACGTATCATATCCTATAATACTAATGTTGTCAATTTGTTGTCTATATGCCAACAATCGACGTCCCATCGAATCATTTGTGACCGCCTGAGCTGGCCAGCTAAAAAATACACATATTCTTATAGAAATATTGCAAAAATAAATATAAATCTAGTACGCATATTCTGTTTTATATGCAATGCATCTACTGTACGCATATAATCATTGTAGTGATTTTGTTTTCCAAATATACCTTATTTTAATGTTAATTTAAATATATAAAATTTTTCGTTGAAAATAAACTAGAGAATAAAATGCTAAAATTAATAATAGTTAAATTAAACAATTTATACATAATTTTAAAATTATTTTATTATAAAAATTTTTAAAATTTTTATTCTTGTAGAAAATTTATTAAATTAAGTTATTATAATTATATATTACTAATTAACATATTTTATTTAAAATTAAAATAATATAATAAATTTAAAAATTATAACAATAAACAAATAAAAAAATAACTAAACTAAATTTAAATAAAAATATAAAATAATCAAAAAGTAAATAAAATATTAAAATTACCTGTATATCTAAATTTGCAGAAATATGTCCATGGGCATCCATCCGATATAAATTATTGCTCTCCATTCTTTCAACTTTTTCTCTTACTATTTTTTTTGAAACTCTCTATTTTTGAAATACTATTCTCTGCCTAACAATCGATCTGCTTCGAATCGAATGTGAAATGAATCGTGCTGATGATACTATTTATAGAGGAGGAGGAACAATGTATAATTCGATTTGACATAAATCGATTTATACACTTTTCACCCGAACAGTATATAATTCAATTTGTGTCAGATTGATTTTCATGTTTTGTTAAAAATTTTAAACAGTGATAATTTGATGTAGCACAAATCGATTTATCAACAATCCAATAATTTAGGACATTTTAAAAAATAATGTTCAAATGATATGTTTAGGTAAATAATTTTTTTTTATTTTATATATGTAAAAAAACCAGCCAATTAGTAATACAACAAAATAAATTGTTGAAGGTAGACACCCAAGGATTGAGCTCGACATCTAGCAGTGACATGGCATGGGGGTGTACCGGCAAGATATTTCAATCATCAAGTCATTGAATGCATCAAGAGATAAGCAAAAAGTGGAACTGAGAACATGCCCAGAGGCTTATGAACCCTTTTATAATAGTGAGTGGGAGAACATAATTTATGAGGGGATTTATTGAATCATTTCACAATTAAGTGATATGGGATAAGATTGTCAGGATCCTACATTAACTCTAATAATAGTGAGGGGGCTAGAATATGGGGAGGGATTGATTCTTGTCGAGAATGCAATCCTTCTAGACTTATTTCTAAATAGCGTACATTGTTTGATTTTATAATGTGAGATAGAAAAGTTATAATGTAGAATTATTAAGTTACATTAGAAATATTTATTGTAGAATAAGTTAAAAGCATGTTGTGAGACGTTTTTTTTTCTTCTGAAAAGTGCACAATAATCGTGGGACTTTTCAACCTATACTACAACAAATACTTACAATATCGTAGCTTTTCTTTCATAACTTATATATTTTCTTAATTTCAAAATATGAATTTTTAAATCTATTCCAACATATTACCTCAAAAAAGGATGGTTAGAGCACCTTAATTTGATTGTTTAACATACTGCTTATAGCAATCAATTTTAATGGGTGCATTTGGTTGTGCTTTTAGCATAACAAAAGTACTTTTTTTTTTTTCAAAAAAAATGTATTTCTAGTAATTTTAATGTTGTTTGTTTATATTTATCAAAAAATGTAGAAGTAAAAAATAATTAATTTTTTTTACTTTTTTTAGAAGTAGATATAGAGCCACCTCTCGCAAAAGCAGAAATAATATAAGAGGGAGAATTGTGCTCATAAATTTCAAGGCCGTTACCTTTTACTTCTTTTATGATTTACCCTCCCACTCTCATTCTTATTTTCATTCTCCTACTCCTTAATTGTAATTCTATAACAAAAAGTATTATATATTTACCACATTCAAATAATTTAATAATTTCTAATTTTAATAAAAAGTACTTCTATAATTACATTAAAACATAAAATAATTTTTTTTTTATTTCTATTTTGGCTTCTGCTTCTAATTCTACTTTTGAAAAAAATTTACTTTTTCCAAAATCTTAACTAAATGGATCCAATATTTTGTATGACACTCTAGTAGAATCTTGCTAAATGCTCTCTTCCTCTTGAAGTGTTGTTTTTGTCTATTTCCCATGTTGTGATCTCTTTTTTAAGGTGTTTTATTATTTTATATTATTCTCATATTTCAAACTTGCAAATTAGTAAAATAATAATAATTATTATTATTAATGTTATTATTATTATTTGAGATAAATGGTAGGTGTCATCTTATACGAGGACATTTTATATGTCACGACTCGCCCTGAGTCATGGCCGGCGCTTGGAGGTGACAGACCTCCAGCAAGCTTTAAACATCAATTTCTCGTGACAAACGAACAGAGTTCCCTCTATTTTTCCAGCTTCCCCGTAAAAGCCAGACCTATTCCAACAGTCAACCAGTACATATATCCAATTTGACATGTATATATATATATATATATATATATTAGGCATTCACTCATTATAATAACAACATATTTATGTCTATCTACGTACACATTTTTATATATACATCCCTAATAACACAGTACTCAAGAAACATGTTCTACAAAATAAACGAATTCCTATACGCATATCCTATCCAAACAGAATCTCATGCAGCAGGTTCTTGTCTGTGGATTGTGGAGCAACTCTAAAGCATCACACATATATACATATTACAACCAAAGTCGACGAAAGGCCCTCACATGTAGAAGAGCTATCAAAGGTGTCTGCACTTTATAAAGCTGAAAAAACTGAATCAGGTACAGTACTAGGATCTGAAATAGGAAGGAAAGGGTGAGTCCAACCGACTCAGTGAGGGGCAATGGATCTATAACATATGAGAGCAAGCTCTAAGAATCAAGCAAACTACATGTAAATAAGAATTAATATCACGAATTAAATATAAGTAAGGAATCATCATTTGGAATAATATATCAGTAAAGAATCATCACTAAAATTTATGCATGTATAAAAAAAATTAACATTGTTCATAACTTGAAACTATACTCCTCAAATATATATATAGAATTTATGTTGTCTCATAACTTAAAAGAAATATATTTCTCAAATGTAAATCCCAAGGTGGGGAGGCTTCCAATTCAGAGATATTTCCATTTAAGGGATTACCCTTTCAAATCTGACTAAGTCGGTGGTGTGCGTAGGCCTCACACACACACACCGAACTAGCAACACCCCTGCTAGCTGGGTTCGAACCAAGGTGCACCAAGGCTAGCATCAGCGACCGCTAGCTACCGACTAACTGAAAATCCTCCCACAATTTATATAGGAACTAAAGCAATAAATAGTAATAAAAGCACAAAGTAATAAATAATAACAAATATTAAATCAAATTTTTGAAGCACAAAGTATTCATCAAAGTTTGAAAGTCCAAAATATAATTTATTCAATAAATCAATTTAGTAATCCAAACAAAATTTAGAGCTTGCCCTTTGTTCATAAATTTCATAGCCTTTTCCAAAATAAAAACTTTCAGAACATTCAACACTTGAACATTAGTAAAATTTTCTCAAAACTGAATCAAAAGTCCACAATTAAATAAATATATTAAACCATAAGACAATTTTATCACTAAACAAAATATTCATAGTTAACTAGACATATATAATTAAGCTATCAATATATATATTAAAATCAAACCAAAACTAATTACATAAGAAGACCATATGCCATAGAGGCATTGTCCACTCACAAAGTGTCAGGAAATGTCCAATCTACGTCCTGGGGCTGTTGAATTTGTGGGTTGATCTCCTGAGGAATCTGAAATTGACACATAAATGAGTACTCTCGATTTAATTATAAATATTATGATTTAACATTTAACCCCCATCCTCTTCTTCAACCTCGCAACCTAGAATTTAAATTCCTCTTTATTTACTATACTTGCTTTTGAGTTATTTCAAAATCAATTAGAATAATATGTAGTTTCCTTTAGCATTATAGCTAATTAATTATTCATACAATAACAATTCCACACAAGGCCCAAAAATTAAAATTATCAACTGATATCAATTTAATCTTTGCCAACTCAGCTTGACTCTACCATTAACCTTTACCAACAAGACTCAAAATTTGAACCTAAGCTACCAAAATCTTATTATCTATATCAATAATCTAAACAATTAGAGTTTAGCTATTCACTTCGATTTACAAAAAAAATAGTTACTGCAAGCACATCTTACTTTCTTCTTGAAATAAAAAAAAATGCTAACAAGTTTAAAGTTAATAGCTCACCCAAGACTATGGCTTGCTTTGGGAGGGCAAAATCAGCTTCTAGCCACCAGGAAGGAAGCAAGGCAGAGCCAGGGAGACAGTAGAGAGAGACGACGCAGAGAGAGAGAGAGAGAGATTGCGAGGAAGAGAGAGATGCAGTTGGTGGTGTGTGGCAGAGAGAGGGAAGCGTGGATGGTGGCTCATGTGACTAAGGGAAAGAGGAGATTGAGAGAGAAAAAGAGAGATGAATTTGAGAGGAAGAAGTGAAAGAACGTGACAATGAAAAGGAAAAATGGAAGAAAGGAAAGAAATGGCGCCTGGGAAGGCTCCAGAACGTGAAATGAAGGGGGAGAGGTGTTTAGGGTGCACCATATCACTTATGGTGCACCATGATCCCTCAGAGTTTTTTTTTAAAAAAAAAACAATCATTTCAAAAATTTTATCTATATAATTTTAAATTCTTTATACTGCAAATTTTAAAAGTAATTAAAGGAATTGTCCCAGGCATAAGCTATGAAAATTTTTAAATATTTTGGTTATCAATGTTTTATTCTAAATAGACATTTTATTATTATTATTATTATTATTATTTTAAACAGGGTATTACATTATATGTCAATCTCTACAATAAAAATTTAATTTTGATATATAATAATATACTTTATATTATCAATTAATCATATCTTATTTTTATATAATATTTAAGATAATTATAACAAGAAATAAATAATTTTAATAATATAATTATACATTATAAATGATAGAATAGGCTAAATTTATTGAATTGACCCGCTTAACCGATCGAAAATGGTGAGTTAGACTAATCTCTTAAACTCGCCAACTCGTAGGCTTTGACAGGGCGGGCCTTAGCTTAAAAATAAAAACACATGAATTTTTCCCACGCTGGCTAAGGTTTCTTTTTATAATGAAAGAAACAGAGAGCGACGCTCCCATTGCAAGCCAAGTCCTGCCTTTCAACTCCATCTCTTTCAACTCTCAAGTCACTCCAACAGCAACAAAACACAACTCACTCTTCTTCCATCTTCTCTCATCACTCCCTTTCTCTCTCAAAATCTCTCACTAGCGGCTCTTCTCCATAATGGCAATCGGCAACCAAGCGGCGGTGTCTTCTCTCCGACCAACGTCGGTGTCATCTCGCGCCGCCATTGTCAAGCTTTCAACCACGACAGCCGCTGTTGAGCCTCTTCACGCTACAACTTCGCTTGCATCATCGTGTCCTCGCGCGTAGCCACCGTCAATCACCGCTAGCTTCTCCTCATCTGCGATGCCAACGCAAACCAACTCCAACCACCACTGCGTGTTCCACCGCCTTCCTTTCCTCCGCTGCTTCGTGGTCTAACAAAGCCCAAAGTCTCTCCCCTCTGGTTGCAGCGTTTATAGTTGCTACTCCCATTTTGGTTCAATTTGATTTGTCATGCTAGGTTTAGGGTTGATCCCTATTTTTTTTTTACCCCATTTTATTTCATATAATTAAAATAAACTTATTTTAAAATTGAATTTAATCAACTAATAAAAATAATAAAAAATATCAATTCATAAAAATAACCATCCATTAGAGTGAGAGATCCACCATAATTTCTTATTTGTTTTTATTTCTATTGATTGATAGTGTAAATCAGTTTTATACTATCAGTATATACCAATTAAACTCTTTAAAATTTTAACTTAATTAAAAATATTAAAATAAATTTATTTATATATTTTTTAATTATTTTGATGAGTTAGCATGCCAACTTGCCAACCCCTTCACATACTGGGGTGGGCTGCCATACCAGAAGTCTCTTGAGAAAGAGTTTATCATGATTTTACATATCATTTACTAAGGGAATTATTGGTAGCTTGAAGCAAATACCGTCAAGCAAAGCAATTCAATCCTTGCATATTATTATTTACATCTTTAATTGATTTTTTTTTTAAGTAATGTTCCATTGATTATAAATGTTGTTGAGTATATGATTTTGATGATGAGTAATAAGTGCTGATTTCTAGTTTCCATTAAAAGAAAAATGCTATATTTAAGAATTTCCTTTCTTATCCTAGTGAATAATTCCCTTATTTAAGTTTAAATACAATATTGAAAACATCTGATTTGAAATTAGTATATGACCTATTTTTACTCAGAATATTCATATTCAAGGGATAAAATCATGCATCAAACGTTCAACTGATTAAAATGTGGCATGGTTGTAAAAACAGAAAGGAACAGCAACTAAAGCACAACTACGGGTCAGGAACCAGCAACTACTAATCAGTTACAGCACTTACGCAGGATTATAATCTTTTGCCCAAACTCTAGCCACAATTCTCTCCAAGGGTAGTAGGCTTCAACAGGATATTATCTATAACAAGCCTTCAAGATGGTTGAAAAAAAAAAGGCCTTCTATCAAGAGAAAATTAAGATTAAGGGTTCTAATATTTTGTTCTTACAATTGTTTTATTCTACTCTTAGAGAGAGTTGTTTTTGCTTGTAGCTCATATTCAAGAGCAACACTTTTCTTTCATCATTGAGTTGTTCATTTTCTAGAGAGGAGGGAAGAGTGTGGGTAGCATTCTAGGAGTCCTATCTATCTAGAAACACTCTACTTGGAAGATAGGTAGAGGAAGGTTGGTTGAAAGCCTTGTAAGCCAAAATTCAACTAATGAAGAAAATCCCAAGCAATTGGGGACTGGACGTAGGTTGCAAATTGTAACCGAACCAGTATAAATCGTTGTGCATTTCTCTCCACCCTTATCTCTTTTAATTTTCTGCTATATTGTGATTAATCATTTCAAGGCTTAATTCTGAATTATTTTCTGTATCTGTTTTGTTTAAATTTGTAACTTTCTATTAGTGAACCAATTCACCCCCCTCTTGGTTCTATCAAATGCGAATTAAGATCAACCAAAATATAAGAGCAAAAAATCATATGATTATCGTAGAATAAAGAAAAGGTGATTTTAGAACACATTTATAGTTTAATCAATAAGAGATTAGAAATTTGTTAAAAGCACTTTTCAAGATGCATCAAAGTTAAGAGTGTATTTGTTTCAATTTTTTAAAAAATAATTTTAAAGTTTAAATTTTATATATAGCTAAAAATGTTGAAAAATAATTTTTTTTAAAATTACTCTTTTCAGTTTTTATAAAAAAAAATTGAAAACAGATATTTTTGAGAATTTATTTTTTTAAAAAAAATTATTCAACTATACGAAAATTGATTTTTTTTATGTTAAAAAAATAATTTTTTGCCAAAAAAATCTTAAATAAATACACTCTAAATTGAGTTGTTACTTTTTCCATATGACTCTTTATAGCACCCATTGGCCTAATTAGACGAGGAACAACATCATTGCTGCACGGCTGTTGCATGAGCAAACCAATGAATTCTAAGCTCAAAAGGTTATCATAAATGATCAAAGAACCCAGTTGAAACAATGCCAAACAAATGAAAGGAAAAAAGTTAAAAGTTTAAACATGGTCGTGGAAAAGAATGGGGAAGTATGGTGGAGATTATTCTTGTTGAAACTAGTTTAGTTGTTTTTAAACCCTACAACTCACTCAGTTTTTTCAATTCCTCTGACAAAAGCACAATGATCAGCTCATTCTCTTTATAGCTTACAATTAGCAATAGGCTGTTTCTTAATTAATCACATTACATATTTACACTCATACACACTAATTTTCATTTCAAGTTCGAGATGCACACTACCTTGTTGGGCTTACTTGTTAGATACAAATTCTCAATTGCTACTAATGCAAGTTTCATTGCAATTTCTCTATTTTTAAGAGAAAAGTCATATCAACAAGGCATTCATTATAGAGGTTAAATTATCACTTGAAACTGAACTATACGCAAAATAATAAAATATATGAATATAGAAGATAAGAAGGAGATTGAATAGCAAAAACAAGAGCATCTCATGATTCTTACACCTCAAAAAAGACTCAATCTTATCATAGTTCACAATTGATGCTTAAACAGAGACATTTTCACCAAATTCCTTAGCTTGATTTTCATTCTCACTTGCAAGCTTCCTTTCAATTATTAAGAACTTATATGATGTCTAGACACATTTCAATTTAACAAAATCCTCATTGACTGGGCAAAACTCTCTAAAAACCTACATAAGTAGTATATATCAAAAGAAATGGATTGCCCAATACGATCCTTTGTTCTACCAATTGACTATACAGAAAAATCCCATGGATTTTCATAGCTTCTCATATCCCATTTTTCGAGCCAACTTTTTTTTCTTGTGTGTCAAGCCAACTAAACTCATCATGTATTTCTTGATAATATTTTGCAATTGTAATTTTAGAGCTTTTGACAACAAACACTTTTACTAATCACACAAATACAATTGTTTCGGACACCAAAGAAAGAAACCAAAACCATGAACAAACATGCCAAACATTGCAGAATCTACAAATTATTTTTGTATTGAAATAATGAAAAAAGCTTAAAGCAAGTCAATTATTCATATTTTACATAAAGTTCATAGATCAAAAGTAAAGTGTACCAAAAGTTTTTGATAGTTTTGGAAATACATGTCTAAAATTTGATTGCAGAAATAGAATAGTATAGTCGTGTTATGAATGAATGGAAATCAAAACTATTTTAACTATTTTAATTATAGTATGGAAACCAACGATTATGAAATGTGGACTATATACAATTCACCTTACTAAGCCTAATTTGCATCGATAAAAACAAAAAGGACACGATTTCTAAGGTAACTATGCATACATGCAGATAGGCAAATTTTTATATGGGATATGAAGAAGGAAGATGCAAGCAGTACATGCAATTGAATTCCAAACCCATAAAGAAAGAAGATGCAAGTTGTATAGGCAATGAAACTACAAAATGCAATGCACATGAATCTACATTATTAGGTCTAGTAATATGCAAATCTAAAACAAGTTATCTTCATTTTCATTTTCAGAAAAGAGATGTGCATATAATGTTTCTCTCTGGGCAGGGGATGGGGTGAAAAAATATGGGGGAGTTTGATAGTTCTATGTACAGATGTGGAGATTGAAAAATTGATGTGTTGTGTCCTACCCCAAATCTAAGAGCACACCAAAGTTGGAAAAGAAAGAAAGAAAGAAAGAAAGAAAGAAAAAGAGGGAAAGGAGCAAATACTAAATGGGTAGAGAGCTCTAAAGCACGGGCACGGGTACGCCTTGGGTGCATATTCAATAATTTTCTTTTGAAAAAAAAAATTACGTATGGTAGGGTAGGGCTAGGTGTGGCTTGAGTACAAGCTTACAATAAAACTATGTTGTTTAGCCTCTTTTTTTTTTTCCCTTTTCCTTTTCTTTCCAAAATACAGAACAGAACTCTACCCCTTTGTTTCCTTTCATTCACAAATCGCAAGATACTCACCCCACCCCACTTCTAACTTTCTCATCCTCACCCACCAGCCACCACCACTCAACCGCTTCACCACCTGCGATAGCCTAGCGACAACAGTGCTCCTCAAGTCCCAGCAGTGCGCAGCAAGAAGGAAGACACCTGGCAATGACCCCGAAAACCAAGGCACGGCTTCCCTCTCTAGTCTCCGGTGGCGGCGGCGACGGCCCAATAGGCGCTTCCCTCTCCTTCTTCTCTTTTATGACAGAAGTACCTATCTTCTTCTTCTAATTGAGTTTTGACTATTTGATTTTGTTTTTGTTCTATATACTGTGTTGGAATTGTTCTGTGTTCTTTGTTTTGAATTGTTCTTTATCATTTGAATAACAAAATGAGTGATTAAATTTTTTACTTTTCAATAATATGGAAAATTTGTAATTATTTATCAGATGTTTTCACGAGGCTCAACAATTGTGTTTGCTAGTGGTAGTAGGGGTTTGGAAGTGGTAATAATGCCAATTCCTTTGCTTCTTTGACTAGTAAATTTGCTATTGGAGAATCTGAGAGTAACAGTCTCCTTTGGGCTTATGTGACTGTGTTGCAAGATAAGAAATCTGGAGGAAGGAATGTAAATTGGCGTTGCAATTTTGTAATGAAACTTATAAGGGATCTTATTTTTGGGTGAAATCTCATTTGTTGAGGGAAAACGAAAATAAGATTGCTATTTGTACACAAGTGAATAATGATTATCTTGAAGGGACGAAGCAAATAGAAAGGAAATTTATTAAAAGAACAAAGCCAGTGCAAGTTTCTTTTTCTACTGGAATTACAAGTTTGAACCCATCTAGAGTTGATATGTTTGATGGGAGCAAGAAAAGAAGAGGTAATGAAGGACCTTTACAAAGGGCTTTAATAATGAGGCAAGACAACATTTGACTTGTGAAATAGCTAGGTTGTTTTACTTTGTTGGTTTGCCATTCACTGTTGACATAAAATCCTTATTTTGTTAGCTCATTTACATATGCTACTAACACTAATATTTCTAGCTTTCTTCAACCTAGCTATAATGTCATTAGAACTTCATTATTGCAAAAAGAGAAAGCTAATATAATGAAGTTACTTCAACCTACCAAAGACACTTGGCCAGAGAAAGGTGCAAATATAATGACTGATGCACAAAGAAGACCATTCATTAACTTTGTGGCTATCTTAGATTTGGGACCTATGTTCTTGAAGGCTATTGATGGTTCAGGTGAATATAAGGAGAAACATTATATTGACAACTTAATTTTGTCTACGATTGATGGAGTTAGACCACAAAATGTGGTTAAGTCATTACAGATAATGCGCCTGTTTGTAAGGCTACTAGATCAACTATTGAATCTATGCATCCTCATATTTTCTGGACACTATGTGTAGTGCATGCCCTAAACCTTACTCTCAAGAACATCTGTGCTCCTAAAAATACACTAAGCAATGAAGTTGTTTATTCAGAGTGTAGTTGAATTTCTGTTGTTGCTGATGATGCTTTTTTCATTAAGAATTTCATCATGAATCATACCATGAGACTTGCCATATTTAATAAATTTATGCATTTGAAACTATTTGTCATTGTTGAGACTAGATGTGCTTCCATTATTATTATGCTTAAAAGGTTGAGAACCATTAAGCATAGTCTCCAATCTATGGTTATTAGTGAAGAATGGTCTCACTATAAAGAAGATGATGCTCCAAGAGCAACATTTGTGAAGGAAACAATTTTAAATGACAGTTGGTGGGATTGACTTGATTATGTTTTGAGCTTCACAAAGCTTATCCATGACATTCTTCGAATCTTTTGATATTGATAAGCCATCCCTTCATTTGGTTTATGAGAAATGGGATTCCATGATTGAGCAAGTAAAGAAGGCAATATATCAACATGAAGGCAAAGAGTTAAGTGAACAATCATCCTTTTATGAAGTGGCATATAACATTCTAATTGATAGATGGACCAAAAGTTATACATCACTTCATTGCTTAGCTCATTCACTTAATTCCAAGTAAGTTTTAAATTTCTAAATTTCAACTTTCTTTTACCTTATGTTTTATAAAATGTACTTTAACTCTTAGAAGTAGGAAACTAGTAATGCTTTATATTTTATTTTATAGGTATTATTGCAGACAATGGCTTGATAAAGCTCCGAATAGAGTTCCCCCACATAAGCTCCAAATAGAGGAACAAATGCCTTAGGTGTTATTTTCCAGAATCAAAGGATAAGTTTAAGGCAATCCAAGAGTTTGTCAAATTCTCAAGTGGTAAAGATGAGCTTGGCCAATTTGATAGCTTACAAGATATTTAGAACCTGTCACCCAAGAAATGGTGGGTGATGTATGGATCTTCATTCCCAAAACTTCAAAACATAGCCTTGAAGCTTCTTTCACAACCATGTTCTTCCTCTTTTGTGAAAGGAATTGGAGCATATATTCCTTATTCACTCTTTGAAGAGAAATAGGCTTAATCCTATAAGAGCTAAAGATTTAGTATTCATACACACTAATCTTTGTCTCTTATCAAGAAAGACTAAGAGCTATCATGAGGGTGAGACAAGAATGTGAGATATTGGTGGAGGTAAATGGGATCCATTTGAAGGAGTTAGAATTCTTGAAGTAGCTAGTTTTTCGCTTAATGAGCTTGATTTAGAAACTATTCTTTTCATTGATGATGGAGAAGAAAATGATGAAACTAAGGCTATTAGAGTTTGATTGTTAATTGTGCTTAAATTAATGTTATGTAATTGTTTTAGACAATGTTCAAAGTATTGTAGTTTTTTATTTTTGTGATGTGATGTTGAACAATTTAGACTTATTTTATGTTGAAGTTGATGTGTTTTCTTATTTATGATGTGAAATTTTAGTTCTTATTTTATGAAATTTGTGAATTTTTTATATTTTTAAATATATATATATATATACACACACACACACACACATACATTAACGTACCCGTATCCTAATTTTTATAAAATTTTTGTACCTTGTACCTATATCTGTACCCGGTACGGGTATCATATCCGTATGCGTGCAACATAGGTAGAGAGGAAAGAAAACCCATAGCAGCACCCATAGTGGTAGAGACAAGCAATCCCGCTAACTAAGAGAGGAATGGCCAAAACCAACTCAACAAAGTGGGGAATGGGCATAACCAAGATGAGAACGAGTTTCAATTGAGTTTGGGAGCGAGAAGAGTTCGGGATACAAAGATTCCCGATGGTTTTGGGAAGAGAATAGTTTGGGAGTAAGGTGAAGTAAACATGGGAGATGAGAAATGATGAATTTTTTCTCGCCTATCCTCTCAACATGGAGATTCGTCGGTGAAGACTGAAAAGGAGATATAAGGTTGAAGTTTGGGGGGCAAAAAGCTGAGATTAGGTGTGCTGTGTGTGAACATGGTAGTGGAGGAATTAGGGATGAAATTTTTTAGTTTTTTTAAATTCAAATTGCCCACCTCCTTTAATTTAATCAACCCTAAACCCATAGTATTTTAGTCCACCATAAGTCATTCCCGTATTTGCGTATGAGTCGCCCTTATGCATCGTCAAATATGTATCAACCTATCATTTCTCTTTCAACCTATACTACAACAAATACTCACAACATTGTATCTTTTCTTTCATAAATTATATGTTTTCTTAATTTCAAAATATAAATTTTTAAATCTATTCCAACATATTACCTCAAAAAAGGATATTTAGATACTTTAATTTGATTGTTTAACATATTGCTTGTAGCAATCAATTTTAATGGGTGGATTTGGTTGCGCTTTTAGCATAACAAAAGTACTTTAAAAAAATGTATTTCTAATAGTTTTAGCTGTCGTTTGTTTGTTTGTGTTTCAAGACTATTACCTGTTGCTTCTTTTATGATTTTATCCTCTTACTGTCATTCTTGTTCTTATTCTCTTACTCTTTAGTTGTAAATTTTGCAAGAAAAAATATTTTTATATTAATCATATTTAAATAATTTAATAATTTCTGATTTTGATAAAAAATACTTCTTAATTATATCAAAATATAAAACAATTTTTTACTTATATTTTTGCGTCTACTTCTGATTTTGCTTTTGAAGAAATACTTCTCCTAAAATTTTAATCAAACAGCCCGATATTTTATATGAAACTCCGAGTAAGATCTTGCTAAACACTCTCTTCCTTTGTAGTGTTGTTTTTGTCTATTTCCCATAATGTGATCTCTTTTTTAAGGTGTTTTATTATTTTATATTATTCTCATATTTAAAACTTACAAATTAGTAAAACAATTATTATTATTATATTTTATATGATACTTAAAATAATTATAACCAAAAATAAATAGGCTCAATTTATTGGACTAACTTGCTTAATCCACCAAAAATAGTGAATTGAACTAATATTTTAAATTCACAAAATTATTTTCAGCCCGTCTAACCCATGGCCTTTGACAGGGCAAGGCGGGCTTGGCCGGTACACATGGTTTTTTCCTAAACTAAATCCGCGGCCCACTACACTGAATGTAGGGTTTCTTTTCCTAACAAAAGACACACAGAGCGGAGCTAGCATTGCAAGCCAAGTCCCAACTCTCGACTCCATCTCTTTCAACTCTCAAGTCACTCCAACAGCAACAACACGCAGCTCACTCTTTCATCTTCTCTCATCACTCTCTCTCTCTCTCAAAATCTCTCACTGGCGGCTCTTCTCCATAAGGGCGAGCGGTCTTGTCTCCAGCTAACGGCATGGGCACTGTCATGCTGTCAACCATGACCGCCGCTGCTCAGCCTCGTCACGCCGCAGCTTTGCTTTTGCCGTCGCCGACATCGTGTCCTCGCGCCCAGCCGCCGTCAATCGCCGCCAGCTTCTCACTCATCTGCGTGTTCCACCGCCTTCCCCTTCCCCTTCCCCTTCCTCCGCTGCTTCGTGGCCGAACAAAGCCCCAAGTCTCTCCCCTCTGGTTGCTGCCTTGATAGCTGCTGCTCCCATTTTGGTTCAATTTAATTTGTCATGTTAGGTTTAGGGCCGATCCCTATCTTTTTTGGTGAACCCATTTCATTTCATTTCATTTCATTTCATAGCATTAAAATAAATTTGCCTATATTTTTTAATTCTTTTTTATTATTTTGGCTGACTAGCTCACCAACCTGCCGACCCCTTCACAAATGGGGTGGGCGGCCATGACTAGCCCGTTTTACTGAGGCGAGCTTAAGCAAGCCTTTGGCCAGATGGGGTGGGGTGAGATGAGATGAGGAGAGATGAGATGGATTGATGTATTTTGTCATCTTTATTATATATTATTAAATAATTATATAAAAAAATTTATATCGATAATATATAAAAATTAAATTTTAATAAACATTATATCATTCTTCAAAATATTAAACTTAAGAATAAAATTTCATCTAAGGTATTAACTTTAGAGATTAATTAATTTTAATATATTATTAATATAAAGAATATTACACTCATAAAAAAAATGTAAAAAATGGTTTTTTTAAATGATTAAAAAAATGTAAAAAATATTATATTATTATGTAATTATGTATTATATTTGTGACTTTTAATGTAATGATAATAAGATTTGGATATTTTTATAATACATATGGTATAAAAATTAAAAAAATAATTTATAAATTAATTTTATATGTAATTAAATTTATTTTATATATAAAATTAGTCTAAAATTATTATTTTTTGGCTCATATTTACTCTCTTATCAGAAGATGGTATATTATAACGGTTGCCAAAGTATTGTTGAAATGGAATTTAATTTATGGTTTGAAAAATAATTCCTAGCTAGATGGTATATTAATGACAGTAATTAATTGGCATTCAATATTATTTATTAAATTATTAAATAACTTAAAAATGGTAAATTAAATTATTAAATTATTTATATTACGAAAGCCTTTATTTTTTATTTAATAATTTAAATTTTTTATTTTGGACCTGATTTAGATTGATCATTCATTTCTTTTTTTCAATAATTATTATGTTTTTAAGTTTTCGTTTTAAGGTGGTCAAACTTTGGTCCATTTTTCTTGATAACACGAAACAACAAAAGGCTAGTAGTTGTTGAGTTA
The DNA here is from genome assembly GCA_031439585.1 of Pterocarpus macrocarpus. Taxonomy (NCBI): domain Eukaryota; kingdom Viridiplantae; phylum Streptophyta; class Magnoliopsida; order Fabales; family Fabaceae; genus Pterocarpus; species Pterocarpus macrocarpus. Next base: position 64,249,151 of record CM062515.1, read on the forward strand.
GGCACTCGAGCTTCCCGAGTGGGACCAACACCTCAAATTTCATTATTGAAATTGAATCAGAAGTTCTCGCCACGCGTACTCAGCGCGTGGAAAGACAAATGGGTTGATGTCAGGTGGGACCCATCTGGATTCTGGTGGCCGTTGATCTGAGCGCGGTGCAACGATCGCACGGTGGAAATTCAGAGTCAAAGACCTATCTTGATGGCTCTCTTTGACCAACACATGTCCCTTTTTTCTTTTTCAATTATTATTAGAAAATGAAATAAAATATTTCACAACTTTGACCGGGCTGTCACCTCAGTCGAGCTGAACTTCGTTGAAAGTCGTGGAGTTTTGTCAAATTACCAAAATGGTCATGGACCCACCACGGCTTCCATTTATGGTTTATTTTCATTTTATGTGCTCTGAAATATGAAATGTCCAAGAGGTCCCTTGTAAGCTTAGCTTTTTATCTCAAATAATGTTATTTTTTATCAATCCACTAATAAGTAAAATGTGAATTAATATAATATCTTATATAAAATATGTATATATAATATTTTTCTTTTATTTGTGATCAATTGATCATAGCACAAAGTAGAGATTACATTAAAAATTTGAAGATTTATTAAAAATTATGAATCTAATCCCTTTTATCTCTTGTAAACACATAAGTGAAAATGGGAGTTTAGGGTCTTATTATAAATAATAAGTGAATGTTTTTAAAATCCAAGGAGCTTAAATTGAGATCATTATTTCCTGGTTTTTATAGAATAAGTTGAAAATATAAAAATTTAGATAAAATTTTGAAATTAAAGTTATTAGTATTTTAAGAAATAATTATTAAGAGAACTTTTTATTTTCTAATCACAACATATATCATCATAATGTATAAGTCTATATTATTTCAAAAATTCAAAACCATGAATGTTTTCAATGGGCCAATAAAAAGAGTCATAAAATGATAAAAAGCAAAGACTATTCCAAAGTACCAAATACTTAAAAATTAAAATTTTCAAGCTCCAAAACACATTTATTTATGGAGATTTGTTTATTTTAAAGAGCATTCTACATTGTAAAAATTTCAGTATATAATTACAATTATTAATGAAAAATTAATAATCTTACAAGATATATACACTTACATAAATTAAAACTTTAAAGAAATTAATTGTTCTCTTTAATTTTTTTTATCAATTATAATTATATACTTTAAAGATATTAAATAGTATTTCATGTTTAGGAATAGAATGCAACTCTAAGCAAATTTTACTAAAAATGTCAAGAACTTAAATCTCGAAATTGTTAATTCAGTAAAGTTTTGTTACTTAACCTTTAGTTTAACATAAAATCAAGCGAGTAAATTTTTAAGAAAAAAAAAATTCTATTCATGCTGAGCGACGAAGGGTCATTCAGGTCATTGAGTCATGGAGAAGCCCAAAAATGCGATCCAAGTGAAACCGAAGCAAAACGCAAAGACAAGGGCAAAGTTGGGAACGTGAAGAAGGGAAAAGCACATCTTGTGCTTGTGTGTGTTGATTGTAATGATGATGATAATATTACTTTAATCACTTAAACATTAAAATAAATGAGAGGCCCTTTGGGTAGGTTTGACCACTGTTCATTGGGGCTCCATATTCTCTCTCTCATAAAAAAATACTCTCTTTCTCTCTCTCTTTCTCTCTCTACAAATTCTAAATATTCCCCTAATCTCTCTATCTCTTCTCTGCTTCTCTCTCTCTCTCTCTCTCTCTAAAATCTTCGCACTTCCCAGCCAGCTTTTCAAATCTGCTTTCTTTGACTCGATAAGGGGGTTTTTCTCCGTCGAATCAAAACCACAAAAAGTTCCCATTTTTACCCCATTTTCCCTCTTCTTCACTCTGAGTTGCATGAGCTCCAATCTCACACATAGGTCAGTTCAATTTTCTATCTTTGCTTTCGATTCGTGTAATTTGACCTTTTTTACATCTGAATTTGCTTATGAATTTGTGTTTTTTCTTTTTCTTTTGGCTTTTGTTTGGGCTTGTTTGGAACTCTGATTTGTTTACCAGTTCATTGTTCTTTTTTTGACATGATTTGCCCTTTTTTTTAGGGGTTTGTTTGAGAAATTGTTGGTGGGGGTGGAGCTTTATGGCATGGGAAATTCATCTGTTTTTTATTTTTTTATTTTTTTATCCTTGATGTTGTGAAAGGAAATGGAATAGATGGGTTTTTGTATGATTTGTGTGATGTTATGGATCTGAGTTGAATAGATGGAGATTCATTTGAGTTGTGCCTGTGGAGCTAGTAAGTTTCAGCAAATTGGGTAGTTCTGTTCATTTGCCAAAAAGCTTATTTTTTCCTGTTTTTAAAATTTTATTTATGGTATTTTTTTTAATAATTTTGTTGTGTTTGTTGTGGAAATTGGCTAGTGAGAGGGGAAAAATAAGGTAGTTTTGTTGTACTGTTGTCTGGGAATGTGATGGATTCAAGTTGGAAATGAGGTTTATTAGGAAATTGCTTGATCAATTTTTGTTAAGTGCGTGTTTGGATTTGATTGTTTTTGATTGGTCCTCAAAATTTTCAGAAGCTAATCTTTTGACGAGTAATTGACGTTCTGAAAATATTTGGAGGATCAACTTGGGCCTTAAATCAAAATTAAAAATGGTGAAACATTGATGAACATATATCAGTAATTTAGGAGGCAGATATGATGGTGAACAAATGTCAATGCTTTACCATTTTCCCTTTTTTTGTCCTTTTTACTTTCAAACATGACTACCAAGTGCCTACCTTATATACGAGAATCAAAATTGGGTGCCAAACTATGTCTCTAATGCATGTCTTGTTGCGGGTTGTCAAACAATGGAGTTTACAATAAAATACTATGATGTTGTCTAGTCCATGTAACCGATTCCACGGAGTGGGATGAGGCGTGATTGTTGTTGTGGTTGTCAAGCATGTTGAACCACATTAAGTTTAAGACATTATATTTATGTGCCTTTTATTTTGTTTTTGCAGACATAGACAGTTTTATACAACAGCCAAGTGCCTGTACAAATGATGGGGTGTTTCACCGTTTTGAAGAGCAAGAAGAAAAAGCCTGATCAAATTGCATATGCGAAACATGTAAGCCACAGCGAGCATGTACCTACAGCATTGCCTGAACCTCAAAGTCATACTCGGTCACTCCAGTCTGCACCTCCTAGTTTTAGGACCAGAGTTAAACCCATTCAACCCATTAATAAAGTTACTAACAATAGAACAAGAGCGTTATCTGCTCCATCGACTCTTGATGCAGCAGAACAAGATGCTTTGGCCTCAGTTGAGTATGAGGAACAGGAAGAGCCGAGACACCGAGCAGGATCAATGAAGGAGCAGCATTCATCTAGTCCTCAACCTTTACCTCTTCCATCTCCTAAGCGTGGTGGTTCATTGAAGGCAATGGGCAGCTTTAAGTCCGTGACAGCTAGTGTTCCTCAACATGCTTCTGGGCCTTTGCCACTTCCACCTACAGGGTCACTTCGAAACTTTCTGTACGAGGAAATTGCGGCTGCTTGCCACAATTTCTCCTCAGACCGATGTATGTCAGAATGTCTTTCTTCCACCATATATAAAGCTTCCTTTGGTGATGATACTTCAAGTTCAAAGAAGTTTGAAGCTACTGTCACACGGCTTCACCCATCAAATCAGGTACTTTTTTTCATACTGCATCACTTTCTTTTTATTTGTTGATATTCTCATGCATAGTAGTTTTTGATTGGTCATCTTAATAGTTGACATTTACCAAGTATGGAGAAGTAATGCCTTACTTATTGTCTTAGAATGGGTGGCAATTTTGTATTTTGTTATATATGAAATGTGTTATATGTTAGCCTTATATTCTGTTAACTTTAGCTGACCAATACATGCAGTAGAGGAATTAGGACAGGCACCAAAAGTGTTTTAAGTTTTTAAATTGGTGTCATCCAACTTGCTATTGAGCAGTGTCAGCCTTGTGCTTCTTGCTGCCCTCCTTACTCTGTTACTTAATGCATATGAATATGTTCTGAAACCCTTGTGAAATGCTGAAATCCTTGCTAACTGAAACATTATGGTCAGTTATTTTTAGTTTTATATTGTGAGTTTTATGATTTTTTCTCTTCATTGCAAAAAAGGAAAAAATAAAAAAAAATCCTAATGCACTGGAGAACTTTCTGAAGTGATCTTAATGCATCTTTCTTCTTTCAGGGCTTGAAGGAGTTCATAAGTGAGGTTAATACCCTTGCAAGTTTGCAGCATCCAAACCTCTGTAAATTGCTAGGATTTCATGCACGTGAAGGTTCAGATCAAAGATTGTTGGTTTATGAGAGGCTATACCATGGAAGCTTGGACCGCTTGTTGTATGGGAGATCTGATGGCCCATCAATTGATTGGAATACAAGAATGAAAATTGCAATATGCGCTGCACAAGGTCTTACTTTCTTGCATGAAGAAGGGCCTTTTCAGGTAATTGCTAAAAGTTATATTGAATATAATAAACTGAAGAAACCTCATGTGGTCTTGTCTGCCTCTTTTATTTGCATGTGCAGTTTAGATCTCACCAAGGGAGTGCTATAGACCTGAGTTATTTTTTCATAATATGGATTGAACTATTTCTAGGATGGGTCATGATTATATATACCTCTTTATGTCTGCAGGCAATGTATAATGAATTTTCAACAGCCAACATACAGATAGACAAAGATTTCAGTGCCAAGCTTTCAGGATATGGTTGTGTTGGGCAACTTCCTGAGGAAGAGATTCCAAGCAGTTCATCTGTAAGTTCTTTGACTTAAAAGGTGTTATGCGTTATTCTGAAATATTCAGTTAGTGTCCATTTTATTCAGCTAATATTCTCCACCTTCTTAACTTTGTATTTGTCATTCATTTTTTTCCTTAAGTTTTGTTCCCATTCATTGTATTCATGAATTTAGTCATTGTTCAGGCTGTTGGAAACCTATCAATGGAGACACTGGAGAAAGGAATGCTCACACCGAAGAGCAATGTATGGAGTTTCGGAATATTTCTTCTTGAGCTTCTTACCGGAAGAAAGAATCTAGATAGCCGTCACCCCAAGGAAGAGAGAAATTTGGTCAAGTGGAGCCGTCCTTTCCTAGCTGATGATTATCGACTCTCATTGATTATGGATCCTCAACTCAAAGGTCGCTTCCCTTCTAAAGCTGCGAGAACAGTAGCCGACATTGCACAAAGATGCCTCCAGAAGGAGCCATCAGAAAGACCAACCATGAGAACTGTTGTTAAGCATCTCAAAATGATACAGGATTTGAAGTACTCTTGCCGGTTTCCGCTGCAAGAACCAGCCACTATCTCGGTAAAACAGATGTTAAGATCACCAAGTCTTAATGGCATCGTCAGCCCTGCACCTAGGTCGAGTTTCTCCCCATCACCACCACCAGCAGCCCCACCATCTGTGTCGCCTCCGAGATGGTCCGGAGTGCCCATCCTGCTTCCTCCGCGCGCGTGTTCCTCCACTCTCTCCTTGGAGGAGCTTGATAGGCAGGAAAGCCGCAAGTCATCATCCTCAGCCTCTAGGAGGGCTAGTGTGGAAGGGTTTTGATTGTCTATAATGTTCATTTTTTATTTATTATTTTTTTTTCTTCGGTGTGATCAACACAAATTTATAGGAGATAAAGATGTGGTTCTTCCACCCTTTCTTAATCCCTCAGTGTGATGCCGAGAGGATGCTCTTTTGTAGATAGTGCAAAAGTTGGTCTGACTGGGTTCAATTAGTTACCCCCATTTACATGAAAATTTATATGGTCTGTAGCATTTTGCTCTTTTTCCAGTCCCCAGAAAACAAAATGGGTAAGAGTGAGTGAGTGGCTTTGTCAAGAGGCTTAATTTATAATGTGGATTAAATCTGGTCCTGAAATGGAAAAAGAAGCAAGGCAAATTTTTTCTATAGTAGATAAAAATTGTATTTTTAGGAGAATTTCAGATATTATAAATGTTAATTTGCGTCATAATTTTAACACTACTGAAAAAAAAAAAAATTAGCTTATGTCTATTCTTACTTAAATTAAATGTTGAGTAACATGTTATAAAGCATAGATACTGTTACTAGCGATAATTGTTAATTTCTAAGCTTCTTCCAAAGAACATGCAACATTCAATACTTGCACCTTCTAAGTTCATTTCAAAAATATATGGGGTTTAATTTATATTGACATTTCTGAAAAAAAAAAAAAAAGGTTTAAAAATGAACATATCTTAGTAGAATTAGCTATAGCTATGTACTAGTACACGTGTAACAAAAAATTAATAGAAGTGAATATATAATGAATAGCTTTTTTTTCACCATTATTGGTATATATGTTGCTTGCGCGTTATACTATGCATCTCATTATCTATGGTGCATTATACACTAGGTGATATGCCAGTATGATATTCACGGAAGTATATGTAAGTTATGAAGCAGTTATGCATCACAGACGCCCCTTCACTCTGTTCTCTCTCTTTGCCGCCCGCACCTCAGTGCCTTCATCTAGCCCCTTACACCACAACCACTACTCGCCTTGTTCCACCACAACAGCAACAGCTGCAAGTTTGCTGCCCAGGTTAAATTGAAGAAGGAAAATCAAATGTTATTCAATGTTCTTTAATCTCAACACACCATTTTTCCAACAACCCAATTCTAAAGCTGTATGGACTATTGGTGTGGGTGATTTGTCGTAGGCGAAGATGTTCATGGGTGGGGCATTTGACAAGAAGGGATGGTGGAGCTTGAAGGTGGTGAAGATGATGGACCTTTGCAATGAAACTCCATAGAAAAGCCACTTGTTGCAGTCGTTGCTACTGCATCAACAATTGGAGATGGAAGAAGGGGCATGGGGGCTTCTATGGTGCATCAATGTTGTTTGGCATATGTATACTCCGATGAAGATTTCATTACCATATCACCCGATGCATAATGCACCATAGATAACCAGGTGCATAACGGACAACGCCTCTCTTTACATTAACAAAGAGTATATTCTTCTAATGTTTTTGTTTTTGTTTGAAGCAACTTTTTTTTTTTTGGGTTTTTCACAAGTATCCAACCACTAAAGCAATTCTATTTGAGTATTTGAGATTGTATAGGGAGTGTGGGGCTCCTAGCACCGATTACTCCATACCCAAGGTTTGAACCCGAGATATTTGGTTAAGAGGAAGGATCATCTGTCATTCCAACCGACCATACGTTGGTTAAGATGAAGTGGTTTTAGTTGAGTGAATATTGGATTGGATTTTTATTGAAACTTTTTTGATAAATAAAAGTTTATATAGGTTTGGTACATGTTATCCTACCAAGGTACATGGTCCCCGAGCTTAGAGAGCACTTATAAGGTACTTATGAGATTGCCCATGTCGCATCAGCAGTAGGAATCGAACTCACGTCTTTGTGGGATACGATTTCGTTCCTTACCAACTGTACCAACTTTCATTGGCGTTTCAAAACAACTTGTGGGTTTTTATTGAAGTTGGTCCATTAGAAGTTAAAACAAGTGTTAGTATAAAATAATTGAAAAAAAAAAAGAAGTGTTCAAGCCATTTCACCTGTGTTCAAGCCATATTTGAAGTGTGTCCATTCACAAAAAAGAGGGGGGGGGGGAAGCCATATGAATGCATGTTTGATGAATGTTGTGCTTCCTATGTGACATGTGGGAAAGTAAATTTAGTATTTTTTTTTTCTAAACACATTAATCAAATGAGAGTATGTTTTTGCCTTACAAATTACTTACACAATTTCATTCATGGGTGGTAGTTACATAAAATTCTTCCCAAAGTGGCAAGTCTAGGATTCGAACTTCTAACATTGCAAGTAAAGTTCATCTTAGGTTGCAGTTAATCACTTTTGGGTTAATCAAATACGAATTTTAATACAAACAAACATTTATTTAGTAAATCATATTGAGATAACAATTAAGGATAAGTTATAAGAAAAAACGAAATCATCTTTAATTTGTAGACGCTCATGTCAGTACAATATTAGAAAAAAAAAAAAAAGGTAGCATGCTTTTTAAAAATTTTAGCTTGAGATAGAAAAGTTAAAATTTAATTTGTAATAGTAATGACTATTAATTTTAATATGGCTTAAGTTGATTTGGTGTTAGTCCCTCTAAATTAAATTTTTTCTTTGGGAAACTCTGATTTACTTCCTTCAACTTAAAGTCATTTGCACTTTGATCCTCAAACTTTAAAAATGTAAAACTAGATCCCTTAACTCTATATTGTGTGCTGATTAGTTCTTCTGATAAATTTTTTTTTATCAAGTACAAAAAGAATTTGAACCATTTTATCAGTTTCAAGACCAAAATATACTAAAACATAAGTTGAAGAATGTAAATTAAACTTTTTCATATCAAGAATCTCATATGAAACATAGTCACATGACTTGATTCTGACAATTTCTATTAATGTTAGACTGAAAATTAGACAGCAACTTTGGAACTGACAACTTCTTATGTAAAATCATAAAGATGGTTAGTAACAAGTTCCCAGACAACAACTTCACCTTTGCGCCAAGACTCACCGTCTATAAATAAATTCAAATCCGTAGATAAAAATTATGAAACAATGCAAAAACAATTTAGACAAGCAAGCAAAGCCTCCTACAACATTGCAAGAAAGTAATTTATAGAATGAAGATTGCAAGTATAAGGGTGGATTATGTCAGGACTGATTTCCTACTCCTGAATAGTAGAAGCAGTACAGCAATCCTCATTGTTTCTTTCCTTACTTTCCTTAGCTGTCTGTGCCTGCACATTTGAAGCTGAATTTGCTTGCTGCTCAGGTGTCATGCTGTTAAGACTACTTTCCTTCAGGCTAGTCTCTGGAGGAAGATTAGCTTCTTGAAGAATATTCATCATGCTCACACTCTGACTCAGCTGGGATGCCTTCCCAATCAGGGTGACAATTCAAGTCTAATTGTCCTCTGGCAGCTTCAACCACACTGACTTGCATCTTTCCTTCATTCATTGAATGAGCTGGAGTTAAAATTTGAGAGGGATGATTTCTATGAGCAATCTCTGCTTCATGTTTAGACTGATGATTCATCCTTTGCATCATCAGAGATGTTGTGCACGCATCGCGGTTGCATGTAGGTTTGTGTTTGTCCCTCTGCTGGACACAGACAATGCAGGAGCACCCAGGTCCATGCTGTGAGTGTTTTGCAGTGGTAGCAATTGGTGTCCTGCAAGAGTCACATGCATTGTCTTCAAGTAGTGCAGCATTTGCCAAAGCATCCAGTCCAGAAGATGCATGCTCCAGATTTGGCTCATGGCTTGCTTCCTTTCTTTGTTTCTTGAATTCTATACCAGAATAATGGAGGAAGTAAGACTAATTATCTAGAATTTGACATAAAATACACATGACCATGTATTTATAGCATGCACAAAACCACCATTTCCGATCATGATGCATAATTTGGGATTACAAATAATTTGACTAAAAAAAGTAGGCACAAGGCCAAAGTATCAATATATAATTGATTATTAACAGCACTTTCATTGAATAAATCATTACTGTCCACCAAGATTGTCATAGCAGTAGTTTTCAAGTGGCAGCTGAAGATCTGCTTTAGTTAAGTATGTTAACATAAAAAAAATTCTAACATCCACATCTATTTTCCTGGATAGTCCTAGTTCAATTTGAGAACACTATAAGCAAGCCTAAATTCTGAAAACACCAACCAAAATTAAATTTACAAATTGCATAATACAAAAATTCATACATTGGGAGGTATTTGGCCCTATATTTTAGCCACTTAATCACTTGTCTCTCGGATTTATAAGGCTGCTTCAGGACCAGAGAAACAGCTAAATCCAGACGTACTAATGATACAAACGTTAATAGATGACATCATTTCCAATCAGTATCTGTGACTATAAAACTTTAAAGGTACTCATCAAACAGATACGTACCCTTATTCATCATTTTCACAAGATTATCTACTTCCCTTGGGGTCAATTCATTGGGAGCAGAACATGAACACCTGTCAAAGGTAGAGGAGAAACTTGAAGATCTTACTAAGAACATGGTTTGTTAACAACTGCATTGAACTAGAAAGTCTTCTGCTTACCTGCTTTGATCCCATATATTATCCATGCATGTCCACTTAGCGGGAAGAAGTATATCAACCGGTAACTTCCTCCATTTTGAGCAACTATCACACTTTGTCCATTGCTCATTTATCCTGAGATTCAATTATAATACAAAATGAAATATTCAATCAAAGTCCTAATAAAATATGTACAAAGCTGCTCTATTAGCAGTTAGCACCACCTGGAACAAAGACATTTTGGAATGGGGGTGAAATTTTTATGGAATAGATCTATAACTAAAAATACACATGAATATATTCTATGAAATTTTTACCTCTATTTTTGCTCTCCTACCAAATTCACCCTTAAGATAAAATGCGAGAGATGGTACGAGAGTAAAATCTGGCACTTGCAATAACTATCAGAAACATTGCCACATCTATCTTACCTATTTGAGCGGACTATGAATGTACTCCTCTTTCCAAAGATAGGAGGTTCCTGCATGAAAATAAAATATTCACTTACTTTTTTTAAATAGAAAAATAAAATATTTACTTTTTTTTTAAATAGAAAAATATTCTCTTATTGTAGCCAAAAATAAAAAATAAAAGCCTTTCACTTATTTGTGTAGTCTTCAAGTGAAGATTTCCCTCCAAAAAGTTTGTATATTATGGCCAGGAAACCAATTTCATATATTTGGCTTACATGCATTCCACATATACATTAATGCTACCATGCGTGAACTTGAGGTTAAGACTCTAGAATCTACAACCCTATACTTGTTAGTTCTCTCTACACATATTGATGTGGATACAAACCCACGGTTTTATTTGATTAAATTACATATGCCTCCCTGAGCAGAAGAACTACCCAAAGACTCCTTAAACTCTGTCCTAGATCGGGTTTTAAATCTCCCAACCGGATTTTTTATGTTCTTAGAGCTCGAACCCGAAATATTTGGTTAAAGGATCGAAGCACTTAACCACTTTGATCAGGCCCATGTTGATTCTCATAATACACATTTGCCAATGAAAGTTGAAACCATAAAAATGGCCACTCACTTCATATTCTTCAAGTACATGATCCTCAATCATGACAAGTGACGGGTTAACCGATGGGGGTGGATGGAACAAATCCTGAGCCTCTTCCCACGTAAGTGTCAGCTCAAGCGCATCATCGCTGTCAATAAGCAACCTCTTACTTTTTGAACCGATGTTCCGAGTTCTTTTCTTCTCAGGAAATTGCGCTGGTGACAGACCCGAGCCCTCTCTTTTCCTGCCTTCGATCATGGTACTATCATGTGGGCTGGTTTCTGAGCTCCCATTTGGTGACTGAAAAGGACAACACCAGATCAACCACTTAATACAGGTAAATTCTTAAGAACACCAGAATAGTATGTTTCACTTGAATGAGAGCCATAGGACATATTAAACAGGTCGCTTTTTACTTAACAGGTGGTTGAGGATGCGTTTTATTCGACCCCAAGAAAAAAAAAAAAAAACAAAAACACAAAAGTATGAGTTTTATTAAATTTCGTAAAATAATATTTTTATAATATATATATTTTTTAATCATGACAAAATATTAAAATAGTTTTTTTCTGAAAATTAGTTTTTGAAAAAGAATTATCTATTTATCTTAAAGTGTATTTGTTTAACTTTTTAAAAAATACTTTTATGTATTAATTTATAATATTTTTAATAAATTATTCTTTATAAATTATAAAAATTATTACAATTTAATGTCTAATTTAAAAAAAATTAATTATCTTATTTTTTTATTTATACCTTTTAATAAAAAAGATTCATTTTTAAAAAATAAACAAACAGATCCTTAAGAATTTTACACATCTATTAATTATGAAAGCGTTTTGTTCTCGAAAACAAAGCTACTAAATATAAATTCAAAAGGTTTCGCTCTGTAATATGATACATGAACCAAAGAGTTGCTGTCACCTGTGCGCCTGACGCTGATGGTGGTGCTTTTCGAAACCCCATTATAAGTTTCCCCTCAGGGTCCATACGGCTAAATGTTACTGCAGCATTTCTCAAAAGAAAAATGTTAAACGTATCTTATCCATCAATAATCTGAAGTACATGAAACTGAAATTGAAACCCCCCCACCCCCCCAAAAAGAAAAGAAAAGAAAAGAAAACATCTACATTCGTAATAGAAATTAGAAATGGTACAGAAATCAATCGCATTAATTCGTCAAGATATATGAAAAAGAAGATTAACAGTACAAATTATTACAAACTTCATAACTTATTCAGAAGCTAAATTTGGATATTATTATATTTCGTCTACAAATATTCATCATCATCTCCGCAAATTTTCGTGCTGAAGATGATAACTAATCTAACTAAAGACATGCTGCTTTAAGATAGTGACTGCAAATAATTTTTCCAGAAGTGTTTGTGCTTTTCATTTGTATCTATTCACAGAATTGGTGATCTAACAAAGTAATGTTTTGTAAAATATATATACCAGTATCTCCAGCTTTCAATTGCATGGTCTGAATGCAGGGGCTTACACCTTCTAAAACATACATCCTGCTGTTATTATTGGGCCAAAACCTAAATTGCATATCCCATACGTTCCCGTGCGCATCATGGATTTGTAAAGGAAGGCCCTCAGGTTGAGAAATAGGAGGAAGATATGTCTGTATAACATAATGTCAACCTCTTTTAATTCTAGCAAATTACAGAAAGTATCATCAACGGGTAAAAATTAAAAAACACTTAGGGTCAGTGTGGTATGGAAATAAAAATGAAGAAATTTTTTTTCATAAATTAGATTTATGAATAAAAATTACATGAAAACCTAATCTCTAAAATTTTCACCTCAATTTTTACCCAATGTACCCAATGTCAAACTCGTAAGGACAGATGTATATTCAACTGCCTGGTTGCCCATACTTACTTCTGCACATGCCTTTGGAAGAACTATGCGACCAATTGGACCAGCATCACTTGCACTAAGCATCTTCTCAAACAGAGGCACGATGGTGGAATTTGAACTTGAAATTGTTAATGAAAACATTTTCCATGGTAAATAGTAATCATGAAAACAATAACAAGTTTACCACTCTGCATAAAATATCTAGCCAATAATTAAAAATTCAGGGGAAAAAAAAATGGAGGATACCCTCCAGATATTTGCTGTAACTCTTGATCAGTAATCCTAGGCCAATAGCGGGGACGTAACTGCTGATTTCTTCCCCGCCGTCTAGGAGGCGGCATTGCAACACTAGTCCGGGATGCCATGCTTGCATGTGCCTCTAATCCTGCTGCAAAATTTGATATAGGGAACATGGGTAAAATAGGGCGAATCTTGGTCCCTGGCAGAATTTGAGACAATGTTTTACTTTGTTCCCTTTCATCAACAACAGCACTATGGAATGGGACGGGATTTGAATTCCCAAAAGGAGCACTAAGGGTCATTTTCAAATTAGTTTGAGCCAATGATTTATATCTATCTGCCACAGCTTCCATGTTAGCCTTAGATGATCCACTGGAACTAGATCCCCCATGAAAATTATGTGATATCAAACTGCTTCCAAGTTCTTGAAAATAAGGCAAAGTTGCATCCTGTTTCATTCCCACAGAAGAAACGTTTGTACCAACATTATGAGGTTTGAGCCAGCACTTCAGCACATCATTCTCTGCATTATCCCCCACTTGCTTACCCTTCACTTTTAATTGGTTAACCAGAGATGTGCACTGCAGTTCACTGATATTTTCTATCTTTGATGTCCCAGATCCATCAAACTTTTCAATGCATAAGTTCTGCACCACAACCTGGATCACACAATTAGACTTGAAATCAAGCACAAGCTCAAAATAACCTTACCTGCAAGAGCAGAACTCACAAAACAAGGCTTTTTTATTATCATGACTTTGATCACAAAGCACTTAATTTACCCTGTAAACGCTATTCAATAACTATCTTATCAACCTTATGATAAAACAAGAGACAGTCAAAATTAACATGGAAATCAGTATAACTGCAATCTAACATCATAAACTATAATGCATTTGAGGAAGCTTTGAAGATTAATAATAGTAAGGTAGCCACATTCCATCAGTTTATCAATGGCAACCGTATATGATTATTAAATAGAGAAACGGTAGATTTGTCTTACAGGTTCAGGTCTTGAATTTCCTGCACAGGTTATACAGCTTACACCACCGGTATCTTGTAACTCAAACAGATACCGAGAGACAATGCATCCGCAATGGAGATGCTGTAGATAATAGAACATGTAGGATCATTAAGCATACTGTAGCACTTGGAAATACAGAAACAAGGGCATAGAAAGTGATAATGGGTGTTAATACTCTACCTTGCCACAAAAATTGCACTGTCTCCAACCAGAATCGTTTGAGTGGAACACATCACAGAACGTTGATTGCTCATAAGCATACCTAGATTATACAAAAATTCAAAGCGATAAAATAAGTATAATTTGTATTTGTTATGTCCAATTTCAATTAAAGTTTTGCAGCCTCAAAGATCAAAGGTAAATCCAAAGGGCACAGGTCATCCAAACGAAGTTGTTAACAACTTATATGGCCATAACTCAAGTTTGCTAGTAACAGCAACTTATCATCATATTTTTGGGTCAAAATTTATCATCCAAGGGTAGAGGAAAGGGAGGTTTTGGGGGGATCGGGGTGCAATAACCCTCAAAACTTCTTGTTAAGATATTGAAATTTTTCTTGCAATTTTATATTTGACCCTCAAAAAATGTAAAGTTAATCCTTGGCCCCAACAAGATAAAATTCCTGGCTCCATTCCTGTAGATAAGTTTCACAATCATAGCAATTGCTAGTGTGTATGGATATTTTGAAAAAATACTTTCAATATAATACTTATAAAAGTACTTTCTTAAAATGCTTTTATCAATAACAACTTTTACCAAATTATTAAAAAATAAAAATTAATTATTCTCTAATTCCATTTTTTTAAGAATTTTATCCAAATATTTTACACAAATTTGAGAAGCATTTTTTACTAAAAAAATACCTTTGTTACAAAATAAACATAAACAAACATACTAAAATAATTTGATTTTCCTTTTTTTATTTTTTTTATGTTTCTTTTCTAATTTCGGAAATCTTAAATTAGTTGATATTTATTTCTAACAAAAGTTTTGTTCGTTTATTCCAAATATATAAATTATGGTAAAATATGAATGAGCCAAAATCATTGTTTACAACCATGTAATTATTAGATACTTTGGCAATATCAATTAATACATTGCAACTTAACAGTTAACAAGTTAATGTCGTCATCGATCAATTTGACTGCGAGTAACGTCGTTTTATATATTATTTTAAAAGAAATTTAACATTAAATATATAAATATTATATGAAATACCATATACCATATATAAATATAAATATAAATGAGTATCCAAATACATATATTAAGATAAGATAAATATAGTTTATATTTAGGTAAAAAAACACTATATTTATGAATATCAAATCATATCAAATACTACTATACAAATATCATAACTCTATTTTCTCAAATATTCAAAGTGGCCTGTTTCAATTTCATCTTGTAACTGTTGAGATGCGATGAATTAATTGATGTAAGTACAATTTTCTATTTTTTTATATTTTTATTATAAAAAAAAATTCTTTATTTTCTCTCTCTCGCTCTCTTTTAATTCTGGTTTCGTAAAACGCAGAGACGGGGTAAAGGTGGCCTCGTAAAAGATCGAACCTCTAACGTCAACATTACACCCAGGTGTCAATCAAACTCGTTGCCGAATGCTACATGTAACATGTTACTCGTGATGTATCCAACAATTTCTCGTGTTTAATACCCCATCACAACAACTTCACATTAGGAAAATCAGGAGACAAGCAAGCCATTGAAAAAAAAAAAAAAAAAACCAATATACCTATGCATACAAGATTTAATTTATATACACTGTCAGTATAAAAAAATTATATAAAGATTCAATTATATATTATCATATTAATAAAAATATTTAATTTAATCATCTATTACTTAAAAATTTTTATAAACACAAACATCTTATTGAAGTACATATAAATTAAACTCATATATAAAATCAAACCTTCGTATAATAAATTTATAATGAAATTAGAACTAGTGAGGTGCAATTTTATTATGAATATATTTAAATATAAAATATTAGATTTATATCTATATATATCATAATCTCTCACAAGTCAAAGACAAGCAATATTTATAAATCACACTCTAAACTAATTGATCATTTTTTCAATCTTTGATCAAAATATTCTTTTTTTAATATATATACTTTGATCAAAATCTTCTTAAAACATTGTTGTAAAACTTATTTTTTAGGACAAGTTACAAGCAAAAGACTAACTCTTCCGACAATGGCTTTAAGGTGGTGTCTGTGGTGATCCTTTATAAGTTTGTGACTAAATTGGACCAAATTAATATTATAATGAAGAAGTAAAATAAAATTATCTTTATACTCTTGCCCATCTCATCCTTCTTCTCTTCCTCTATCCTTTTGCCTTGTCCACCCCCACTTGGTTTTTTTCACTCAAAATTCAATCTTCATCATAAAGAGGGACCGTGATCCTTATGCAATCTATTCGAAAATCCTTCAAATCCTATGCTTCTTACAACAAACATTCACGAAGGTTTTCCTTATTGAGAGACCCAGAATCCAACCATGAACACCTCCCAATTCTCCACGACCAAGAATGAGGCTTTCCCTCAATGAAATGATGGAGTCTAGGAGCTGTTTGAGTGGGGTTAGGATGCAGAGGTCATGGTAAAAGATTCAAGAAGCCATTAACTTCAAGAATGCTGTGATGGGTAGGCTTCACAAGTCCATAGAATCTGGTGGTAGGGAGGCAGATAGAAACTGCTTCCAAAGGAGGGAATCTAGATACGATTTCTAGGGCAATGACGGCGGTGCTGGCGACAACATTGCCAAGGAGAGCTTCGATTTTTGGCAAAAGGGTACCTCGTTGTTGCCGGAGGAGGACCCGCTATCGTAGCTAATCGAAAAGTTCCTCCACAAGCAGAGAGCCACCAGCAAGATCTCATTGGACATGAACATGGAGATGGAGGAGCTCCAGTGCTATGATGTCGTCACTGTCACTGTCGGCAACAGGAAGCTACCTTCGATGGAGGATTCACCAACGATGGTGACGAGAAAGAAGGTTGTAGCGGTGGGTTTTTTAGAGAAGGAGGCATTGGTTTGATGGAATAAGAGATAAAAAGGGGTAATATGGGTAGTGTAATTTTTAATAAATATTAAAAAAAGAATATGACTTATTATTAAAAAATATATATAATAAAAAGACTTAAATCTCAACTATTAGATAAAAGTTTAATGGTTAAAATTTAATAACCAAGTTACTTACAAACTTAACAGGGACGATGACAGTCTGCGCCTTATGAACAATGGCCTTCCATAGACTTATTACCCCATCAATTCTTTGTTGGTCTTCAAACTATTTCAGTTTTATTTTTGGTCTTTTGAATTATTTCAGTTAGGAAAGAATAAAATTACCTAAAAAATAAAATAATATTATTCATACAATATAGGAAGTAGACATTAAAAATAAACACTATAAAAATACTAAATCTGGCTATGCTCTGTATCTTTCTTTAATATCTGTTGATAATGTTCATTTCAATGCACTAACAACATTACACTCCACAAGAAAACATATAAAAATAAAAGATTAATTCTGGTATATTGTTAAAATAAAATAATTTTATATTATTATTTAATCACGTGTTATATTTTCAAGATTTTGGAGATAGTGAGTATAAAAATAAAATATTTTTGCTAATTTGCTAATACTACGTTATTAGATATTTATATAAAACTTTTAAACTGGTAATACGTCAAAATAAAATTCTAAAAACGATTTGAATCACCCCAAAATAAAATATAAAAAAGATAAAAGTAAAAAGGAATAAAATTGAAAATAACTAAAAAAACAGGCCATAAATCTCGTGTACACTCCAATCCCTCCGCATACGACGTCTGCAAAGATCTCATATACCAACAACATACATACATACGCGTATAAATTCCAAAAAAAGGCTACAGGGCAACCCAAGGGGGGAAAAAAAGAAAAGAAAAAAGAAAAGGCAATCATTACCCGCACTTATCGCAGAGAACGGCGAAATCGCCGGATCGCAGTACCCAACCTCTGCGCCACCGCATCGACGTGGAGGACACGCCGCATGCCACATTCATGCAACGCTTCCACTCCATTTTTTCAAACGCGATTCCTCAAGTTTCCACTGCATCAGCTCACAATCAAAAAAAAAAAAAAAAAATCATAGATAGATGATAAAATAAAAAAAACCCTAACAAGTAACGACGAGCTTCAATTTCATGGTTGAAAAACTGATCGAACATCACACAACGGACACAAACCAAAAAAATGAAAAATGAAAAATTCTAGAACCGTGCGAAATTAATCGAGATTAAGAAAAGAAGCACGAACCTGAAGCTGAAAGTGGAGTATGTCTGTTGAACTTGAAGTGTGGCAGAAGAGTGAGGAGAGCTAGAGGAGAGAGAAAATTGCATGCAGAAATGAGAAACGGAGAGAGAGAGAGAGAGAGAGAGAGAGAGAGAGGCAGAAAATGCATGCACGAAGGTTGTATTTCAAGGCTCCGCCAACTCAATTCAACAGCACCTCACTTTTGCTTGCCCACTGATTTATTCATTTATCTGTTTATTTATATATTTTTATTTATTATTATTATTATTATTTTCTTTAAAGTAAATTGAAAATTCAAGATGAAATTAATGAGATGATATTTTTCTTTTCTGAAAAAATCAGTTTCCTATTATTAGTATAAGTAATTAATTACTAATGTAAAAATTATAAAATTTTGAATCAAGAATATTTAGTCTGCAAATTTATTTTTGTGGTTGAGTGAAAAAGTTACTTGAGAAAAAAAAATGTTGAGATAAATGATGCGAGTAATTTGACTAGATTAAAACTTAGAATCAATGCTGGTTCAATTCAAGTGGTTCCATGTTTGATTTCCTTAAATAAGGTATTCAGTTCAACTCTTACAAATTAAAAAAATAATAATAATAATATTGCTCTTATATATAATAGGTCAATATGGTTCGAATTAGATTAATTTAATTTTGACAAATAAAAAGATTTAAGTATTTGTGGTGTTATTTTTTAAATAACATATAATATATGTATTTTTTAATCACTTCATTTTCTTTGTTATGAGAATAATATGCATTATTTTTATTGAGGAAAAATAATACAAACAACTAAAGAAATTTACGTCAATTTTGCTCTAGTTTATATCCCAGTTAGTTTTGAAAGAATTACTAATTAATAATTTTTTTGTTTTTACTAAGGGTTTTGTCGCAACATTTAGTACTCATTTGAATGCATTTTAAAATGAAAACTGTATTTTTCAAGTTTTTGATAAAATTATTTTAATTTTTGATATTTTAAAAATTCTATTTTATTATGCTTATGCACATAAAATATTATATAACAGGAGTTTAATAACTACTGTTTGTGCTTCTTTATAATCTGTGCTCGAACATAAATTTTTCAGTAACATATATCGTAACGTTTTACTTTTACGTATTTTTCCTGGAGAAGGCTATGGAACGACGAAATCTCGATAAGCTTGACATTATGCACTCAATAGTGTTTTTTTCTTTTTCTTTTTCTTTTTCAACGTTAAAGCACATATCTCTGGTTAAAAAGCTTAAGCGGGTGAACGTTCGAATTTATAAAAGCAACACCCTTCTTCGAGAAATATTATTTGTATATAATGAGAAATATTATTATATAATGTCAACATATTTTTAATTATTATTGGATAAAATATAGATCTCACTTAATTTGGATCTTACACTCCATCTAATGGTAAATGGGAGTATGTTGATACGGTGTCCCATAAATATTATGTATAAATAATATAACTCTCTTTTTTCTATTTGTGAGTTGAGAGTTTTTGTTAAATGCGTTTCAATATTTACTTTTAGATTTCATAATGTAATTTAGTACTTTTTGAAAAAAGAAACTCAATTAGTTCAAGTAGTTTGATATGTGTTTTCTTTAAATAATATTTTGGTTCAAGTCTTATAAATAAAAAGAAGAACACTAGCTTTAAGAGAACATTGCTCTAAGAAAGGATAGACATATTATGCTTTCTGATATATTGGTTGAAATGCAACCTAATTATTCATTGAACGTGAGGAAGTATATACAGATACATGAAGGAGTGCTTATTGATGCTAAGGAAATAAAATGGGAATAAAATCATAAAGATATTCAATATACTAACAGTCCCTAAAAATATGGTTCTAATATAACATATCAATCCATCTCACGCACAAATGACGCACGATTTATTCCTCTTAATACTTATTAGAATCTTCATGCTTGATTTCATATCCATTCCTAATCCTTCCTTGATCCCTTCCCTGCCCCCCCCCCCCAAAAAAAAGGCTAAAGAATGAAAGATGTCTAGCATCCCTAGCTTAGGAAGGAAAACTCGAAGTGAGGCATGAGAGACACCTTTAGTGAAAATGTCAACAATTTGTAGAGAAAAAGAAATTCATAACAACCTCATTAGCCCTGCCCGAGCCCTATCACGTACTATGTCAATCTTCAAGTGCTTCGTTCACTCATGGAAGACAGGATTGGTAGCGATGTGTAATGCGCTTTGATTATCACAATAAAAATAGGGTCTCAATAGTAGGAAATGCACAAATCATCCAAGAGAAAGGTGAGCTATTGAAGCTCACATGTTACTACCGCCAAGGCTCGATATTCTGCTTCGAAGGAAGAGCCGGCAACAGTTGTTTGTTTCTTCATCCTCCATGAGACCAACGAGTTCCCAAGGAAAAAGCAATACCCAAAAATTGAACGACAATACCACGGCAGTTACCCCAGTCCGCATCACTGAAACCAAGGAGTTGGAGTTTTGAGGTACGCTAGAAGAGTAACCCACAGCTAGGGGCCCTTTTGAGATAACGGAGAACTCGTCGGGCAGCTTTGAAATGTGTAACTGTTGGTGAGCTCATAAATTGAGCTAGCTACTATGTAGCAAAGCTAATGTCCTAACATGTGTAGGTAAGGTAGAGTAGTCATCTAACAAGCTGATAGTCAAGTGTGACATCAACAAATGGAGGAGCTGAATCTTAGAAGAGACGAAGTGAAGTGTCTAAAAGAGTGCTAGCAGGCTTGAAACCTAATCGGCTTGCTTTTGTCAACAATTCCAAACAAAACTTCCTTTGACAAATTGTAACACCAGCATGGGAATAGGCTACTTCTAAGTCCAAAAAATGTTTCAAAACTCCCAAGTCTTTAATCTTGAAATGTTTGTCCAGTTGCCTTTTAACATAAGCAAACTCCTCATTTGGGCTATTGGTGTTGTCATTTGTCACATCACCCAACACTGTAGCATCAAGCTGGTCAAGTGAAATGGGTTGTGTGAGATTGGGCTCGAGACTATAGTATGGGCTGGAAGGAATGTTTGATAGTGGAGTTGGGCTTGGTGATATAGTGGGCATTTTTCTCGGGTAAGGGAAGATAAGTTAAGAGAAAATGACATTCCTTGTGATACTAATCTCCCTACTCTCAAGGTCATAAAATATGTATCCTTTAACCGCCAATCTTAAACCCAAGAAAAATACCTTTTCGTGCCCATGCATCAAATTTATGTTTGTGACTTTGGAGGGTTGAAGCATAACATAAACAACCAAAAGGTTTTAGATGTGAATAATCAAGTGGTATGTCATGCAATAATTCAAAAGGAGATCAATTATTTAAAATAGGGAGGGTATTCAGTTCATGAGATACACCACGTGCAAAATGGCATAGGACCATGAAATTTTGGCCAAGCCAGATTGAAACATCAAGGCCTTAGCAACATTAAGAATGTGTTGGTGCATTCGCTTAACACGCCCATTTTATTGCAATGTTTCTTGGCAACTTCATTGATGAATAATACACTTGGAGGAATAAAATTCTAAAAGATTAATCTTTGGTCCATTATTTGTTTGAACAAACTTCACAGATGCATTAAAATGAATCTTGGCAAAATTTATGAAATCTTTGACTTTAATAGAAACTTCAGATTTATTTCTTAATAGATAAATTGATGTATATCTACTATGATCATCAAGAACAGTTAAAAAATATTTATGACCATGGATGGATGTCATATTCAAGGGTCCCTATATGTCAAAGTGAACTAAATCAAAATTTTGTGATGCATTATGAGTTTTGGAGCTATATGGAAGCCTCTTTTGTTTTGCAAATTGACAAATATCACACAAATGATTTTTGTGATTGAAGGAAATTTCTGGAAACTTTGTACTCAAAAGAAGAGATCTTTTTAAAGATAAGTGTCCTAAATGAAAATGCCATAACTGTTCCTTAGATTATTTAGGGAAGGTTTTATTGGTCATGGTGTTATTACATTCCACTAATCTCACTTTTGGGACTTGCTCCATGTAATACAATTCGTGCTTCATCCTATCTAAACCAATCATCTTGAAAGACCTCAAATCTTGCATGAAACATTTGGTAGGATGGAATGTTAGTGAGCAATTTGAAGAAATTGTAAGCTGAGATATGGATATGAGGTTGTAAGTAAAGTTAGGCACATAAAGGACATTCATAACAATGAGAGAATCAGAAAAATAAATTGTCCCACAATAATGGGCTTGAATGGAACTTCCATTGGGCATTTTAACCAAGATGGGCCTGATTCTATTATATGTGGAAAAATAACTTAGATTATTGGAAATGTGATCGATAGCCCCAGAGTCAAGAATCCAAGGGTCATCTTTTGGGCTTGTGTAGCCTGTAGGGTCTAATAGGCAAAAGAGAATACGGGTGGTGTTACCTGCCTCTGGTTCATTCAAGATAGGTAAAGAAACTTTCCTTATTACGGTATTGATGTGTAAGACCACTGCTAAAGACTGTGTGGATGTCCCTGCTTATTAGTTTGCTAAATTAAAGCCAAGATCCTTTGATACTGCTCCTAAGTAAAGAAAGGTGCTGAGCTTTAATAGATTTGCTTCTCTTCTTCACCAATCTCTATATCTGCAGCTTCTCTAATTTCATTATGTGCAAATGCAAGCTCCTTGGGTTTGAAGCCCGAAGGATATCCATGCTTTCTATAACAAACGTCAACCATGTGGCCTGTTTTGCCACAATAAGTGCAAAGTTTTCTAGAATTGCGGCCTAAGAATGGTGAAGAGGCTTGAACTCGACCCCTGCCTCTGCCCTAAAGGGCACTGAGTGTCACTACATTATTATCAGAAACGCTCAATGGATTTGGGTACTATCTCTCCTTCTGTTGAATCATAGAAAAAATTTGGTTGAGTGAGGGCATAGGATCCATGAGAAAGACTTGTGACCGCACCCTTGCAAACTGATCATTGAGGCCTAAGAGAAATCATAGGATCCGATCCTATGGCTTGAAGATGTTTACGTTCCCACCTAATACACAGGTACCACATACTAGTCACTAAAAATGGAAGCCTGGCCTCTCATGCTCCAATTCCTCCTATAACGTTGTTAGTTCAGTGAAGTAATCAGTCATGGATAGTGCTTCCTGTTTCCAAGAGTAGAGCTCTTGTTGGAGTTCTGCTGTGCGCATTAGATTGCAATGTGATAAGTGCTCTTGCAAATTTCATCAAACATTTGCCATGTTCTCAATGGCATCAATGCTTCTGGCTATTTGCTGTGAAACTGAATATACGAGTTAAGAATGGATGAGATTGTTGCATCTCTCCCATGCTTAGTACAGTGGGTGGAAAAGGTTCTAGTTGGAAAATAGTGCCAGTGAGAAATTCAAATTTATTCTTGGAGATCATTGCAAGTTTCATAACTCTGGCCCAAGTATGATAGTTGGGTCTTGTGAATAGGGATGGAACCATGGTTATAGAGAGGTTTTCATTTTGGTAGTTGTAATACGAGGATGATGGATTCTATGTGGGATCAACTATGTTGTTGTCTTGGTTTGGGTTTGCGGAGCTAGAGTGATGAGTGGAAGAATAGTTATATTTTGCCATAGGAGATGAACTTGCACTAAAAATACCATCTAAGAAAAGATAAATATATTATGATTTCTTATATATTGGTTGAAACGCAACCTAATTATTCATTGAACGTGAGGAAGTATATATAGATACATGAAGGAGTACTTGCTAACACTAAGGAAATAAAAAGGGAATAAAATCATAAAGATATTCAGTATACTAATAGTCCTTAAAAATCTGGTTCTGATATAACAAATCAATCCATCTCATGCACAAATGATGCACAACTTATTCCTCTTGATACTCATCAGAATCTTCATGCTTTATTTCATATCCTTTCTTCATCATTCCTAATCCTTCCTTGATCCCTTTTAATTACGTTTATAGTGAGCCAACTCAGATAGAGCTATATTAGTTACAGTCTAGTAAATTTTAGCATGTGTTTAGATGGGTAGCAATGAAGGGAGTGGCATGGCTAAGGAAGGACAAGGTGTCCCTTCCTTGCCACCCAAAACCCCTATTTTTTGACCCTCCAAATTGGAAGGTCAAGGGAGGAATCACCTACATTAATCTTCTTTCTCAAATTAAAATTGTTAAACATCCAAATAAAAGAGTGGCATATCCTACTCCATTATAATCCTAGCCGTTCTCTTCTATTCCATTATTAGTCATTCCTTTCCATCCCTCATAAAACTCCTAAACATAGCCTTAAATATTGATAGTTAGGGAACAAAAAAGCTTTCTTCATTTTACTTTTGCCTAGAATGGATCGTAGCCTTGCAAGAGGAATTATATATTGAACTACATAAACTTATTGATTTTCATTTTTTTTTTCTCTTGAGATAGCAAATCACTTGAATTGGATTTTTTACTATGTTTAGAAAAAAATGTTTTAGAAGGTGCATTTTTAAAAGGAAATGTTTTTGAGTCTTATGAATAGAAAAATCTAATCTTGGAAAAGTTTTATTTTTTTAATGAGTCGACTTGACTCAAATCGGATTAATATTGAAGTTCAATGAAATTTAAATATTGGTAGTTTAGAAATGTATATATATATATATATATATATATATATATATATATATATATATATATATATATATATATATATATATGTGTGTGTGTGTGTGTGTGTGTGTGTGGGTGGGTGGGGATCCACGTACACTAGGTGCAAGTCTAAAGACTTACTCCTAATAATAACTGTTCAATGTACTAAAATCTAACTGTTGAAAACATCTTACTTATTATCTCACATGAGCTTTTCAATTGTTCTCAATTACTCGCATAACTCTTGTACCATCACACCTACTTTTCTCGTGTCCACCGATGACATGTAAAACACCATAGTGAATGATTCTTTATAATTGGATAGTGCTGGATTAGCTGTGTTTGCATTACAGGAGCCAAGGTAATGAAGAGATTAGGATGAAAATAAAAATAAAAAGGTACCGCTACTTTGCCAAATTAATATTGTTTGTGACTTTGAAGCAATGAAATTTTGGTTTAATACTCAATGGCAGATTTCAAGTTTAAGTTTATAGCTATCATATTCAAACAGTCAACCTAACCTCACAATTCAAAATTCATTCTTCAGCAAGAGCAAAACCATACTCCAAAACCTTCAAATCCATCATTGGGAAACAACTCAATTTGAGGGAGGAGCATCCTTTCCATGCTCCATCAATGCTATTGACACCCCAACGCCCTCCACGTACAAACCATGCTACTGATACCCCATGTTTCGTAAAGGCCATTGCCATAAAGGTGGCTCTCATGCGAGTTCGTTCGCTCACAGCGTCTTTGAGTGCTAATTTCACTTGTCGCAACAACATCTGCTTCGTTGCTCACATGCCATTGCAGCTACGCGTGCTCACTCCCAGCTAATTCTTTGTATGTTTTGTCGCCTACTTTAGCGCTCAAATGGCTAAAAATAGTGCTCAGTTTTAACAGTGCTTGCTGTGAACTAATAAAAGCATTCATTATGGTGGTTTATTTGTCACCAGTAGAGGCGAGAAAAGTGGGTGCAATGGTGTAGGAAATGTGCGAGTAATTGAGAAAAATTGAAAGGTTCACGTGAGACAATAAGTAAGATGTTTTCAACCGTTGGATTTTGGTAAATTAAACAGTTATTATTAGGAGTAAGTCTTTAGATTTACACCTAGTATAAATGGATCCCCACCCTCTATGTGTGTGCGTGTGTGTGTTTTTTACATCTCTTCAAATATTATATCAAAATCAAAGCATAGGTATGGAGATAATCCCAATTACAATTAAATAATAAAGAGTATATAATATAAAAGACTTTATTTTGATAGATTATTGCCATAAATCATATTCAATCATACATTACCATATCATTAAAAGTGTTTCTCTTTTACAATAACTACTTTAAAAATATAAAAAAATGTAATTTTTGATTAGTTAATATATAGTGTAAAACAGTTTAGGGAAATGAAATTTATACACTTGAAAAAGGGTGTCTATGGACATTCGTAGAGACGAAAAGGGGAGAGGAGTGGAGAGAGAAAAGGAAAAAAAGGAATGATGATGATGGGACCCATACCTTTTTATCTGTTGGTGTTGGGTGTCCCATGAAATAGAATGGTTTAAATAATGGATCCTAACATTTTATATTGACAATACAAAATCATGTGAACATAAAGTTGTGTATGTGTAACATTGTTGCTATACTTGTGGACCATATACTAGACTTGGCTTAGATAAGCTATCTCTTCATTTAAGTCGACTTGGTGTGCGTGTTTGTTCTAGTTGTCGCTAGGCATGTGCTAGAAGAAAATCCAAACTTCTTTTGAAAAATCGGTTTTTCGGAGCTAAATCTTGTCTCATTAGATGTGTAGATTCTTATTTTTGAGTCTATTTTAGATAATACTATTTATAATTTTTTTCAATTTTTTAGAAGTTAAAAGTCATATTTTTAACCTATTGTGCATGTTTGGTAACTTCGCATAACAACTTTTTTTAGGATAATTTTTAGACAATCTAACATGTTTGGGTTAACATGTGAAAAATGATTATAAGCAAAAAAAATATATAATTTTAAGCTGAAAAATAGCTTATAAGCAAAAATTGATTATTTCAAAATTCTTATATTTTTACCAAATTGATCCTGAGTAACAAATATTATATAATGTAAATAATCATTTCATACCCTTTTAAGTAATTTTACTATATAAAAGTAACTTTTTTTATATAACCCAAACAAAACAAATTATCTTAAAACCATTTTTAGCTAAAGTATCCAAAAATAAATTGATTCTCATATAATTGATTATATAAAAAAAGTTATTATTGAAATAATTTTAATTTTTCAGCTTTCTCAAACACACACTTTATTCCTTCTGATTATATAGCTTATTATTTCTCAAAAAGTCATTTTTAGTACTTTTTGAGAAATTAAAAAATTTAACTTCTCAAAAAACCTTTTTTAAATAAACACTTTTATTATTATATATCTAAATACAAAACAACTTATTCACAAATTACTTTTCCAAAGTTACTTTCACATAAAGAATTAAATAAATTATTTATCCAAATGAGCCCTTATTGTATGTTTGTTTTAGATTAATTCTTTCCATTGCCAATGAGCATTTATTTAAACAAAATCCAAATTGCTTTTGAAAAATTAGTTTTGGGAAGCTAAATTTTGTCTCATTCAATTTGTAGATCCCCATTTACGGTAGCAGGAATCTAAAACAAGCAGATTCTTAAATATACGGGCTCTAATAGCCGACCCACAGAATAGCCTCCGTAAACTCAATAACCTCCTTAACCATCACGTTTAATCTTAAGGTCTTCGGAAGTGATTGGATTTTGTATAAATGTTTGTATTTAAAAAAGTTGTAAGATTAAAATTATTTTAATAATTAATTATAAATATAATTATTTTTTTATATAATTAATTATATAAAAATTAATTTATATTTATATATATTAACTTAAAAATAATTTTAAATTAATATTTTTGTTTGAATTATATAAAAAATTTATTTTTATATGACAAATTATTAAAAATAATACGAAATAATTCGCTTATATTATATAATATTTACTATAAGAAAAATATTAAAAATCATCGATAATTATTTTAATAAATAAATGCTCCGATCAAACCTGTAACAGTAATAATTACCAACAACTTTTTACTTCCATCAGTAAATCATGGACAGAAATATAAACAATAAAAATTTGTTGATAAATATTTGAAGATTTCGTCAATGATTTCGTCTTTATGAAAATCTACACAAATAAATTCTGTATTAGTACCAACAGAGATATCCATAATTAATTTTAGAATAATAAAAATTTAATCACATTTACCAATGGATATTCCATTGATAATTACAATTAAGAAATATAATTATATATATAATTAATAACATTGCTGACAAATTTTTACTTCCTTTGGTAAGCTACTGACGGAAGTATCAGTCAGAAATAATAAAAATCTGTTGGTAAATATTTGGAAATTTTGTCAACAAGTTTGTCGTCGTGAAAATTTGCATATATGAATTCTGTATTAGTACCAATGGAAATATCCATCCATAATTTTAGAATAATAAAAATTTAATCACACTTACCGATAGATATTCTATTGGTAACTACAATTAAGAAATATAATTATATTTATAGTTATTAACATTACCGATGGTTAATCCATTAATAATGTTAAAATTAATATTTTAAAAAATTTATTTATAACATTTAATTAATTAATTAAAACTAATTTTATTTAATTATTTGTTAGTTATTTTTTAAATTATTTGAACATTTATATAGTGAGATATGTGATACGTGCCATAAAAAATTACAAATAAAATGATTAAATTATTTTATAATAAAAAATAAAAAGAAAATCAATATACAAAGTGAATGCCTTTGTATTTTTCATATAAATTGGGCATGCCAATTTTTTTTGTATCATCCTTTTAGACAAAAATCCTATAACCTGGAACATTATTGATGATCCACACCAATAATACCTTCAACATGAAATTATGCTTTGTTAAAATGTCATAGTCAATACACCCTTATATCACAGTTCATTCAATTCATTAATCAAGTGTTAATGGTAGACATCAATCTTCGGTTTAAAATTATTGGGACCAGCAATTATATAAGTTAAGAACAAATCGAGTTCTTTCATGCACATTTTCGGAGGAAGATTGTAGGGCATAAGAACCACAGACTAATAAGTATATAATTTACTAAATTGATCGTTAAGAGTAAATCTATTAGCACAAAGCTCATACCTAATATTTCAAGAATCAGGGGTGAAATTATGGTATGTTTGGTCAAAATGTTGCAAGTTTTACTATGAGAAAGATGAGTCATTACACTATAATCCCTCTTATTCTAACTATGCCATCCCATGTAAGAAATTGAGCTTGTTAATACATACAATCTTTTAAGTGTATGGATTAGGGGTAAATAATCAATTCTTTTTTGAGGAATATCCTTATACTTCTCACATCCCCCTCTTTTGGGTTTAAACCTATGCTCTCCATAGAATTTGCAAAGAGTTAGGATAGTATTATCATTTTTATAATAAAGTATACACCCTTTCACATGATAATTAATCTTTTGTGCTCTCAACCTAAGTTTAGAAACTAATCTTTTAGTTTGGTAATAGTCTTTCAGGATGGAGTTAGGTTATGGACTAAGATCATTGATCAATGATAGCCATTAATCAAAGGAACTTTTGCTATGGTTTTCTTCTAACTTAGTACTCAAAATCCTAACTGTCAAAGACAACTCTGAGCGTACACACCCTTCGCATAAAGGTGAGTGGTGATGCACAAACCCGAATGAAGAGGATAAGTGGGAGACATAGATGGGGCAATAGTCTTGGCTTGTTGTGGTGGTGGTCTTGGCTTGATACGATGCCAGAATATGGGGAATAAGAAAAGGAAAAAGTGTCTAGGGTTCTCAAACTCAACAGCAAAGAAAGGAGGATGAGTGAAGTGAATAACTAAAGTTAAGGTTCTAATTTTCTAAGTGGTTTCATTCTAAGATTTTTTTTAACTTTTGTTTTGTGATTTAAATTTTTGATTTGTTGTTATTTTTCACTTTTAATTTTAGTGGGTTCACATTTCATTTTTGCTTTTAATTTTATTGTATTGCAGAATATTACAAGCCAAAGAAACCACTTTTTTCCCTGGAGAGCAGTGACCATTTATCCATTTCTTTATATATAAAAAGGCAGGTAAACGGATCAACTTGTTGACCAACTAGACTAGCCCATTTGATCTGCAATTTAAATAATTCAAGCTAAAAATAGGTTAGTTTAAATGGGTCAAGATTTTTTAAGCCAAGCCCATTAATTTTTATTGGATAAACTGGTTGGTCAGACGAATTTGACCTAATTTCTTTCTTTCTAATTGACCAATAAAATTTTATATCTCTATAGTACAGCATAATACTTTTTTCAAAGTCACATTAATTTTGATAATTGTTCTCATTAAATAAAATTTTAAATTCAAATATTATGAATAAAAGAATACTAAAGCGGAAAAGATTTATTAGAAGGCTACCTCGCTTAAATGAAATTTATCGAAATGAATTAGACTTTGAGTCCTATAGTTTTTTTTTTTAAAAAAAAGATTAAATTACATTCCCTTTTCCTAAGAGATAATTTTATTAGTTATTACACAACTCTCTTTTCTATTTTCAAAACATACACTATAGTCTAAAATACTTTATTAATTAAAATATATATGTAAATTTATTAAACTACCCATTACATAAAGTACTATGTTGATTAGTGTTAACATTTCTTTTAAATTTTTTGCTCTTATTTTAATTTTTGTTAACATTCTTATACAGATTATAACCTAAACAAATTTAAAAAAAAAAAATTTAAAAAGTATGAAGTCTTACTTTTAAAAAAAATCCATCATAAATTGTTGTTATTGTGAATAATTTGTTCTCTTAATGTCAATGTCATTACATCATAATAATAATAATAATAATAATAATAATATATTATTGACAAATTAGTCTTTGAAAGATAATTTATTAATCTATAATACTCCAATGATGTATTCTATTATTGTTAATGAGCTTTATTAGTATTAACAAAAAATATTTTAGGAACTAATTTTTCAACATATTGATCTTTTAATGATTAATTTGTCAACACGTCAAATTTAGAGATTAATTTGTCAATATATTAATTATTGAGATACCATGAACTAATAAAACATCTTTTAAGAATTAATTTATCAGCATATTAATTTTTTGAGTGTCAAAATAGTGACTCTCCCTTATCAATCACATATCTTTTATTTTGTAAAAATGATTTCAATATATATAATTATGAATAGAGGATATTTTGGTAAAAAAAAAAAAGATGATAAACATAAAATAACAAGATTTAACCAAAACTTTAGAATGGTTCCATAAAATAAATAAATAAACCTTTAGAATGGATTAAAGTATAGTAAAATTTTATCTTTTAAGAGAAGAGAGTGTATACTCTAAAAATAGACGGTAAAATTATGTAATTAGAACGCCTCTCATAAAAGGAGGGTGTAATTTGCATTAAAAAATTATTTATTATTTACTATTACCTTTTTTATACCTGAAAGAAGAAAAAAGAAAAATGAGAAATGAAAATCTTTGATGCCAAATGGCCTAGAACCAAGTCCTGGAGGTGAAGGAGCTCTCTCCTTATCTGTTTTCTCAGACAAAAAGGAAGGGAGCAGCACTTTTCCACTTGCAGACAACCATGGCGGGAACTGCAACCTTGAAGCTGAAGCTCTCACCTTTCTCTTCAGCAATGTCCACTTTCACTTCTGGGTCTTCCTCCTTTCCATCAACACCTTCTCTTCTCTCAATGCGAACCCCCTCTTCTTATTCTTCTTACACAACAACCAGATTCCTTAGTGAGTCCTCGTTCACTTCACTCTAACAATTCATTCCCTTTTCACAATAATTCATCACTGATTCTTGTGGTTCGTTCTTCTTATTGTTGTTCTTGTTCTTGTTTCAGAGATTTATGCCTTGACTAGCAATGACATCAAGGTGGGTACTAACCTTGAAGTGGATGGTGCTCCTTGGCGTGTCTTAGGTAATTTACTTATTATTATTATTGTTATTATTATTATTATTATTATTAATGACATTTGTAAAATTAGCTTATGAAAATTTGAAATTGCATTTTGCATGGTTTAGAGTTTCTTCATGTCAAGCCTGGAAAAGGGGCAGCATTTGTGAGGACCAAGCTCAAGAACTATATTACAGGGAACACAGTTGAGAAAACCTTTAGAGCTGGAAGCTCGGTAATGTGTACTGAACTGCAACCCCTTTTATTTAGTTACTGCATTTTTTTGGGCTCGTACTCATAGTTACTACATTCAGTTGAAGAAAAAACAAAATCTTCAAGCTTTTGCTTGTTAGTGACCCTTTGACGCCTATTGGAAAGTTATCCATGTCATGAAGATTTGACAAAGTTTTACATTGATTGCCTAACACAACCCTATTCTATTATCCGAGTTTGGGACATGTTATATAAGATTTGGAGCAAAGCATAGCATAGACAAAATTGATAATTGGAGAGTTAGTAGCTAAAAATTTGGATTTCATTTTCAGTTGCACGCTCAACTTGTAGTTTATGTGAATCTTTTATACAGTAAGCCTTTTCTTTCGGAATTACATAGCAACTGCCAGCCATAGTAGTATAGGAGTTTGTTATCAGTCATTAAGGTTAGGCTTGGCAATGCAACGGTTTGCCCCAAGTTCTCAACAAGTTAACATTAGCGTCATAGCTGCTTATATTTACTTTGCAGATTGTGGGACTAAAATCTGAGTCCACAAGCTTGCCCCTATGAAAATCTTAATCAGTTTATACTGATAGCACAATCAATCACAATCTTGAAAACCAACATTCATCACATATAATTGAAATACATATGAAGACACTCACCATCTCTATTTTAAATTTAGCCAAATGAATACAGACATTTTAAAAGCTAATAACATAATTGAAAAGTGACAAAATTGATTTATTTTCTATATACATGGTGTGGGTTGAAAAGACTCTAAAGCCCCACCCAATATTTCCTGCATGGGAAAACAACCTTGACACCGCTAGGATCGTGAGGTGGAATGGACAGTGATTGCCAAGCCTAATTAAGGTCCGCCGATGAGTGGATTGATCTACCTTTTATTGTAAATCATAAATGTAGTGCAACTTGGTTTAAAGGGTTTTCTGCTGTTTGTTGTACAAAATATGCCCAAAAGAATTGTTGAGTGTCCTCTGCATTTAATGGGCTGTATCATTTATGCTCATTCCTATTTTTCCCCCATTTTTTCTGGGGTTTCCTTGTGCATTGCAAAGTGTATCAACTCATGTGTATAAGTGATGTGAGTGGCAAAAAGTCTACAATGATGGTATGACATTAGAAGTATTGTAAGAGTTGTGTCTATCTATCTGTAGCTTCTAATTTCTGATTGAGGCTTTAGTTTCATTGGATTTTCATTTTTCATTTTCTCTGTTCTCTTTCCTTTTGACAGATTGATGAAGCAAACGTATTCAAGGAAACAAAGCAGTTCACATATAAAGATGCTTCTCAATTTGTCTTTATGGACTTGGTATCATCTGGAATTTATATAATTTGACCTAATTCTAGATATCCACCTTTTTTTTCCTCTAAATATAACCACTGCTCACTCTCATTGACTATCAAGAGTTATCACAATTCGCAGTTAGGTTTACATTATCTTTCCCAATAATTCTTTTGGGAAGTAGTAATGAGTT
Source organism: Pterocarpus macrocarpus (assembly GCA_031439585.1). Taxonomy (NCBI): domain Eukaryota; kingdom Viridiplantae; phylum Streptophyta; class Magnoliopsida; order Fabales; family Fabaceae; genus Pterocarpus; species Pterocarpus macrocarpus. The sequence goes on from CM062515.1 coordinate 64,282,983, forward strand.
AACTAACTATTATACTGAGTTTTGTCATAGTCTTTGTTTAACTTGCTGTATTTTAATTATATCAGAACACATTTGAGGAGATTCGTCTGGGTGAATCAGAAGTTGGAGACAAAACAAAGTGGCTGAAAGAGGGAATGGACTGCAATTTGGTGTTATGGAATGGAAAAGTAGCTTTCTGTCATCTCATAATTTATTACTGTCTTTCATTACCTAGAACTTTTATTATTCTAGATCAGTAATTATCTTGAACTATGTTCTCGTACAAGAAGTATCTCAGGTTCTTGGAAAGTACTCAAATTAATACAATTTTGATATTCATAAATAGGGGGAAATGACTAATTTCAATATAATGTGTCTCAGTGGAGGTAGGATAAAAATAAAACACTACTCAAACGTATTGCAGACTCTATTAAGATTTGCGTTACTTAGATGTCTTTAAATTTATGTGGTTGTATATACTTAAATGGTATCATTACTTTTATACAAGGACTGCATGCTTTTCTGAAATTTTGAATGGTCTGCTGTGGTAAATACAAGTAATGCAGTTATATATAATGATACAACATACACACAGTGAGTTTTTCTTATTCCCAAAATGATGTTTTTACCTAGACTACTGTTGACTAAATTTAATGGTTACTCCAAGCATTGATCTGTCCAAGGAGTGTTCTTGTAATAGTGGTTTCAAGTGTGCTTGCATAGTGAATAGGAATAGGAATCTGTTGATCTTGGTTAGCAATTTGTCTCTTGATATTTTTGCAGGTTATTGATGTTGATCTCCCTATCACAGTCAAGCTCACTGTAGTTGATGTGGATCCAGGACTTAAGGGCGACACAGCCCAAGGTGATGCCATTTTTTTATACTACAAATTTTGATTTGACCAAATTCATATTGTAAATGCTGTAAGTGCCAGCCATATATGGAACCAATAAAGTCCACTATTACACTAAAATAAACAAATCATTTTCTAGACCATGATTCTCATGTTGGTCTTTCTAGATCTGTCAAGGGATGAAATCAAGACTTAGATTTCCCTTCATGTACATTTCACAATTTTGTCACCCAAACAAAAAACAAAAATGATTGGCTTGATTTGTTGGTCACATAAAAGCTAACATGTATTGAATAGAGCAGGATCGGTTTGTTTCCAGCTTCTATTTTCAAAAGAAAAGAAAATTGTGATATCTTATTATTGTATCTACTGTTTGGTTTCCCCCTTTCTCTTGTGTCATGTTTTTTTCTTTCATTCCCTTGTAGAACTTATAGGGTTATAAATTATGGTTGCGGTTGCACTGCAATGCAGAAAATTGTGGGAAAACGTAGCTGATGTGGCGGCAGTTGCCGCTGCAATGCAGTTGTGAAGAGCACCGCAACAGCAATATTACAATCGCAATTGCAATTGCGGACCACAATTTAAAACTATGGAACTTACTGATCCTCAGAAAACGAAATTTGATTGACAGGTGGATCAAAGCCAGCAACTCTTGACACTGGCACTGTTGTCAATGTCCCACTCTTTGTAAGCATAGGTGACGAAATATTGGTTGATACAAGAACAGGGCAGTACATGAGTCGTGCTTGAGATTTCACATCAAGTTTTGTAGTTAGAAGTCCAAAGAATTGTATTTATTTTCTTCTCTGTTATTATTTTGGAAATAATTTGCCAATGGAGAGAGAGTAAAGTCATAACATTCAGCATATGTATATTAAGCTTAACAAATTGGCTATGTACATTGTAATATTGAGTTGTAACTTGTTTGCGAAGTGAAGCTCTTGCAGCATTGTTCTTCAGCATGATTGTGGTGCATAAAATTTTGTTCTCATCAGAAAGCCAGTGATCATGCAACCCTTTGAATGCAATATAACCTTTTGTTGTTACTAGGGAAGAAGAGAAGGAATCAACTGATACCATTTGTGCTCACTAGTTAATATTTTTTGGATAGTGGATCAGTCATCCTTGTTCTTCAACAATTGGGATTTACTGTTATGGCAGCTTATAAACTCAATTCAGTACTCCACACAAGTAAATACCAATGAAATGTATGTATAGAAATCTGAGAATATTATTGGATCACCCATCCTAATGGATGTTGATACACACGCATATCTATCATACAGAAAAGAAGTATAAGAAATGAGCAGAGGATGACCATGAACAAGATAAAAGAAAGGAGGATAGTCTCAGATGCGAGAATGAGAAGAAAACACTCCTATATCCATGTAAATTTTGCCTTCTATCTCTATCAAAAACATCAATATGAAGGAATTATTTTGGTTAAACAAGTATGAAAGCTATGATTGTGAAGCACCTTGAAATATATGAAGCATTAGTTCATATATTTCTCTTAATCTTGATTTTTTGGAATAAAGGGCCTTGCCCTTTATTACTATTACCAATATTACTATAACAACAAAATTTCTTTCATATACAGAGTTTACGTACCGGTGGTGGAGTCAAATATAATAATAAATGGATTTTTCAATAGAAAAATGCACAAGGAGGAAATAATGAGATGTTCCAGATTTAAATTTCAATTTCATGGCTTCGTCCCTTCTCTCCATTTCCCACACCTTATAATCCTTCACACAAAATTCCTCTCCCACTTGGTATTGTTTTACAACTAAATTTCCATTTCAGTGTCTCTAGGCTGGTTTGACCCAAGTAACTACCCTTCAATCAGCTTGCAGTTCCTCCCTCTTCATAACATTTATACAGCAGCGATTCCCTGTTGGGAACAATGCCTTGCTTCAATGCTGCACCAAACAAATTGGAAGCACAAAACAAACTCCCTTGTGCATTGAGTTCTTTAATCAACATGTCATAAGAAATCCTATGGGGAACACCCCCATTTGCAAGCCAAAGGAGCAAAGTTGACACTGCCTCCTCCACCTTCCCCCTAGCACAAAGCCCTTGAATCACTTTGTCAAAGGTAATTGCCCCAGGAGAAAATCCCAACCTAACCATATCATTCAAATTTTCCAAAGCCTCATCAAACTTCTCTCCCCAACACAAAGCCTGCACCATCACCTCAAGTGTCCTATGGTCAACCACTGAACCCCGCTCCTTCATTTTATCAAACACATCAAATGCATCTTGAAGCAAACCCCTTTCCCTTCTTGACATCCTACACAAACGCCTCACCAGTTTCCCCATCATCCTCAAATCAACCTCAAACCCAAGTTCCACCATTTCCTTGTAAACCATGAGCGCTTCTTCAATCTCATTCCACTTCAGCAACCCATGTAACACAGTGCTGTAGTTAACATAACCAGGAACACAACCATGCTTCTTCCTCATCAGTTCCAAGACAGCAACACCCTCCATTGGCCTACCCTCCCTAGAATACCCTTCAATCAAGGTGTTAAAAGTGACCACATTGGGCACAATTCCCATCCCCACAGCTTCATTGAGCAACCCCATTGCCTCATCTGAAAGCCCCACTTTGCATAAACCATCCATCACAACAGTGTAAGAATAAACATCAGGCTTCAACAACTGGTTCCCCTTCATCTCCACCAACATCTCCAATGCTTCCTCCACCCTCCCCACATAGCACAACCCCATCAACAAGCAGTTATATGCTTGAACACTCATCTTGCAACCCATTTTTTCCATTAGCTCAAAAACCTCCTTAGCCCTCTGCACCTTCCCCTTCTTGCAAAGTGAACTCATGAGAATAGTAACAGTTGCATCATCTGGTTGAAACCCATTTTCCAGAAGAATGTGTAGTACTCTCTTAGCTTCATCTGAGTCATTTTTCTCACAGTGGCACCTTATCATAATAGAGAATGTGCAACCATCAGGGACAAGTTTGAAAGATTGCAGCTTTGTGAACATGCTGAGACAAAGGTCATGCTCTTGTGCAATGGTTAGAGCCATGAGGAGGTGGTTGAAATCTAATATAGTTTGAGAAAATTCTACATCTTTCTCCAGGATTTGTAGCATCTCGGTTTTGGTGTTGGAGGAGGATAAAGTTGTAATCTTGTTCACAAGGCGTTTGATTTGGAGCCTAGTGGTTCTGTCATCGAAATCGAGGTGGTTATTTTTTGTGTGTTTGATGGGTGAAGCGTTGGTTTGTTCGTGGGAAGGGTTGGAGGCAGAGAAAGAGAGTGTCACCAGAAGCTTACCTGGTCGGATACTAGTGCTAAGGTTGTCGGTTGTGGTGGGGAAGTTGGTGAGAAGAGGGGTGTTTAGTGCACGAGGTTGTTGAAAGACTTGGTACCGTGTGGGAATTGGAGGAGAAGCCATGACATTGAGCTGTGAAGGAAGGTGGAGGAGGAAGAGCTTGCTGTGATGGATTTGACGTGGCAATTGCGGATGATTCGCTGTGCGCGCTTTTGGCTTGTGATGCCAACGAAGTATGGAAGACGACGTCGTTTCAATTTCACGCAATCTTCTTTATTTATTTATTTCTTTCTTTTTGAATAAATAGTTATTTTGATCTCTAATAAAAATTTTAAGAGATAAATTTTAGTCTATCAAGATTTAAAAGTTTGTTGATAGTTTCGGCATGGGATTGGTCAAATGGTTTGACACTTAGTCTCTTAACTAGTGATCTCGAGTTTAAGTTCTGGGAATGGAAAAAATTCCTGTTGGGAGATCCTTACCTCTTCAATGGGCCAATCGTCAGATCGGGCCGGATTAGTCGAATTCCTGATAATAGGTTCCGAATATCGGTGGTTTAATCGAGACAAAAAAAAAGTTTGTTGATAGTCCCTACCATTCAATAAGAGAAAATATTAGTCCTTTTGTATAAATTTATGTTATTAAAAATTTTTGTACGAAAAAATTAATATATTCGAATAATCAAGGATTATTTGAAAATTTTTAAATTTTAAGAAATTAATTTACTTTTCAAAATTTTTGTTAAAAAATAATGAAAAAGTATTACACATTCAAAAAATTATAACCAAAATTTTTTATAATAGTTGGATGATATAAAATAGTGAAATTTACTTCTTTAATCAAAGGCTAATAACAATACTATATTATTTTAACACTAAAATTCCTGCAAAAATTGTGATTGGGTAATATTTTCCAACGGAGAAAGGGGCCGAAGGGCGATGACCCGGTCCGAAAGAAGTTCAAGGAAAATGGGCCAGATTGGATCGGTCCGCATAATCACTAGCCTGGTAAAAATATTGATTTCGGCTTGGCTCGGTAGTTTGCACTCTGCAGGTTTGATCTTGAAAGCATTGCTCATCAAAAGGACTAAAATAATTTTTGTTTTTTTTTGTGGGGGGGGGGGGACACTAAAGAAAAGTATAGCTCAGAAAATTTATTTTGATCATAACCGGAAGGTATCATACTATCATTAGCGAATGAAATATTGTTTGTCCCCAAAGCATCCTGTATCGTATTAAAAATTAGAGTAATCAATTTATTGATTAGTTTGTGAGACTTTTGCGCTGATACCTGATGTGTTTCTGCGCTTGGATACGGAGGAGAAAAGGTGACTCGAATAAAAATTAAACCTGTCACATGTAAATTTTATGAGAAATGTTATCAGTACCCTTTTTTTATTTTCCTTTTTTTTTTTTTTGAGCCAATGTCATCAGTACATTAAAATTAGGCATCTTGATGGACATCATAAAAAGAAAAAAAGATAAAGTCTTGATCTCACTTATTATTGCCAAATGTTTTGTGGCTTTCTTCTTCTATAGTGTGTACTAAGAATATCTGTTTTTGATATATTAATAACATTATTCAAATTTTATTGTACAAAAGTTCCTCATCAGCAAATTCAATAATTTTTTATATATAATGTAGCTTTCATATTTTTTTTATTTTATTTTTTATCTATACTATTGGTAGCTAGACTTCAATAGATCTCGTGTAATTTGACTTGAGCTGAATCATTTTGCTATGAGAGTAAAATTCTTTAAACACGGTTTACACCAAAAAACAAAAAAACCTTTAAACACTAATTTTTTCTTTCACTGGACTCCAATGTGATAGCTGAACAGCATAAAACAGTAAACACCAAGCGTAACTATCTTATTTATTCCTTACAACTAGTTATGAACCGTACATTGAGCATTCAAACATTTCAAATCAGAATATAAACAGCGCATTCCCACAACAAACATCACTAAGAATGATGTTACAGGGACATGAAACATGAATGCAATACAATTGGCACATATGTCAAAATTTATTTTCCCATATATATATATTGTACAAGACTCTTATTTACGATTTGTACAAGCAGTCTTGAAGACTTTTCATTATGTGCTTCATGGTGATTCAGTTGGCAACACATGCGTTACCATATAGGGACTTAATCCTGCAATTCAGGTGTTCCAATCTCATGAAGCACACCTAGTAGAGACAACTCATGGGAGAATAATAAATATACTATAGTAGCTTAATATGCATAATGGGTAGAAAATGAATAATACTTTGGCATTGATATATATATATATATATATATATATATCAGAACCTTAGTGATCTGCTAAAGTCCTTGCAAAACAACAGATCCTTAGCATCTGGGACTTGTTTTCTCCCTTCTCTTCTCTTCCTGCCAAGAATAGGTTTGAACAATTTCTTTAGGACTCTTTGAAATGCTGATCCACGACCACGTCTTGGCGCTTGCATCACCTGAGTCACCAGAGGTATTGGAGCCATGCTAATGAGCAATGACTGGGACCTTGGCATCCCCGGCTCTGAAAGGCTCCTCCCCAGCATGGATCTGTTCATGTGAGCCTCAAAGGATTTCCTCTCAAACTCGTCCAACAGTGTGCTATATTCATCTCCAAACCTCTTTCGAATCACTGCCATTTCCACTAATTGTTTATTGTTTTTTTTTCTCAAGTCTTTTGTTGTTGTTGTTGTTTTTGCATAATCATTTTCACTATCTGACATGTTTATACTTGGGAGTGTGGCATTACTTGAGGCTTAAAGGGTTCCACTTTTCCTTTTTACTATATTCTCTAACCTTTTGTTAACTTTAAGATTGGCAGAGGTAGATGATCACAGTGTCATGTGTGAGGAGTCCTTATCTAAACCAAGTATCGGATTCGCTTGTTAAAACAACATTTTCAGTGAGGTTATAATTCATAGTTGGCTCCGTCTAATCCATGTTGGTGATTGTTGACATCCTCTATGATCTCTAATTCATTTTTTTAAGAGTGATTACTAATTAGGCGCCTAGATAAAAATTTTCTTTCTTTAATTTTGGCCCAATAGCAAAGTTTAAATTGCAAAGACCAGAAGACTACACTGGAGTATGTTGGGAGTCACAAATTTGTGATCCAGAAGCTATACTCCAGTAACACTTTATTCTTTCTTGGTTGAAAGAAATTATGTTTTGTCCTCGGATGTTTCCTTTTAGGAGGCTTCTGTGCCAAAGAAGTTTCACAAAAGAACATAAAATGATTTGATTCCTATATTCCATTCAAGGCTTATCTTCTCCCTTCTACCTGAAGAAAGTAATATGGCCCGTACTTTGAGCTTTGTCTTAAGTGGTAGCCTCAGTGACTTACTGCCTATTAAAGATGAGAGGTGCAAGTTGAATTTGTTGCCTAGTTGCTCTTGAGAATTAGAGTCACAAGTAGATAGATATATGAGTAAAAAAGTTTTGCTTAAAAAAAGGCATAAAGTTAGAATTATAATGTTATTTTGACATAGAAATCATTGACATATACATGACACTAACAAATAAAAAGAGTAAAGATCGTATGAGAAACAATACACATAGTGGGGATCCACAAAATTATTCACCTCTTTTTAGTAGGTGTCTGCCAATATGTTAAGGACATTAGGTTCAAATAACATTTTCCTATAAGTAACTAGACTCATAAACCTAATTAAGTGTCCGGTGTTTTGGCTCACCAGTTTCTAACATTTGCATTTGTCTTCTCTCTTTGCATATTTCATCCTCATTTGATAAAAACTGATAATGATAAGAAATATTCTTGGGTACATGACTTAGTTGTTATTAATATTTTATATTTTATAAAAAGAATTGTAGTGGGTGATAGGCACGATTTTGTTTCACTGGTTATTGCCAATTGAAAATCTGGACCAATGGTGGATCAAATCCAGGCACGATTCATGTATACCGTGAAGTATTATTTTATGTTCTACGCTTCATAACACAAATTAATGGCGAGTCACTTCTCACCTGAAAGTTTTCTTGTGGCTTTTATCTGGATCATGTGGGAAACAGTTAAAAGGTATTAATATATTTATGGTCAGATACAGAAATTAAAAGGTATTAATATATTTGACACGAAGCATCAGAGGAATATAATTAAAAAAAAAAACATTTTTGTTTTAGAACCAGAAGTGATAAAGTAATTGTTAGTTTTGGTTGCTTCGGCTTTCATATCCCTCTCACGGGTGCAATGCTCGACGTTTGATGTTCTCATAAGTTATAAAAAAGGAGTTTAATTTTGATGCACTTTTTTTATACTGTAATTTAATAACATATTTAGGATGTATTTGATATGTCGTATTAGGTATAATAAAATAAAGTAATATAATATGTTATAATTTTATTCATTATTTGATGCAGTCAATATATTATATAAGTTTATCCATCAAACCTCCCTTATACGTGAAAATGATAAACAACTTAATTTAGCCTAGAAAGGTCGTATTAGGCTTGATTAATTTTTGATATATAAGGGTTCTCTCATTTTTTTATTTTTAAAATATTTTATTAAAAAATTATTAAATAAATAATAAAAACATATAAATAAAAAATAATATTATTTAATAAAAATATTTAATAATAAATAAATATTTTTAAAAATAATAATTATAAAATAACTATTCAAAATAATATAGAAATAAAAATTTATTATCAAATATATAAATAATAAAAAATCATATTTAATATAAATGTAATTATATATAATAAAAAATATAACCAAATATAGGAATATGATATTAGGCTTACTTAAATTTTGATGTATAAAAACTTCTTCTCTATTTTTCTTTCTCTCTCTCTCTCTCATATTTTTTATATTTATGAAAAATATTAAAAATAAATAAATAAATAATTTTTAATATAAAATTATATTTATTATAATCTCTTTTTTCGATTATATTTTATATAATATAATATAATATCTTATATAGTGATATATCAAATATTATATAATATTAAATTTTTATTAGGTCTTATACAATCATATCTTATACTATCAGACATATCAAACGAATCCTTATATTTATAAGATTTTTAAGATAATAAATAATTATATCAAATATTTTTACTGATATAATAATATATGATTAGATATTTATATAAAAAAAATTTTATAGTAATAATATATACAAATTAAATTCATAAAAAAATATAACCTTACGTCTTAATTATCAGTTGTAGCATTGGTGCGGCGAAATTTGACTATAGTGCAAGAATCTTCAGTGAAGAAAATCTTCCATTTCTCTTTTCTTTTCTTCAACCAAAATATTAGACAACTAGAAATTTAGCCAAAATGTATATGTCAAAATAATATGACATTATTAATAATTTTAATAAGTAAAAGGATCCTACCACTATAATATTTAATCCAGACATGTATTTCGTCAAAAATATTGATTAACTCATTCCGGTGTAACCATGCTTTTTTTTCAATCTAGCGGAATCCAAGTCCTTTAACGAGTGTACAGTTAAGTTAACCGGTAAGCCATCCTGCTACCCCCTCCCGTGGCCCTCGATATATACCGCGGTCGCGATGCACTTCGCAATCTAAAATATTTAGTACATTTTGTGACTATAGTACATCAAATAATAGAGATTTATATGGTATATTAATATATTAATTATTTATAATATATTATAATAATATATTAATTTTAAAAAAAATTAAAAATATTATTAAATATATTTTAAAAATTAATTTTTATATATTAATAATATAAAATTATATTAATAATATAAAATAATTTTATATTATCAATATAATATTATACTGATAGGTAGTATAAAATTATATTTATAGAATAAAATTGCATTAATAAAATTTTTATAATATTTAGAAATTAATTTTTATATACTAATAATATAAAGTTACACCGATAATATAAAATAATTTTACATTGTCAATATAAAATTATATTGCAAAGTAAAATTATACTAATAAAATTTTTTAATTATATTAATAGTATAAAATTATTTTATATTATCAGTATAATTTTATATTATTAATATATAATAATTAATTTTTAAAATATATTTAATTATATTTTTAAATTTTCTTAAAATTAGATATTACTACAGTACATCATATATAATTAATGCATCAATATACCTCATAATCTCACCATCAAATTATAAAATGTACCATGCTCATTGACCAACTTAGAGCACTGTAGATGGCGCCTTGTGCCATAGCAGCCTTTTAGTCGAGACAGATCCTTGCTTGAGGCACCACGAGCTGTGCCAAACCATGACTGACACAATCAGTTACAACTTTACAATCTTGTCCTAATTAGAAATACAAAAATATTAGCAGTTTTTTTGTCATATTAAGAAAGCTAACCAAAAAAATAAAATAAAATAAAATTATGCCCTGACATCCAATGGAAATCATGGGAAGTATTATGTTATTATAAATAGTTATCTAAATATGAATCATGTTAGTAAATCCAAATAAGAAAAGTCAAGAGAATTGCTAATATGATTTATGTTTAAATAATTATCTATAATGATATGATATTTTTTATAATAATATAAAATTATTTTATATTATTAATGCATAAAAATTTAATTTTAAAAAAAAAAGATGTAGGGGGGACCGAAGCTTCTTAATAAAAAAGGGTAGTCCAGCATGAGATTCTTACATGGTGATATTTAAAAAGCATGAATATATGCAATTTGAGATGAAAACAGGCCAGATTAAGCCAGACTTTATCCTTAATAGGTTAAGCCTATATTTACATCTCTTAGCTTGAGCTTGGCATGTGGCTTATTATAGGCTATTTTTTTTACTTAAGCTTGACCTATTCAAGCCTGGTTTGGTTTGAAACCTATTTATAGAGCTTGATACTTTCTCATAATGTCCCTATTTCCTTCATCCCCAACTCTTTATTCCAAAAATGCCATCATCAAAATTTGTTTCTATGACCAGAATTTGTTTCTATACAATAAACAAAATAGAAGCTAGAAACATCATAATCAAAATTAGATCACAAACAAAAATAAGCAGAAACTAAATCACATTTCTTTTTTTAAAAAAAAAAAAGCATCAGTTGAGTTGAAGAGAAAGTACTTCAATAACTCTCCAAAGTAACAAATTTAAGTCCATGACCATAAAAATCTGGAAAAAAAAAAAGGGGCACTTGGGACTCAAAAAGAAAAAGGATTGCACATCTTCACAAAATGCTACCACCCAATTTGCAAAACTCACATCCATATGTTCTTTGGTGCGGCTTTCAGTTTCATAGTGACAGTGTTGATGCCTTGATAGTGACGCCATAGGAGCATTCTTCGATGGTGGCTTCGATCTAGTATATTTTTGGTGCCTTTGTTGATGAAGGCAGCATGGGCAGTGTGAACGGTGAAAGGGCAGCAGCGGTGGTTGGTGGTGGAGGAGGAAGGGATAAGGTGGAGGATAGTTGAGGGGTTGAGGAAGAAGGAAGAGAGGTGGGTGTGTGGGTTTTGAGGAAAAGGCATGGGATGAGAGGAGAGACAAGAGTAGGAATGAGAGAGAAAGAGTTGGAGGAAATGAAGGTTGCAACAATACAACCTAACAAAGGTTAACTAAGTTTAGGGTTTCATGTTTCAAGTTCAAATTGACTTTTAAAATGATGTAATTTAAAGAGTTAAAGGTAAAAAAATATGCATAATAGTAATAAGAAGATGTCATAGCTTAAAAATGAAAGGGGGCGTAAATTGTGTGCCTGAGAGGCTTTACAGACCTTATGGTAAGCTTAAGTCTAGCATATTAAGACAAACAATTTAAAGAAGCCTAAACTTGATTCTAATTTTAAATAGATCAGGCTATATACAGGCCAAACTATAGGTCCTTAATAGGCCGCCTGACCTATTTTCACCTTTATATGCATGCAGTCTTACCCCCACAAGCAATAAAATTATTTCCAAAATTTGGTTGTGCAACGTCCAAATTATAAGAGAGTAACTTTACGGATACGTCGAAACTCACCTTTTGCAAAACCCTCTTAATAACTAGTCAAAATTAAAAAAGGCACGAATATAATTTTTTAAAAAGAGAGGGGTGTATGTAGACCTCTGGCTCTCACGGATGAACGATATCTCTCGTGCATTTGTATCATAGAGAACTCGAGTGTGTTTTTGAATATTCCACAAACATAAATATTTTAGATCGTTATTAAAGAGTAGCAACAAGACTCCCTAGGAGTGAAAAAATGCGTGGCCCACACTTAAATAAATTATACTACATTACATGCATCAATCCAAGAACAAATGAGGATACGGGTCGCATCACCTGAATACATCTTCAGTTGGGTTCCATTCCAACTCTAGTGTTGAGTGTGACCAGGCCTATGGATACAACAGAATGCCGATTTCCTGCTTCCTGGTTCTATACCATGCAAATATTGTGTTATACACGACTGCAAAATCATATATAATAAGTTCTATTCCATTATTTTTTAAGTAGTAATTTAGACATCAAGATTAATATGCAGTAATCATTAGTTTAAATAGATATTAATTTTAATTATATAAGCGTTAAATCAACATATTATTTTAAGTAACTATATATTTATATAAATCAAATCAAATAACATTTATTACTACGGGTCGATATAATTGTATAACATATATGTGCACAAAATACAGCGAGAGAAAGAGAATTCAAGCTATCTTAACCTCCTCCCCATAGACTTACTTTGCTTACAAATTACAATAAAGTAAACAATATAATAGGAAGCCTATGAGGGAGAGAGTTAAGGGAACCCGAGTCTCTGCCATATGACATTCTATTTCCAAGGTTAAGCAAGCATAAAGGGAGGTGGAAGAGGAAAGGGAAGGATTGGTGAAATGGTGGAGCCGTATAAATATACCAGAGTCATGGTGTGCTCGAAATAAAGTTAAACGGCCATTTGGCCTATACCAGAGTGGTGGCGATGATGGCAAAGCTTTGATGTGAGAATGGAAGATTCTTGCAAACCTCCAAAGTTAATGACGTTCAGCCATTCCTTGGCTATTTCGTCCACTATACCTGGCTGCTACTCCAAGTTGAGCGTGTGATCGTACCTTATCTAATATTGTATTTCTTTTTTCAATTTCAATTTACACGTATCGTACCTTAGAAATGGAAATTTACAATGGTAGCGGATGATGCCTCTGTCAAAACCGAGGTGCTAATTATTTGTTTTCATGGTAATGTGCATCATGTTGACCCTGCGATAATATCCAGAAAGCTAGACACAGCCTAACAACACAAGGGCTACGATAGTCTACAATAATATTGCGGATGAGAAATGTCAAGGAAAGGCAAAGAATGTCAATAGGTTTATAGGCAAAACTTATGCAATATATAAGTTGGTAATAGAGGTGTTTAAATTTAATCCAACTCAATCAAAATCATTAAACCAATTAAAAAAATCTAAAAGTGATCTAAATCACATAAATTTATATTAGTGTGGTTCTTGTTTTCTGAAAAATGCTTGGGTTGGATCGCATTTCAGGTTTAATTTTTAAAATCAATCAAATCTAATCCAAATCAAATGATATTATATAATATTATTTTATATGTATTAAATGAATTATTTTTATTTTTATTTTTATTTATTGATTTTATTGACATAAGTTATTTTTAGTTTATAATTATTTAATCTTAACTTTTTTGTCAAAAATTGATTAAACTGATCCAATTCAAATCGCTATAAATTATATTATTTAGATTGAATTTGATTTCTCACTCAAAAATAATCTAAACTTCACTATGAATATCTCTAATTTATAATGGTTTTTGTGTAACTTGTACTTCTATTTTATCAAGAGTAGGGAAGAATTATATCTAAAAAGGGGCAGAAGATATGATCTCTATCATATCCTTCGTTTATATGAGAAATTCTTATATGCTCTGAGAATAAAAAATTTCTCTTGCTATATTATATTTGTTACTTGACAAATCAATTTTGTCTATCATCTTCATTTCCTTAAATATTCGTTACCATCTTTTTGAACAACCACAAACTAAGTTGTCATGTAATATATTGAACAAAGCAGAAGAAATTTCTTACTTTTTTCTTTTGTCAATGCACACACTTATTTATAGGGAGGTTTATATACCACAAATCAAGTCCTGTTTGGTATCAAACTCAGGTGCATTAGTGGAAGGCGGACAGATTCGCCACTCAACTAACACCTCAATTATAGAGAAATTTCTTACTTTAAGAATATAGAAATTTTGTCTTTTCATTTTTTTGCCTTTCGGTCAATAAAATTTATCCCTTTTTTGTCTTGAACATTCATCAAGCAATAGCCATAAAAACGAGGACCCAACCATCCAGCAAGCAATAAATTTATCCTCTTATAGTGCCTAATGTCAGCCGAGAAAAATTTAACAGACAGAGGCCCATGTATGCACATCCTCAGCAGCAATTCTCAAGCCCACATCGAAGGCCCATTCCATCATGAACCCGGCCCATACAGGCCCATAACGTCTCTCTCTCTCTCTTACCTCTTCAACCAGTGATGAGAGAGGAGAGAGAGAGAGACTGTATCTCTCTATGTTGAATGCTTGAAGCAGACTTGGCGTGAAGTCTCCCCATATTTTTCTTCCTCCTCGTATGCCAATCCCCCCAAAGTCTACGTTCCAATCGAAATCCCAAATCTCAAAAACAACAAAACCCCATCATTTCCTTCTCTGAAAAACTTCAAGCTTCAATTTTTTATTTTATTTTTTTAAAAAGAATCCAACTTTCTCATCTATTTTCCCACTTCTATGCTACCCCATTAGTTTTCCCGGAAAATTGCTTTCTGGGTATTTTCCTTTCCACTGTCCTATTACTCCTTTTCATCAAAGGTGTTAACTTGAGGCTCTTGCAGAGCAAGATCACAATGGAGAGACACGTGTTACTTTCACTTCTGTTGTTGTCTCTTATTGTATTTGATGCCTCTGATGCTTTTTTTGTTAGGGAACACAGGAAGTTGGCTAATTTGCATTCAGAAAATCGTAAAAAAAATGCAACACAGGTGAGTTTCTCTGTGTGTGTGTTCTGTGATGCTCTACTGCTTTGAATTTGGCTCCATTTTTCTCTTACCGGTGTTTGAATAAAGTTCTCTTCTATAGGACTCAACAGTGCCAAATAAGCAGAATTCAGATCCAAACCCTGTTGGTGGAACAAAGAAGAAGAATAAAGATGAATCACCTTCCACCAATGATAGTAATAGTAATAAGTCTAGTTCCCCAGCTCCGGCACCTTTGAAGGATTCAAATGCTCCTGCAGCTGAAAATAGTGGTGGCGGGGGCAATGAAAACGTTGGTAGCAAGGGTGGAAAAGAGAATAAGGAAAACGAGATGAAAATTGTTTCACAATCTACCAACAATGAGACTTGTGATGAGAAGAAGAAGCAGTGCAAGGACAATGGGCGCTTGGTTGGTTGCATTTCCAAAATAGGTATTCATCTTGCTTTGGGTCTTTTCATTAACTCTCATCAATCAATGGTTTCTTTATTTGGTTTTAATGTTTGATGTAGGTGTTATTGGTTGTTCCTTCTGATAACTACTAACTCGTAGTAAGAGCATATACATCTTAAATTAAAATGCTGATATAGAAATAAAGGAGAAATTTCCTTCTGTAACAATTTTTTGCTTAGTTTGGGGAAGACCATATTAAACTGCTTAAGTCTCTAGGTGGTGTAGCATTTTATAATATACAGCAACAGAGGCTTTTCCTGCTACGTAGTGTTGGCTAAACTGATGATTGTCAATGACCAACTCCCCTAAAACTTTAGGGCATGAAGTATAGACAATGCATAAGTTCACTCTACCTTGTTGAATTCAATTCCTACTTTGAAGAATGGGGGCAGCAGAGATCAAACTGCTAACTTCTTGGTCATAGAGACTTTGGTATCATATGAACGACCAACTGTCCTAAAATATTAAGCTATTAGATGGAGGCTCATGAAAGGTTCAATAGATATCTCTAACAAAAATTAAATGTGATTGAAAAGTAAATGCTGCTAATAAAGTCACTCACCATATGGCAATAGCTGACAGTTACTGGACAAAGTATTTGTCAAATTGGCTTGATATTTTGGGATTGTTGTGTGAGAAACAATGTGAAGGTTGCTTGAGGGCTGTGTATTTGAATGCAAGTTTCAGCACACACTATTTTTCAAATTTCAATTTTAATACAAGAAAATGGAAGCAAAAATATTCAATGTTTTTTGCTGTCATTTATAGGGCAAATTTCAGAAGATAACAACTTTCATTCAAAGAACACAAAGATATATGTAGTTTGCTGAAAACCTGAAACTGAATTATTGAATTTAACTTGGTTTAAAATTTCCCACTGATTTAGAATTCTATTGCATTCTTTTTATGTTCCATTAAACATGCTGACTTTGATGTGTATTTATATGACAAATTTAGATTCTGATGGCAGTGTCTGGCAAATTTAAAAAGTAGTCAAGCACTATTGAATTAAACTAGTGTCATAAATATATACAAAATTGAATCTGTTCTAACTCTAAATAATTCTTAGTTTGCCTAAACCGTGAATTTGAACTAGTTTAAAATAAAATATTGTTCAGTACATCTAGGTAACTTTTTTTATAGAAAGTTTAAATAAGGTAAAATAGAGAAAGGGGAAGAGAATTATGAAAAGTTGTAATTTAAATAAATTGATTAGTATAAAGCCGATTCTGCATTATATTTCATTGGAACTTGTTTTGACATAGAAGTTGATTATGTAAGATTGAGAACTATTGTTTCAAAATTGACATGGCCAAACAGAAGATTTTAAAACTGGCCCAATTGTTCCAAGTTTTTCATTCTCTCTCTTCTCTTCCTTGCATGGGCTAACCATAATGGATTTGGATCATTTAATAGGACCCACACACAATAGAAGTTATTGATCTAAGGTTGGTTAACCTCTTACTTTCTCACTTTACAAGTATGCTCAATTTAAGGGATCCAAATCCAACCATAATACCTGTTGCTCGTAGTCTAGTGGGTCCATTATTGGTTATAGCAGTTTAGATCAAGCAGCCTCTATATAAACTTTAGAACAAGAAAGGAATTCTTGCTAAACATATTTGCACTTTAAGAACAATTAACCACTCATCTGGTTAACAATGTTCAAAAGTAGTGGTTAATGAGTGACCATCATTGGCTTAATTAACTAGAAATACATTTGTCGGTGTGGGTGTGTGTGTGTATTTCTTTTTTTTTCAAAAGCGAGGAAGTCATTTTTAATTGTTGGATCTGGTTCATGAACCGGGACCAATACCCTGCCTAAGAGGCCAGATCAGGATTAGTGGATTACTATGATCCAGTTCACCTTGGTTTAAGAAATTATTGTGTATGACACAAAGACTAAACTTTTATATTGGCTAGTTCCTAGTTCAAGATGTTTTAATCAGTCTATCTGATCTAGTTGCTTTTAGAACTATGACTGTCGGGTTATGTTTGGATTTTTGGCCTTTTGGTCCTTGATCACGATGTGAAGAAACAAAGCAAGCAATAGTGCTGCATACACCACTATATTTTAGATATTGTTTATTGATAGGAGATTCCTTTGTAAACTTTGTTTTTATGATGGTACCTCTACCTTTAGCGAGTTGTGGCTAATATTAGCCATCTCTCCCATTTAATTGAAATAGAAATACAAAAACAACTTACTCTATTTATAGTTTGAGTAAGTGGGACTCCTGGAGAGTTATCAACCACTAAGGTGGTGTTTGGTTTGATTTTTAGTTTCATTTTGAAATGATATGTTTTCTCTGATAATTACAAGAATTTCACCTTGTTTTTAATTTGGTTATTGTTTTCAAAATTTTATGTAGGAAACGGTAAAAATGAGAAAATGTTTTCACCATATCCTTCATAACAATTTGAGAACAGAAAACAAGGTGAAAAGTAGGTGTCATTTTTGAAATATTAGGAAAAGCATATCATCTGAAAAATGAAAACAGAAAACGAATCAAACATCCCCAAATTGTTAAGGGGTACATGTACCCTCACAAAAGGAAGGGTACCGGTGAAACATCTATTGATATGATAAAAAATTTATTGTTCAATGACTTTTAGTACCGCACTATTACTTGGTTTCATAAAAGTCAACAATATGAATTCATTTGCTTTTATATTCCTTGTAAAACTACCAGATCCCACATATGTGGTTGTTCTCCTTCACAATGGAGGAAATGAGACCATCAAAGTCAAGCTTATTGAAGGTAATCATGAAGACATAGAAGTTGGCAACCAAACAAAGGAGGTACCAGTCGTCCAGTCATATTTATCTTTAGCTGACATTTTTTCTTTATATTGATGTTGTTATTTGTGTATCAAGATACGTTTTTCATCTTTGTACCCCCTCCCACTGCAATCCGAGTCACTGTCTGGAACTCATTGTTAACTCAGCATTACTTTGGACAAATAAAACATCATTTGTTAATAATTTTCAGCAAACATTTGAGTTTAACAAAGATTTTGGATAAATAATAGATGACTATTGAATCAATGTCATCATTTTCAGGACTCACTAAGGTATGAAATTCCAGGATCTTACAATTCATTTGGATGTATGGAACAGGAAGAAAAAACAGTTATTAAGTTATGGAATGGAATGGAAAGGACACTGATGACCATTCCTCCATTTATCTTAGTGTAGGGAAGAGAAACATGATACTTGTCTAGGAACATTGAAGAATGGGAAGTAAAGGGAAAAGATTTTAATTTTTTTTTTTTTTACCATTCTAACTTTTTTTTTTTTTTGAGCTTCTTTAACATTTATTGTTGGTGTGGGAGAAACTGAATGTTCATTAAATCATGGTCAAAATCTCTCCATTTTCTTCCCCTTCTACCAACTTTCAGCGGGAAGAAGAAAGCTGAAAGTATTGTCTTCCTAAGTAGCACATCATTCCATTTGTTTTCCTCCTTTCCATTACTATAATCCATTTAAACAAGTGTTTAATGGTTCCTTTATCCATTTCATTTCATTCTGTTCAATCCATCCAAACTTCCTGTTACCCTCCAGAGCCACTGAAATTGTGGAATTCAATTCTTCTATAAATGATTTCTGATTAAATCGTTTGTTTGGATCCACTTATCATAAGGAATCAATTAATGTACAAACATTATCATAAATCAAATTGTAATTGCATGTTTGCTTTAGGCCTTAAATTTTAGTAAATAATAGCTTCTCCAGTAAGATTTTGATTAATAGCTTTTTTGAGCACAAAATAAGTTAATCCAAGCACACACTAACAAATCCATTCAATTGGCTACCACGTCTCACCCTCTTCTTTTTCCTTCTCATGCTTTTGGCTAGGAATAGAGGGCCAATCCTTTATGTGTAGACAAAGCATTCATCTCCCATTATTTTGTGCTTACTGTCTCAATGACCATCTGTTTAAGCTTGGGTGCTATGTTTCTTGTTTTAAATGTTCAGTTTCGCAAGTTTCATGAGAATACATCTATGACCATAAGTTCTTCACTGCTGTCTTGCTTACATGTAGGATCTGCATTGGCCTTACTATTTTGCGCTTTGTTTTTCAGGTCAATATCTTGCTAACTACCAGTGAAAGAACCCAACTGAAATTTAATGCCGGAAAAGGGGATTGTGTGCTTCACATGGGCACGCTTGTACCTAAATGGGTTTCTTATGTGCGCCTTCCTTCTCACGACCAAATTTTAACACCAGTCAATGGTGTTTATTTTCTCATACTGACAGTACTACTCTTTGGAGGGACATGGGCTTGCTGCAAGTGCAGGAAGAAGCGGCACGATGAGGTACCATATCAAGAGCTTGAAATGGCAATGCCCGAGTCCGTTTTGGCTACCAACGTGGAATCTGCCGAAGGTTGGGATCAGGGTTGGGACGATGATTGGGATGACGACGCGGCAGTGAAGTCGCCGGCAACGCGTCACGCAGGAAGCATCTCAGCAAATGGCCTTACTGCTAGATCTTCAAACAAAGATGGGTGGGAAAATAATTGGGATGATTAGCTATCATCATGCTAAAAAAAGAAACAAGAGAAGGGATATGAACCTCAAAGGTGATGGAAGAGGAAGAGTTGCAAGCAAAAAGCAAGGGAGAAACATTTGAGTTGGGGTAGATTCAGAAGAAGGGGTGACTAATGTGGCTGTGCTGTGGCTTAACTTTGATGGATGTCCAAGCAAGGGACAGCAAAAAAGTGAGTGTAATAGTTTTTAACACATTGGATTTTTTATATTGGTAAGTGTAATAGTGAATATACCCTGGCCCAAGGAGAGACAAAAGGAATCTGTAAATCAACTATAGGTGGTAAAGAATATTTTTGTCGGCTTTATAAAATCCATATTTATACTGTTTTTGTGAACTCCACAGTGAAAACTTTGTTTTTATTTGGTTACTCATGGAGGCCTGTTTCTCTAAGTAGGGGTTGTTAGGGGTCAATGGTGATAGTTGGACATTTTATTTTATTTTATTCCATACCAATGTTCTGTTTCTTGGTTCATGACTTTACTATAAGAGAATAGGAGAGTTGAGATATAGAGCCTGTTTGGATGTGTTTATTGAAGGAGAAAAAGTAAATAAATACTTTTGAATATTATTATATAAGCGCATGACAGATGTTTAAAATGTCATCTTTTGGTTTGTGAATGGTGGATATGCTTCTTTCTTCAAAGCTCCCTTTAATATTGTTTATTTGATTTGAACTCCCTTTAATATTATTATTGAAGGCATATAATATTTAAACGAACATTTAATACTTATTCCAAACATGGGGTACTAAAAGTGTTTAGTTACAGCAGAAATACACTGCAATTCTAGGTAAATTTTTATTTGCAAAGTTAGAAATTTTTTTTAACAAAGAAAGGAGTTTAAACTCTGATGGCGAAGACCAAAGAATGTTCAAAATTTGGTATAATGTGTCTGAAGTACATGCCAAATTCGTTTTTTTTTTAAATAAAAAATAAAAAATGTTACTTTTGAAATTTAACATGGGATGCCATAAAACATTATCCAAGTAGCAAAAGTTAGCGATGTGCATGGGTCGGGCTAGGTCAGATTTAGGGAAAAAAAATAATTAAATCAATCAAATAGACTCAAGTTGGGTCGGGTTTTTGACTTTTTTTACCTCCAATCCGAGCACTTTCGGGTTGGATCTGGTCGAAAATTTGGATAGGCAGTCAACTTCTCTTTTTTTTTTGGTGGGTAAAAAAATATTGAAGTATCCTATTTTGTGAAATTTAGAAGCCTTTAAATTATGCTTTTAAAATTTGAATATAATCAAATATGTTTTTAAAGAAAATTACATACGTAATTGATAATTCTATAATCATAACCATGAAATATATTATACATCATACATTATATAATATCAATCATCAATAAATTTAATTATACATTAATATATTAATAGAGTGTGAAAGTCAATATATATAATTGTATTTTTGTATATTAATATATAAATGAATTAGTCATTATTTATTTAAAAAAAAATTGGGGTTCGGGTTGGATTAATCGGGTTTTACTCGATTAAACCTGATTACCCGACTTGAACCGATTTTTTCCACACGAGTCAAGTTGGGTCTTCGAGTTCACAGGTTGATCTGTACCCATGCACACCCCTACCAAAAGTTATATTACTAAAGGAAATTAATTCAGAGTTCATCGAGAATCCTAGACCAGTGGAGGTGATAATTGATTTAATTCGAATAATCAAATGTAAGTGCTTCAAATTAAATTTGCTTCTAGTAGGAAACACGGAATTCAGAAAATGGGGACCACCGATTTCTTTTTCTTTTTTTTTCAATTATTAAGTTAGGGAATTTTTAAAGGAGCAATGTATGAATAAATAGGAATTGAAGTCCTGATTCAAAGCCAACAACCTCTTTGTCATAAGGATCAAGAAAAGTGCCACTTAAATTATAGCTCATTAGCAACACTAATTTCTATTTTTCAAATAGTTTCTTACAAAAGAAAGCCTAATGTATAATATGGTCAAATTTCACTGCTGATCAATTAATAGTTTGTAATATACAGCAATCATAAATCATTTGAAATCATATGCATATATGTCTTTCTTTGGCTCTTTTTCTTCTAACCTACGCGTGCTTAAGCAAAAAGCATAGGAACCCAAGAATTATTATTATGGCTCCATGCAATATTCTACTCTTCTTCAAGGCCAAGACTGAGTTTACATCATTTTTTGATGCTCAAGGTTCGGCTTTCCCATCATCTTGCCCTGTAATGTGCTTATTGAGGCTATATGGGCTTGGTGTCATTGTGTCTCCACAAAGTAAAACCAAAAGGTGGAAACCCTGGATGGGGAATGTGGGAGCAACCCACAAATTATTTATTGCACACATTTGATTACCATGCTATTGCACACTTCTGGCATCAAACTTCATGTTAATCATTTGTTTACTTTATACACAAAACAATGTGTGTATAAAATACTATTCTAAATAAATTTCAGAGTTTTAGACTCGTTTACACATCCATCATGTTAGACAAAAGAAAATACTAGAGAATTAAGATTTTTGACAAAATTTATTGATCAATGACATGTTTATTGAATATTGGAAGAGTAGGTGAATTATACTACTTTATTCTATTCAACAATTCTCTTAGTTTTCTATTAAAAATTGTTAGTGATTTGTTATGAATGTATACCATTGCTCTAAACAAAACGATATATTCTCTGTGACAGAGTAAGATTTGGCTTAAATTTTTATGTCTTGCACACGCAACACAAAAATCTTACCAACTGAATTAATTAATAACGTTTCGCTTAAAACAAAAATTAATAAGTTGTTAGCCTATAAGTAGGTTGAATGTAGATATCCATAATGATAATATTCTGCAGAGCCATCTACATATTTCTGTATTTTAACTGTTTCACATATAGACATAAAAAATCATAGTATATTGTTGCGTAAACGTAAATCAATAAGCTACATCAAACATTATTTCTGATTGTGTGAATTCTTTTTTTTTTTTCCACCTTCAATTAGACAGCAATCAGAAACTGCTCGTTGTTGGAACATGGCATGATTGCAGTGCACTGCACCAAACGTTGCCGTTCGAAAAAGCTTGTTAGTTGGTGGTGCTTTTGAGGACATCTTTGTGATGTGCTTTGATGATGTCGAAGAAACCAATATGATAAGGTTATGTGGCAGTCCTACGGCTTATTTGTTTAAGCTATAACAACATATTTAATTAACATACATGCTTTCTTTTCTTTTTAAAAACCCACAAGGTATTTTTATAGATTTGATCCATTTAAATTGTTCGTAGATTAATTCTCATTTAAAAGTTATACAAGTCTTTCTATAACAATTATCTTTATAAAATTTAAATTTGTATTTTTTTCAGAGGTTTAAAGTTGCTTACCACGCCAACTAATTCTTTGTAAGTACCTATATGATTTAATTATTAAACTTACTAGCACAAACTGAAATGCCAATGGGGTAAGTAGACTATTATTATCTTTTTATAATGCTAAAGTTCTCCACATTCTTGGTGTGGAACGTTTTACTAAGACAAACAAAAATATTAGTCTGAGTTTAAAGTGTCAATAAAGCAAAAGAGTGCTTTTTGCCTTTACTTTTTTCTTTTCTTCCTCCTTCCCTATTTGCAGCATTATTTGTAGTCGTGGCTCATATTATTTTGATCATGTCGTTAACACTGCGCCGTAGGGCTTTAAGCTTTGTTCCCCTTTTACTTTTGGTTTATTCTAAATCTCAACTTTGGCTTCACATGGAAAGGAAAGTAAAAGCAAGTTGTTCACCATTTTTTCTATCCCATGTCTTCAAAATTCAAGTCTGTCAAAAAAACAAACAATTCTTTTACTAAATTGCATTAGAGTTCCCTCTCTAAAGTCAAGAATACACTAATCACCCCACATTTTCATCATTGACTATCATATATTTCATCTTGTTTTCTACATGCTTACACATTTTGAGTCATAACCCCAGATGCGAAAAGATTTGTTCCTTGAATGAAATTAGCCTTTTTTCTAACATCCTAAGCTTCCTTTGACAGTCAAACAAGTTCAATGTCATTCAGCACAGTGTCATCATACTAGGTGGGATTCATGCCTCATAAGAACATGATGCACACAGCATGTCCCAGCAAGAATGGAAACCATAAAAAAGAAATAAATACTTAAAATTTAGAAAATGCAATATGGTTAAGATATATCATTTTATCAGCTGTTGAACTGGTGAAGAAAAATCCAGCAATACATAGCGAGATGAACAAGAATAAAAGGAAAAAATAAAAGAAAAAAAATGTAACAAAAAATTTCAACAACTTAAACAACAAACAGAAGTTGGGAAAGAAATTGGCTGAATATTCTTTGTATAGCTCTTCAAACTGGATTGTTCTTCACCAGCTACTGCAATATGTGCTGTTCCTCAAATCACTGCAACAAAATTCATTCTAACTCCTCTTGTCCTTCTGAAGGGCATTGGATTAACTCTAATATGTTGACTACCTCAGCCATATCTGGACGGTTTGATGGCACTTGTGATGCACAAATTAACCCCAATTTTATCACAGGAATTGCTTCTTCTGCAGCAAAATTACCAAGGAGCCTCCCATCAACACATTGCTCCATCTTGCCTTCCTCCAATGCACCCCTCACCATGTCACAAAGAACAACCACATCATCCTCCATATATTCCACAGGCCTTCTTCCTGTCACCACCTCCAGAACCAGGATTCCAAAACCATATACATCACATTTCTCGGTTATCTTAACCGTGCGGCAAGCAAATTCTGGAGCCATGTACCCGAGTGCACTCTGAATTTTGCTGCTTAGAACACAATGGTCTAGCATTGGCAATAGCTTCACCAGGCCATAGTCTCCTATTTTTGCCTCACCAGAAAAATCAATCAGAACATTGGTTGATTTGAGATTATAATGGATTATGTTCATCTGGTGCAAATGGGCCAACCCTTTTGCCATGCCAAGAATAATCTTGAACCTTTGTCGCCAAGAGAAGACATCTTTGCTATTATCGTCATGTAGGAGCTTATGCAAACTCCCCCTGGATAGGTACTCATAAATGAGGAGTTGCAAGGATGAAGTCCAGTAATAGCCTTCGAGTGCCACAAGGTTTTGGTGCCTGACCTTCCCAAGCTTTTTCACTTCCCTCTCAAAGTCTTCTTGGGACTTGATCAAACTCGAGACAGCAAGCTTCTTGATTGCTACAGAATGCCCATCTCGAAGGACAGTGCGATAAACAACTCCAAATCCACCGCGACCAATTTCACTGTCTTTGTTAAGAAGATTATGGGCTCCATCAGCAAAATCTGCATCGCCAGAAAACATGACAAGCTTGCCATAGTTCGGATCATTCGCGGGCGAACAGCTATAGTCCTCACCACCAGAGAATGCAAATGGAGCAGCATTACGAGCCATTGAAGCACGCACATGGATATTTAGGACAGTAATAGCCACCACACCAATGGCAATAAAAGCAGCTGCTCCAATAGCAATAAGCGCTGAGATACTGAGTATGATCTTATGATGATGATTCTGTGAGGAAATGCTGGAGTTGGAACCAGAAGAATTGGGGTTCAAGACAATAGGTTTTGGGTGGTCAGAGGGGCAGGAGTGATTGACAACAGAACCACATAACAATGGGTTACCAGAGACAGATGAGGGGGAGATGGTGTTGAAGAAGCCACCCACTGGTAGCTCACCTTCAAGGTGATTGTAGGATACATTAAAAGAAAAAAGGTGGGAAAGATTTGTAAGCTCCTTAGGTAAGCTTCCAGAGAGTTCATTCCATGACAAATCCACATATTGAAGATTGGTTAGGTTTGCAACGGCTGCTGGGATTGAACCAGTAAGCTTGTTGTGAGAAAGAATCCTGTACAATTCAATTGATATGCACAAACAAAAAATAATCAGAAAAAGTGTAGACTCTTTAACTTGAGATGTCAATTTTCACAATTATATTTAACAGAAGCAAAGAAAGCTTTCTGATTTTGTAAAAACAAATCAGTCAGATTGAGTCATAAAGAATAAACTATCAAAGATGGAAACTATGATATTAGGGAGCTTACAAAGATGTTATAGATGAACACTTCTCAATTTGGGTTGGAATTCTCCCGCTCAGGAAGTTCTTTTGTAGCCTCAGTTCACTGAGTGAAGTTGCCCCTTCTATTTCAGAAGGAATGCTTCCATTAAGCTTGTTGTCACTTAAGTCAAGAACGTACAAAGATGTAAGCTCTCCTATACCAACAGGAATAGAACCAGAGATATTGTTGGTGGACACATTCAAGACTAGCAAACTGCTAAGGCTCCCGATGCCAGATGGAAGTTCACCAGAAAATGCATTGGATGACAAATCCAAAACTTCAAGACCATGAAAAGATGCACCTTGTAAACCCTTTATAAATATCCACCAAGGAACACGCCCTTCCAACTGATTGTGGCTTATGTCAAGAGCCACGAGCTTAGTGCAATTTGCCATTGAATCTGGAAAGTTTCCTGTGAACTGATTCCTGGACATATTTAACCTATGCAGTGAGTCTAGATTTCCTAATGATTTTGGAATCCAACCAGAAAATCCATTTGCAGAAAGATCCAAAATCTCTAGACTTTCCAATTCTCTAATCCAGTCAGGAATGCCTCCTGTGAGTGAATTTCCCTGCAAACTGATTGATGTGCATGAAGTGAGCCTTTGCATTGACTCAGGAAGTTCCCCAGACAGAAAATTATCACTAAAATCCAGTGATTTCAAAACCAAGCATCCTCCAATATCCCCAGGAATCCTGCCAGTAAAGTGGTTCTTCTGCAGTTTCAACTCCCTCAAATCATACAGATTCTGGATTCCTTCAGGAATCTCTCCTTCCAACAAGTTATTTGACAGATCAAGTGACTGTAGTCCCCTCAAGAACCACACCGCAGATGGCAATTCCCCAGAAAGATGATTATATGAGAAGTTAACATTTGCCAATGTGGAGCAAGAGCTCAAAGAATCAGGAATCTTACCTGTGAGGTTGTTTTTGGCAAAGGAAACTGTTCTTAGAGAACCACATTGGTGAAAGAACCCTTCAGGGATTGACCCTGAGAGGTTGTTGTCACTCAACTCAACAACTTGCAAGCCTCCAAGGGTGGGAAGATCAGGGTTTATGGTGCCAGTGAAGTTGTTCCTGGCAAGTGAGAGGACCTTAAGGAACTGCAGCCTCAAGAGGCCCCTATCAACATGGCCAGAAAGAGAAAACCCATCAAGGACAAGGGAAGTGACCCTATTGGTTGAAGTGTCACACTTGACACCTTCCCAGTTGCAAGGGCTGTAATCGTCTTCATTCCAAGAAGAGAGTTTCCCTTTTGGATCTTCCAAACCAGCCTTGAACACAATCAAACCCAACACATCATCATTGAATGCAGGGTCCTCAGAGAGCACTGATAGTGGTGAAGCAAAAAGAATCAGAAACATAAACCATATGCTGAATTGCATCTTCATTGAGTGATCTATGTAGAATGAAGGGAAAGTTTTCAAATTCCAAAGGAGCTCCTCATACTCATGAATTTCAACAAAGCTCTACGACCCCTTAACAAGAACACTGTCATTTGCTTCAATAAGGAATAAAAAGGTTGGTAGGCACAGCATATGCACCACCAAACAAAACCAAACCAAACCACCTCACACACAGACACAAAGGGAGGGAAGTTTCTAGGGGGCAAAAGGACTCAAAGTACAGTAGCTATATAGAAAGGAGACACGATGAAGAAGTTGCAAGCATCCAAAACTCTCAGTGGATATAAAATAAAACAAAAAGAGAAGATCAAAAAGAAACAAAAGGGAAAGAGAGGAGAAGAAGGGAAAGAAAGGATTAGACAAAAACCATGTGAGGATGAATAAGAGGAAAAAAACAACAACGACGAAGTAAAGCAAGTCCAACAAACTCTCCTTTTAACCTTTTTTTTTTTTCCTCTCTTTCACTGTTCACAATTTCAAAATATCTCCATTTAAGAAGAAGAAAATTACACTCACATAGTAGGAAAGTGTTCCCACTTCCCAGGAAGAAGAACTCGCACACAAACGAGAGTTGTGGAGAGAAAAGGAACCAAATTCTAGAAGCAAATTCCACAAGCAAAAATGGGTGTTGCTGCGTTGAGCTTCTTATGCAATAAAAAGAAGAAAATTTTGATTTTTTTTTTAAATATAGTGATTATTAGCAGGGAAAACGGTTAGAGGGTAAGAGAGAGAGTGAAGAAGAAGCTATAAAGAAATGATGGTAATGGCAGGAAGAAGCATCGGGGTTGGAGAAGCCATTAAAGCAGTGAGTGTGAGTTGGCTAGTTGGAGTGAAGAGTAAAGAGAGAAGCATGTGTGTGTGCGCGCTATAGTAGTGAAAGAGAGAGAAAAGCGGCATAAATATTAATGAATGGTGTGTTTCTAATTCTATTCTAAATCTTGCATTGAATAGCCTGTGCTTCTGGTTGGTGTCAGAGAGAGTAAAGTGAAGGAAGCATTTAAAGCTTCCAACGTCAAAGACAGAGAAAGTGAGAGTGTGTGCGCGTATGTGCCACGTGTGTGTAGCAGACAAACCTTTTTTTACGGTATGTGCTCTTTGTGTCGCAAAATTCTTTATTGGTGCTACCATGGCCCGTTTGTTTGTAATTTTTTCTGATAAAAAAATTATTTTATCAAAAAAATATTTTTATATATTTAATTAATTTTTTATAAATAATTAAAATATAAAAAATTTATTTTTTAATTATATATAAAATTTAAATTCTATAATTACTTTTTAAAAATTAAAATAAATAAAATCTATATTTTGTATAATACTTTATTTTTTGAATTTAATTATGATATATTAATAATATAAAATTTGTTTATATAATTAATCAATCATATTTTTTTTATTTACATAATTATTTAACTAATGAATGTAAAATTTAAGGTTGAATTAATTTATAAGTCCTCAAATTTTTTAAAAGAATTCAAATAAGTCCTAATAATTTAAAAACTTATAATTAAGTTCTTAAATTTACAAAATAGTTATAATTGACTCTTTCGATACAAATATTTGTAAAAAATTTGTCAATAAAAAGGAATATTTTTAAGATGTCATTCTGTATATTATACACATATTGAGTTAAATTTTAAGAATATTTAATTTTTGGACAAATTTTTAATAAATATTTATGTCTAAAGACTCAATTATAAATACTTTGTAAATTTAGAAACTTAATTATAAACCTTTAAAATATAAGGATTTATTTAAATTTTCTCAAAAAAATCAGGGATTTACAGTTTAATCTAACTAAAATTTAATTATATTTATTGATATAGTAATATATAATTAAATAATAATATAAAAAATTTTACATTAATAATATATATAAATTAAATTCTTATTTTTTTAAAAAATTTAATATGTAGAAATTATTAGACTTTAGCAAATTCCAATCGAGTTAGGTTGAGTAATTATAATTACAAGAATAATATTTTCTTGGCCTTAATTTTGTTATTTATAGAATTTCAATTCAAGACCGTATTAAAATAAATAAATATTGAATCATTTATAATGTTTAGCTTTCCATTTAAAACTTTTAAAATTATAATGTAAAAATTTTTCTCTCTAATGTTGATATCGAAATTATTGATTTTAACAGTTTTTTAACGAAAGACTAGATATGTTACTTAACTAACTTAGCACTAATTATAGACTGCTTTATTTATAAAGTAAAAATGTTGCTAAGTTAAAAACAGTGATAAACTATGTCACATAAATTATGTTCGTTAAACAATATTGAATAGAATTTTTTTCTTATTTTAAAAATACTTAAAAATGTCTTTGAATGTATGAATTCGTCGCGCCCTTTAAACCAGAATCCTATGACCTAGGTGGCCACACTTCTGAGATCCCTTTCTTTTTTTTTTTTTTTTTTTTGGTGGTGGTTGAAACCTTAAATACTCACGTATATTATTATTGTTACTATTAATAGTGAATACTTACGTACTCTTTTTCGGGTTTCCTTTTTTTTTTTTGACGGGGAGTTTCATTATTAAATAATTTTAAAATTTTATAAATTCCATCTTACCCGATGTGTTATGTATTTATTTGACGAGTTTAATTTTAATTTATTGATAATATGAAATTTAATTATATTTAATTTGTTAATATAATAACATATAATTGAATGATAGTATAAATTTTTTTTAATTGATAATACATATAAATTAAATCTTTATTTTTATTGTATTTAATGTATTACTCTACATAAAGATTTTATTCATATGAGTAGTTTTGTGTTTGGTTTAGGCTTAAAGCAACCTAATTGCAATTAGTTGAGTAATCATATTTGTCCAATTCCGCTGTATTGCAAACCGGCACCGAAGTCGCAAGATGCACTTGTAAAACGTTCGAATTCAACCATTCAAGTTAATCTCATTATCATGGTATATCATTATCAAATGTAACTTAACCATTCATAATTTCATGTGTATAAAATCATTCAAGTTTAATCTTAAAGCATGTTTCTTTAATGATTATCACCAGCGGGGAAAAAAACAAAACTCATCAAAATCATGTGAATATGGTTTATCAATTACATTCGTTTAGTCCAAAAGAAAAAAAAATTATTGTTTAAGAGAATTATAAACTTTTATAATTCTCACCTATTAATCTTCGGCCACAATATTGTCGTTTTAAATTTATTTCTTACTGGGATTATAATATATGATAAGTTTAGTTTTAACTTTATTATTTTTCTGTGGATTCATTATATTTTTCATTTATAGTGTGTATGTAACCCATTTTAAAGGGTTAGAATTGATTTTAGTTATTCAAAATTGATTCTGACTAAATTTTATGATGTTTGGTTTCATATTTTTAGAATCAATTCTTATCTTTAAAATTAATTTTGAGAAAAGTAAATTTTTTTTATTTTCTGTCAAAATTTCTTTTAGATATACTACCGAATATAAATCATTTTACCTCAAAATTAATTTTAACTAAATCAATTTTAATAAAATTTACAAAAATAAAACCTAGCATGCACTTAATAAAATCTAATAGTGACCGTAATTGGCATTGTATGGCAGTAAAGTATTCATAACTTCATCGAATATAATAGAATAAAAAGGTGGCCCTCCTCCCTGATTTGTGCAGCGTTATTCAACAATTCAGAATTCAGATCAGAGTGCATTGACGTCCCACGGGAACAATTTATTGCCCAACGAGACAAGGATACGTCTTAAAGGATAAAAAAAGAACCAGCCAAATGATGTCTCCACGTTTGTTGCTGCAATGAGGGCACCAACCCCAACCCCCCCCCCCCTCTCTCTCTCTCTCTCTCTCTCTCTTCCCCCTCTTCTGTTATTTCCTTTTGGTCAATTTGTTATTGACTTGGAAATAGTACCGGTGTTTACTAAATTCAGATTGGATTTAACAATCCCAAAATAATATTTGAGTAAAACTAATTGCATGCACAATTTTTTGTATCAAAAATAGACTTGTATTCTTAAATAATATAAATGTGTTGCATGTGATGCTGGATAGGTGAAACATATTTGTCAATATTGGACTGAAGTAGTAATATTTTATAAGTAGACTATCTCTATATATTATTATGTATAGATTTTTTTTCGTCTTTAATGTATCTTTATCTTCGGACTAAGAGGCTCTTTCATTGTCTGTCTCTTCTAAGTTTGAACATTGTTACTCTTTTATAAGTGATAATATAGAAAGAGAAACTCTTATTTTGAATATGCAAACTAATTTTTTATGATAAAAATTTAGGTCAATCAAAGAATTTGCCTAATTCAAAATTAAAATATACTTTCGAATTCATCAAACTTAAACCTTAACAAAACATGAGCAGAAGGTAAATCAGCTAAGCTAACCCCATTAGCATTAATTTTTTTAAATGTATAAAAATATACTAATAAGGTATGAGTATTTTTTAAGTGAACCGGGTAACTTTATATATGTCAAAAATTAGTTTACGCACTTAGTATAAAAAGTGTTTACTTAAAAATCTTTGGTTATATATGATGTGTCTAAATCAGACCACATTAGGAAAAGTTGAAGCTAAGCACGTAAGGCAAAACACTAGAGTCAGTCAACTTCTTTTTGGACATCTTTTGTTTTGTAATGCTTGTCTTCAAGCATCATGGATCAAACTTCAGACACCCACCAAGGTTCTTATTTATGGGTCCAAGGTGTTTTTGTTCTTGGTCTTAGGGATTTTTGCTTTGATGGTTTGATTTGACTTTGTGTACCCAAGATCGCCAAATAAATTGACTCCTTGTTGCTATTTGCCTTGGAAGGCAAGCAAATATAAGACTAATGAAGTGCTACGTTTTCCATTATTTTCCGGTTTCCACACCGCAAACTTCGTTCCTTTGTACCTATGCTTGTTTATGTATATAGACCATCAAATAATACACACTCACATGCTAATGGTTTTAAAAAGTGTTTTAGTTTGAATTTTGTTTATCTGGGGATTTGCTGTGTTTTGCTAGTCAGTGGCGTAAATGGCGCACAGTCCCGGTAAGTAACCAAGAAACACAAGTATTATTGTCTTCTTTTTGTAGAAATATGAAAATAAAAAGGAAAGAATAGTATTTTTTATTTTTTGGGCCCGACAAATATATTTTCAGAGATTATAGACCCAAAACAAACATGGTTTTTTTATAAGAGGTTTACAATTTTTTTTGGCCCATACTATCTGATGTTATTACAGCCCAAAAGTAACAGATACGGCACTGGTTCTGAAAGTTCTTGTGCTTCTTTTGAAGCAAATGGGCCTTTATCCAATTTATAATAAGTGAAACAAACTTTCTCCATTCAGACCCCTAAGCAAAGAACTTTCTCTGTTTTTGTTTTTTTTTTTAATTTATACATTTAAAAATTCGATTATTTTTTTTGAAAATTAAATTAAATATTATGATTGAGTGATTATACAAAACATAAGAAGTCATGGAAAGTAGTAACATTTTATTTGTATTTCAATTAAGAAAAAATTATTAAATATTAATCACTAAATTATTTAAGGTATCAATTTCTATCCTAACCCAAAACCCTAAAATTTATAAAAATTTTCCTATTAAAATAAAAGATACTAAACAAATCTCTTATTAAGAAAATTCACAATTTTCATGTGAAAGCTTTCTAAAATCAGTGAACTTTTATCAAACGGACAAGCTTTCATGAGAGAAAGAAGGTTATATAAGCTAAACTTAATAGAAACTTGCACACTTTAAAAATTACATATATAAAAAAATTATACCAAAAAAATGCTACATATATATATATATATATTTTTTTTATATTTTAATATTGACCATTCATATAAGATCTAATGACCAAGATTTGCCTTTCTTTACTCTTACAATTAACCATATGAAATAACTTTTGATTTAAATCCTTTAAGATGAGAATCCCTCTAAACTAAGAAAGTAAGAAAGTGTTTTCACTTACATCATTTAATGTGACTGACACACAATATACTTAGGTAAACATACCCTCACTTTTTCACTTTACATTGTGTTTGGATGTTTTTACATTGACAAAATAGATTGGAACTAGCAGGAAGAGACTAGAAATAGTAGGAAGAGATTAGAATAGGAAGGAAAGGATGGGAACAAAGTTACCTTCATGTTTGTTTAGAAGATTAATAAGGGAATGGAACATAAAATCATTAACTATGTTTGAAAGTTACATTATGAAGAAATAGAATAAGATATTTATAATTATTAACTTCTTAAATTTTCAGTTCCTCCATTCCACTCTAATTATTTTTTTTGGGTCCAAGGAGGAGATAATAGGGCTTTTAAGAGGGGAAAGAGAGATAATTATTTCCCTTGAATTCACTTCCTTTGCTATTTGTTATTAAATTATCAAATAATAGAACAAATTCCCTTTGTCATTATTTCCTTTCCATTTCCCCATTACCTGTAGCCCAAACAAAATGACATTTGAATTTTAACCGAAATAAAATATAGTCACAATATCTGGGGCTCGAATCTTAAAATTCTCATTTTAGAGAAGGTTTTACCTATCCATTGTATCTAACCCAAAATTATGGAAGCAATTGTTAAGACTAAAATATGAAACAAGTGATTACTCGACACTAATTTTTCTATTCTTCCTAAAAAAATAAAAAGAAAATAAAAATTGAAGTCCAATGCACGTGTGCTTGTTCATTCCAGCTGGTTGGATTGTTTCTGATTCAGTCGTGCCTGATAATTAGCTTCAACAAGCTTGAGTTTGCCTTTTGATTTGCCCTTTGTTCTTTGCTTTCGTTATGGAACAAAGGGAACACCGTGTAATGAACATGGTAGTTAATCGAATCTATCCCTTTCTTGGATCTTTCCACCATCTACTTTATAATGGTACTTCGACCTTAGAAACTCCAAGAAGGGCCATTTTTGTTTGAAGCTCACATAAGTTACCCTGTTACTTCAATCACTGCAGTGTACTTGGGGGGTGGATTTTATGGACAAAATATGCTTAACCAAAATTGCAAATTTAATACTAAAATTCAGGTGATTTACGTAATTCAATACTCATTTTTCTTAAATAAAGAGATATAAATTAAAAATTGATACTTTTTTTTATCATATTTATTGAGAAAGTGTAACCAAAATTTTCATGAAAATTGATACTTATACGTATGTAAAATTAATCAATTGGCAAATCAATTAGAAAATCATATTACTAGTTAAAATGGTTAATTATCTTACATATCAGGTATACATGAGATTGATATCTTTTCTCTTTAGTTATCATTGAATATTGATTTAGCCAACGAATGTGCCTTTGCAATGGAAGAGAGAAATGAAACGACAGTGGACCGGTTCCTTTTGAGGATTCAGCTTGAGGAAGTGGGCCCAACAGAACAAATAATTATGATTTGCTGTATGATTACGGAAATTTTTGTTAAAATAAAAGAATTTATTATTCTTTGCTGGTTAATAATTATTATAATTTTAATAGAATAATATTTTTTTACCGATTAATAGAATAATATTGATATATTATTAATATAACATATTTTTTATTATTAATTTATATATACAAGTAACTATTGTAAAAAATAAATATTTATTTAAAATATCAGTATTTAGAGTCTTTAAACTGTAATTAATGTAGTATAAGTCGGAGTAATTTATGATAGACATAAAACTCTTTTAACATTATTTTTTTCCTATTTAAAGTGTATTTAATATGAACTTAAAGATGGAGAGAAAATTTTATTTTAGATTAATTTTATAAATAAAATTATATATATCAAAAATTAATTTATCTAAATTTTTCCTTTATTTTTTACCTTCATACTAATTAACTCTTAAAATAGAAGAGTCGAAGACTTTGCTTAAGGTAAGTAGGCATTAATTCAGCTAAATTAGCCAAATATTGATTTAAGAAAATCAAATATTTTAGCTAACATAATAATATATAATTAAATAAAATAGTAAATAAATATTATGTTAAGAGATTAATTATGATGTATTAATAATATAAATGAGTTTTATATTATTATCAAATTAAATATTTTTATTTATAAAATTTTTAAGATAATAAATAATTTAGTTAGATATTTTTATTAATATAATAATATATAATTAAAAATTTATATAAATTTTTTTATATTAGTAATACATACAAATTAAATTTTTATGTTAATAATATATTAAAATTAGTTCTTTTTAATGCGATGATGCAGTAGTAGGAAATGTTAAAAGATGTAAAACAATAATTTATTTGTTTGAAAGCTCAGCTTAATAATTTGTCCTGTGAATAATAATATTGATGAGGTGTCGCCCCATCTTAGGACTTCCTCACTTTCCAGTCCATTCCCAAACAAACAAGGCGGAAACAACCACTACCAAAACACACACTACCAAAACACACACAACACTCTTTCTCTCTTCCTCTGTCCTTCCCTCTGGTTCGGGACTTTTCACAAACACCTTGGTACCTTCCCTTTCACTTCCGATTCTTCCTCCCCTATAAATCCCTTCCCCTTTCTCACTCCACTCCATTCTTCAACCCTCTCCAAAACCCTCGTAATCTTCGCCACCCTTCAACCCCTTTCTCTCTCTCTTTGTTCTGTTCCAAAGTCTGTTCTCAATGATGAGTTTTGCCATGGATTCGGTTTCGGTGTTAAAGCCTAAACTCGCCACTACCCATGTCTCCGTTCCGTTCAACAAGCTTCCCCATTGCTTAAAGTTCGACCCTTTGCTCAAAACTCGGGCTTTCAGAGTCTCTCTCGCCGTTCCGCAAAACGGCGTTGGTGCTGGATTTCTCACCCTGAAACGACGGAACTCGAGGGGCCCTTTAACTGTCGTTTTCACAGCTCCACGCGAAGAATCGGTAAGACGAAAAAGGAACGAGCTTTACTAGTTTTGTGAAATGGGTGTTGTAGTTCAAATGCCATTGTTCAATGCATATTTCAAATTATATGGCTTTAAATGTTTAATGCTATATAGCCAGAAATATTTGCCAGAACTTTATAAGATTCAAGGATGGTGGTTGGATAAGTAAAATGAATGAACATCACTTATCTTATCCATACAAATGTTAGAAACGAGTAACAAAATTCATGTTATTTAGTATTTTCTGTTTTAAATTGTGGTTACATTGCAATTACATTACAGAAGTTGTAGAAAATTGCAGTAAAATGTGGCTGCAATTGCAGTTGCGAAGAACTTCAAAACTGCAATGTTGCAGCCAAAATTGCAGTTGCTGATGACAATTTAAAACCATCAATGTGCTGCAGATGGAAGTTCGGTAGTTCAATATTGTTGTACTTAGCTTGCGTGAGTATTCTATGTGCTAATCTGGATTGAGAAATGTGTAGGATCATCGTGAGATTGAAGTGGAGAAGGGAGATGGTGAGTTACCCAAGGTTGGATCTGAGGAGTCACAGGAAGCGTGGAAGCAGGCTCT
This sequence comes from Pterocarpus macrocarpus, assembly GCA_031439585.1. NCBI lineage: Eukaryota > Viridiplantae > Streptophyta > Magnoliopsida > Fabales > Fabaceae > Pterocarpus > Pterocarpus macrocarpus. The sequence goes on from CM062515.1 coordinate 64,320,025, forward strand.
GGATACCTTCAGAGAACAAGCCTTGAAGTTTCAAGGCATTTCTCAAGAGGCGTATGAACTGTATTCACAGAAGGCGATTGTCATTTTGAAAGATACCGCGGAACAGCTGAAGGTGCAGGCTGATAAGGCAAGGCATGATTTGAAGGAAATCACTGAGGAAGGCAAAGAGTATATCTCCACTGCTGCTGAGAATTCGCCTGAGGTGAAGGAGATTGTGGAAACATTTACCTCCCCTAGTGATGATCTCAGCAAAATATCTGGAATTAGGGACTTCTATGTTGGTGTACCTTATGGTATGTAACTTCGTATATTGTGTGGTGGAATTTAAATGGTAAAATATTTTCTGAGTTTTACACCTGTTTTGGAGAGTTTGTCTCCTAACATAATGCAGAAGCTATGATAAGAGGCATTTGAATGCTAGATGATGATCCCTGATTCCCTGACGTGGATGTTGTAGTCTTGAGGTGGGTGACATGCAAAACATTGGAAAATGATTCTGATGATCAAGTTAGTATGTGGCTAACTTGAGGAGAATTAGCGTGATAGTATAGATTATGTCATTGGTCCCATACCTTGGAGGCTAAGCCCATATGTCTAGATTGAGGGGGATAGATGGCTTGGTCATCCTGACTTGTAGGGAGTTATTGGTGCCTGATGAGGATTGGGACTGATACCTGACAGAGATTAGCCTTTGGTAGGACTTGTATCCTGACGAGGATTGATAGTGATGAGAATTTTCCTCTAATGGTGGTAGATTCCTTATAGGAACTGAAGTTCAGAGTTTATCTAGACGTTGGGCCTCAATATCAGAACCAAACAGGGGTCAAGTCATTCAATGGTTTAAAAGACATGTCCAAAGTGAAATGATATGATATGACATGACTTCTATAATGCTAGGTGGGAAGATTTTATTGCCTTCTTTTCCCCTCCCAAATGTCTAGTTTAATATTTTTGCGATCTTCCCATTCTTTGCAGGTTTGATACTGTCTCTTGGTGGCTTCCTTTCCTTTATGTTCACTGGAAGCCTTGCAGCCATAAGGTTTGGGGTGATTTTAGGTGGTATCCTCTTGGCTTTAAGCATTTCAAGTCTTAGATCATATAAAAGAGGTCACCTTTCTCCTGCAGCTTTGAAAGGCCAAGCAGGTAAGATCTTATGCATTGTATGTAACAAAACTGCAGCCTCAAAAACTAGTGCAAAACTAAATGGGTTATGAAAAATATGAGTGTTAAATGTTCAACCTTGTTATGTTTTGATAAGAAGGGTATTATAATTTTCTATAAAAATCAGAGTAGCAAGGTTGAATTGACGTAATTGTGTTTGGGGAGTTCCAATTTCTTTTTCTGACTCATCAGAGCTTTATTTATTTATTTATTTTAATGGTATTTATTTATTTTAATGGGAAAGTATAGAGCTTTGCGTAGTTTAGGGCTTCAAAACTTGCTTTTCTGTATGATTAATTCTTTCAATCTGCTTTTGTTTCTTTTTGTTCGTAATATTTTAAACACTAAACAAAATTGTTGTCAGATATAGTATAATTAAAGAAGAAACAAACGTTATGTATGTTCTCATGAGAGTTATGATGTACTTTTCTAAATGATGATATGATGTTTCTATCTTTAATATTTAACACGGCATCATCCTTTTTTTCAAAATATGATTATTTTTAATTCTCTTTTTCAATTATGTTTGATGGTTTGTTCTTGATCTTGAGGCTTATCTTAAATTACTTTGTGGACTTGCAGCAATTGCAATTATATTATTCCTGCGAGAGATACGCATGCTAGGCAGAGTAAGACATTCTTTCTATTTAATATTCAATTTGTCATAACTAGACTAACTTTTATGCCACTTAAACTGATATAATTTAAAAGTTCTGATAGTTTCTGCTCCTCTCTTCCTTTTCCCAGGGATCAACATATTTCACTGCCTTGATCAGGTTCTTGTAACTTTAATGTTGTATAACTTACATGTTAACATATTTAGCTTCATTTTGGATTTATTGTTCCAATAGCTTTTTTGGTTGCCAACCCTTGACTTTTCAATTGTGGTTTCTAACCATGAAATCTTGGAAAGTATGGATAATCTCAGTCAATTGCTGCTGTTCCATGTTTAGGACAAACATAAGCAGAGTTGATTTAAAACCAGATTTTGTTAACGCTATGAACGATGATGTCCTGCATGCTAGTTATTAGTGGCATGTCCGCGTGTCCGACACACGTCAGACATGGACAATCATAGGACACACCCGTGATACATGTTAGACACGCATCCAAACATGTCTGATTAAAAAATATATTTTTTTCAGCTTGGACATAGGGTGGACACTGGCTTGTGCATTTTTTTCAATTTTTTTTTTTCATCCCTTCACTTTTTTCAGTAGACCAACTCAGGTAAAAGGCCAATTCAATATCCACCCACCTAAAAAGTCACACTTCAACCTCAGGTTGAAGTGAACCCCCCCCAAACAAAAAAAAACAAAAACAAAGATAAAAAACACAAAACACAAAACAAAAAAAAAAACAAACAAAAAACAAAAAAAACACTTGGAGAGTGTACTCTTTATCAATGAAGGAGATAACAACAATCTTCAAGAAGGAAATGAAGTTAATTTTGGATATTTTTTCTTGGACATGTACTTGTATATGGCTAGTTCTACTACATGTTCATTTAGGAATTTCTTTTCAAATGTCAATAGAAATGATATTACATATTTTTTTGAAACGGACTTTGAAATAGTAAGTGTTGACGCCAATGACATATATCAAGAATGTGCCATGTTTTTGGGGAGGGGCTTAGAATGTTGAGTTTTGGTAGTTTGACATTTATGAATATCTGAAGATATTGTAAATCTTGAATCTTATACACACACACACACACATGCATTTGCTGTGTCAGTGTCCTGCAATTTGAAGAATTTAGTGTGTGTCCTTGTCCGTGACCGTGTCTATGCTTCATATCTTGCATGACATTGAGTTTTAGTAAAAGGTTACTGATTCATCAGGGTAACTAATTCATTAGATCTCTAGAAGCATGAAGACTAACAAAAGCTTAAGGGGAAGCCATGTTTAAAACAAATGAACTAACAAATAATTGTTTAATCGGAATGTTGAAAAATTGCTATCCTCTCAGAAGCTTATAAACAGCAATGGTTCTTGGAAAAGATCCAAATGGAAAACTCTGCTGAAATGAAATGCTGCTTGGCCCATTCCCATTCTTTTTCCAATGCTTTTATCTTCCACAGTAATTAATATTTTGTTATGTAACAATGTTGTTTAACATCTGCAGTGGTGCGGCAGCAGCATTTTTTGTCTATAGATTGGTACTGGATGGTAAACAACAAAAGGGCTCAGACTTAGAAAGTGAAGCAGAAAGCTAGATCCTGATAAGGTGAGCCTATTAAATATCATAGATATTATATTTAAATCCAAAAAAAAGGTTCATGGGAATGTTTAAGAGATTATCTTTTCAAATTATGGACTTCTTTTCTAGTGTCAATGTAATTAATTTCTATTTGCCACTCAGTGGCATAAATTGAAGATCTGCATGGATGGTCAGAATACATTTTGACGATTATTTATTTCTTTGATATAGTCATTTATGAGCTGGGTGAGATCAGAGGACTAGAGACTCACTGCTGAGGGCTATGGTTTCATGCGTGGAGAAATTGAGCTTGGAAAGTCTAGATCTAATTTCAAGTTTGCTTGCATGTATAACGGAGATTTGTCAGGGAAATTAAATTACTAAATTTCATGTTATGGTTTACAACCTCTTTGAGGTGGGATATATGAGCTGTTTTCACTTTGTTTGTTTATTTTTTGGGGCTCGTAGTTATCTTCATAAATTTCTAATCCCTTGTAAGCCTGCAGATGGTACCATGGTCTGGTAGGTTAGGCATATACTTTGGATTTCAATATGTCAAAAGAATCTACAAATGTTAAGAGCTTTGTCTTCTCCCCCACTTTTCCCAGACAAATAAAAAAGAATACCTAACTCCTTGTGTTCTGTTCTTCACCCCACAAGGAAGGGAAACTAAAGAACTTGCAGGTTATTTAAACCTGGGATTGTGAAACTGACAAAATTGAGAGCAAGTTTAGCTTGCTTATGTTCCCAACATTTTATTCTAACCATCTTTTTTGATACATATCTTATTCTAACAATCTAACTGTTGAATAATACTGATCATGGCCAGCATGTTATTTTGCAATATTCTGGATTGCAGAATTGTGCAATTGCTTATTACTTTTGCATATGTAGCCTCTCTACATGCGTGTATCCACTATCCAGTGCTGATCGAAATGCTTGCGTGTCAAAACACTAAATTTCATGCTCGTGATATCTGTTCAATATGGGTGTAAAATAAAATGACATCATCAAATGACCTTTTAGATGCACTTTTACCACATGCATGAAATAATATTTAAAAAGTAGAATTGTAATTTTAAATAATTATTTAAGTATAATGGCAATAGCAGGATGCTACATGACAAAAATATAAGAAAACAGTTGTATGACAGAATTTTAGGTTTGTTTAAAAAGATACATGTTAAAACAAGTTGTAACATAACAAAAATGAAGGGCATATATCTTCTCTTTATATGCTGTTATATTGATATTGATTAATTCATTAATGATTAATTAACTGATTTATTGTGTTGATTAATCTTTATAAAGTTCTTTTTTAAAGTGCAATAAGGGCAAGAAAGGTGTAAACATTAATTTTGTATTTTTAATTAACTAAGGGATGTAAACTGTAGCTAGTTAAATTTAATGTATTTTTAAATTAGATATTATGAAGTTAACATAAGTTATAAATGTAATTATAATTTAATAATAACAAATTTATTACTATAAATATAAAATTAACATAAAATTGAGGTCATTCTAAAATTTTAAATTTGCACGTCGTTCGTACGAATTCATTTCGTAAATCTTTGGTTGAAAGGCGGTACCTAACCCTTGTTGCACCACTTTGCATCGGCCTTCTCTCTCCCCTGTGCCACCACTTTGCATTGTTAAATTGCATTATTGTACCTTCCTCAAAGCCACTTTTCTAGCAATTTCAATCTGATAATCACTTTTCCAAAAACTTTGGGCCCTCTATTAACTACAGTAATAACATACTAAGTACAGCCTATACAACTCTTAATAAAGAAAAAAAAAACACCTAATGACAGCGACTTGTAAAATTCATTACTTATACCAAGAAAACTACCTTTGATGTCAAGTATGAGCATGTTTGATTTTCAATTATTTTTCTTAGTCTTTAAGTATTTCTATTGGCATTGCCTCTTAGATTAAACCCCCAAATATTATTGCAACTAAGAAATTCTCTCAACAAATGTCTTTTCTAAAATTTCAGCCTTGATTCTTGATCCTGAGAGCTTAGCTTGCTTACCATTGTACCAAATCCTTAATGGTAATGTAGATACCATTATTACCTTAGAAAGAAGAGAGAGCATAATATCACAACCATTTGGTATTCAAATTTACAAAGCTACTAACAAAAGAAACAAATTATCCACTTTGTGAGAGAGAGACAGAGAGAGAAGAGGGAGGGGAGATGCAAGGGAAAAGGACTAGAAAGGATGATACTAAACTCTCTGAGCATGCTGCAGGGAGCCTGTGAGTATAATAGCTTATCTCCTTAGTAAATAGATGTAGACTTGTCCAAGTTTCAGATTAATCATCTCCTCATAGAAACAGCACACCAAGTTCTTTTAGATATCATGATGAACTTGATTAGAGATCTCTGGTTGATTGTCCAAGGGCATGTATTGAGCCATAATTGCCCGTATCTCAGAATCCATATACCTCTGCAGAAAATTTATCAAAAAAATAAAATAAAATTTAACAAACCATTTTAATAATATATTAGGCATGTTGGTAATAACAAGACTCTGAGACAAAAGCAAACCCACTTCAGTTTATGTTAACTATTCCATTTGTCTATTATGGCATCAACAGATTGTTGAAGGACAAAACATCAAGCCTGCAAGAATCATACCTGGATTCTAAACTTGTAAAATGCATATCCAGCAACACAAGCAACAGCCGCGACGAGGATGATCCACCCAATAAAACTCCCACCAGTCATTGAAGCAGTATACTTGCCTGCAGTTATAAAATAATAAAATAATGAAAAAATAAATAAATTATTCTTCAATATTTCAATAGTTATTGAAAGAATGTCTACATGGAAACTTAGAAAGGTGAAAATATAATTTAGAAACCTTTAGAAATTATATATAGATAAATAGAATCTCAAAGCTGAGCAGCCAGACAAAAAAGTAACTACAACATTTTCGAGATCATGGACCACTGAGTTTGGAATGAAAAACGCACTAGAATTTTCTACTTTGGCTTTAAATGCAAGTTTGGAACTGCAAAACTTCTCCCCAGAGAAAAACTTGACACTTCATAGATAGAAAAAGAAATGCCAAAAGGAGATTTAGAGCATTTAAGTGGCCACTGCAAAATCATGTTTCTTTTTTTTTTTTCCAGAAAGAATCGTCTACTAATTTAAATTATTATACAAAACTACTCGTTCAGCAAGTTAGTTTTAAAAGTGGCACAGGAAGAAATAGAAAAACTAAAAGAAGCCTCACCCATACACACATCATTTTCTTGCGAGTAGAACAAACCACTACCGCATTTGCACTCATAACTCCCCCAGGAATTTTTGCATTTGCACTCTGGGCACTGGCAGGCCAGTTTCTCTTCACACTCATCAATATCTGCAACATAATCAAAACAAGAAATATGGAAAATCCTGTATCAGATTTTCAGAATATTAGTAACTTCTACAAGAATCGGGATCACATTCAATCGTTCTGCACTTTTGCACTAAGAGAAGTAACGCTCTCTCTATGATGTGTGTTTGTAATTTACCGGATGCTAGAATAATTCACCAAATTTAGGACGGCAAGTACCTTCACATGAGTTGACTCCATCACCTCTAAACCCTAGTGGACACTTGCAACCTTTTGTATGGTCATCCTGCACGATCAATCAAGAAAACAGATGACAGTTAATATCTAGCATATTGGCCCCCTTCCCATCCCTCCTAACCAAGAGCATGCACAAAAGGATGCATATGATGACTTACAATACAAGCCGAGTAAGCCCTGCCATCTCGGGCTTCCTTCCAACAACCTCCATTGTTGATTTCACACCTCAAGGCTCCTGAAGCTGCTAAGAAATTCAAAGTCTCCCATGAAATTGAAACCAAAAAACAAAAGTGTAATATTGAAATCAACCTAAGTGGAAACTTCCCCAACCCTGACGCAGAAGCACCAGGACAAGAAAGAAACTACCGCATGACAATCACACACATGTAAAAATCAAAAGTGAAGATGGGAAAAAATATAAACCCCAAGCATCAATTTGGAGGGATGATGATGAAGTGTGTTTCTGTTTGGACGTTCTGTTTGGAGGTAAAATTGAAAGGCTTATTAATCTTGGGAAAACCTGTATATTTTCAGTTTGTGCTCTTCCTTTGGCAGAAATGGATTTTGAAATAAGTAGAATGTAGAATGTTGCAATTTATCTGAATTCAAAAACCAATTTACCTTCACAGTGGGTATATCCATCACCAACAAATTTAACATTTTGTACAATAGGGCATTCACATACTCTTCCTCGGAAAGTGTCCTATAAGATAAGTAGATGGTTAAAAGCAGAAGAACCAGAGCCCATGTTAAGTAATAACGTTTCACAACAATGTGCTTAACAAGGCTCAGTTAACCAAATACCCTGCATGCAGTGATGTTAGCAGATTTGTCCTCCCAACAACCACCATTGTTTTCCAAACATTCATTTGTTTCCATTTCTGCAAAGAATAATCAGCAAAATTTTTAGCTTCTGAACAAGATTCAATTTCAATGAGTCTGCCACCAATACACCTAAGATTTCAGATAAATAGTCCAGACCTTTTGAAGCAGCTATGTATAAAAGACAAACAAGAACAGAATAGAAATTTTTTTTGGAAAGTAAGGGGAAAAGCAAAAAATTAAAAAGGAAATTGAAAGAAAAAAAAAAAAAAAAAAAGAGAAAAAGAAAAAAAGACCTGGAGTTAAGCAAATTGATGGTTCAGTAGTCTCTTGGAATCCAGCACAGATTGCCTTGAGAACTGCTGCTCTTGATAACTTACCTAAAAGCAGTTAAAAGCAAAAATTATAAAATAGAATACAGTCAAATAGCTGTCAAGATATCTAGTAAAGCTGCCTCGTGCCTCTGTACTGTCTGTTGTTTATAACAAGAGTAGGCAGTATAGTAACATCGCCTCGAGAGCCTTTGCCAATCTGAAACCAAAGTTGGAACAAAATGCAATATAATCATAAACAACAAATGGCCTAATTGAAAGAATAAGCCCATAAGAACACCATAAAAAAGGTTTGCATTTTAGAAAACCAACCTGTGCACCTTGTTCAGCCTTGAGAACAGGGTTTTCGATATCTGCATGAGGATCCCCAATACATTCTTTAATCTTCTTCAGATCAGCACCTGGAAAGTAAGTGGAAAGAACATATCTCTTCTTCGAATGATGTCATAAACCATTTTCCCCAGATCATTTGATATGACAAAAGACAAGTCAATTAAATTCATGCAAAAAGATTTAAAAAGTTAAGAGTATAGCTAGGCAGATGATTCTTATGTCGGGTTTGAGAAAATGGCAGTGATATTTTTCTATCAGTGCAGATACAAATTTGGTCTGTTCAACATATACACCAAAGCTTTGGCATTTGAAGGAACAGGGAAATTCCAGGGATGCTAAAACATTTAGAGAGAGAGAGAGAGAGAGAGAACTGAAAACAAGAAATTACATGAATATGCTACAAGAAATACAAAACATTAAATGGATTTTCTTATCAGTGACTTAGCCAAATTTTTGGTACACAATCAAAATCAAATACCAAAGAAAAACACAAGCCAGTTGCAAAGTATATGCAAAGAAACATGAAGTGCCCAACCTACCAAGAGATTTAATAACTTGATCTGAGCAATCTTCAGTGAACTTATTCTCTTTCATCGGGCAACGGATTGCAAAGTCAGTCACATAGTCCCACCATTGCCAAGGCTTTCCACTTTCATTTGCCACTTTAAAGAAGCAAGCTTGCCGTAAGTTTTGAATAACAACATCTTTGCCATCATACCCTCTACTGAAATCTTGCTCAGGATCTGGAGCACAGTACCTCCCATTGTTTATGCACTGAGACTTGCACTGTTTGCTTAAGAGAAATGCTTCAGGGCAAAACCAAGTTATGTAGTGAGGGGTAAACTGAGTGAACCCTTTCCGCTCAAGAAGCTGAGCTGCACCTTTAAAGTCCTTCACAAAATCAATTAGATTGTCACACTTCGGCCCACACTCATCATTGCTATTTGTCCACAACTCATACTCAACTCTCTCGTCAGGATGTGGAAGAGCCTCCGTCCAATCAAGATTAATGTTAACCATCTCCCTATTAGAGAGAGCCTCCTTGATTCTATCTGCCAAGGATTTGCTGATAAGGGCAGATGGAATGTTAATCTTTTCCACATAATCGCCTTTTCCAGCATTCATTTCTTCAGGAGTGTCCATGGTGATCAATGTTTCTGCCCTGTTATCAGCTACAAGAATAGCTGCTGCTCCACCATTCTGTGCATTCCATGCCTTCAAAGTGAAGTAGCAATCTACCAAATTGACCAGAGAAAAATATCAAAGACCCGAGTCGTGTGTGCAAGTAACTAATGCATGGATATCATCGACTTGGCTCCATACAATCCAGAGATAAAATAGCCACCAAAACCACAAAATAGATGTCATTTTATTTGTCATGGTTCTATTACAATAGTGCACTTGGTAATTGCTATCTCCGACAACCCGGCCCCCAAAAAAAAAACCAAAAAAAAAAAAAAAACACTTTACATAAACTCAAGGACAAGGACAAGAGAAACCCTTGACCTGAACATTGAATGTAACATTTACAAAATCTTTTGCAACAAGTTTCAGTGAACTTGTTAAATCGTACTGGGAAGACCTCCTAGGTTTCTTCTAGTGCCAATTAATTATGCTAAAAGCAAAATATTCCAAAATTAGATAAAAACGGCAACTCAATTAATAAAATAAGTAACCCAACTTTCCATTGCATGTCATACCATAAAAAGCATAAGAGGAAAAGAAAGCAAGTTCCACTGCACTACATATTCAAAATTAACCACAATCAAAAGACAGCATGGAACTTGAAACAGTACATTAGTACAATTCCACCTCCTAAAACCCCATATCACGCAACCAACCACTAAATAAAACACAAATATTTTACAAAATTTCCATTATTTCTTTATAGACTCAAATTCACGGTGAATTCTATATGTGAAAACATATCTATTATTCAAAACATAATTTAAAAATATATAACATGTATATATTATTAAAATCAGTATTCGATATGTTGTCACATATAGATGAGTAAACCATCAAATTAGTCCACAAAGTTGGCAATCGACCTCAAATTCGTCTCTAACGCTTGGAAACCCCTCCCGAGATCCCTAAAATTGGCAAAAATGGGTCAAGTTGCCAATGATGAGGGACTAACTTAACCAACTTTTGCCAATTTCAGGCATCTCGGGAGAGTTTTCAAAACTTCAAGATGAATATCAAGTAGGTTGCTAACTTTGGAGACTAATTTGACGGCTTACTCCGTATAGATTCACTATGAACCCGTGACTATATTACCATCACTCTTTTTTTTTTTTCTGGTATATTCACAAATTTAAGTTAAAGGACTACATAATAAGAAGCTCACCTCCACGATCAAGAAGAACGAAAGTGGGGAAGCTTCCAGGCTTGGACTCGAACGAAGTATCAGAACTGAAGCCCGTACAACCCTTTTGATTCACCTTTGGGTAGACCACAGACCCAACCATTGTTCCTCCATATTTTGGGACCCCAAAATTCCCGATTGCACACTCATAAGTACCCTTCAACGAATTCGGAGAAGTCACCTTCAAGCTGTTCTTCTCCACCACAAACCTACCAAAACAACAACACCCACATAGCAAAATCCAAACACACAACAAAAAACTCAACCTTGTGGTGCCCATCACCTTCTAAAAGAAGACCCCTTTTTCAGTTCCAAAACAGAATGATCCAGAAGATCATCAAACAAAAAAACCCAGAAAAAAAAAGTGAATTTTCAAACTGGGATTAGTGCAACAGTCATTGAAGATTGGTTTGGAGGTGTCAACAGGAAAAACTGAAGGGAACCCAGATCAGGAAAATGAGAATTGAGGCCAAAAAAAGGAAAAAAAAGTGGCTTCTTTTTTTCTTTTTTTCAGGCCTTAAGGAAGTGATGCGTGAGAGAGGAAAAGCATCGAAGAAACGTTAAAAGGGTTGAAAGAAATGTGGCAAAAGGAGGGTGCAGACGTGTTAGCTACGATTGAACGGCAGCTGGAAGCGTCGCCGTAGTGAAAACAGCAGAGAAAATTGTGTTGAAGAGTCAATAAATAACAATTTATACATTATCATTTTTAATGTTAAAACAATTGCAAGCTTAATTATTTTTAAACTTAATGTTGATATACGCATAAAGAGTTTTAAGCTCTCTAGCTATATACGGCAATATATGTAAGTGTTGAGATAACGACTAAATAGTTTTGTAAAAGAGATTAATTTTAATATATTATTGATATAAAAGAGTTTTATATTATTATCTGATAATAATAAATAATTATTTATTATAATAAATATTGATTATAATTTAATAATTTTTTAAATTTTTGTTAATATTATTTTATATTAAAATTAATCTTATTTATTATATATTATTATATCATTAAAATAATTAACTCTCATATTAAATATTTTTATAAGGAAACATAATTAGTTAAGAGTGTCTTTACACTGCGTTAAAATTAATATCTAAACAAAATTATACTTGTCAAATAAAGTTATAAAGTGTTTTAAACAAACAATACAAAGATCATATTATAGAGAAAAATTTTTATAATATTTACTAATATTAAATTTTATAGTTATTTAATGCGTGTTATGTATGTTTGTAATATAATGATGCCCCATGTATTTATTTTTAACTTAGTTAATAGAACTTACGCATATAATTCTTCGCCGTGATGGAGGATTAGATATAGATCAAATCAGTGGTGGCTACTGATGATAAAGAAATGGATTCTTGCAAACTGTGTTCAATTATTTTTCCGTGAATAGGAGAAAGTCATGCATGCGTATTGTGTGAAACGTTAATGTCATGCGTTGAATGATGACAACAATTAACAAGGCTACTAGTTGTGTTTATTTTAGGGAAAAGAATGTAGTAGTAGGAGTACTAGTATTTTTTTTCCTCAGAAAAAGCACAGAGATTAATTACAATATACTACTAGTATAACTTTTTCAACAATGACAGAGCAATGCATTTGCTCAAATAGGCGATGAATTGTGTGAATTTATAAAATGGTCGCAGTGAGATTAAAAAAAATAATAATGGACTAAAGATGAACTTCCATTTTTCTTTAATTTTTCAAGGACAAAATATTGAAAAAAAAAAAAAGAAAAAACTCATCTAGAGCATGTATACAGGTTTAAATTTCAAATGCAACTTAAAATGGCGTTCAGTTTAGGAAACGTTTACATTAGTAAACGCTTCCGTCAGTTTATTAATATGTATTGAAATTTGTACCCAAAAAAACAATGTGTTGAAGTTTTATTTATGCGTTTAAAATTATAAAATAAAGTTAAACTACCCAGAAAGTTAAATGTCCTATTTCAGAGCCGGTTTTAGGTCCTGTGCCTATAATGCATCGATATAAAATCAACAACAACATCATTATTTTATTCTTATTATTATAAAGTAAGGTTTTTGACGTGACACCAAAAAGAATACTTTTAATGAGGTAAAATAGCCATTTTGGAGTGAGCATATGATAGGTTTATGTATACGACATAAGTACTAAGGGATACGAACAAACGGGTAGCAAGTATAAGTACCACCATTTAGTCCCTTTTAATAATTTTAAAAATAAATTAATATCTCAAAATTTAAAAATTTTATTTTAATCCTTCACCATTAAAAAATAAAGATACATTAATCCTTTTTTGTCATTTAAAAATTTTTACCATCTTTATACGAAAAAGTTAACATATCTACTTTTTTAAATGATAAAAGACCATTATAAAATCTTAAAATCAACTAATTTGTTCCTTTAAAATTTTTGTCCCCAAAAAAACAAAAAAAAAATTTGTAGAAGTTCACAATTGAGATAAAGAAATAATGAAAGGCCTCGTTGCCTCGATGCAACGAGTGATGGAGGAACTCCAAACGTGAACCACGAGGGCACTGCATTGCACATATAAAAACATGGGAACATGTTCGGATTACCTGTGGACGCTAACACGTAACCAAGAGCTATGTTATCAAACGAAATCGTCATAGATTGTTATTTATTACTCTCTTTGTCTGCTTGTGAGCGTCTTTCAAAATTTTTACAAAGCACAAGTAAAGTGTATTAATTAAATAAATAAGTTCAGATATAAAATAAATAAACTTAATTTAATCAAAATTCTTCTTTTTCTCTCTACCACAAGTTAGGTAAGAGAACACAATATAAAGATAAAATTTCAAAAAAAATTAATACTTTCTTAATTTTTAATAATTTGAAACTAATTTTATTTTATTTAAAAAAAAAAAGGATTAACGGAAGGAATTATTGGCATCAACATAATATTGTTAGTGATACCTGCTACAATTTCATGATTCATGTATGATACCTCATTTCATTCAATTTTCTCCTCCCACACTCACCAAATTAAAATTGCCTATCACTATTTTAAAGTTATATAATAAATAAATGATGATTAAGTGTATAATATATAAATTTAATTTGAATACGTTGATAATAATTTTTTTTTACATAATTAATTAATAATATCTTTTTATTTATATAACCATTTAAATAATAAAACTAAATCTTAACTATATTCACTAATCTGATAAAACTTGATTGGACTTTTAGTACATATAAATGAAAACCATATATATTTATAAAGGGCAAGGAATATTCTGACAGCATAGTGGCAATTTTATGTATTTTGTCTTCATGGTTTCAGCCCCAACTTCAAAGATATCCTGTAAATTGAAGAAACCTTTAAATCCTTGTATGTTATTAAGTTCAGAGTAACTCTCCCATTCAAGTCTAAAGGTGCAATCCACCGGAACAAAACTGCAACAGGTGCAGAGTTGACTTAGATACTCACTCACCAACGAAGCTGCTTGTTATAAAGATGCAAAAATATTACAAATTGTACCATTTGTCTTGTACTCAAGTTAATTAAAAACGAAATATGTTCCCCAAATTCAACTACTACTTTTCTATGCATATATAGTTGCAGAAATATTTCTGCTGGCAATCACAACCCTGTTGCAAGCAATATTGGAACTGCATTAGTGATGAAAACAAACCACTTCATTCATTTGAAATTGACAAAGACCAAAAATGAATTCTTTGCCAAAACAGTTTTACAGGAGCCAGGAATTACAGTACACTTATGTACATAACAAGAAATCAGGACCTACAAGAGAAGTATTGGAGGAACTGAAATATTTGCATCAATAGGTAGGACTCATTCGTTCAGTGCTGTAAGTGATGGTATCCAGATTGAATATCTCTCCCAAAACACTTGAAGATAGGGTCACAAGCCAAGTGAAGCATCTCTGAAAGCCACTGAAAATGGAAGAGATGGCCCAAAAACACTGGCAGCAGCAACATCCCTTCAAGAAGGGGTCATCATAGGGGCTGTCTCCTACATTTTGATGATGGCTGCGCTTGTTATCAATCTGATCATTGTGCTGATGATGATGATGACCCATTTTCTTTTCTTCCCTTTATATCCCTTCAGCTGTTATATATAGATGAAATGAAATCAATCAAGAGCAAGTGTAGGAATCAAACAGGGTTGTTGAAACACTCACAGATGAGAAAGGTCTTTTTTTCTCCCCTCTTATATACCTCAATAGAACTTGAAGAGAGAGCTGAAGCAGGAAAATTAGAGATTAAGATGATGATTTTGATTTGCAAGAGTGAATGAATAGAGAGGCACAAACATGGAAAATGAAGTGGAGACGTGTCATGTTTAACTGGAGTTAATTAGCTTTGGTCAGAGATGCATCTGGAAACCACTGTATAATATTATTATTGTTGTTGAGAAAAAGAAGCATTTTTCTTTTTCTTACTAAAGAAGCATCTTTGATTTTATTCACCCCTTGGTCTGAAAAGGGTCTATTCTTTTTTAAAAAGATATATAATTGCATAGTTCCCGATTTTCTGTGCTAAATGAAGTAATAATGGAAGGGCAAATGAAAGTAAAAAATGAAAAGAAGAAAGTAATTGAAATCACTTCCGGGAAAGGGTATCAGCTGGGTTGCGGTAAGTGCAAAGGATTTATAACCAATTTGATCTTTATCCTATGATTGGATATACGCAAGAAAAATGATCGGAGGACGCACATCTTGTGATATGCTATGCAACGTATACAAGAAAGATAAGGAAAACGATAAAAATATTCAGTTAGTGGGTTTATATAAATATTATTATTTTTATTCAATTTTCTTTTTTATTCATAAATATCGGCATAAACCGTATAAATGTCAGTAAGTTTTGTAGTAAGTTTTATATATATTAGATAAAATTTATTAGTGTTTGCTTTTTTTTTTTTCCACAAAATTTATAGCGTGAACAACGCACCTGCCGGTAAGTTTTATATATATTATACAAAATTTGTCAGCATGTGTATTATTTATGCTAATAATTTTTTTTATACAAAAACTTATCAGTATAAACAATGTACATACTTGTAAATTTTGTGTATATTATATAAAACTTATTGGTGTGTGCATTATTCATGCTAGTAAAATTTTTTTTTAACAAAATTTATCAGCATATGCATTGTTCATACTGGTAAATTTTTTTTTTTTACAAAATTTACCAGTGTAAACAGTGCATATGTTGATAAATTAAAACTTACCTATGTGTGCTCTATTTACAATGATAAATTTCTAAATAAAAAAAGTTGAACAAAAGTAGTAATGATTTTATAAACCTATCATCCAAGTGTTTTTATCATTTTTCTCACTTTTCAGTATACATCACATATACATCCACTATTTGTGCATCCCCTTATCGGTTCTCTATAGGTAACTAAGGCAAGAAGCAAATGGTGAAAAATAAATAAGCTTTTAATGCAAGAATTTAAATATAAATAGAAAAGAACAAGATGTAGTAAGGCTTTGTTTGGCATACCTGATAATATAAAACTTGATATAATAAGAGTTGATAGTATAAGATCTGATTATATAAAGTCTGATAAAAATTTAATACTATACAGTGTTTGGTATGTTACTGTATAAGATATTATATTATATACAATATAACTGGAAAAGATATTATAATAAATACAATTTTTGAATATTAAATTTAAAATTTAAAAATTAATATAATTATTTAAATATTTATTATAATTATTTTAGCTATTTTTTATTATATATAAATATAATTTTATATTAAAAGTTATTTATTTATTTTTCATATTTTTTCATAATATAAAAAATATGAGAGAGAGAGAGAGAGAGAAATAGAGAGGAAATTTTCATACATTAAAATTCAAGTAAGCCTAATATCATATTTTTATATTTGGTTGTATTTTTTATTATATATAATTAAATTATATTAAATATTCTTTATATATTTTATTAATAAACTTTTATTCTTATATTTTTATATTAGTTTATATAGTTATTTTATAATTATTATTTTTTAAAAATATTTATTTCTTATTAAATTTTTTATTAAATAATATTATTTTTTTGTTTATATGATTTTTATTTTTAATTATTTATTTAATAATTATTTTTCTTTTAATAAAATATATTAAAAAATAAAAAAAAATGAAAGAATCCTTAAACATCAAAAATTAATTAGGCCTAATACGGCCTTCCTAAGCTGGATTAAGTTATCCATTATTCTAACGTATAAGTGAGGTTTAATGGATAAACTTATATAATACGTTGATTGCACTAAACAACAGATAAAGTCATAATATATTGTATTACCTTATTCTATCATGTCTAATATGGCAAGCTAAACACACCCTAAATCTATTATGTTTCTTTTCTTCTTAAAGGTTTATTTTTTTCCTAAAATGAGGATGAAATAGGAAAAAATTAAAATTTATAAATTTCAAATAATATAATTATTTTATTTTATTTTTATAATATAACTTTCAAATAAATTTAACAAAGTTTGATTGTATTCTCTTATTAATCCCCTAAATAAAATAGAACGTAATTTTGTTATTTTTTTATTTATTCTCATTAGTTTTGCTCGATACGAAAGCATTCAAACACAGTATCAATTTTAAAGAAATGAAAAAAAAAGAGAGGAAATTACACCGTTTATGTAATCTACATTTATGTAAAATCTACGCGAATGTGAACGCGAAAAAAAAAAACTTTTTTAAAATTATTAGTTTTAAAATATATATCTAGAGGCAATATATATATATATATATATATATATATATATATATATATATATATATATATATATATATATATATATATTATTAATACTATTTACTCAAAGAAAAAAATATAAATTTGTGGTATTTTCTAATTAATTATCATTAAGTTTAGTTAATTTATTATAATGATAATTAATTAAAAAATATCATAGGTTTATATTTTTTTTCTTTCGAATAAATAATGATGAATTTGATTCATTAGTGCAATATAAGTGTTGCTTTTAGATATAACGAGAGAATATATATATATATATTCATAGTTGCATTCATAAGTGGAATAAGTATAGATGTCTTAAATATTAAATATTGTGACTCTTAAGTCTTTAATGACTAATTCAAATGTCATTCTTATCTGTTTCTTTACAGTTTTAATAAAGAGTAAGGTTTAATAATTGTCATATTTTAGGATGGACCCTAATCCATCATGGATCCAATGTTTTACCATATCTTTTGTAGTAATTAACTATATTTATATGATAATTAATCATATTTTTTTTGTTATTTAATTCGTTAGGTCCACCATGCACCTTAAAATTTAGAATCTATCATAAACTCACCTAAAAGTTGCAAATACCTTGAATTCGATTAAGGTTAAATCAAATTCAACAGTATTCACTTGAATAGTATTGAATTCTATTCATCGTGGATCAATTTCTGTACATTTGAGAAAAAATTGAACAGTGATAAATTCGATCCAGCTTCAATCGAATTCACTACTATCCCAAAAAAAAGAAAATTTTCGTAAAAAAAATTTGAAATGGCGTATATCCAAAAATAATAATTTATTTATTTTAAATCAGTAAACATGGGATAAAAGTTTGGAATGGAAATTTTAGGTATAGAGTCGCACTTCCGCACTTAACAGATATTCTTGATCAATTGCTAAAATGAATTAATTGCTTATTTAAATATCATTGACAACAAATTCTTTAATTAAATATAATTGAATTAACTATGCCTTATGTCTTCATCATGTGAGATAGCAACCCCGTTAGAGTCTCTTACAGATAACAAGGAATATTTATGTCCAAACTAAATAGACCATGCGTATATATTCTTCTTGGTCCTAGGCTTTTCCTGCATTAGGAAAATCACCAAACTCATGCTATATAATCTATTTCCCATCCTGACTTGATGCATCTGATCCCCAACGTAACTCCAGACCATTGCTTCTATATTAATCAATGCCATGGCTAGAGAATATTTAATTAGATCACCAACTCCTTGCTTTAAACTAGACTTTGTTGTGTGTATTATGTATCATGCATATACAAAAGTTAAGTGTGACTCAAACCCCATGTCAAGTTTAGTGCCCATTATACCATTTCCACTAACATAGACAAGGTGCAGTAGCACTAACAATAATTAAAAATATCACATGCATTATTCATTTTCTTTTCTCATTCTGCTTTACATGGCATTGTTTGAGAGGAAGAGCCATTGTTGGAACAGTCCTACTACCCCATTATAAGAAGGCATTTCATTTCCTTCCGGGGTTGTACCAAACCAACCCCCTAAGGCCAAAGCTTTCTTAGTTTCTTGCCTCATCACAGGGAAAGATGGGAGTGGCTGTTTATTTGGATACCATATTGGTCCCTTTGAGCCTTTTCATTACAATAGGCTACCATGCCTACCTTTGCCACAACATCAAGAACAAACCTTCACATACAACTTATGGAATCAATAAGCTGAGGAGGACAACTTGGGGTGCCAACTTAAATCAGGTAATTGCGTGTGAACAATTGCATATGTTCATTCACGAATTTAGCGATATTAATAAATACTCAAATTGGTCTCCGGAATATATAAAGAACATCAAATTAGTCCTTCGGAAATTTTTATATATCAATGTGTTCTTTCATAATATAAAACAATCATCCTCAACGTCAAAATAAACATTGAATGACTCAATTGATGTCTATTTCAATCGTTGAGGGACTAAATTGATATCCGAAATCTTCACAGGACTAATTTGATGTCGCGTTAATATTTGAAGAATTAATTTGAATGTTTACTCAATATCAATATAAGCTTAGATTTGGGTTATGATCATATTGCAGGGTGATGATAAGAAGGCTATGCTGACAGTGCAAAGCTTGAGAAACACTCTTATGGCCACCATACTCATAGCTTCCATAACCATCTTTGTTAACGTGGCTTTGGCAGCTCTGACCAACAACACCTACAGTGCTAGCCATCTCTTCAGCAGCAAATTCTTTGGCTCAAAATCAGATAAAATCTTTGTCTTGAAGTATGGCTCAGCATCACTTTGCCTTGTGATCAGCTTCTTTTTCAGCTCCATGGCCATAGGATTTCTTATTGATGCCAATTTTCTGATGAATGCTTATGGGGAGTTCTTATCTGGGGGTTACGCACAAACTATATTAGAAAGAGGGTTCATCTTAGCTCTTATTGGAAATAGGGCCTTCTGTGTTGCTGTTCCTTTGATGCTATGGATGCTGGGTCCAGTGCCAGTATTGTTAGCCTCTTTGGCATTGGTTTGTGTCTTGCATGAGTTTGATTTTGTTTGTAAACTCCCCAACAGCCATAAGCTATGTATCACTGTAAAATAGCCTAGCTAGACAAATATAAAGTATAAGGTAATGTTGCATAATCAGAATTACTTATCAAAGTTTAATGATTCAAAAATAATGGTTAGATAAGTTAAAGCAATAGGAATTACTAATACATCTAAAGATTAAATATAATATCAAATCATTTTGATGACAAAATTTCGGCTTGTTTATTATTTTTTTAAAGTATAAACTCTTGAGAAGTTGAGAATTGAAAATTGAGTTGAAATTTGAACGTGCTGTGAACTTCAACTTATGTCAACTATTTGCATTTTCGGTCCTTTTTTTTTTTCTGGACCAGTTCAGTCTTAAATTTTTTAATTTTTTTGGGGAGGGGATAACAGTGGGCTTCAGTTCTTCTTTTTTGGGTCTGAGAGGGCTTCTGTTGGGCTAGGATCAATTTTGGGCCCATGCATCGAGATGTCTGGATGATTTGGTCTTATCTCAAGTCTATGCTGCTTCCGACCCCCCCCCCCCCCCAAAAAACAAAAACGTCTATGCTGCTAATCTGAAATGCTCAAAAGCATCATGACATGCAAGGAATATAACTTCTGAATATAATATGGAAGCATAACCAGAGAAGAAAAAAAAAAAAAAAGGGAAAAGAAGAAGAAGAAGAAGAAGAGGAATATAAGATGGAAGCGATGCTCCAATCGATTTTTGTGTATTACTTATACAATTTTGGATTGGAGTGGCAGTTAAATAATTTTTTTATATAAAATAGTGACTCTAACATTTGAATTTCTAATATTATAAGTATAATTTAGAGAAAACAATCAACTTTTACAACTAATCACTTTTGAGTATTGATAGTCGAATTTGATTTCCTCCTTTGATGGATTTACTTTCCTGTTTTCTTTCAGACAAAAATGGCCTTCTCTTTTTTGCTAAAAAAAAAAAGGGGAAAAGAAGACAAGGTGTTGCTATACTTCTATAAAGCCTGGATATTCTTAAATAGCCATTATAGATGCAATCTGGTTGGCACGCAGTACTGGTACTTGCTGGGTACTTGTTAGTTAAGCATTGCAATAAAAAGATATTACCTAAATGCAAGCTAGTCATACAAAACATCAAATTTTATAACTAAATTATTTGGTTTGCTTTCAAATAAAACAAATTACTATTTTATCTCTTCAAATCTTGTGCCAATCCGAATATTTTTGCTTGCTTGATATATTTTATAATACTTTGATGAAAATTTCAGAGTTAGACGATTATAAAAATTTACAGTTATCTTATAATTTAATAAGATTAACTCCTGTACATTTTTCAAAAAAATTTGAAAAAAAAATAACAAATCATAGTAGATAATTACTTATTATTTAAATTTTTTTTATTGACAATGTAAAATTAGTGCATAGAAATTAAGTCTTAATTTAATTATTTATAATTTTACATTTTTTATATATTATATCCCTTCATACTCGTACTTTAGTTTTTTATAAAAATTTTATATTCTATGCTTGTATTAAAAAAAAAGAACTTTATATATGTTTGGGTAAAATTTTGTTAAAAAAAATACTACAAAACGTAGACAAAAATCTTTTTTCCGAAAGTTATAACTTTTATCTTTTAAAAAAAATCTTTTAGATAAATTCATCTAAATGAGTCCAAAGTCTCTTAAGAGACTGTTTAGTGGTCATTATCTTGATAAGAATAGACGTTTTTCTTTTAAAAAAGTATTTTTTATATTTTTTTATATATTTGGATAATATTTTTTAGAACAAATAGAAAAAGTAAAAAAAATCTTTTTTAAAAAATTATAATTTTTATCTTTTAAAAAAGGATTTTTTTTTTACAGAAAAAAATGTTTGAGGATAAAAAATCTTTTAATATTATATTTAAACACAAATTAATTTTATATTTAAATATAAAATAATTTTTATTTTGAAAAAAACCTTTAAAAAAGAAAGATCATTTATGAAAAAAAAACATCTTTTTAAAAGCTCATCCAAAGCCATCTAAGGTGTGTTTGTTTGTATTTTTTTATTAAAAAAATTAATTTTCAATTTTTTTAGAGAAATTAAAAAGAATAACTTTTAAAAAAAATTAATTTTTAATTATTTTATTATATATAAAATTTAAATTTAAAAATTACTTTCTTTAAAAACTAAAATAAACGCATCCCAAATCTGCTTTCCGCAGAAAAAAGCTACTCAAATGGGAGAATTCCTAAAATTTGTTAGAACAGTGAACTCGGGTCGATAACGAAAAACTGAAGAAACAGGTTATATTGGAAATAAATAGTATGTGTCAATCATTTCGGTGAACATAAGATTCAACATGTTAACATATTTCTTGTCAACAGGTTCAGAAAACCAATTTGCTCATTTTTTGTTTTTTTTTTTTTTATCTGGCATTTTTTGGTATTCTTATTAGATCAAGAGTATTCTAAGTTATGAGACCACTGCAGGTCACCATTGCTCTTGTACAGTGGTCCATGTGGTACATAATTAATACCAGATACTTATAATTGTTAAAGAAAAAATAGACAAATTAAGCCAAGACGTATAAGATATATATTTCTCGACTGTATATCCCTGTCGCACTCATGTGACATATTCAAAACTAATTAATAGGTGAAAACCACTAAGCTAAATACATTATTATGTTTAGACATTAATTTTTATATAATATTGGGGTAAAATATTTTATATTATTAATTAATTAATCTTTATAGAATTTTTGAGGTAGTTATAATAAAAGTTAAAGAGATTTAATAATATAATTACACATAATTAAATAACTAAAAAAATTATAGTTATAATATATCAAAATTAAATCCTTATTTTTATAAGATGAAGGGTATTTGAAATTTAAATTCATTTCTTGAGTTGGGGTTGGGAAAATGCTTCTATATGCCCCAAAATGTGAAGGAATCATGTGCAACTAAAAGCATTAAGAGTTTAGTTTAGTTTAAGAGTGAAAATGAAGGCAAAAAGATTTATAAATTAATTAATAAAATTATATACAAAATTGATCCATAATTTTTTTTAATCTCATTTTTATTCTAGTACCAAACTAACTCTAAGATTTAGTTGATAACATCTAAAAGCTGGTGAGAAGAAGACATGTGTGAATCAAGGGAAGATTTGCTAGTCACTTGTCTTCACAGATATAGCAACATTCAAACTAACCTTCATTTTTTTGGTGGTTCGAACTAATTAACCTTTATTTGTTTTCTCCTAATTAATTAATTAATTTTTAAATTTATATCTTTTTCAAATGCCTTTTAAATATCCAAAAACGATTAGTCGTAATAAAATAAAATTACAATTCTAGACAAACTTTATCTCTAACATCAGGGTTCGAACTTTCAAATTGTTATTTTGAAGAAAAGTTCACTTAACTATAATTCTCAAATTGTGTTAGCAATTCGCAGTTTGCAAAGAAAAAAAAAAGCCTCTTTGAAAAAGAAAAACAAATATCTAAGTCATATAAATGAATCACATTTCGACCAGACCAAACACACCGATATATGTGTGCCGTATTTAGTCTAGCGTGTCAAGTATGGCAATCCAAGCTTTCAGACCTTATTAATTATTTTTTAATTTAATCTTTTCTAGTACACGATCATCCTTTCTTTGTGGAAAATAATGACGTCGCATGCCATGTCTATCCAAAGTTAGAGTAAGCCAAAGATAGAGAGACACCTTTGTCATTAAGTTTTAAGCTTTTCTACGCATGACGAAAATCAAAGCCAATTAGCCCGTATATACTGAACCACATAAGGTTTGGAAAAATTCATAAATAATTCTAGCTAGCCATAAATTCATAAAAAATTCACAAGCTTTAAGCTTTAATTAGATCCCTCTTGCAATTAAGAACTGCAGCTAGCTAACAAAAGTAGCAACACTTGATTTTATTCATATATAAATATAAAAGAGACAGAGAGTGGCAAATTAAAAAAGAGGTGGCTGAAGCATAAGATAATGATCGTGTGGTTCAATTCAAGGATTTCAACAAAGGTTGTCTTCTTGTGAACGTGAGGCCTCGTAAATCACTATTCTGGTGAGAAGAGAATGCCTAAATCTGTTGGAAAAAGAGCGTACCATCAATACCTTGCACATAGATAGATGGACATGAGTGGACACTTACTTTTGAATTGTGACACCAGTGAGACATGTCCCACCTTACAGAACAACAATACAGTAACATTATCAAGAGGGCGGGCCCAACCAAGATTTCCATAATGTTTTCTTTTTTGGGCTTTTTGAAAATATTAAACAGTTAAAGACATTCATAAGATTTTTATTTTATAGAATGAAATGAGATCATGCCGGTTTGGTTTAATCGTTAGGACTTTAAACATAATTCTTAAATTTAAATAAAATTCTAATCTTTTTTTTTTTTTTTCCTATGCAGCGCTAGTACTCTCTCTGTTCTATTGTCAAAGCATAAGTGAGACCCACTTTTACTTGCTGTTCAGTTTACGACAAGGGATTAAAAGATAAAAAAAAGATTTGGAATTTGGAATGTGGAAATTTGAATCAATGTGAACCCATCCACATGTCTTAAAAGTGACCACATTTTCCAAGCAGTTAGTAATTAGTAATTTTGATGCCAAATATTTGGTGTATTTATTTTTTATAGAATATTATATTAATTTATATTATATTTATTATTATATAAAATATAAATTTTATCTAAATAAAATTAATATTTTATCAAATAATAGATAAAATATAAATTAATATAATATTTCATAAAAAATAAATCCCTTATCATTATTTAATTTTAATATTTGAATGATCGGGTGTACATTGCTTTATGTGTACATAATTTTATACTCCTACCTCTTTATCATTCCAAAGGCCACCCCTATCATGACTCCGCTTTCTTTTCACATCACCATGCTCTCTTTCCTCTTAATTTCCCTCTTTAACAAGGTATGTTTTGGTAGACAAACAAGGCCCATTAATAACAGCTTTTTGGCTTTTTGCACAATTTCTAAACTCATGCCATGTGTTCACACATAGAGACCAAATATGAACGTTTGAAGGGATCAATTTCATTCTGACTACAATAATTTACTGTGTTTGTTAATACTGTTATTATCAATATAGTCTAACATAAAAATCAATTATGTTTGAACGTTTATACGCAGAATTTTCCATGACCGGTATTTTACTAATTTGATGTGAGATTCTCTGTGATGGTCCATGCATCTCAAAGAAAGACGTTTCAGACTTGGTAAATGGTAATATTAATGATCACGTAACTATTTTATGCAATTAGTAACTTTGAAAACTTGTATTTTTTAACTATTAAAAGTGGTGTAATGATGAGAAAGTTAAATAGTATATATTAGATCAAATAGTTGAATATCATTACCGCCATTATATGTAAAAAAAAAAAGAAAAACTATTTTTTTTCCCTTTAAACAATATCGTCATTTCTCTAGATATATATTTTTCATTTTTTAAACAAAGGGATAAATGATATTTATTGTACTCATGTAAAAATAATTTAGTGAATGTTATTGAAATAATTTCAAGTAAAATAATTATGTAACAGAAAAGAATATTCTTTTTTATGATTAATTGATAGTTTGATTATATATATAAAATTAAGTTATATGTCTGTTATGATCATGTAGAACGTATTAAAGCTATATAAATATATAATATTTAACTAAGCTTCATCTCTTTAATGTTATTTTTCATTTATTTAATTTTGGCACCTATCTGCCTTTTTTTATTTTTCAGTTTAGTTACCTGTAGATTGTGTTTGTTTGACACCTCTTACAGAGAAGTTGGAAAGAAGCAACAAATTATTATTATTCATACTATAATAAGAGCACAAAGTGAAAGAATAGAAACAAGTGGATTAGAAGGTTGTCAACTAGCGTTTCGGAGGACAATGATTAGTGTACATTTAATTCTATAGTCATATAAATGTATCTTAATTATGTAATCATTGGTAAGCAAATTGAAATAGTGATAAAATACATAAAACCACTTAAGTGAGTTAGGTACGTTTAAAAAAAAAGTGACAAATTAAATAATACGCTAATGTGACAATATTATGAGACAACTAAGATGCCAATACTCCCACTAATGTTTCTATATTTTATATATTATAAGATAACAGTACTGCAGTGGCCAACGCCATGCTTACGACAACTTTGGAATCATTTACCTACAAAAACTCAACTAAATATAAATTAATTATTAGTGTGTGTTCTGTAACTAAAAATATTTGTAAAATTAACAATGATTTAATTTGTTGATAACTATATATCTTCGATTTTGAACAAACTTATACATTTCTGATTCTAATGTAATAAAAAGTTCTAAACAAAATTTAAAAATTTCAATTTCATAATAATAAAAAATTCTAGAGAGAAATTTAAATTTCCAATTTTATTATGAACAAAAAAAATATTTTTTAAACAAAAGCAAAAATTCTGATTTTAGATTAATCACGGCCATTTCTCATGCACGTCGGATGGAGCATAGGATTCTTGAATTCGGAATTCGAAATTTCCGACTTCACCTTGTGTACTAAAATTTTGTATACAAAATTAAAATCAAAAATTTTAATTTTATTAAATCTTATATTCCTATAAATATAGCTCAAATCTCATATTATTTAACTCAAATATCATATAAAAAATAAAAATTTGAAATAAATAGACGAGATATTTTCTAACATCAAGACAACGGCTTTTAATTTAGGATAGTATTCAGATGTATATTAGATGATAATCATCTATGCAAAATCGATGATAATCAACTTTTCCAAAAATCCCCGAGAAAAAGACCTGACAACTACTTTATTCCACATGATCACATCTGTTTAAGGATTGAAACTATAACCATTTAGCTGCTGCGGTATGCATACTGAAAACAAATAAAATAAACGTGATGCACGGCCTATGTGCCCAAATCGAAAACAGTTTGTATCCAACACAAATAAATAAACAAATAGATAAAGAGTTTATAATATATATCAAAGAGCCTTTATACATGACCCCTTAAGCATAGTTTTTATAACATTTTAAATGTCTTTCATACACTAATAATATCATGACTTCAAATTCTATATTGCTAAATATTGGCGAGACATCTTATAAAGTTACATAGAACACACTAAAATGTCTAATTCTTACCTTATAGATTTTTCTAATCTAATTTTGATGTATGTAAATAATACATTTTAGTCTTGCGGGAGCTTTCATTTATATATAAAAATAATAATAATAATAATAATAACAACAACAATAAGATGCAGAAACTTATAGCGGAAGTTGGTGACGGATCGGTAAGGGATTAGCGACGGATTTTACCCCCGCTAATCCGTGAAATTCTTTTCGTAAAATTTTGGCTCTGCAAATATAACACAGGATTAAGTCATTAAATCATTTCTGTCGTAAAGTTGGAATATTTGTTATTTAGCTATTTTTTAGCACAGTGGTAGATTAATGACAACGAATTTGGGTATACAATTGAAATTCAGATCAAGTGTGAAAACCAGTTTCTTATGTACCAAAAAATCTCACTAACAATTTACATAAAAATTTAGTATTAATTTAATTTTAATATACTGTTAAGGTAAAAAAAATTTATGTAATCATTTAATCATATATCAGTACATTATCAAAAAATATTTGACTTTTATAATAATTTCCTAAAAAATCATTCACATACATATATATGATGAAATATTATTAATTGACTATATATATATATATATATACTGGCAATAAATTAAAATTAATTTGAAAAACTTATCTGCGCTTGATGTACATACATACATTTAACCCATGGTCAAACAATTTGCTTATAGCTACAAGTATAACATTTTCTCTATCACTTAGCAAGCCCATTAAAACTGATTTTATGCACATGTCATTTAATATAAAGCAAGTTATTGATGAGGATGAAATTTTATCAATTCATTGCATCTTATAATTGTATCAATCACCAAACGCAGTTGTTCCAACTTCAAACAATATGGCAGGATATGCAATAACACACGCACATACACACACACACACACACACACACACACATAGAGAGAGAGAGAGAGAGAGAGAGATTCAATTAAAAGAAAAATGGAAATTGAAGGACATAAAGTTGACAATAATGCAACACATCCTTGATATTATATGTATGATTGATATTTATCTCTTCGCCCCCTTTTTTTCCTCCTATATCTCCTGTCAATTCTTAAGTCCACCAGTGTTTAACTGTTAATCAGTATGATAAGTTTATTGACTTTATTCTTGACACCAGAAAAAAAAAAATCAAAGGAATTTTGCCAATCTATCTAACTGAGAACTTTTTGCGTGTATCTCGATTAATCTTTCTTAGATATCTGTTTTGGTATAAAAAGTATCATGTTATAACTCAAATTCAGGGAATGTGACCGACTAAAGTGCCACTAACCAAAATACAGGTTTATTTTATATCAATAATAAAGATTATGTATCAAATATATTGTGATGCTTTTACTTGCTAGTTAAATAAATATCAATAAAATTAAGTTTCTAATTTATAAAACACGTTTTATTTCAAGAAATCCTTATCTAAGAAACCCCCCTTTCTCTGAAGAATTCCTGTTTTGAAAATTCTTTTTGTTTAAATATTCTTTTTTTAGTAGAAATATTCTTAAGCTTTATTAAAAAAATTAATTATCATTTATCTGCATCAACATCCAATATATTTAATCCCAAACATTTTTGGACTGGCTTCAATTTCCATAACGTTAAATATTTCTTCCTGTGCCTCAATCATACATAAATCTCATAATCATATAAAAATATTATTATTTAGTCACTTTTTTTTATTTGATAGTTAGTTCCCCCATACCTCGACTTACCCAAACTGAGGTAAGGAACAAAACAAGCAAAGCCAAAACGGCAAAGACAATCAAAAGCAGACAAAAAACAAAACTAATACAACACCAGCCTTTGAGAATCCCTCTAGTTGCAAATCTCCAATAGAATAGAAAGGTAGACCCCAACTACAACAAAGGCCCAAGAGATGAATGACAGGGCACTAGCAAAATCTTTGATAATAGCAAAACCATAGCTACCAAACAAAGTGCAGCTCCCACTGCAAAGAGGTCATATCCACATACAAGAGCTTTGACCACACTTCCACACCAGCTTTGAAGCCAAGAGCCTTAAATTGATTCTAGGATAACACCTTTGATGATCTTGAGCCTTCCTTTCACATTATGCAATAAGAAAGGACTCCTATACCAACCTATAAACGCTCTCCGAATTGCTATTGTTGCAATTGTAAAGGGGAACCAAGCATACTATGTAATAGCAGTTCCTTATCGTACTATGTAATAACAGTTCCTTCTACATCCTATGATATTTCAAAAATATTTTCAATGCTATCATCACAATTTACGTATTTATCAAAAAAATGGAAATCATAAAATTAGATAAAAATAAATATAACTGTTTAAATTAAAATGCCATAATCAGAAACTAATTTCAGATACGAGGGCTGTTATATGATCGCGTCTTCCACGACTCATTTCATGACGCATTAGTATATCTACGGTTCACATTATTGGACTTTTTGTTTTAAAATTTTTATTTTATTATTTTCACCAAATCCAATGGCTATAGGAGAATACGTCGGTAGTTTGTCTGTACAGCAAACATTTCCATTCAGATACTATAAAATTTTCGGTGTTAGTTTTTAAGAAATATAACGTAATAAAGTAAGATAATAATTATTTCAAATTTTATAATTCATAGGAGGTATACCAAAATTTTTTTTTAAGTATTCCTTCACCCAATAGATAAGAAATTAATCTCTCAAAATACGGTCGGATGCTTAAGTAAGAACTCCTCGTAAGAGTATTTTTTCCATATATATAAATTCCAATATCAAATCCGGACATATTTAAGGGACCCAAGCCCTTTTTACTTGGACCAATACCTTATTAATAGGTATATTAATGTTTAATAGTTTTAAATAATTTGACACTTATTATTTTTAAATAAAATTTTTAAATATAAGTATTGTGAATGAGAATGAATCCTCTTAATTAAAAATTTTATATGATAAGATTATATATTAATTTTTATTATTGATTAGATATTTTTGTGAGTTTTATATATATATATATATAGAGTTTTATCTTACACCAAATTAGTATAGCTCGAACCAGATTAACCAAGTTTAGTGGACTCTAAATATATATTGGTATTTTAAAAGAGGAAAAAGAAGAGAGAAGGGTAGGGTGCTTTTTTGGGGCACAGCTCTAAAAGTTAAATTAAAGCATACATTTACGGAAAGTGTTTGAGATACTCGCAGTATATCCTTATATGAAAGCTTGTTAGTATAATTGTTCCATATTTCTCTAGGTATTCAAAAATAAATACACCCTTAACCAGACATAGAGACTTTATATATGCGTGTGAAAGAGACTTGAATGGATAGAATTGCTCACTGAGGACGCTTGATGACGGACAAATTAAATGAACTTTGTCCATTTGTAATGAATTCGACTACCATTATTTTCCTGCTGGTTGTAAAGCATGTGTTTTATTTTTCTACGGCGAAGTCTTGGTACTCTACTCATAAAGCGCATTAGATGAATTTTTCATTTACATCATCTATGAAAGTAAATCTTATCATAAGTACATTTCTAATACTTTGCTTTCTATTATATCACATCTTGTCTACGTTAAAAGTCTCTTTATGATATAGAACTTGAAAAAAAATATATCTTCTCACTGAGAACAACTTGGTCTTTTATTCCTATCAAGAATATTTATGAAATATGCATATAGAGGAGTGAAAGTTACAGTAACTTTAGTATACTTTTTTTCTTTTTCTTTTTCTTTTTCTTTTTTTTTCGATATACGTGTGCTAAGTGTATTTTGCCTGCTGCAAATTGTATTTCTATGTAGAGAAATACTTATATGATCCGAACACTACATAATTATGCTCTCAGACCAATTATATAAACATATTTTCTATGAAATTCATCACTAACACATAATTCCATAAAAATGCACTTACATAATTAAGCAAAAGCACGATCATATAGTATTCTTGAACTATGTAAGAATTTCTTCTCTGTGTGTCGCACTAATTAACAGGCCATCTCCATTGCCATTTTGGTTGCATTACCCCCTCCCAGTAAACAACAAATACAGCAACGTGCAGACATGGCAAAATGTCTGGCTAGCTGGCTATAATTCCCCGGGAATTTCATACAGTCAAACAAAGCTTATTACATGATTTGATAGTGTAATTTTATTTGTACATAAAAATAAATATTATAAAAAAAAATTACAAAACATAGGATAATGATAAATTAAGACAAAATTTAATTTTTTTTTTCTTTATAGTGTCCATTAAATGGCTTAATATTACTAATTATAAATTACCACATAAGATTGTGCTTACTCTATTTACAACTTTGCTATTTTAGTTTGCTGATGAATGCATACTTTTCCGTCTGAATAAAGAGGAAACTGTTTTGGAGCCATCTTTACACCATGATGAGATGGGGGATCTGGAGAGGAGTTTCAGGCGCCAGACATAACCAATAAAGTGGATCAGAACTACTCTCAAAGGCTCATAAATCAATAATTGAAGATAAATTAAAATGCAACACCTCAACTTTAATTACTCAAAAGAAGAAAAAATGATTATATTCTCATATTTCCTATAAATAGAAAATGACACTATATCCCCTCATCACAATATAAAGAGTGATAGTGTATCTGGACAGAAGTTACAGAAAAAAAAAAAATTTATAATCAAGAGGATTGGTCAATACAAAGAAAGAAATTTCAATCACTGTTTTTATCTTGCTCTTATTATTTTACCATTTGATCTTAATTGATTTACATTTCTTGCTTCTTTAGTGTTTATAGAGCTGACTCTGAAACAGAAATTATACTATAAAACAATGGCAAACTTGTTTATCTTTCATTCATTGAAAATGGATAAGACAAGTACAGATTTTAAGAGATGGAGCTCAAGCTAGCTAGCTATACTGAAGTGGGGGGAAAAAAAAAAAGAAGGAAGAAGAAAAGATTTACATGCCAAAACATAGCCAATCAACGAAATTCAAAAAAGGCCTCAAAGGGATCATCAAGCTGAGCAGGATCAAACAATACATCAGAAATCACATCATCTGAGTCCAGGTTTGATGATAGAGTGACAGGCTTTGAGTGATCAAAAGTGAGCTCAGAAGAGAGCACGTAATCATTGGAAGATGATGAAGGAATCTCCTCCCTGCACTCATTTTTAACTGCTGCTGATGATGATGATGATGGGAAAGAAGATGAGAGGAAGGGACAGCCTTGTTTGGTTGGGAGGGTGTTGTCAAAGCTGAGGATCACAGAAGAGTTGGAAGGAGAATTGGAGTCAAGTATGATCTCAGGGTTCAGCAAGTTCCTGCAAGTGTGTTGGCCATAGTAGGTGGTCCTGTAAAGAGGTGGTTCATCTTGAACTCTTTGCACCTGTTTGGTTGCTTGGCAACCTTGATCAAATTTGTGAGTGCACCTGTAGTAGTTCCTGCAAATTGGGAGAACAAGGCATATGAATTTAGGCTAATAAGAGAGATTGAATGAGAAGTAGTATAAGAGTTAGTTTTTGTCATAAACTTTTTAAATTCAAAAACAAGGTAATCCAAACATACCTTTACTACTTTAAATAGTAAAGGAAGGTATTGACTTGTACGTATTTATATACCTTGGATGTCTGCAATTAAGGATCGTTTTTTGGCCATACTTTCTCCATTGATGACCATCTTCCACTGGAGTTTCAGACTCCTTCTCCAATGCTTGTGTCGTCCTCCTGCAAAATTATTAAGAATTGCAGATTCAGATAAGCTTTCTAATTCATTACCGGAGCTTTAAAACCAAACAAAGCAGGATATGCAATCATCATTTCTATATGGTGCCAGCTGCCAAAAGCATATACAGTAAGTAAACAAAAAACAAGTAGACATATAAAAGACATATGCCTAATTACAACATAGTACATCATCACATGTGAGCCTAGTTAAAGAAATGAACAATAATTGACGGGGTCCAATTGTGTGGGCATATGTAAAAGACGAGACAATAACAAAAGCATGAGGCTATCAAAGGCGCACTCAATTGATGAGTACAAGGTAATTAACCTTGTATAATGTTTTAAAAAAAATGTTCAAATATCACGCAATCAGGTGCAGTGAAATATCGGCAAGGAATAAGAAAAGGCCAAAGGGTATCCCAAAAGTTAAAAAGAAAATATTAAAAGAAGAAATTCAAAAGCATCAGCTAAACAAAACCCCTCTAGAAATCAAGAAGAAAAGTATTTAATCTTTCATTCACATAATCCACAAAACCAAACCAAAAAGAAATCAAATTCAACAAACTCATCCATCAGAGTCCCTTCGCTCTTCTGAGCTCGAGACTAAGAGGCTTGTGAACCGTCGGAGGGAGCTGAGTTAAGAAACACTCGTAT
The DNA here is from genome assembly GCA_031439585.1 of Pterocarpus macrocarpus. Classification (NCBI taxonomy): domain Eukaryota; kingdom Viridiplantae; phylum Streptophyta; class Magnoliopsida; order Fabales; family Fabaceae; genus Pterocarpus; species Pterocarpus macrocarpus. The sequence goes on from CM062515.1 coordinate 64,353,610, forward strand.
TTTTTTATCCTGTTAAATGAACCGTTTTTAACACAAAGTAAGATAATAATTACCTTCTCTTGTAACACCCTCTACGTTCCTTAACAGTGGAACTCTTGCAATTACTCTCTAGGGAGTCCTCAGATTTGGTGGGCTTGATCCCACATGAAGGGACATGATCATAGGCCTCATGCGATTCAGAAGAGGAGTTCTTCAAGATCGAGAGGGAGTTTGTGAAGGACGTGAGTACCTTCTTCACAAGTTGCTCACCATCTTCACCACCACCAACACCATTGATCACACGCCTAAGCTGGTTGGCAAATTCACGCCCCTTCACAAGCTCCTCAATTGCCTTCCTACGATGACCCGAACAAGCAACAAGGTTATTATTCTCCATGATCGAAAACTTTGAATTAGAATCCCTCTCTCTCACTCTAACAAGTGTTCCTTGTCGTTTGGGGTATCACAAGATTTTGTCACTACCACAAACACTCTACTGAGGTTAGAGTTAGTACCCACTCGGGGGGTTACATTTATACATCGGGAAATAATAATAATTATTAAAAAGAAAATAATAATAAATAAATAAACAATGACAAATGTTGGCAATTTGCACATGCTGCGAAGGTTAACGGAACCTAGCAAGAAAGTTCTCACAAACTGGCTTCTCCACGTGTAGGATTGGCGCGTGCAAGACACAGCAAAGGTGGACGTGCCACGTGTGTCGAAACATATTGAGTTATGGAGCGTGGAAGGAAGAGTGAGCTGGGGCTTAAATCTTACGGTAGCGTGATGACGTCATCGTGGCTGCGTCATGAGGTGATGCATAGTGACACGTGGCTGTGTTTGATTCGATGATCGGATAGAGATGTTTTTGGATTTCAATATAAAAAATATGAGTAGCCGTCACTGTATCACGTTGGTGGGTGGAAAGACGCTTTTGCCCTTACTAGGGCTTACGAGAAACAGAGGGCATTCGACTAGGGGACAAGGGAAGGGTAGTTACCAGGTAAGAGTATGATATGGGCAGTGCTTGGATAAGGATGAAAAAAAGGCAATGCATCGGACGGCTACGCTTCATTCTCGTTACCAATATCTACCCTCCATTTCAAAGAGATATTCTCACATATAGTTAGTGTAAAAAGAATTATTTTAATCAATTTTTAGATTTAATTTATATGTATTATCAGTATAAAAAATTTTATATAAATATTCAATTATATATTATCATATTAACAAAAATATTTAACTCAAAAGTTCACTATCTTCAAAATTTTATAAACATAAATATTTAATTAAATAATAATATAAAACTCTTATATTATCATTACATAAAAATTAATCTATTAATTTTTCATGATATTGATTAATACTTTTAACAAAGAACTACATTTTTTATATTATATTTTAAAAAAATAAATAATTCTTTTAATTTAATTTTGATATACTTTCAATATAAAAATATTTTACATAAATATTCAATTATATATTGACACTTAGTAAAAATATTTAACTCTCATATTTATTATCTCAAAAGACTCGTATATAATAAAATATAATTAAATGACGATATATAACCCTTTTTTATTAATAATGTATCAAAATTAATTTTTAATTCTTTTAATAAAAGAAAGACTTAATTAATAGACACTAGCTAAAAAGACCCAAAAATTTATACACAAGTAGCGAGAGAGAGAGAGAGAGTGAGAGAGAGAATTATTCAGATAGGAAAGTTTAAAAAATATTATCTTACAGTAAAGTATTTCGCGGGACAGTCTCTGAATATTTTATCCCATTTTTTTTTCGAATTATACAAATAAGCTTGAAAAAAATATTTAAATAATTAGGTTTTGCATATTTTGAAATATTAATTTTATGATAAATCAGTTTCCTGTTCGACTGATCCTTTATTTTAGAAAATTTTATCAGATAAAATTTTAAATAAGAGCAAGTATATTATCAATATTAAAGGACTTGTAAAATTATTTATGATATATAACTATGTTCAACATACAGAAGTTTTTGCTTGCTGAAACAACTATTAAAATATTTCAATTAATAATGAATGGTGATTATGAATTTGTGCCAAGAAAATGGTTATTACGATTTTTTTTTATAATTATGAATGGTTATTATAAATGGTTGTTATGAATATATTAAGCCAATATTAATAATTTTTTAGTTTTCTAAAGGTTTTTTTTTTTCTATTATTAAGAAAAGATACTAATATTTTTTCATATCGTCAAGCTTGCCCTCCAAGCAAGGAGACTAATGATTCACTATTACATCACTTTTCTGGAGAAAAAATGAATTATTCGTAAAAGAATATATACTGAAGGCTTAGCGGCCATGACACCTTACCTCCATAGATTCGTCCTTGGATAATCCGCTAAAATTTTCTTAACCGACGTGACATGCATTGAGTGATGTAATATAATAGTATTATATTACGTAAGTTTATAGAAGAAGAAAATCTTGGAGATTTAGTTTACAAAATTTAATATAAATCGAATTAATAATTAACATACCACTTCAGATATAAAATAATCTGTGAGAAGCGCTAATACCTAGATTAAATTCAAACTTACCTGTCCACAATTCGTGGCCGTGGCACATGGTCATCAGATATTAACGAGTTTGTGAACCCCAATGTAGGCACGTGCCCTCTCTGCCCAAAGATTCTTGTACTTACATGTGCATTACCTCGTAATATTTCTTCATTCACATATATTGTTAGAAAGCGAAAATTCCCTAGAGCAAAACTCAACAAAATTGAGAACAAGGAATTCAGAATACACAAAAAAGGAATATGAGGTTACTTCAATCGATCCAAACCAACAAGTCAAAAGTTTGGTAGTTGGTAGTATGAATGCAAGAAACAAGAAATGTGAACTCATTGCTGACAAGAATTCGTGTTATATAGGTCAACCCATCTACATTCGGTTGAACTATAATTTTTTTTTTTAAACAAAAAAAGTCACATTTCTGGAATGATATGAACCTACAGTTCAAAAGAAGTTTCTAAAGTCAACAGAATTAAGATGCTCTAAGAAAATGAAAGCAACAGATAAAATACTTTGGTTCATCCCGGATCCAGATTAATAATAAAATTTGGGCACGTTCATGCCGGCACTCTTAACAGATTTTACATCATTTAATGATTAAAGCATTATTAGTCGATCCAGATGCCCGAAAAAAAAAAAAAAAACTAAAGCAATATTAGGGAGGTGACATGGGCAAAGCATTACTTCAATCCCAACAAACATGATATGTTGTTCCTATGGGGATTGAACTGATATCACTCTACTCTTCTAGAAATCATTTATAACAATTAACCAATATCAATCTTCAAACTTGCCCTGGTTAAGAAGAAAGTATAGATTAAAAAAGAAAAAGAAAAAAAAAGACAGAAAATATAGCTATCCTAAATCGATTTTTTGGGTCAACCATTCTTTGAAAAAATAGGCACGATGTCTTTCAAATTCCAAGACCGTTTCATGGCCCAAGACACAGAAAGCATCCACTTAACCCCAACGGCCCTTACATGGAAAAATGCACTTTTTGTTTAGATGATAAAAGAAAATGAGAAGAAAGAAAATAAAAAAAAAATAGAGAGAAAAGAAAATTAAAAAAAAAATTTATTATCTTTCCTATTATTTGGATAAAAAGAAAATAAAAAAAAATTCTTACTTGACTTAAAAAAAAAGAAAAAAATATATATTTATATATATTTATATTAAATTATTTTTTTATCTTATATAATATAATATATATTTTTTTTACATTTATAAATGAATATAATAATAATTTTATATAAAATCTTTCTTTCATAAAAAAAAATTTTTTATACATTCCATCATTAATATTTTTTTTCTCTTATTTTTTTCTCATATTTAAAAAAAAAATATATATCAAAACCTACCCATTCTCTTTTCCCTTTCTTTCTTTCTCTCCTTTTTTTTCTTGACACAAGCAAAGAGTTAGGATGAGTCGTACTACTCAGACCCAAAAAAAAAAAAAGGCTGAGTCGTACTACCCTACTCCTACGGATAAGACAACACATTATTAATTGATTGTCAAACTAGATTAGCTACCTATTAAAATATAATTAATCATTTATCCCACTGATTAACCACTTACAACAAATGATAAAATTAACCATTTATCCAATTTAATTAACCGCCATATCATTTGTAAACACGAGACCCCACCCGTCCATAGTTAAATACCCTTAATGAAACTCTGCTTTTGCAGGGTCAACTGTTGGGTATATAAAAACTAGGCAACGCAAGGAGCTATGCAGTACTGTGAAATTACCATTTTTTCTCTTTCCTTTCATTTTTTTTTTACTTTTCTCGAGACAATCTTATCTAAGAACGCTTTCAAGCCTGATTTTTTACAGAACTATTGTACATCTTTAGTTACACTCTACTCTCTATCCCTCTAAAGAACAGTGGACACTACCATATGGGCACAGCCCCATCAATAAAATTCCACCCATATCAAATAGCTGGAGAAAACTGAGCCTGAGTCTCTTCCTACATCCCTCTCCTATTTACCTTCCTGATTGGAGGGATTGGAAAAGCCAGGCCAGCAAACTACTAGCCTTGGCATCACCATAACTTGCCTTGTGCTTCCCCACGACATCGCTCGTTACTAGGTAGGTTGCCGAGCATTTGTCTCGCAACGATGCAATCTTCTTGTGCAACTCATCTGGAGAATTTAGAACACACAAGATCAGGACCAAGCACAAGCCAAATCGAAAACATTGAAGGAGTAAGTCAGTTTTTTTTTTGGGGTACACGGATCATATTATTTTAGTACAAGTGTATGCACAACATTCTTCCCACTGCATTCACCTATGTATAGACAAAGACTATTAATAACACATACTTTTGTTTAACAATAAAATAGCCCTCAAGACAAACAATGTTTCGTTGACTGTTAACCTTTTTAGATAAACGTTGACTGTTAACTTTACTAAACCTAGAACCAAAGGAGCTGGCAAAATGAAAGAAATATTGACACAGGGAATTCAACGAAACCCATCCTTGACCAAAAGAGCTTCAATAATCATCCAAACTAGAATATGCTGATGGAGAACCTAAGCTATCAATGATGCAAAAAGTCAAGGGCCAGTGCACATGCTTAGAGCACACATTCAGGGTTTATGTTGTCAAAAGACTCAGAGTGCCAAGAAAACTACAAGCTCTGCCACATTCCCATAGACAACCGGCCAGCAGAACTCGAGCCAGACTGCATTAATTATTAGCAAAATTTATCCAGGCCTTCGTAATCCAGTAGGATTGAAGGACCCTTGTTTTGCATGTTGCAACTAAAAGCAGCAAATTATGTTAGTAGCTATCAGATGATATTCGGTCCTCCTTCAGAATATGATGTTTGACAACTTAAATTCAAAGATGCATTTTGGAGAAAGAAATCCACCCCTCATAATGAAAAATTTATCACCGTCTTTGAACAAAAAACTAACATTCAACGAAAAGAAATTTAATCACAATTTTAAATAAAACAATTTAGATAGTTAGATAAAGCCAAGTAGCCAAAAAAAATAAAAAAAATAAAAATTCTTAAAGGAAGCCAAATTTAATCCTTATTTTCTCTTTTCTTTTGTTAAGCCACTGCCATTATCCCTCTTCTTACCTCTGCGTGCCCACTCCCCTGAATGAAAACAAAATGAGGGCAGAATAGCACAAGTGATACTTCATTCAACTAACCTTATGTTCTAGTGGTATATAAGACCAACAACAATAAAGAGCTATTGGCATAAAGACCCACTAATACTATTGCTATTGGCATAAGGGCCACAAGATCTCTAAATTCTAAAACCCACAAAAAAGGGATGTCATTTACCCCCAATAGTTCTGTCTAACTCACTCATGACAGTTTTCGTATAATCTAGAGTTATTTAAGTTATTCTTGGTCTTGGCCATAGACAACAACCAAGTCCAAGGAAACTAGATGACATAAAATATCATTGGAAAACTTTAAATAAAAAATAGTAATGAGAGAAGAGAAAAATGAGAGAGGGGGGGAGGGGGAGAGAGAAACCATGCACTTACCAGATCACCTATACAACCAAAATGCCACCAGAATGCATTGTGATGACAAATACAAGGGAAGCCATTTCAGTTAAGATTTCCTCAGTTTCTGTCAGTGACACAAGACAATAACACAAGTTAACTGGAAACTTGTTGCCTCGACTGCGGATGATTATGTTGTTTTCTCAGTAGCTCAGCTTCTCTAGCTATCTGGATATCCGAAGGCCAAAAGATTTGGCAAACAACTTTACAAGTAAAACGAGGGAGCAATGCTACAACTATTATAAGCAAAATTGTTATCCAATATGTAGGGGACGCTGCCAGATGATAAATAGTCCTGCAATGATTTGAAGACATGTTAGCTTACATATTATACCCTGCTTCATCTCTAATACAGAATACTTATTGGAGGAAACATATGTAACTAACCAGTAATTGGGAAAGACAGGTATAGAATCCAATACCACCATGCAACCATATGTAATGATTATCGACCCCCATACTGCAACATGAGTAATTAATACCCAGCGGTTGATGTCCATAGCCAGGTGTACATTTACAAGGATAACAACTGCAATTGTCCACAAACTGCCCATGCTCCAAATATCAATAGAGCTGTCCTTATAGGTGAATAAAGGTGTGTAGAAGAGAACAAGGCTCTGCCATACTGTGTCAATCATTGTGATCCAAAATAATTGCAAATTGTAAGCCTCTTGCCTGTGACCTGCACCATACAGCTTTGGATACTGCAATAGTGTCCTATGACTCAAGTCTTTGTCCAGAATACCAACAAAAATAGTAGGTACAGATGTGTATATCACAGAATAGAATACGCTACTCCAATCCGTCAATGCAGACGTTGTAGAAAAAGCAGTGCATAATATATACCTACAGACAAGGAAGATACATAATTAGAATGTATAAAATTTCATAAAACCTGCAACTAGTATTAAAATCCAATATCTTCTTTAAGCCCAAAAACTTGCTATACACTATACACATTTCAACAAGGGCAGCAGAGAGAGGGGAGAAATACACAATTTCCAGACAAGTTGGCACCAGACTCCATAGTATAACAAGTATAATGCATATACAGAAGTTAACATCCAAACAAGGAAAAAGCCTTTTGTCAATTATCTGCCCATAGCCTATCATAGGCAGACATAACGAAAATCACATCTTTCAAGTTCAAGTTTCTGCCCAAATGTCTGAAAGATCAGATATCAACACTGGATTTCAACAAATAAAGCAGTTAAAAGAAAGAAAGCCAAGCTCATATTTGTTTATATCCAAAGAAAACTAAACATACCAGAATAACATCAATACAAAGACAGCATTGCGGTAGAAGTTGTAAAGAACTAAATAACCAACACGCTGATAATTCCAGTGCCCATGAACCAGAAGTAGTTTTTTCAAGAACCGAAATTGTCCCATGGCAAAATCTGATGCCATCACTGCTTGGCGCCCTTCCTGCCCACATATTCCAACACCAACATCTGCCATTTGGATCATCGACACATCATTGGCCCCTGCCAAAGAATTCAATATGAACATAGGCATCATAAGTTCATATCAATTGAATCTTGTTTCAAACTACACCTGATTACACTAGTGGAACTTTGATGACCTCAACCTAAAGACAAATTATCAACCACCACACAGGGACCCCATGATAATTCAAAGGCAAATTAGGGGCAATTTCATATCATTACAGAAGAACTTACCATCACCAATGGCCAGTGTCATATCATCTGTGCGGCTCTTTATCATAGCAACAATTCCTGCTTTCTGTAAAGGTGCAACACGACAGCAAAGTACAACCTTACAGGAAGTTGCCAGGTCGAAAAGCTGTTGAAAAGAAAAAGGAAAGCAGTAAATATTGACCCCCTTTCTTTTTTTCTTTTTGTTGATAAAAGAAGAATATTTACCCCTAAAACTTTATTTAACAAATCCAATCTAAAACAGCAGTATAATATTCCAAACAAAAACTTCAACTGAGGAAGGATAAACTTGCCTCTGACTCCAGTTCCTTCTCCAAAATATAAACCAAACTGTTCCCATCAATTATGAGCGCCAATGGAGCAGTAGTTCCTTCTTCCTTTCCTGGATTCCACTTGGGCAAACTCAATGACTTTGAACCGTTGGGAATATCAAGAACACCAAGTCCAGCATTGGTTTTGTGCTTTGGACTCTGGTGCCCTCTACTTGAAGATCTCACACCATATTTAGCTTTAGCATCACCCAAAAGATTACAGCATTCAACATCTGAAGTGCCATTTATAATAATCTGCTGCATATCTGCAGTAAGAAGTTTGCAAGAAAGACCAATTGAAATTGCTGTCTCTTGCTTATCTCCAGTAAGAACCCAGACCTTGGTTCCAGCTTGCCGCAGGGACTCAATGGCTTCTGGTACACCCTCTTGCAGCTTGTCCTCAATTCCAGTTGCTCCAAGTAGCTTTAAGTTGCATTCTATAAAAGCTGCTGTTTGACGTAGTTTAGCAGCTCTTTCAGTCAACGAAGTGCTGGCCTCTTCATACATGCTTTGCCACTCCTCAAGTTCAGCATCTAAAAGATCCCTGGAGGCAACTACAAGAGTGCGCAAACCTAGTGAAGAATATTCACTCAAATGACTCTGAGTTGCATGTTGGATGCTGTTGTTGCTCTCACTGTCATCTGATAAAATGCTAAGCATTGAAGTATCAGCACCTTTGACTAACACCTTTACAACATTGTTAGGAAACCGAATAACAACAGACATCCTCTTGCGGACACTATCAAACTCATGTAGGCCCAATACGTCCAATCTATAATGCACACAGAGAAAATGAAGTTACTGAATAATCTAAATATAAGTCACACACAAAGTACAAAACCGAAGTTACTGAAATAGAATATCCAATGTACATAATACAGTTTCATTAACAACACATTTCAGCATTCTTAAGAAAGGAAAAAGTAAAACATGTAGGCCCCCACAAAAAGGAAGCCGCTATCTACCTGAGCTTCTCACCATTGACATCAACAACAATGTGTCCAGATGTTCGCTCAAAAAGAGTATATCCATATGCAGAGGCTGCAGAAACTAGAGCTTGTTCATCAGGAGATTCTCCCTGGTATTCAATGCCTTCTATATCTTCATTTGATTCACTTGTTCCACAACTGGGAAATGTACGGCCAGTAGGCATAGGGATCACAGTATTACAAGCAGCCAACGTAAGAAAAAACTCATGAGCAGCAATTCTATCATCTGTATTTGATTTGTTCTGCAACACTGTCATCAGTTCAGAATCAACTGCAATTTCAGATTTGAGCTTCCATCTCCGTTTAGGAATAACAGTTGCAGCTGCTGCGAAAAATCACAAAAAAGTCTTGTGATATATATGCACCAGCAAATTTGTCAATTCATCATAAGCTTACAGATGGTTTCTGATGGGAATTCATGTGGCTGACACCTTCTTACTTAGATCAAGACATAACTGAATCATAAAGTTCATAATAGAAAAATTATTTAAGAGCATAGAATTTTTCATCAAATAAGCAAAAGAGCAAGAAGAAATTGAACAAGAAAGGGAAACCATCAGCTAACTCATAGAAAGATCTTCCCCTCATATAATAACTACAGAGCCTTATATATTCCCACAGCACTACCACTAGATCAACCCCCACCAAACTGCGGAGCAAAACAACTATTACCATAAACCAAGGCAGTAATGCAATTCTGAGACTGCCGAAAGAAACCAAAATTTTATCACAATCTCAGTGGCATATATACGTTAGCCTTAACAAGGATGTCAAACAACATTAGCATGATAAGCGATAATGACACGGTACAGAATCATTAAGCAGTCTGAAATTACATAATGATCTCGAGGAGACTGAATACCTGAATCATTATCAGCCACGACCAATGAGTTCCCGTAATTCTTCCCGTTTACACTAGCCCTCCGGAATTCCATTTTGTTTTCTGTTAGTGTTCCTGTCTTGTCTGAAAATACATAGCGTATTTGACCCAAATCTTCATTTATATTTAATGATCTACACTGAAACCTTGATCCAGAGCTAGCATCATACATATCCCCATCTTCAATCATGAAGTATGACTGACCCAATCGAACCAATTCCATTGTGATGTAAAGAGATATTGGTATCATTATTTGAAACACTATAATAGAACTCAAGAAGGAGAAAAACGCCTCCATTGGTATCCCATAATACTTGTATTTCTTTCCTTTATCTGGCCCATTGTTGAAGTATCTTTTTCTGTAGTAAGGCAAGGTATCAAGCTGGCTCTTGTGGCGCACCAGCCAACGACCCATCCCAAGGGCCACAACTAAACACATAATAAAAAGAAAAATTGACAACCAAAGGGTTTCCCTGTTCATGTAACTTTCCAGTTTGCTTCTCTTGGAAGGAGAAGGTGTGCTGTTCATCATCGCTTTTGTGTCCTGTCCTGCATAAACCACAACACCAATTATCCAATCCGTGTTCTTCAGTTGGCAACCACGCAGAACAATGTTCGACTGGCTAAGTGAAAACTTAAGTCCATTGAACTCCATGTTCGCCGTGAACTCATAAATATTCCGGTTAGGCTGCTCGCACCTGATAACCCCAGAAACAGCACTAGTTTCCGAAGAAACTGCCGAAGCCGTTTCCTGCTTAGCATACCTCGTCTTCAAATTCGACTCCCCATCCAAATTCATTGTCTGAATATAGGCAAGCCCACTTTGATCACTTGTACCCAACAAGACCATGTCAGCCGGAATCGTCTCATCAGCAAAGATCTTAACAACCTCACCAGCTTGTATATTCTTCCACTTCTTTGGCCGGAAATCGCCGAACTGAAGCACCAGCGACTCCCGGTTGTTCTCATTGCGGTCCGACCGGTGCCGCCGCCAATCCTCATATCCATCCTTAATCGCCGTGACACAAAGCACAAACAACAGCGGAAAAAGCGACACAGTCCTCCCAAATACAGCCAAAGGAGGAAGCTGATTAAGCGCCGCAATCGCAAGGAAATACAAATAAGCAACCCGATGAAACTGAATGAAGAGATTCTTGGGAAGGAAGGTAACAAAGGTGTATTTACTAGTCCTGATCTCATTCCCAGTGAACTCATACTTATCATTAGTCCTCTTAGGATCATTGATATATATCAGCCTAGCACTATCATCATGCAACTGAACATCATCAAACTGCACACTCTTGTGCCTAACTCTCTGCGACTTATTATTAATATTACTATTATTACTACTACTCAACCTATCATGAACAACATGTTGTGATGAAGCACCTGAGATTTCAAAGGGCACACTAATGCTGCTACTATTATGGGTCGTATCATGCGGTTCCATTGCACCCCACGATATCCTCCGCACCCTTTCCCTTGTGGGGCATTCCAAGGGGTGCTTGTGGGGTGATTGGGACTCACCAGAGTGAAAGTCCCTCTCAGTACCAAAAGAGGAACGGATATCAAGTGCTGAATGGAAGCTAGAATCACGAGCTAACACAACATCTTGGTCTTCCCTCGGTTCAAAATCTGTGCTATGATGAGATTGAGCATCATCAAACACAGAAGAAGAAATCGAAAGAGTGCAGCTTCTGGATCCTGATTTTGTGTGGCGGTGGTGGATCACTGCAGGGAGATCTGATTCCGAGAGCAGTGGCTGATCAGAACTCATATAATGTATAGTTCTCCAACCACATTGGAGAAGAATCGCGTTTTGGAGAAGGACGTTTCTGTTGTTGTTGTTATTACTACTCAAAAACCCAACATCAGAAAAAAGACATGCCCATCATGGAATCAAGCCACAATGCCGATCAAAATCGAAACTTTCCACGCGGCGTCTTTTGCCAAAGGGAAAACGCGATCTGAGATGCTGAATAGCACAAGTGCACGCCCCCAAAATCGAAGAAACCCTGTCGGAAAAAAAAAATTTTAAAAAAAGGTCAGAAGCTGGATTCCCCGGAATTTGGAATTGAATTGCAAATAAACTTCATCAATAATTATAAATCCAACCAAAAAATAAATCAAAATTTCGAAAAGCGAAAAATTAAAAGGGGCATTGTTATTGTTATAACCCTAAATTAAGGGTGCACCTGAGGAGATTTGAGAATTGAGGGGGATGAATATGAATGGAGTGAAAAGGGGATCTAGCAGAAGGAGAAGATGGGATCTGGGTTGTAGAGAGAGAGAGAGAGAGAGAGAGGGTGTCGTTGCTGTGTTGAGTGTGTTCAGGTGTGAGTTAGGGCGAAAGGGAGAGAAGGGTGATGAATCATGATGATTGAAGTGATGGCATTGTTTGCATTGGAACTGTGTGAGAGAGAGAGAGAGAGAGAGAGAGAGAGAGAGAGAGGGGGGGGCACGAACAGCGAGAACAACGCAGGGGGTGGTAAGGAAATTGACAGTGCAGAGAGAGAGAGAGAGAAGGGAGCGGTGAACCACCAATGCCTCCTTTCTTCTGCTTTCCTTCTTCCTTCGTTCGGACCACCACTTCTCTCTCTATCTTTCCCCTTATTTTGAGTTTAAATGTAATGTTTGGGTGACGTTTAGCCTGGACCTTGTTAGTAGAGGTTCACCGCGGACCCCATTCCTCGCCGTTGGATGAGCGTGATTACAATGTGTCAGAACTATATATCGGCTAACTGGTAAATCGGTTTTTTTGAAAATTATAAAGTAGCCCCGTGGCAAGTAGTTGTATAGAGAAAGTGTAGTGTGGACAAAGTGGGCTCTTCGTTACAATCAACGGGTGGTGGACATAGGACAAGAGTATGGTTAAACAGTGTTGTTAGTTTTTTTTTTTCAACTTTTTAATAATTTTTTAATATTTAATAGAACTATCAAATTTATAAAAATAAAAAAAAAAAACATATATTTTTGACCTTAAAACGCCATATATTTAAGATATTTAAAATATCAATATTTAATATTTTTAATTCAATAATTCAATAATTTAGCTTAAATATAACTGTAAGTGACATTTAAGAAATAGACTTCTATTTTAAAAACCGGAAGCAAGTGCTTCCCTATTACTGTCATTTGGCTTAGTCTTTTTCTTTGGTGAAAATAGTTTTAATTTAAGCTATCACATATGCAAATATGATCATAGCATAGCACGCTTTGAACTTAAGAAATCTATTACCCTTCAAAAAAAAAAAAAAAAACAAAAAACCTAAGAAATCTATCATGAATGTCACTGAAATATTATTTTACAAAAGAATCTTGCTATATCATTCCATCTTTTTTAATAGTTATCTAAATGGGTAGCTGATTAATCATTATTTATCAAATAAAATTCATCACAAATATATATACATATGGCAAATTATATACTTCAAATGTTTGATGTGTTTAATTTTTTCATTTAAATGTCATTTTTTAAATATTTTACATATCATTCTATCTTTTGCATTTTTATTTTTATTTTTATTTAATGAATTAATTCATTTATATTAAATATTGCAATATAATATTTTATATAGTCTATTAATTAAAATTAATTGAAAAATTAATGACAAAGTCAAGTGCTCTCTCTTTATAAATATATAATTTAATAAAAACTAAAATAAAAAATATTTTAATTTATAAAAGTAAATACAATGTTGGAGCATTTTGAAACGAGGGGAAAATAAAAAGGGTTGATTTATAATTTTCAAAGAGTTTTACTTTTACCAACACAATAAGTGTTCAGTGGGAGGCTCTAACAATATATTTAGACTTAGCATACCATGATTAATATCTGTATATAATTATTTAACATCTCGTGTTTTTACTCTAAAAGCCAGACAAGGGTGTCTTAATCGCAAGAAATGTGGACTGTGAATGTGACACTCTTAAGATTAATCTTCAAGAGAAGGGTAATTTTATTAACATACAACATTTCTCTCACATAATTTATATTAACTAAATATGAACTGATTAAAACACTTAATTATTTAAAATTAGTTATACATTCATATGGTAGCTGATTAATCATTATTTATTAAATAAAAACATCAAACACATACATGTGCAAACGCATATATGAAACATTATACAATAAAAATCAACGATTCAAGTATCAAACAATTAAGATAACCATATGTAGATCTATATAATATATAATAAATTATATACTTGAAATGTCTAGTATGTTTTTTTTTTTTCATTTAAATGAATTTTTTAATTTATTTCACGTGTTGTTGTATTTTTTATATTTGGATATATTATACTAACCTCCGGACGTTAGGTGATATTACACACATCAAGTCTTGATTTTTAGAAATATATGCTGACTTTCTTTAAGGTGTAAATGATATTATACACGGCACATTTGTATAATATAAAACGTGATACTAAATACCTTTGTAAATATAACACTAACTTTTCCCAAAGAAAGGTTGATGTAGTCATGAAAAATCAATGGGTGCTATGTATAATTTACCCATTATATTTTTATTTAATGAATGAATTCATATGTATTAAATATTGAATTAAATTTTAATGCATAATCAATGTAAAAACAAAAATTATACAAAACTCCAATCATGTGTGTGCATTGATTTGTTTTTCACATTTTCATTTTTATTAACATAAAAATAAATTAAAAAATGTTTCAAATCAAATAATCCAAAAAAAAAGTTTCAAATTATACAATAGAAATTTAATAAATGTTTAACCCCGAGAGAAATTAAAGTGTCATTTGCATATTTGCAACAATTATTTTCTTTTAAAAGAAATTAAGTGAATTGGCTTGACATATTTTGATTGTATATTCAACATTATACCGTGTTGTTAAAATTCTCCATAGAAGAAATCTATTTACACCCTATAGCTATAGGTTTAAATTCAATTGGAAGTATGTGGCGCGTTTTGCTATGCACCTTGGTAAAGATGGTGCATAATGTATCTTGAATCTAAGCCATCAAATTTATTTGTTTCCATGGGTGCTATGTCACCTTATATCTTCCCATATCCACTGTGGGCATGGCTTCCTGTTCCTTGACCAAACCACTATGCTGGCGTTCCTCTCCTCAGTCTTTACCACCCACTTCTCCGACGAAACCCTCATTCGCCGTCGTCATCCGCCACCTCCGTGACCCAGACTCATCGGTCTGATCCACCTGCACTGATCCTGTTGTGGCATTGTCGCTCCACATCAGTAGCAGACAACCATTTTTCTCATCGTTCTTGAAGCCGTTGTTGTAGGCACCGTTCACGAAGTAGGACGCAAGCGCGCAGGCCGGTGCGATGCTGTGCTTGGCTGTTGCGATCGAAGGAGCTCCGGATCCGGATTCAAAACCTGCTAAGCTATTGCTGTTGATGTTGTTGGTGTTGATGGAGGCTTTGAGGAGCTAGAAAGGAGTTCGGCCGTGTTTTAAAATTCCACAATGCCGTGGGTAGCCGGAGGCAGCAGCGCCAGCAAAGAAGTTGAGCAAGGAGGATTGAACTGTGACTAAGGGAAGGGGTTCGAAGATAGAGAGATGGGGAGGTGGAAGGAGAGATAAAGAGCTTTTATTGTGCATTCTATTAAATAGTTGTATCAATATACCATTCAATCTAATTCATTAGATTCAAGGTGTATTATGCACCATCTTTATTAAGGTGCATAATGGATGGAGCCGAAGTTATGTATATTACTTGTCATAATGTACCCGAAGGGTGCCGCGACAAAAGGCCATTAAAAAGTTGAAAAAAAAATATTTCAATAAAAATATAAGTTTCATCCAAAAAAAAAAAGGAAAATAACATTCAATAAAAAGGAAAATGGAGGTAGCTCGTTGGGACACAAACACAATAGCCCAAACACGAGTTTTAAAAGAATTGACCTACACAAAAAGAAAAGTTTTAAAAGAGGAAAAAAGAATAAAAATACAGGTAAATAAAATAGAGGGAGACAAAGAAGTGAACCCAAAATGATATGAACTGGAGCATCTACAAGAAAGGGAACACGCAAGAATCAGGGCAAGGAGGAGAAGTGTCGAGCTTGGCCAGCCAGAGAACAGCTGAAATAGTGGAACTGGCATGCGTTGAGAGAATTCCGATGTGGCTGAACCACAATGGTGGCGAGATGAGGAGCTTTGGTGGTGGTGGTGGTGCGTTCAGGAGTGTTGGGTCATGGGCTTGTGACGCAAGGAAAGGTGAGGACGTGAGAAAGTGATGGTGCTAAAAGGTGGTCATGGTTGGTTTTGATTAAGATTGGTGGCTATGTTTGGTGGCTCTGGGTTAAAGGTGATGGAAGTTAGTGATGGTTTGGCTTGTTTGGGTTGAAGGTGATGGAGGTTAGGTTAGTGATAGTGGTTACTAGGGTGATGATGGTTTAATCATGGGATGATGAGGGTAATGGCTACAAGCAATGGATGAGGAAGGCTGTTGGGTTTGTGCAATGTGTTATGTTTGAAAGGATGAGAGGTTATAAGTGTCTAAAGAACAAAGAATGATGATGATGCAACAATGATTGTTGTGTATAGTATTTATTGAGACTCAAAAAGGTTATGCATTTGTTAACAAAACACCTTTGAATGCTTTGATCTTCTTCTTTGAAAGTGATAATTTGCCTAAACTCTAGTGGTATGAGTATGATACGAGGAGAAAAGTGCACTCTAAATGACTCTCCCATTAAAGTGAGAGAGTTGGCTTTATATAGAGAAAAAAGATATACTAATAGATTGATAAAAAATTTAAAATATAGTTAAAAGTTTGAGATATGATGAAATTCTAGAAAGTCTATAAATAGATATAACTTTAAAAAATAATTGAAAACTTGAAAAGGGACAAAATTCTAAACTAAAAGAAGAAAAAAAAATTATTAAGAAAAATGGCAAAATATAATGTTCATGTCACTCACAAAATGATCCTCACTAAATAAATCTTTTTACACCCTTTAACCATAGGATAAAATTCAATTGAAAGTACGTATATCACTCACAAATGATTGGGTGATGTCACTTTGAATCCCGGTATAATTGTATGACTTGGAATGAAGCAATAGGTTGGACTGAAAATGTCAAAGGTGCCATCTCTTGGCAGATACTGTTAAAGTTGTAAATCAAAATTCATATTAATCTAGTTAAATTCATCTGGTTGATCTGCTTCTATTATTTTTCTAATATATTAGGTTATAAATAATTCATATTTAGGTATTTAATAAAACTTTAAGGAACTTTCTCTTGTACTTATATTATATTAATTTGTTATATTGGATTGTAATATTAAATTAAATGTTATAACTAAGTTGTGGTTTATTAAAATTATAAGTTGAGCCCCTTGGAGGAGGATAGAAGTTTTGATTTTAAGAAGGCAACACCTGTAGGTAAATTTCATAACTCTTGTGCTCCTACAATTCAATGATCACTAGTTTTATAAGTGGTTCAAATAGACCTAACATGTAAAAATATCACATTGTCTAGTCCCAAAAAAAAAAAAATATACACATAATAATCTTTCATATGATATATATTTATTAATTTTTTATTCTTGATTTGAATTTTTGGGTTCAACCACTACTATAATATTTTATCAAACATTATTATTATAATTTTTTAAGAGCAATTTTTAAAAAATTTGGAGAGCTTAACAGCTTTGAAAGTTACAATATTATCAAACTAAGCCTTCAAGTAGATGTGATCAAATTGTACATAAATATTTTTACTTTGTTAAAATTATTTTAAATGTTTAAGGTATGATAATATTAAAAATTTTTAGAAAGAAATTATTTTTGAATGAAATTAACTATAATAAAATTGAAATGAACTTATAATTAATAATAAATAACTAAAATTAGATTAATAAAAAAAAGTATATATTTTAAAAAATTAAATAAATTTTAGTGAATGGGACTGGCAAATAAATATATAAAAGTGACAATAGTGACTTCCCGTGGATTAGTTCAAAATTTTATGAAAATAAGTGTGATAATTCTTGATAGCCAATATATTTTATTTTATGTAATACAAGCGGTAGTCATTAGATTATACGAATATAAAGGTGCTTTGTCACAACATATTTTTAATTTAAATTGATGTTAAGGCATAGTCTTTGAAAAGAAATTATTCACTCTTGAGCATATATTACTACTATATTTAAAATTTATCAAGATGAGTAACTATGATGAACGACGAAGATTATGAGTTGCATCACATGGCTTGTTTAAGGGGATGACGAAGATTAGTCCAATCTCCAATCTTCAATCTATGATGTGAATGATTCATGTTCAAGGGGAAAGAATTAAGGTGGTGTTTGGTAGATTATTTATTAAGATTGTTAGTAATGTAGAATACTATTTAGAAAGATTGCTATATTTTAAATTATTGGTAATGTTAAATGCAGTATTTGGTATATATAGGTAATCTAAGTAGTAATTTACATTACCCTATTCAGTATATCAAAAAGATTATTAGATAATATATGAATTAAACTAATATAATAATAATAATAATAATAATATAATAGTTAATTATTATTATTATTATTAGTTATAATAATATTAATAATTAATAATTAATAAAAATAAGAAAATTTAATTATTAATTATGATTATAATAGTTAATTTTATTAATAATTATTATTAAAAATAATTAATATTATTAATATTATTTTTAATTAATATTATTTAATAATAATTAATTATTAATATAATTAATCATGATAATAATAATATTATAATAATTATTATTACAATAATTAATAATTAATAATAATATTTATTTTTAATAATAATAAATTATTATTATTATTTATTGATAATAATAATATTATTAATTAATAATAATTAATATCATTTTTAATCATTAATAATAACAATAACAACAATAACAACAACAACAATAATAATAATAATGAAAGGATTGTCCCATTAGTGGTAATCCACATTACCACTTTTCAAGGGGCTAATACATATTACCACATTGGTGATAATTTATATTACCTTAAAAATTAGGATTGCTAGTAATATTGTTCAGTCAAACAGGTTAATAGGATAATATTGTGAGCCCAAATAATTTAATCAAATATTACCGATAATTCAAATAGATTATCCCATACCAAACACCACCTAAACTTTTAAGGTGATATGGAACATATGTATAAATACGGCGTCGAAACTTTTTGTGAGGTTACTATGTTTCTTTTGACCTATATTTAAAATAAATAATTTTTCGCAGGTAATACCATTTCACGTTCAATCAAACTTCAAATAAAATGATATTAATGACTCCATCTATTTTAACACATCTATCATTTTAAGTTTTATATACAGATTAAAAATAATTTTATCAAATACTCCTTTTATAATTTTTATTTATTGAAAGTAATTTTTATACTATTTAATCAAATGATACTATTATAATTTTTTGAGAACAATTTTTAAAAAACTTAACAATTTTATCAAACCAAACCTTAAAAGTATTTTATCATCACAAATAAATTATTCGATACAAAAAGTCTTCATAGTTAATACTCCCCAAGGTATAACAATCACTTCCCACTGACTTTACAATTGAACTAGAGAGGGCACAATAACAACTCTCTTGAATTACTTAAAGGAACAAAACAGCACAAAGAAAATATATTCTCAGTTTTTCTTATTCCCGAGTTGCTATACCTATATATTATACTACAATTTATAGGACTGAAGTATCCAATCATTGCCAAACGTTCCAAAAGGAACAATCGTCAAATTAACTTGTTATGATACTGTTAATAAAATCTCATTAACATTTTTGGGGAATAAAACACATGTGGAAATGTATATTTTAAAAACTTAAAAGCTAACGTACATTAATATAAAGACACTATTACTAACGTAAAGTTATATTATAATAATAATAAAAATATTAACTTCGAAATATAAATAACTATAAATAAAATATAACATAGTATAATAAAAAAAAAATTGATGAAACTCTGAAACCAACGTTCAATGAAACAAGTTTCACTACCAGAAAAAAAAAAAAAAACGGTAAGAAGACAGAGTAATACTTTGTAATGGAAGACAAACGCAATTTTACTGCCAATTGGGGTCAAAACAAAAGGGTGAAAAACCAATTCTAACCAGTCAAAAGTAAAGGGTTCACAGTGGAACAAAACACTCCAGCCCCACCCCAAAAGCCACCGTAATGTTTATTCTTTATAAAAGAGATTGGAATGAATATGATCATAACAATGGTTTAGAATTTAATTATCTTTTTTAATTATAAATTTAGATATTAAATTTGATACACTGTTTGTGACTTAGTCTCATTTAATCACATATTTCTATTTATAAGATTTTAAGGTAGTAGATGGTTAAGTTAAATTCTTTTGCTAATGTAATAATATATAATTGAATATCTATGTAAAATTATTTTACACTAACAATGTATTAAAATTAAATTTATAAATTTAACTAATTAAATCAATCAAATTATAATTTAGAGATTTTACTCATTTTTAAAATATTAGCTCAAAAAGCTAAAAAATTAATTTTAATATATTGTTAATAAAAAAATTTATATTATCATTCTATATAGGAAATTTTTAAAATTGTGATAGTAAGAATTAAATATTTTTACTGATATAATAATATATAATTAAAAAATTATATAAAAATTTCTATATTAACAATGTATCAAAATATATTTTTTCATAGAGTATTCTATACTATTTTTTATTGTTTAATCTAAAACTTTTCATTTTCAACTAGATAAAACCAAAATGCAGATAATTAATAAAGCAATGTAAGTGCAATATTAATGTCTAAGTAAAGAAGAAGAAGAAGAATTCGCTTCATTCATGTAATAGTTTTTTTAGCATCATATGCCAATATTTATTTTGCACAAACACATACTATCATCTGAAGCTTATTGCATCTTATATAGTTGCATAATTTTTTTTACTTGTAATATTTGAATTTAAAATTTTGCTTAATAGAAATAAATACCAAATGAACCAACTAATTGTTGGATAATAAATATAAGTATATAAATTGATGATGCTGAAAAGAAAATAATGTGATGGCAAATTGAAATTAAATTTATAAATCAATATGCAGAATATAATTATAAGGATAAAAATTTCATTAAACAGTTATACATTTACTTTACAATATTTTATGCAATTAAAATAATTTTAAGTTAGTTTGAATATTAATGAAGACAATTTGTTTTCCTCAAGGGTGCCTTAATTCCTTTATCATATTGACTTGGTACACTTAAGAAAGTTAATTCCTTTATATAGACTTGCAAATCCAAAGTTGCCAATTATGCTAAATTAATGCTTAAAATGATGATACTTAAGTGTAAAATATTTTGTTAAAATCCACACTAAATTGAAATAAAAAAAATCTAGTGTCTGAACTTTACCACATAGTAGGCTAATTAGACTTGAATTAGATTACACAAGATCTATTAAATTTTGATTACTAATGATTTAGACAAAACAAAGGTAAATTACAATTATAAATAAATTTTATCTACAATATTAAAAATTTAATCTTGAAAACAATAATTTGATGCAAACTTCACTTGATTATTGCTCTTAATAAAATTGCGTGAGTAATTATTGGATAAATTCTAAGAGAAACGAAAATTTGGGAGAAAATTGATTCTAATTTAATATCATGAAACCGTCAAGCTTATATACAAGAGATTGGGTGCGCAAGACTACTAAATGTGTACAGTTCTACCGAAATACTCTGCTCCTATGTAAAAAGCCTGAAGAAATTACATCCAATCCTCAAGCGAATCTTCTCCAGCCACCAATGGGCGAATATAGTCGCTACGGGCCACATGATATGCGTGATCATAGCTCGCATAAACGGGAGGAACGCTAATTTAGCCTTTAAAAGATCAAAATATTAATAATTTAATTTTTAAAAAATATTATTTTTATGTAATATTTTAATAATAAATATATTAATAAATTAATCTTTAAAAAACAATATACTAATAAAAAATTAATTTATTAATAAATTAGCTATTAAAATATTTTTTATTAACACTGATAAAATTCATAATTAATAATAAAATTTATTATTAAACTATTATAAACTAATAAAATATATTTTAAAAATTAAATTATTAATATTTTGTTCTTTTTGGATCAAAGTGGTGGTTTTTTATTTTATAAATAAAAATATTTGATATATTCATTTTTTATGAAATATTATATTAATTTATATTTTATTTATCATTAGATGGGATATAGATCTCATTTGAATAAGACACATACTCTATTTAATGGTAGATAAAATATAAATCGATATGATATCCTATAAAAAATAAGTATTTTTGATATTATAAAGTGAAACTCATATTCCATTCAATAATAAGTGAAGTATAAATTAATATAATATTCTATAAAAAAATAAATACTCATATTATTACTCTCGTACAAATATTCCGTGATAGACTCTCCCTATTCGCCTTCGATCACGTTTTCCCTACCCCGCTTTCAACATTTGCTGCACGCCCTTCATCCATGTGTCCCTTGCCTGCATTCTCGTTCCTATTATGCTATAGTCTAGATGTTAAGTTCATTAAATTTTAAAGGTATTGCTGATCAAATAAAATCTACAATTTTATATAAACATGTGCTATCATTTCAAGTTTATTGGACTTCCAATTAGTTGCACTAATTTTTTTTTATTTACAAGGCTTGGGTAAGAGATTTTGCTTAATAAAAATAAATGTAAAATTACTTGAACCAATCAAATATTATATAATAACTACATAAGTTGATGATACTAAAAAGAATAATAATGTGGCGGTATATTAAAAGTATACTCTACAAATCAATATACAGAATATAATTATAAGGATAAAAAGTTTCATTAAACAATTATCTATCTACTTTACAATATTTTATGCAATTAAAATAATTTCAAGCTAGTTTTAATATTAATTGAGATTGAACTTTTTTCCTTCAGGATGCCTAATGCCTTTATCATATTAACTTGGTAGATTTAAGAAATTTGATTCATATTTATGCATTTGCAAATCCAAAGTTGCCAATTATGCTAAATTAATGCTTAAAATGACAATATATACTCAAATGTAACATATTTTATTAAAATATATAATGATTAGTTTCAATAAAAGTAAATTATAATTAATTAACATTTGGTTAATTTAAGTGAAAAGGTTTCAAATTCAAGTCTTCTAACTAAAAAAATCTAGTGTTGAGAGCTTTACTTTATAATAGGTTAATTTGCCTTAACTAAATTAAATGAGATCTAAAAAATTTTGATTACTAATGGCTTAGACAAAAACAAAAGTAAATTGTGATCATAAATACACTTTATCTATAATATTAAAGATTTAAATCTTGAAACTAGTAATTTGATGAAAATTTAACTTAATTATTGCTCTTAATAAAAATTGTGCAGTTAATTGTTGAAAAAATTATAAGAGAAATGAAATTTTGGGAGAAAACTGATTCTCATTTAATTCCATGTATCGATCATGCTAATATACAAAAGATTGGGTGCATAAATCTACTACATGTATATTCTAAAACAGGGTTCATGGGCAGTAGAATTGGTAAGGTGGCAAGATGAAGTTGATTTGATTTTCCTACAAATTCCATCACCCATAATAGCCAATTAGAATTTATGTGCTTATTTGAACTTCTTTTTTATTTTTGTTTCTTAAATGGCTGATGATTTTTGTATGCTTTATTGAGAAGCTTTCTAAAAATGAATAAAATATATTTAATAAATCTACCGAATCAATTTCAATAATTATTTTTTATTTTTATTTTTATTTCTACAATAACTCTTAGTTCTTACTTGAGAATATTCATCAAAGCTTTCATGAGAAGCTTTTATCCATTTATCTTCCAATGTGTCTCTATCTATTCTTTTGCTATTGGATTATCACTTAAAAATTAACAGTAAATATCCTCATAAAATATATTATATTTTCTATAATAAATATTAATAATTTTTAATTGTATTTTTTATTTTTATAATTATTTTATTCTAAATATTTTTCATGTTTATAATTAGTCTTTCAATTATTTTATATAATCATATCTTAATATTAAATTTATAATTTTTTGTTATACATAGATTTTATATTAAAATGTCAATAATAAATTATTACATTAAATTATATTAAATATATTATATAGCACACAATTCATAACCGTGCATTGCATAATTTATAACATCGTATTATGCGGACAATGACAAGAAAGGAATTTTATGTTATCTCTTC
Organism: Pterocarpus macrocarpus; assembly: GCA_031439585.1. Taxonomy (NCBI): domain Eukaryota; kingdom Viridiplantae; phylum Streptophyta; class Magnoliopsida; order Fabales; family Fabaceae; genus Pterocarpus; species Pterocarpus macrocarpus. Next base: position 64,377,819 of record CM062515.1, read on the forward strand.
AAATGCAGTACTAATTACTAACGATTATTTTTGTTATATATTCAAATTAAAATATTTTTTAAGTTATTAATACTTGCATTGCAAAAGAAATTAATTAATTATAAAAGAAATTTCTTACTAGTATTGGTACTTCAATCAGATGATACGAAACAGCTAAATTGCACAGGTGATACAAAATAATTACATTACATGGGTATGATTTATCTACCTTACAATTATTATAAATTCATATTAAGTTTAAATTAATAAGTTATATCAATTTAGTTTTTGAACTCTAAAACTTTCCACACACTTTAAATTATATCAATTTAGTTTTTTAATTAGTGATTTAAATTACCATTAATTAATTTTTCTAATCTTACAACGTTCAAATTGTATATCTATATCATCTAATATCTATAAGATTAGATATTTGAAACTTTAATATGCAATATTATTAGTAATAAAAATGTCATAAATTTAATAGTTTGAAAAATAGGGAATGAAGAATTTTATAAGTTGTTTAAGACTTACTCACATAGACTGAAATTTTATAAGATTCTTAGATAACTAATGAAATTTTAATGACAAAAATAAAATTAGATATAGATTGATGCAAATAAGTGATATTAAACATATATTATATGGATGATGCAAATATAAAAATTTCACTTTGAGGTGATATTAAACATATATTACAGGGTGATATAAATATATAAATTACATGGACAATAATTAATATATATATTATAATTATTAAAAATTAACACCAACTTTAAAATTAATTATTTAAACTTTAAAATTTATAGTACACTCTAAAGTTATATCAATTTTTTTTAATTAGCAACTTACATTATTATTAGCAGTTGAGTCCATAGCCTAATGGTTATTTCCTTCATGCCTTATTTAAGTTTAGGATATCTCGTGTTCGACTTCCACCCTCTCCTCCCGAAAATATTGTCTAGGAATAATTCCTAGTTTTACTATCTTTAGTTAAAAAAAAAAATACTTACATTACTATTAATTAATTTTTCTAATTTTACAACACTCAAATTATAGATTTATATCATGTATTTATATTTATAATCTATAAGACTAGATATTTGAAGTTTTAATATGAAATATTATTTACTTTTTTATTAATAAAATGCAATAGATTTAATGGTTTGGAATGCATAAGGTGAAAATTTTATAAGTTTTTTAAAACTTACTTATAAATTGAAATTTTATAATATTCTTAAATAACCTAAAGAATTTTAATAACACAAAAAATGATCAATAGATTGGTTTTCTAACTGATATTGATAACTCAAATAGGCAATACTAAACATATATTATTGAGTGATATAAACATAAAAATTCCACTTCAAAGTGATACTTAACATATACCACACGAATTATGCAAATATATAAATTACATAAATAATGATTAATATATATTATAATTATTAACCATTAAAATCAAATTTAAAATTAAATATTTGAACTTTAAAAATCATAGTACATTTTAAAGTGATATCAATTTAGTTTTTTATTTAATAATTTAAATTACTGTAATTAATTTTTTTTAATCTATTAATGATATAAACTGAATTTTCTTAATAGAGTTTCAATAAAGCTATTTTTATAATAAAATAATTTTCTCATTAAAGTTCCCATTAAATATAATATCTTTTACTAGTTAATGCTAAAAAATTTGACTTTAAGGTTTCTACAACTTTAATAATTTATGAAAAAAAATACTATTGATCAAATTTATCTATTATATATAATCATAATTACAATAATCATATTATTTTAAATATATATAATTTTATTCAAAACTTAAATTATATAAAATAAGTACAAATAATAGTTATCTATATAAATTGATCTACTATTTTAATCATATAAATTTTTATATATTCAAATCATGTAACTTTTCTCGGGCATCACAAGGTAACTACACTAGTAGCTCTACTAGAGTACAATTCATATTTACAACAGCTACTCTTGCGTAAAAAGCATGAAGAAAATTGCATCCAATCTTTAAAAGAATCTTCTCTAGCCACTAATTGATGGAATAGAGTCGTCATGAGCCGCATGAGAAGCGTGATTACAACAACTTGCACGAATATTCCATGGTTGGCTCTCTCTGTCTCTCTCTCTCTCTCTCTTCTCTCTCTCTATTTGCCTTGGATCACGTTTCCTTCATTGTGCTTTCAGCATCTGCACCAAGCCCCTTTCATCCACATGTCCCGGCACCTAGCCACATTTCGTCCCCATTACGCCCGTCATCGATACCCCTTACAAGTTGCATATATGTTGGTAAATGTCTACCAAACTCAACTTGGAAATCAAGGAATGGAATGGACGAACAAATTTGGCTTTGCCAAAAATATCGGCCAGCTGATCTTATGAACCAAATTGGCAGCAATCGCATCACTCCATTTTGAATGTTTTCCCGAACAACGGGATGACCGATATGTAAATTTTTAAGGATTTAATTTGAATATATTGTTAGTGTAAAATTTTTTTATATAGACATCTAATTATATATTATCATATCAATAAAAATTTTTAATATAATTATCTATTACTTGAATGATCATACAAATAGAAGGTTTTGATTGGATGATAGTGTAAAATATCAATACACTCTAATTAAACTCAATTTTTAATATGTATGGGAAAGATCAGATTGACAGTTATGTGAAATGTGCTTTGATTGTTATAATTGGTGTGTTTATTTATGCTTTTAGCATAAAAAGTATTTTTTTAAAGGTTTAAATATATTTTTAATTTTTATAAATTTATGTCATTTTAGTTTTTGTCCTTGTAATTTTTTTTTTATCCTTCTTTTTTTTAATATTATATTTTTAATCCTTGTCGATCTAAGTTTTAAACCAAAAAATTATTTTAAAACATACATTTAACCTTTATAAATATTGAAAATTTTGTTTTATCCTTATAAATATTTTGATAATCTTCTTTTGATTTTTATAAATATTATTATTTAACAATGTTAATTACTGATAGGGATCAAAAGTATAATATTGAAGAAAAGAAGGATTAAAAGCCAAAAAAAAAAATTTAGGAGAATTAAAACCAAAATAACCTATATTTATAAAGACTAAAAATATGTTTAAGCCTTTTTTAAAAGGCGAATTCAGATAAAGCACTTTCTCTAATCAAATTATCTATTATTTTGAGTAGAATTTTTTTGTTTATTTTATCTGTCATTCATATATTTTAATGAAATATTTATTACAATTTTTTCAATTTTATCCTTCATATAATTCTAAACACAATAAATAATAAAATATTAATATAATAATTAGTTATTAAATTTAGGTATTTTAGTAAATATTTTTGTAATCAATCATTAATTTTGGATTTCTTAATTACTATACAAATGACTAAATTGAGAAATAATTTGAGGTAGATATAGTATTTATAAAATCATTAATGTTGTTTGTCTGTTTTTATCAAAAAATTAAAAGCATAAAATAATAATTATTATTTTTTTTTTGCTTTTTCAAGAAGCATAAGTAGTAGAAGAGAAAGAATTTTAATTCTTAAATTTAGGAACTATTTTCTTCTCACTTAATTACAATTTTATCTTTAATTTTTTTTAAAAAAATACCACTCCCTTCCTATTCATATTCTTACTCTCTCTCTCTCTCTCTCTCTCTCTCTCTTCCCTATATCTTTAATTATAATTTTATAAGAAAAAAATACTTCTCTATTTATTACATTTAAACAGTTTAAAAACTTTTAATTTTAATGAAAGGTATTTTGTTTCTACTTCTATTTCTAAAAAAATACTTTTGCTGTGATCTTAAATAAACGGATCTAGTATATCACCACAGGTTGAGAGCAAGTGACTTGAAGGTCCCTGACGATATAGACGAGCCATTTAAGTTCGTAAGTAGTTGATGCAATTGCACTACGATCCGCTTATGAAAAAAATCGTAATATCTTGTTTTTGTTTATTTGCCCTCCATGAGATGGGCGAGCAACCAAGAAGTAAACAGTACCAAAAGATCAATTTTCGTGAATTATTGCATCCTTCGTAGTCCAAATCACTAAAGCCCATGATCTGTATCATAGAATCGTAAAGGAACATCAATTGGCAATCAGGACAACCTTTCAAATATTGTAATACGTGCATGGTAGCCCTATATAAGTTGGTGAAAATGTGATGGTAAAATTAAAATTAAATTCACAAATCAATATATAGAGTATAATTATAAGGGTAACAAATTTCATTAAACAATTATCTATCTACGTTAAAATAATTTTAGGTGGATTTTAATATTAATCGAGGCTAATTTTTTACTTTAATGTTGCCTTAATGCCTTTATCATATTAATTAACTTAGCACATTTAAGAAATTTAATTCATTTATACGATTTGCAAATCCAAAGTTGCCGATTATACTAAATTAATGATTAAAATGATGATACTTAAGTGTAAAATTTTGCATTAAAATCTAGTGATTAGTTTTAATAAAAGTAAATTACAATTAACTAATGTTACATTACTTAAAATAAATAAGATTTCATATTCAAGTCTTGTAAGTGAAAAAAAATCTTACCTCATAGTATGCCAATAATTTGAACAAGACTACATGAGATCTAGTAAATTTTGAATACTAATAGTTTAGACGAAACAAAAGTAAATTATAATTATAAATAAATTTTATCTATAATATTAAAGATTTAAATCATGAAACCAATAATTTGTGTGAGTAATTGTTAGAAAAGTTCTAAGAAAATTAAATTTTGGGTGAAAACTGATTCTCATTTAATTTTATGTATCTGTCATGCTTATACTACTAAAGATTGGGTGCATAAAACTACTACGAGTGTATAGCTTCACCAGAATACTACTCATATTTGCAATAACTACTCCTATGAAGAAAGCGTGAAGAAATTGTATCCAATCTTCAAGCCAATCTTCCTTAGCCATTAATGGATAGTATAGAGTCCTTATAAGCCACATAAGATGCATGATTAAAGCTAGCACGAATGTTCATGATAGACTCTCTCTATTTGCCTTAAATAACATTTCCTCTGTTGTGTTTTCACCATTTGCTCCATCCGTTCATCCACGTGTCCCATAGCTACATTTTCATTCTTATTACATTACACATATGTTTAAATACCCCCTTACAAGCTATAGGCTGGTAGGTGTCTCTTCTGAACTTAATTTGCAAATCAGTGAATGAACAGACTTGATTTTGGTAAAAATATTGGCCAATTGATCCTGTGAAGCAATTGGCAGCAACCACATCAGTCCATTTTGAGTCTTTTCTCGAACAATGTACCTAAATATTTAGAGCACTGTTTATAACATTCTACTAATTAATTATTAATTTACCTTTGTTATTATATTGTTTAATTAACAATTAACTAGTAAAGTATTACCGCATCTATTTCATTTCACCTTGTAATTTTTTTTTCTTCAGTCGATTGTGGAAGCTAGGTTAATTACTTATACTTTTCTTTTTCACATGGCATTGATTAACTTTGAGGTTTATGATTTTTGTTCATATAGTGAGTTCTAAAGTTACCAATATATATTTAAATTAACTTATTAAGTCTATTGGAAACTCATGCACACAGAATCTGAGTCACAGCATATATCTCGCTAATAGTCAGAGTCCATAGTTTAGATACAAACCCAAAATAAATAGTAAGACATCACATGTGCTACTACCCTCTATTTGATCTATTTATAGAAGCAAAAAGTTTCGACAATAGGTGTCTGTTTTATCCATCAATTAGAGGGGATCTCAAAACTATACTATCTAGCTATCTACATCGAGAAGCAACTAGATTTAATAGGGTATGCAATAGAAAGTCGCATAGAAGTTCTCCACAACAAGTATGGCCACTGTTCTATATATATATATATGAGACAAAATCTCAAACTCTCAATAGAATCGGTGTTTCTAGAGATATGCCTCAGCTGCTCAAAACATCTAAGGCGGAACAAAGAAAATAACATTAATACAATAATTTCTATCTACTTTCTAAAACATTCAGCAGGAAAACATTTACACAGTCATCTCAGTTCTTATAAGGCTTGTCACTTTATGTCCAAAAGCAATATTATTTCATATCGTGTGGCATTCTTAGAGCCACTAGTAATCTTATAAATGCTATAGAATTTTCATCTTTCTACTGTCTTTAATTTACTCTATTGCTCATAGAGTCTCCATATCAAAGTAGATTTGTGAGAGTTCTTATTGCTAGAATATTTCCTAGTCATATTTGTGATCGCATGGCTAGTCAACTACGAGGTGAGACTCGCACATCACTACTACACTACTACAAGACTTTCTCAATAATCGCATGACCAGGGCAGGACATGATACATTACCAGTAAATGCACAACTAATCGACTTCAAATTTGGGCTCAATACATTCACTACTCATTAGTTAAGCTTTAAAATCATTTCCACTTAATTATCCAAAGTCTACACTTTACATCTGAATTTCACTCTCTTCATTAAATATGTTAAATGAATTCTCCTATAACCTCTCAATAAAAATTTAGTAGTTCTTTTTTCTATGTCCAAAATTGTCAAAAGCTTTTTAAATAATTTGTAATTCAAATCCTAAATTACGGTTTCAATTCTCCTTGTAACTAGTTTATATATTTCACTATCATTATTTTGTTTTGTTTCTACAATTCCTAAGAGTCTTATGACAAAAATATTAATAACAATAATTCTTTACTACCCTTTGAATTATTTTCTTTTTTTTTTTTTATTTTGATGAAACTGTCAGATATCTAAGCCTTATTATCTAGAATTTGATTAATTTGATCTAATTCGACGGAAATTTCTAAAAAAGGTATGGACCTCTCAGCAATAATTTTTTCCTTCCTAGAACTATTTTACTCCAATTTGCATTATAACAATAGTAGGTCTATTTTACTCTATAAGCAAATTCCTTAAAACCTAATTATCTCTTATTCTCGTAAAAGTATCTAAAACTTTTTAAATCAAATCTTTAACCTTTCTTACTTATTAGAGTTTTACCTGCCTACCTGCATAATTTCCATGATTCATTAATCTTTAAGACATCTAATATACTTCAATTTGTTCCTAGTGAGTCAATTGCTTATTTAACCTTTTTTTTTTTTGTACATTACTTATTTAACTTTATTCCTATCACAATAAGTTAAAAAATTCATTAAAGTACTTACTGCCCCACCATGACCGTGACCTATCATCATACAATATTAGAGAATTTTCCATTTCAATACACCCTATTTCCATGATTCAGGCAAAATAATTATACAACCAGAGCTCAAGGATCAAACACCAAAACAACTAAACTAATCAATTAACCAATGGAAAAGAATTTATTAATATGTAATTTGCGTATGATGTGATTAGTATATTTATGATTTATTTATTTTTTAACATAACTAAAACAAGGACAAAGACAATATACATGTGCACCTTTTACATACATATGTAAGTATCCTCCACCATCAACCGACACACTAGAAGCATCAGCAACCACCAAGAAGGAGAGAAAAGCAGGAACGTACATTATATTATCTGCCAAGGGATAAAGTGTACACGCACCCGTGTATTAATCTTTCATGTACTCATCAATGACAAGGATAATTGCGTGTGATAGAGGTTGAGTACACTTGAATGTGATGGGTGCTTTGCCTTTTTCCCTGTGCATTCACAGGAGTATTTGTTTCAGTGTTTACCATCCTTTCTTTTTCGAGACTTATTTAATGCGCTCGCTTTTCTTTCTTCTCTATAAGTAACTTCTTTTTTTTTTCATACATCAGGGAAAAAAAAAAAAAAAAGAGAAACTAAGTCCTCAATAACCAAATTCCCAGATGATCAGCTCGGAGGAGAGGACGAAGCTCCTCAGGAGGTTCTTTCGAGACAAATTAGTAGTTTTAGGAAAAAGTATGTTTTAGATAAGGACACTTATTAAAGAATTGAAAAACTGACATGATAAACAAAATTTCTTAATTTTAAATATATACAATATTTTAGTAAATTTTCTTTTATATAGTTTTTTAGTTTTAAAAAAGTATTTCAAATATAATTATTATAAAAAATATTAAATTAATAAATATGAAATTTTAATTAATATCTCACGGATTCTTATTAAAAAATTGAAAAATTTCATAAAAACAATATTAAAAAGTTTTTAATATATTGAATTCAAATAAAAATATTTTTTTCACATACTTTAAAAACATTTGTTAAGAAAAGTAAAATGCTCTTGGGCCCTAAAATTCATTATTATTGTTCAAACTTTAATTATTTAGTTTTAGAGTTTAATAATGTAAAATAATTTTATACCGTCAGAATTATAAAAAAATATTAAATTATAATAAATAATTATTATACTGAATAATTATATAATATAATTTATTATTTTTTTATAATTATTTTAATTGATAATATAAAATTATTTTATATTATTAATATATAAAAATTGATCTCTTTTTATTTTTATAATTATCATACACAAATTTTTTACATGAGTCAACCATTCAAAGATAATGTTTGAACTTTTTATGATACTATTTTTCAAAAAAAAAAAATACATTAAACTATGAATGAAGTAATTGACGAAGACTGAAGATGTTAATCATTTTCTCTTTGAAAAAACTAAAAACTAAAAATAATTTTGTGCTGTGAAAGCTCTTAACAGTTCCCTAAACACTGTTACATTTAGGTACAGGAGGCAGAACTGATCCCTGACATGTCATTTACCGCTGAATGAAAGGTTAAGTGGAGCCTCACTGGTGAAGTATTTGCTCTTTCACTTTCTTCATTGATTCTTAATTATTTTCCATAAGATATACCCTCCAAATCTGGAGCCTTCTAAAGCATCAACTTTATGACTTTACCGTAACTCCAATTGTTCATTTTTTTCTCTTTATCAAAAGAGCATTACTATTTGTCACGAAAAGGTTTCGTGAAATAGCAAAGGAATCATATGCGTCAGCAAGCTATTGGAAATGGTTTATTCATCAGTAATCACGTTTAACATTCAACAACAATCTAAATTTAAAAATTAAAAAAAAAATAAAAGCAGGTAATTTGTACACATTCGCCGATTCCCCTTCCCTAATTTGCACTTCTCTTATAAATTCTTAGATACTCTTAAGTTCAGAAAAAAAAGTGATATTTTATTTTATTTAGAATTTAATTAATATATATTGATAATATAAAATAATTTTATATTATCAATTAATAGAAATAGGAGAAAATGAGAAATTATGGTTAATTCTTTATTATAATGGGTAGTTATTTATGTGAGTTAGTACTTTTTATTATTTCTATTGGCTGATAATATAAACTATTTTACACTATCAGTATATTTAAATTAAATTCTTTTATTTATAGCTAAAAATCTCAATTATTATATTAAGAAAATGAAAATAAAAATAGCCGACAAAATTAAAATATTAAACTATAACAAAAATAAACCGCCACTTTTTTATTTTTTTTATTACTTTATAAACACTTAAGAAATTATTTGTTCTTACTTTATTTAGCAATTCTCTTATCTTTAAAATTTTTACATTTTTTATTCTTAAATTTGGATAAATTCCTTTGTATATGCAGGACGGTTAATAGAATCTCGTGTATAAATTACAAGTTTCATTTAATATTTTATTTAATTTTGATATATTATTAATTTTATATTATTATTTAATTATGTATTATTATATTAATTTAAATAAAAATATATAAATAATAAAATAATTAACTAATAATGTAAAACAATTTACTCTAATATAATATATTAAAATTAATTCTATGTAATTTTTTAACAAACATGTGTATAATATAATATTAACAGATTGTATAGATATTCATATATCTCTTGAAATATCGATCATAGTAATGTAGAACCGTATTTCTGAAGGTATTTATGCGGACGCGGTTGCTGTCATCTCACTCAAGAGGATTCCTCTCTTTCTCTTTCTCTCTGAATCTGTGGTGTCTGTCAGAGGAGCCATGAGAGTCGTGAATAGGACATGTGGTTTTTATTGCATCAATTTTCAAGTTCTGCAGTTCTGCAAGCAGGGCACAGCTTGCATCTCTGCAGTCCTTTTGTCCTTTTCAATAGCCAAACTTGTCTCACCCAAAATGGCAGTGTAGCTTTCTTTTAACAACTTGCTCATCAACTCATGAACAATACCAATCACAAGTTTCATTAAAAAAAAAAAAAAGAAAAAATCACAAGTAGAGTGTCTAAATTTAATTTAGTCTAATTAAATTTATTAAATTAATTCAGTTCAAATTAAAAATTAATTAAAATTATAAATATTTGTATTGAATTGAATTGAATTTTTTTAACAAATTACATAGATTAGATTGAAATTTAAATTTAATTTTTAAAATTGATCCAATCCAATCTAAATCAAATAATATTAAATAATATTTTTTTTATTGTTAAGGTGCGTTTGGTATATAAAGCTTATCTATAAAAAATTTTCTCTTATTTTCATTTCCAATCAAACATATCTTAAGTTTATATTTTCACTTATAATAATTTAAATATATTACATAATTTTTTATTTATGTATCATTCTTACTTAAATAATATTTTATAAATATTAAATGAGTTATTTTTAATTTTAATTTTATTTATTCATTTTATTAATTAAATTACTTTTATTTTATAATATTTTAAATTTAAGATTTTATTTTATCAAAAATCGATCAAAACGATTCAATCCAAATTATAATAAATTATATTATTTGGATCAGATTGATTTTTTTACCCAAAATGGGTTCAAATCAAATGGCAAATACCCCTAATCATAGGAGAAAAAATTAAAAAAAATAAAGAAAAACCTCATTAATGATCTTTCTTTGATTTAGTTGCAAGTTCAATTTGAAGGATTGAATTTCATCTAGTTTAACGTTTTTGGAACCCCAAATTATATTTTAAATAGAGATTTTAATAATTTTTTCTCAAATCATGATTTGAAAGTTTATAAATAAATTATAAAATCAATAGTAATTGATTTTGGTGTAAAAGTATAGAGAAACGTTTGTTTATTTATTGACTACACATAATTAAAAGAACACTATGATTTATAAGTGTATGTTTGAATAACCCAATTATAATTCAAAAATAACTTGTTATTATCTCAACTAGAGTTTAAGAGAGATTGTTTAGTATCTAGATTGAGATGAATCTATCCCTTAGTGGTATCCTTAGAGAGACATAGACTAAGGGTGTAATTAATGTGGGGCAGATATTGAGGCATAGAAAGAGGAATTTAGGTGAAGGGATGATGGTTGGATTGGAGGACGAAAATTTTCTCATGTGTTTTGCATGTCAGGTTTGGACTAGGCTTTGGCTAGGCCAACAAAGGTGTCTTATGTGGCTCAGGTGTTTGGTCAAGTACCCGGTTTTAAGGACGTGGTTCTTGTGCTCGGGTAATTAGGGAGCCCAAACAGATCATAAGCCTTCCCAATCTTGAGCTCTAAGGAGCAAAGATGCTTTAATTGGTGAAGAGAGGTCAATGGAAGGATGGGGACTCGGTTGGCCAACCAATCAAGCTACTGTGTTGAGCTTAGGGAAAAGGGTTTAGGACATGAGCTTCTTACCAAGTTGACCAACTGATCTACAAACCTTCCTGACTTGAGCTTGAGGTGTGAAGGGTCATAGAGCAATCGAAATATGATAGCATAGTTAACGTAGTAGATGTTCCTGGCAAGTTTATTAGAGTCCGACAAGTTAATGAAGATGACAAGCCAATTGAACTTTTAGGTACTATAGGCTAAATTAGAACATGCCTCTTGTAGCTCAGGGAGGAGGATCTCATAGATGACTCTATCATAAATGTCAAGCGATGAAATGGTCGATGATTTGATCAGTCAATAATGATATTACACTATTAAGATATGTGACTACATTAAAGTAAACAACTCAGGTATCGGGTCGATCCACCAACGTTGTGAGACATTTGGTATAACGAGAACTTTTATGTTGGATGGGCCTACAGCCCATATTGGTTTGGTCCATAACTCTTTTGCTTAAAAAAAAACGACTATTTTTTAAATATAATCTCATGTGTTTAGTAAATTTAGATTAAATTGATTTTAATTTTTTTTATTTATACTAAGAACAACTGTTTTCAAAAATTATTATTTGAGCATTTTGAATATAAGCACATATTAATTGTTATGAAGTTATAATATTTTTATCAAATTAATTTTAAATATTAAATATTATATAGTATGAACAAATTATTTCATATTCTTTTTAGTAGTTTACTATGTATAAATATCTTATTTACACAGTCTAAACAAAACATACTTTTGTAAAATAATTTTTCTACTAATACATCCAAACATAAAATTAATTTTAGCATAATAAATTATAAAAAAAAATCAATTATATATATAATTGATTGTTGAACTAATTTTAAATTTTTAACTAATCCAAATACACCCTAATAATATATCTATTAATGCATATAATTGTAAAACCTATTTTTATTTTTATTTTTTTTAATTGTCCTGGATTAATATTTTCATTTGATATTCAAACAATGAAACTAAAAAATATACACCAACTCCAAATGAATACTATTACAATATCAACAATTTGGATTAAAATTTTTTTATTTTAATTGAAATTTCATTTATTTAATACTTTCAATAAAAATTACATAACTGTTAAAAAAAAGTAAACCAAAATGGTATTAATGTCTACATATAAATTTTATTTTTTCTATTAATTAATGAGACAGTTTTATTCGGTATTTGTGAAAACTTATCCGTGCTACTAACTTCTTTTCAAAGAGAAAAAAGTTAACTAACCCGAATCTCTAAATAATTCGAAAAGTCATCATCATAGTTTTTAATTTTTCAAAATCAATTATTAAATTGAGAAAGAGAAGAGATGAAGAGTTTCGATTAATATAAGTAAAATAAGAATTTGTTATATAATACTATAAAGTATTTTTATAAACTTAATTCATTTAAATTATTTTTTTAAGACCGTGACAGTCTTAAAACATAAGAATTTTAAATATAACAGTCAATAGTTAATAAATAAGTGAATTTTATTTTTTTTTAAATACATCTCAAATGTTTTTTCTTTTTTTCGGCTCTAGGGAGCTCTAGTGGAATTAGCCGGAAATGAAGAAGGAGATAGGTAAGTGGGGATAGAACTTCTGATTTAATATCAACAAATCCCTTGTCACTTGAACTAATGGAGAAGCTATTTGAGTTACAACTCATTGACACATTTCAAACATTTTAATGTGTGCATATATATATATATATATATATATATATATATATATATATATATATATATATATATATATATAATTGTACAACATAAATAACTTTAAAAGGTTTTGCATAAATAGATTAGAGGAATGATTTTTTTTTTTTCTGAAACCAAAAGTATCCTCCCATCGAAAATAATTCTGTTTGAGTATTTGAAATTGTATAAAGGGTATAGCTCTCACAACAGTGTGTTTATTTTCAGTCTTCTCCAAAAAGTAAGCCTTAACCCTCGAGAGTTATGACAAAAGTGCAAGTGAAACTTACACTCTAAATTTCAATCAAGTGGATGCTAGAAACAGACTTAATCACATAATAGATTCTCGTTTGAAGAGAACCTGAGCGAAGAATCTACACTTAGGGTCTCACTTTGATTTGGGAATTGAGAATTTCATTTGGATATTAGGAATTTTTGAATGGTGATGAGTGGGTTTATGCGATTTTTATACTCGTATTTCCTTTGCAAAAGATAAGGCCCATCACAAAATAAGGTTTGGGCATCATGCACAGGAAAAGTCTACATATTTGTTTCTTTCACAACTTCTTGGGCTCACTTGTTCAACTTATAAGTAGTCTTCTAATTTCACGTTATTTTTTCCAACTTAGTTATTTTCTTCAGAAAAGATAAAGTTATTTGTGTGAAAATACCAAGTAAACAGGCAATTGGCAAGTATATGACTAAAAAATTGAACTCAATACATTTTCTTTTGGAAGTTATAAGCGTAAGCATGTGAGCATGTGATATCCTATGTAGAAACAGAAAAAAGATATAGGATTGTAGCATGGATCATAAGATCCTATCAGGCACTGTTCATCTCAGGAAGCGTGCCCTCGAGAAGGGGGGAACACTATTCACATCGGGGATACTATTTACCTCGGGAAGTGTATAGAGGGGACAGGACATTGTTCACCTCAGGAAGCATGACGGCAAGGGGAGGATACTGTTCATCTTGGGAATCGTGCCAGCCATATATATATATATATAAGTAAATTACTCATAATTAATATAATTATACTTTAAATAATACTTAATCAAAAGTCAACAAAAATAAAAATACCTGCTTAATCCTCAAATAGATAATGAAAATAATCACATTGAGACAAAAAAATATTTAGGACCAGTACAAAATAAATTAATGGCAGCAATTAAATGAACCCACAGTCCCATCTCACACTTAAGAAATAAACCCCACCTCACCGTATGGGTTGTTTTATGCTGGTGCTTGCATAAAAAGATCAATAATGATAATAATCTTTTTTATTTTAACTCTTGGATCAGAAATTTATTAAGTTTTAAATTTTAAATTATTTCTTTTCACAATTCGATGATAAAATTAAAGTTTATGACCTTTGTTTCAAGGTCCAACATAAACACTTCCTCATCCAATAAAAGCTCTAAAGTCCAAATAAAGAAGAAGAGTCGAAGACTGAGGCAGCTAGAGAGAGGAGCACCGTCGACGCGAGAAAGGGCAAAAGTGGCGGGATATTGCGCGATGGCTAGCTACCGGCAATTGAGCGAGCAAAGGCAGAGAAGGTGGAGGGATTTGCGAGAGAGAGAGAGAGATCTTTGAGAGTGAAGGGCTTCTTTTCCAAGGGTTTTTATGGGAGTGGATTGATTAAGTCACATGACGGGTCAGATCAAAATTGACATAGACAACAAATTTGGGCGTGGCCAACTTGCCCGGTTTGGTTTGCACTATCTCACCGATCTTGCAAACTAGCTTGGCGCTCCGACGTCGATCTTGCAACTCCCAGTTGCGCAATAGGATTGTGCGCTCCTACAAGCTAGCACGCGATCGTAACAACCATGGGCATGACACTTTCCCAAATTTAACTCCATTTTTGCTCTAATATCAAGACAACGAATTTCAATTAAGGGCAAAATCAAATTGTCAACCATTGTTTTCAGTTTTAATCATAGAGGTTTGATATTATGTCACGAATCATCTCTCCCAAAAATTTAAGTTATTAAATAGAGCCATATAAATAATTTTATATCTTAACACGAGTGAACCTCAATTTGTGCTTCCTGAACAAGGATTTGAGTACAGATCATTTATATTTTTGGGTATGAGAAAACATCAATTTTCACTAAAACGTTAATAAATTCAAAATACCAATAATCAACAGAGAAACATCAACATGATGTGTTAAACTTTTCCTCTGTGCAATATAAACTGTAGGCCATTTAAATCACCCCCCTCCCAACAGAAAAAAAAAAGCCATAACGAGCTATTATGTATGGAAAGAAAACTTCCCCAAACACTGTGCTTAATTATCATCTTTCGTGTGTATCATCAGTTTGTGAACAAGCCGAACCAGGACTCTGCACTTGACACTCCTCGCCATCAGATTCGCATCCAAACGACACCGTTTCCTCAGTCTTCACCTACGCAACAAGGTACATTCCACATTCCTCACTCTCTTTCTTATCCATTCTTTAATGGAAAATCTCAAATTAATTCCAAAAATTATTCCGAAAAATAAAAATAAAATATGAAAAATAGTAACATACCTCAGATTGCGATGACGATGGAGCTTCGTTAACGATCTTACCTTGTTCCTTCGCTCTCAACGTTCGCATCGGAGAAACTCTCTGTTCCGATCAAAAAATCCAAAAACAAAAAGAAAAATTCAATAAACAAAATCAAGAGTTCAGAAACGAATCGAATAGAATAAAAAAGAAATTGTTGTGCGAAATTTGTTTTTTTCACCATGCATCGATATTTGAGCTCCTTTAACCGGAACAACCGGTCAACCTCGATCTCGAGCTTCTTCTGGACCTCCCCTCTGTCTTCGAGCTCCATCATCATGGCGTCGAGCTTCGCGTCCTTCTCATTCAGCGTTTTCTCCGTGTTCTCCCTATCGAGCCTCAGCCTCTCCAGCTTCTTCTTGATCGCGCTCAGCTCTTCCGCCAGCGACGACGCGTCGGGGAGTTGCGGTGGCGCCGGAGGAGGATCTGCGGCGGCGGCGATCGGACGGTTCTCCTTGTCGTCGGAGTCGCGGGTCGGCGTGATCTCGAAGTGCTGTTCGACGTCGGGCCTGGGCTTGGGCTTGGGCTTGGGCCTGGGATCGGCGGGAGAGTTCTTGGGCTGGAGCGGGGTCCGGCCCGATCGGTGCCGCGGTTTCGGCAGTCCGGAAAGGGGAGTCTGCGGTTGCGTTTGCATTGGTGTTGTCATGTTGCGTCGTGTTTGGATGGATGGTTGATTGGTTTGTTGTTGTTTGGGTTTTATATTGGGTGAAGCGAAATGGAAAGGAGAATGGAGAATAAAAGGGGTGATGACTGATGATGGTGAGATGAGGGAAGAGTTTTTGAATTTGAATGTCGACAGGCGCTAACGGCTAGTGCCTTGTTTGTTCCTATTGTTATGTTATTTTTGTGCTTTATAAAAAAGTCCCCCCAACATTGGATTCTCGGATGATTTTGAAAAAGATAGATTCTTGGAGAACTTTGGATAATCGAGAGTCGATTTTTTAATCAAATGTTGGTTTCACTTTAACTTGTATGATGATTGACTAGTTAAAGTAAATTGGTATTTTCAGTGTCAATTAAATTTCTGATAGCCTTTAGTTTTTTTTTGGTAATTGATAGCCTTTAGTTAATTACATTTAATTGTTAGTTTGATTGAAAAAAAAAAAATATATATATATATATACTCTTTACTCTCTTGAATTATACATTACGTATATTTTAGCCCCTAAATTTTAAAAGTAAGCATATTAATCCCTTAAATTTTCTTAAATATATAAATTGACCATTCTGTTAATCTTTCTATTAATTATTAACAAAAATATTACATATTCAAAAAATTTAAGATATTAGATTGTATATATATAAAAAAATTTAAAGGATGGATTTGACTAAAATACACATCCATAAAAATTCATAGGATCGATTTATACACTTTTAAAGTTTACAAATTAAAATACACATAGCTTATAGTTTAAGGACGTAAAGCACAATTTACTCTTAAATTTTTCCCATAAAAAAAATTCCATTAAACTTTAAGATATTTTTATAATGTTTGTGATGCTTGAAACGGATGTAAATGAGCTTTCTATGTCTTGATGTTTAATCAGGGGGTAAGAGAAAAACAAAGAAAGAGGTTAAGTTGCGTATGTTTACTAAGCGTAAAATGTCATTCAATATAAAAGCATAAATAACCACCCCCAAAAACGCCAAAAAAAAAAAAAAAACCCAATGACAACTATGGGAAGTTGCTTATTACTACTACCAACATTTATTCAGCGTGGGATAGGCAATACAATTCAAAGAGATTGCTAAAAAAAAAGTTCTAAAGAAATTCAATGAAACTAACTATACAAATGCAACCCTCCTTAACACCAACAAGAAAATAAAATAAAAGCCTATTGGTGTTTTTAATATAACATCCTTGCTAGGCTTATTTATAGATAGACAAAAAAATGTGTCTTACATACATGAGATTTAGCAGAAAACCCTTGAGAATCAGAGATAGTCCATTGGAAGATCCCAATCATCTTCATTATCCCAGTGTCTTCGATTGGGCTTCTTTCTTCCAAAACCTTTCCTTCTCCTCGAAACGTGGCCATATGTCATAGATTGTTCAGAGTCATAATCTTCAACATCATCCAATGAAACTCCCACATTCTGGTTGCCCAAGAAACCCTAGTACAAGCAAATAGGTTGTTTTATAATCAACAGGACAAAATAAATGAATGACTTTCCTTTTAGTAATAGTAACTACACAGACCAATAATAGGATGCCTGAATTTATTTATTTATTTTTTTAATGGGAAACCAAAATGTTCAGCCTGTTTTCCCACTGAATTCCAAATCATATTCCATAAAAGAAAATTTGAAAAAAAAAAGGTTCTACAAAAATTTTTATTCTTGAACTAAAGATACCTTTGAAAGCCTTTGTATACGTGAAGCTGCAGCTTTGCGCACAACAACTGCATCGGATACTACTTCCAACACATCCTCAACTAGCAAAGAGTAGGTACTTACCTAAAATATAACAATCAAGCATTACAGTTTGTAGACTAAATCCTTAGGAGCCGCAAATTATCGAAATCAAGGAATTGTGGCTTGGGTTTATTAACATGAGATTGAGATTTCCAAATTAGATTGACAACACTTGCTTGCTATCTGTAGTTCTGTACTTGTTTTATTAACCTTACAAAGAGGCACTAGCTTACCAAACTTGAGGGGATGATGGATAGTCCAAACGAATCAAGCTCAAGTTCTTCAACAGCACCTGAATTGATGCTGAAAGTGTATCCACGGACCTAAAAGTTAAGAGCTCCCTTATTAAATAATTGGACATAAATAAACCTGCGAAAACAAAATAGAAAAAGAAACATATAATCACCTTTCCAATATTCCGTTGAGAGGGCGTGACAACTTTGTATCCAACCTAGCAAATATATATCAACTACCATCTTAGAAATACAGTTTAACTTGTATTAATTTGGGAGACATAGTAAAATAGTCAAGATTGACACAATTCATATAAGGAAGTAAATAGATGGAATTGCTTTCTGTGATGACTAATAAAAAGAAAAATTATATAGAAGGTATTGGAATTGTAGTTAACAGTTTGGAAACACAGAATTACCATAAAAGAGCACTTTTCATATTGATATAATTATAATATAACTGATCACAACCAGAATCATATATAAAACTAAAGGATATAATAGAAAAGTCGTTGATTTTAAGAAGAAGAAGATACATTCAGTTTACTAATAAGTAATTGAATCAAGAACCATGTACAACAAAAATTTATTATAAAAGATTCCCAACCTCTGAAAAGGGTGTACCTACATTTATATGATACGACTTACCTAGTTATCTTAAATCCTAAAAGGCACATAGTAGTCTTCTGATCTCATTACACTTTGTCAATTACCAATAACCAATTCTTGTTATTTTTTACTTCTAATAGTTGGCTCCAACTTCTTTATTTCTTTCTTGATATTATTTTTCTTTTCCCCTCTTATCTTCTCATCTGTTTAGAACACCAGTCCATCTCTATCTCTACTTTTTATTATAGGGCTGATGCTGAAATTCAGTATGCTTCAGAAAATTCACCTCTAATAAACTCCAAATGTTAGTGTAATAACTCAATGACTTTCCTCCTCACCAGGAAAAATCACAATTTCAAGCTAACCCAACAGGCAAATCAAATACCAAATTCATTTTGAGAAAATGAATGAAAATTTAATAAGGATACCCGATGTCAAGCTAAGCAAAGAATCCTAACTCAGGTTAGCTAAAAAATAAAATCCTATGTTGCCATGGGATAACCAATGTGAGTGCATGTTGAACACATTCAAATAAGATTTTTTTGATCCACATTGATAAAAATTCAAATAGAGGAATTTACTCGATGGCAATAAGGAAAAATATCAACAAAAAGGGGAACCAAACTGCATTGCCATAAACCATATGAAACATTTCTCAAAGTCAATACTTGGAAGTTGGAACTAAGATTCAAGTTGTCTCAAGCATTTCATCATTCACCACCAAATTCATAAATAAACAGCTAACAAGTGACAACATCAAATCACATCAGAGATTACATTCACAGAATTTGCAAAGCATATGAAGAAGAACCCCAGATTAAGCCTGTTACTTTAAGATATAAAAATGTTTCCCTCTAAGGCAAGATTTCAGTCTTTTCATGAAGCATCATCACCTAGCAAACGAGGAAATTCACAAAAGAATGCTGAATAATTTTATCCTCAGAAGTATATCTACAGTGAAAGCATATATGACATGAGCATGAAACATAACTAGCTGTATTATTTCAGCAACACATCAGAGTTTGAGTACCACATATCATGAAAGAAGACTTCTCTAACATATTCTTCCAAACAATGAACTCATCCAATAAACTTGCAAAAGAAAATAATTCACAAGAGTGAATCATATAAAACTGTAAAACATACCAGGGTCTCCACTCCAACCATTTTAAATTCATTCTCTATCACACTTTCATCCGGGACAAGAACCACATCCCCAACCTGAAAAGGGAACAGATAGAACATTCTAGAGTCAAAATACTCAAAAAGTCACTTGCTGGCAAAGCCATTATATAAATTTGACGTCGGAATATACATGCACTGGAAATTTCAGACAAAAATTTCACTGGTACCTGATCTAAGTGATTATCTCTTCATATTATTGCACACAAAAGAACTCCCCCAAAAGTAAAACAAAGTAAACATAAGGGTAAACTATGTTTGAATCAAGCATATACACAACAAATAGGATCAACCCTAAGTAAGAAATAATAATAATAATAATAATAACCTCTCTTGATTCCAAAACTTGTTATACCTGACTAATATCCTCCAGCAGGAACTTCTCTGAATCCCCAGAAAGCAAGTTTGGCCTCACCTCCACAAATAATACCATCCACTGCAAATGAAATTCACCAAAAAGAGACAAATAAATAAATAACCTAGTGTGTGCTTGGACTATCATATTTTGAGTTTCAAATAGGCTATAATCAAAAGTTTACGACAGCTTAAAAAAAACGATTATTTTCTCAAAATAATCAATGTCCAAACATGCTTGGCCACGAAAAACAGATATCATATCAGACTATCAGTGATGGAAACAAACATTATAAATAAATTCTCCCCCAAAAAAAAAGCTTTTACAGATACAATAGCCTAACAAATGAACAAGACAACTGAACAAAACCAAAAAATACCGTCATCACTCACAGAGGTAGTATCCACCCAAAGCTGAGAGACGAACCCCAAGCTAAGAGCAGAGCGAATGCTGATCACCTGCTTGGCCAACAAATTGGACCTCCTAATCACCTCTCTGCCTCTTCTAAACCCAACCTTACCACTAAATTTCTCAACTTTACCATCATCTTTTCTCAAACCATCACCACCATCATCAGAACCACCCTGAATAGTAACCAAATCTTCATCCTCTCCCAAACACTTCTCCCTCCCTCTGCTGCCCTCATCTTCGGCATCCACCCCAGAACCCAACCCAGCAAAATCTTCCATTCCCCTGAGGCCAAGACCATCAAATGTGTTCTCAACAAGACCCTTTCCACCCAGGGAACCATCTCCGATGGGGTCTCTCTCGAACCCATAATTCTTCACCTTTGTGTCCTCAAACTCAAGTTCTTTGCTGTAAAAGCTGTAACCCCTTGATGGGCCCGGCATGTCTGAGCTTCCATTGGACCTGGAACTCAGTGAAGCAAAAAGGGTCTTGTTGGTGGTGAAGGGTGCATGGGAATTTGGGTTGAGTTGGGTTCTGGTGATTGGTGTTAGGCATGGATTATTGTTGGGAAAGGGGAATCTTGGAGATTCTGGGACTGAAATGGCAAGAGGGTTTATGGGAAGAAACTCAGTCATGGTGAGTAGTGAGAGAGAACATAGAGACTATGCAGAAAAAAAGCATAGGTTTTGGATGCATGGAGTAGAATTTTACACCATCTGTGTGATTAGGAATTTGTGTAATGCGCTGAAGCTGTGAACCGGAGCCTGAATGGATATGAGGGTGCAGAATACTTTCGGGCATGTCATGGTGAGTTTGATGCTGCTAGGATTGAATTGAGGTGTGTGAAAAAATTCTGGGGAAATAAAATGACAAAAATAAATAATAAATAAATAAATAGAGCTCATCCAATTTGTCAACGCTGTAAGTGATCTAAGCTGCCTTGAAAAGTGAGTCTTATTTTTTTTATAGATAAATCCGCATTGTGGCCTACAACGAAAATTATAATGGATAAATTAGTATATCAATATTTAAAAATTTAATAATTTTTTATATTATTTGAGAAAAAGGATAGTTTATTTTTTTAAAAATTTATCATTAATCAATAAATAATTTTAAAAATAAATTATTCCTTAAAAAAATTATATATATCAAAATTTGATCTTTAATAAAAATAAAAATGAGATGATAAAACCCTAAAAAATTTATGCAAAGTTTAAAATAAGGACTAACTTGCCTCTCGTTTTAAATGGTGAGGGATTATTATTGAACTTTTAAATTTTGATAGACTAATTTATTTATCATAATTTTCATTAGAAATCAAAATAAGATTTTTATCTTTTTTTCATATTTAATCTCAACTCATCTAAAACTCATAAGTAGTTTAATTTTGACAAGTTAGCTTGAATTTGATACAAATTAAACTTATAAAAAATTAATAAGATATTTACTTAGTTAGCATAATTAGATTACATTAAAAATAACTTTTTTAAGAAAAACTATTTTTGAAAAATAAACTAAGTTCTCAAACATGCACTAACCTATCAATACTGAATGATTAAATTGGTTAGGTACTTTGGCCCTTTAATTAGATATCTCAAATTTAAACTTTGAGAATGAAAAATATTCTTGTTAAAAAACCTAAAGTCCCCACTAAAACTTTTATAGATGGAGCCGAATTAATTGGATTTTTGATAAAAAGTATCGATGAACTAGGAGATTTCACAAAATAAAATAAAATAAAATAAAATAACACTAACTTGAACCTTCTGTAACAAATCCACACAACTCCATAGCAAACTTGTTTTAAAATATTTATGTTTTTTTTCAAAAATTGTATTGTTATAATTTGGAGTTTAATTTGGAAACATTTTTTATGATATTAATTAATTAATTAGTTATATATTATTATATGTAAAACTTTTAATATAATTACTATAAGATTCAATTATTTTTAATGATTTATTATTATATAATTAAATGATAGAATAATTTTTTATAATAATAATGCATCAAAATTAAATTTTATAATTTTTGTTTAAAAACTTATGATAGATTGGTCATGGTAAGTTTGCTGGATAAAAATAAAATAAAAGAAAATAAAATAATAGGTATTGCAACAATGAATGTGTTAAATTGAATAATGTGTTATTATTAAATTCTTACTAAAAATTTTTATGAGCTAATTTTTTAGAGTCTAAATTAATTTCGTTATTAATCTCGAGCACACCTTAAATAGGAATAGAAGTTAAACTGTACAATAAAAAAAAGAGAGAAAAGAATAGAAGGTAAAATAGATTTAAGAATTATACCATGAAAGAACATCAGTTTATCAATGATGAGTCACTGACAAAAGCATGTTGATAAGGGTTTGGACAGGACTAAAAATCAAAATAGACTCGAACTTAGCCACAAAAAAAAAAAAAAAAAAAACCACAGAATTTGTTAACACTATTGTCTTTCTAAAATCTTGAATACAGAAAATAAATTATAAATAAAATGACATTTTTGTAATTAAAATTAAAATCAAATAATAAAAATGGAAAACATTCTCAGAAACCAAACATCTCCTTAACTAATAATAGTTTAAGAAAAAAAATATAATAATCTAATGACAATAAAGAACCCAACTCATAAATAAAATAAAACAAACAAATAGTAGGCTTAATTCAAAGAATTTGTCTTTTCTAAAGTTTAGGTATATTTTAGAGAATAAAATGTAGAATCTCAATTGTTAACAACAAATCAATAATAAATTATTTTTTGTCTAAATCACTAGTATTAGCAAGTTTGGTTGATCCATTATGAGGGTAAAGACTCAAATCAAGATTTTACTTTAAGGAAACAAGTGCCAAGCTATTTAAATCAAAATTTAATTATTTTGTATGTCCCTATAATTTCACTCAATTTTCAAATAGATCTCTATAGTTTAAAAATTTGTAATTAGATAATTTCACTCAATTTTCAAATAGATTTCTATAGTTTAAAAATTTGTAATTAGATCCCTATATTAAACAAAGTTTTATAATCAAGTCTCTAGTGTCAACAACTGTTTCAAAAATTTTCTTGGCAATGTTATAATGCATTTAATGAATTTTAGTACACCATATACTTTAGTAATCTAAGCTATTCATTGTATATAAAATGAAAATCTATGAAAAATCTATGGTTAAAAATAGTGCAGAGTATTAATACACTCACTTAGTATAGTGTACTCTAGACGCACCATCACATCCTCCTCAATCCCTTCGCCATCACCATCACCATCCCTTCACTGTTCCTCCTCTTTCTTAGCCCCTCCTCCTCCTTAACCCCTAAAAACCTCCACCAAGTTTTTCCTTTCAATGTACCCACAAACCCAAATAATATACAAAACAATATCCAAACCACACAACATCATGCATAGAGAAGAGGTGGGAGGCGTGGTGGTTGCAGCTTCACGGCATAGTGGTGGTGCGATCTGATGGTGGTGGTTTTGCAGGTCTGGCGTAATGGCGGAGATGCAAGGCAAACAAGAGGTGATGTGGGACTGGGACGCAATGATGGTGGCATCACAGGGGTTTGGTTTTGGTGCTGCCATTATTTTATTTGTATATTTGGGTTGTTGATTATGGGTTCTAAGGGGTTTGGTGTTGTCATCTTTATTCCAGGTGTAATAGATAAGAATGTTAAATGACACCATTGTTTTGTTTGTATGTGCATATTATTTGCTTTTGGGTTTGAGGAGTAGGGCATTTCATGGAGGAAGTGGGACCTTTCTCATGAAGGAGGAGAGGTGGGGTGGTGGGGAGGAGGGGGAAGATGGAGATGGAGAACATTTAATTTCAAATTTTTATAATAGTTGTTAATATCAAGAACTTGATTATAAAACTTTGTTTAATGTAGGGACCTAATTACAAATTTTTAAACTATAGGGACCTATTTAAAAATTGAGTGAAATTAGAGGAATTTGTAGAATAATTAAACCTTAAATCAACTAAGTATTGGTTTAATGACAAATATTATTATACATTAGTATTTATATCTTATAAAATCTTTAGCTATTAATTTTTTAATTTAATTTTGATATACTGAAGTGTAAAAGTTTTCTTGCACAGTTATTCAATTATGTATTATCATATTAACGTAAGTGTTTGACTTTTGAAATTATTATCTCAAAAGTTACATATGCAATAATATATGATTAGATGACAATGTAAAATTATTTATACTGTCATTGTATCAAAATTAATCTCTTAATTTTTTGGATAAAATTTATATGACCCCCTTCAATTATATGACTTATGTGAATTACCCCATAAATTTTAAAAGAGTAAATCTACATTTTGGTCCCTAAAAATTTTATTTTAATACTTTAACCCTTAAAAGATTAAATGCATACACTTTAATCTTTCAAAGAAATCATGTTATAATATATTAGTCCTTCTATTTGGTAATTCCAGTCATTCTTGTATATATTATTGAAATGCAGTATTTGAATTAACTCCAAGTCTGATACATGACATTTAATCAATGAAAGTTAGCAAAAACACTGAATTCTCACAATGTATTTAAACTTTAGATATCAAAATGTTAGCACATTTTTTTTCAGAGACCAAAGTATATATTATCTCATTTTAAAATGGTGCAATACATCACTTTTTTTTTTTTCAAACGTGAAAGATAAGCCTTATATCCAACAGAAAGTGGGTACAATCAAGATTGACTAAGGAGACCACACATGGGGATCACTCCTCCAGCCAAATGCATTCTATCTCCACCATTATCTCCACCCTTGATATGTAAGGGGGTGTTTGGTATGTTGTACTAGGTATGATAGGATAAAGTAATACAATATGTTATGATCTTATCCGTTATTTGGTGTAGTCAATGTATTGTATAAACTTATCCATCAAACTTCCCTTATACGTTATAATGATGGATAACTTAATACGGCCTAGGGAGGCCGTATTAGGCCTGATTAGCTTTTAATGTATAAGAGTTCTTTCATTTTTTTATTTTTTAATATATTTTATTAAAAAATTAATTATTAACTAAATAATAAAAAATAAAAATAATATTATTTAATAATAAATAAATATTTTAAAAAATTATAAAATAACTATCAAGCTGAAATAAAAATATAGGAATAAAAATTTATTAATAAAATATATAAATAATAATATTTAATATAAATTTAATTATATATAATAAAAAACATAACCAAATATAGGAATATGATACTAAGCCTATTTAGATTTTGATATATAAAAACTCCATCTCTATTTCACTCTCTCTCTCTCTCTCTCTCATATTTTTTATATTTATAAAAAAATTAAAAATAAATAAATAAATAATTTTTAAATATAAAATTATTTTTATATATAATAAAAAATAGCTAAAATAATTATAATAACTATTTAAAAATTATATTTATTATAATCTCTTCTTCTGGTTATATTTTATATAATACAATATCTTATATAATGACATACCAAACACTGCATAGTATTAAATTTTTATCAGGTCTTATACTATTAGCCCTTATCCTATCAGATCTTATACTTTCTGGCATACCAAACGGGCCCTAAGGAACCACTATCCACTAGAAAAATAAAACAAAACCATGATGCAATAATCACCTAAATGCACCTACCAATATTGCACAATTTTGCACTATGAGCATTTCCTGATGTCATGGTTACCATTAACATCGAAAATAGAATAGTTTTGTGATAATGTCAATGAAGTTTGTAGAGTCTTGTACTTGGGCTATGCTCCTGTTGGCACCATAGATTAGGCTGATAAATGGCCCAAAATGGGGCTTGGTTAGAAGCTGAAATGGGCCAAGAAAAGCAATTGGGTTCAAGGCAAATGTTCATTAGCTGAAAATTAATGGTAGGCTTAAAAGTGCTACATCAGCTGAATAGAATGTTGGGTTAAAAAAAATGATTGAGCCCAATGGTTGATGATAGAAGAGTAGTTGGAGACTGAAGCAATGATAAAGTAGCGATTACCACTACTAAGAATATAGGAGTATGGATGACCATTACATGCATAAAATAAGAAAGTGGTGAGAGTCAAGGAAGACTATAAAAGGCTTATGCACAGAGAAGAAAAGCATCTCTCAGATCAAACACATATCATGTCATTTTATCTATCAGTTTTTATTTCTCTTTGTTAGTTTCCTTTTTAACTTTATGTCATTTCTTTAGTTTCATTATTCATCTTCAAGGTTTTGTATGAACTCATGGTTGATTAATAGAAGTTCAAGTTTCTATTCAATTCTTCGTTGACCGATCTTACTGAAAGGCTTGTTTTCGTGAGCCGTTTGAGGAGTCCATTTGCTAAAGGGCAGAGTACCCTCCTTAACATTAATCGTCTGAATATTGATAATCTTTAGGATATTGCTTTTCAGATAAGTTTCTTCTTAGAAAGTTAGCCAATTGCATATTTTCATCCAACATGAAAATGGCACGCCCAGTGGGATTTCCAAGATCAGGTTAGCAAAATTTCCTATACCGGGGCTAGATCATACTTGTCATATGAATTTGGGATCCGAAAAGGTTATCAACATGATTTCAACAAATCTTAGTCCGACTCTAAGGTAGAAAGTAGGGGGACAATCAACTACGTATGCGGCAGCTTCGATTACATCCCAAGGGGTGACTTTAGAGCAGCCGAATACAACTGCTACCTCTTAGCCGCTGAGCCATCCAAGTTCTACCCCAAGGTAGAAAGCGGGGGAGCAACCGGCTACGTATACGGCAGCCTTGATTACACCCCAAGTGGTGACTTCAGAGCAGCCGAATACAACTGCTACCTCTCAGCCGCCGAGGGCCTTGGCAACCTCTCCTTACGTGACTAGCTCCAGGAAGATTGGATGCGAGGAGAGGCAGCCGTTAGTGATGTTTACATCCTTTATCCGGCAACAGATCAAAGTAGGGGTAAATGATCTAATGCAGGAAGTATCTAAGCAATTAGCTGAGATAGTGAAGCCAATGCTGTGAAACAAAATGCAACTTGTCCAGCAGCAACAAAAAGAAAATATCCCAAACTTATGGCCATTCAATTAAGGCCATGCAAAGGGGTGGATATGAAACTGCTAGTGAAATAGTGGTTTACACTGGGGGGCATTCAAGGCCTCAATTAGGCCAAGTACAGTTAATTAGAAGACCCCCCAATGCGCCAGGAAACTTGGGACTACCTTTTGGCAATACAGATTTTGGGAATAGTTTTAATAGTAATTAGGAACAATCTACCTACACTAGTCCCATGCCGATGGTTGATCTAGTAAGCCAAGTTAATTGGCCTTAGAGAGATAACCAGTGGAACATTTACACTCAAGGGCCTAATATTCAGTCGATTGGTGGTTACTCAGCTCAGCCTATAGGATCTGTTCAACCGACATATACCCTACCAACAAATTATGCTTCGCAACCAATGAATATACCCCAATAGCCGATGTACCCTCTACCATACATGCAACCACTGCATGGGATCCCTCAAGAAAACGAATAGGGGGTCAATCGGTAGGTAGTACCCGTTCAATCTCAGCCTTGTATTGAGCCAACGGGAGTGGTATCTCAGCTGATTGATCCCAATATGATAGCCGAGGCTTTGAGGAGGTATTTTGGTGTCCAATTGAGACCCTTAGAGAGGCCAGTATACAGGAAACCTTATCTCGAATGGGTGGATAGGGTCTAATTCCTCAGAGGTTTCAGAACTCCAGATTTTACAATATTTTCTGGGGAGGACGACAAATCGACTATGGAGCATATCAGCCAATTTATAACTCAATGTGCTGAGGCTAGTTAAAACGACTTTTTAAGGTTACAGTTGTTCCCTTTATCCTTAACTAGGGCAACATTTACTTGATACTTATCATTGCCTCCAAACTCTGTGCAAAGTTGGGCTGATATGGAGAGATTATTCCATGACAGATTTTATAGGCCCTAGCCAGAGGCCTTTGTGCTAAACTTGTTGGGCATCAAACAATAAGCCAGTGAGCCTGTGACAAAGTTTTAGAAGAATGAAAGGAAAATACAGCAGACAATTACCAGAGGCTGAATACGCCTCTATTACTGTGAACAATATGAATCCTCAGCTGAGAGAAAACCTGATTGCTTCTTACTATTGTGATTTGTCTCATCTGTCATGGAAAACAGCTCAAGTTAAGCAATTTATAATAGAAAGAGAGCAGAGAGATCTAATAGAGTAGGACCTAGAGGTTTTCAGTTGGTTGCCTTAGTCGATTGTGATTAAACTGATGAGGAAGTAGTTAATGAAGAAAACGCTTATATTGATGGAAAGCCAATCAGCTGAGTGTTGGTAGATAGTGGCGCCATCATAAATATTATCCCATTAGGAATTTTAAGGAAGTTGGGCAGGACTCAGAAGGATCCTAAAGAGACTAATGTGGAGATGACCAACTTCATAGGAAAAAGCATAGCATGTCTCTCGATATAAACTCATGATGCGTAATGTCAATACTATAGAAAATGATGATCAACTATCAACTAAGGGCATCGGCCGATTATAGATAAGGGTTAATCCAATATCTGGTTGATCTGTTAGTTCAAGTTGATTTCAAGCTTAAAATGAAGAGCACTAAAATATGTATTGATTAATGGTGAGTTGTTTAAAAGAAGTCAAGAAGGGGTATTGCTCAAGTGCTTGGATAAGGATGAGGTCCATGAAGGTGCCTGTGGAACTCATAAATCTGGCTCTAATATGAAATGGCTGATTGTCGATACGAATACTGTTGGCCAATTATTACAGCCAATTAATTTGTTTATGCTAAAAGATATGAAGCTTGCCAACTCTATGGACCAATTCAGACAGTCCCAACTAAAGAGTTACACGTAATTGTCAAACCATGGCTTTTTAGAAGGTGGACAATAGATCTCATAAGGAAAATATATCCTCTTTCATCTAAAATGGCACATTTTTCATTATAGTTGTCACTGATTATTTTATAAAATGGGTGGAAGCTCAGCCGATAACAAATATATCACAAGCTGATGTGATAAGATTTATTGAAAGGCAAATTATGCATTGGTTTGGCATAAACGGCTGACCAAGGCATCATGTTCATAGGAGATAAGGTGAAGTTTTTTGTACAAGAATATGGAATTATATTAATTCAGTTATCACCTTATTATGCATAGACCAATAATCAAGCCGAGGCAAATAACAAGGTCCTAATTGATATGATCAAAAGAACCATTAAGGGTCAGGCAAGGAAATGATTAACCTATGGCCAAGATGAAGATTTGCCCATAGAGATTAATATCAGATCATTAAGGGTGGCAAAACAAGCTGGCTATATGAAAGGAATATAATGTCCTAGATTAAATTGTAGGTCCTGTGGGAGTTGCATCGACAGGATTGCATTCTATTTTGGTTAATTCGGCTCGTTCATTTGCCTCAGTCGATCCAACTATAATAGATTTGGCAGCCGCCTTTGCAGCAAGTTCTTCTTCCAAGAAGTGTGGTCAGAGCATCCCCTACAGCAGCTAGAATGTTCTCCTAAAGGGCTTCAGCCTCGAGTTCTATGATTGAAATAGCAGATATTTCACCCACGGAAGAGATAATAGTTTAGCTAGGATCTCAAGCTATTTCTGTGTAAATCAGTAGTAACTCTCAGAAGCTTATGACATAGATAATGAAAAGCCTAAGTAAGAAAGTGGATAAAGTTACCTGCAAGTGGAGGCTGCCGAGTTGCTTGAAATTTATGGAAGAAGGAAGTCCATGATGCCTCAGTTTCGGCTAGGCCTTTGGTGTTGGTTTCTACCACATGCTCCAACGGCTTCCGTTTCTTAGCAAGAGAGACGATTCTGTTATCCAAGGCCTTAGCCTAGGTATAAAACTAAAGCTGTTGAGCATCTTCAACTTTAATTTGAATAATCACTTTAGCCAACTCAGGTTCTACAGTACCTAGTTCAACTTGTAGCTTGGCAATCTCCTCATGGATTGATCCAATCCTATAAGTCAGCTGAGTTTGCCACTCTTGATGTTGATCCCGATTGGACTTTACAGCTTGTTATTGGGAAAGATAAGGAGAGTGCAATATCAGCATAGGCCTGTCGATGAGTAGTAGGGACAACAGAATATTGTGGAGAAAAAGCTTTGTTTCCTTCCAAAACTTGACTTGGCTAGGCGTCATCGGCTGTTGCAAGTTCCCTTAGATGAGACATTGGTTGATCATCATCTACCTGAGATTCGTCGGCTGGAAGGGGAGTCACTTGTATGGTAGCCGTAATGGTAATGAGCTTAAATATATTACCTAGCTAAGTAACTAGTCAGTCGCTAGGTAATGTATGGGGGCATATGTTGGTACCATAAATTAAACTGACAAATGACTCAAAATGGGGCCTAGTTAGAGGCTGGAATAGGCCAAGAAAAGTAATTAGGTCTAAGGCAAATGTTCATCAGCTGAAAAGTAATGGTAGACTTAAAAGTGCTACATCAGTTGAATGGAATGTTGGGCTAAGAAAAATGATTGAGCTCAATAGTTGATGATAGAACAGTAGTTGGATACTGAAGCAATGATAAAGCAGTAATTACCACTACTAAGAATGTGGGTGCATGAATGACTACTACATGCATGAAATAAGGAAGTGGTGAGAGTCAAGGAAAACTATAAAAGGCTCATGTACAGAGAAGAAAAGCATCTCTCAGATCAAACACACATCATGTCATTTTAACTATAAGTTTTTATTTCTCTTTGTTAATTTTCTTTTTAGTTTTATGTCATTTCTTTAATTTCATTGTTCATTTTCAAGGCTTTCTATGGACTCATGGTTGATTAATAGAAGTTCAAGTTTCTATTCAATTCTTCGTTGACCGATCCTGCTCAAAGACGTGTTTTCGTAAGCCATTTGAGGAGTCCATTTGCTAAGGGGCAGAGTATCCTCCTTAGCATTAATTATCTGAATATTGGTAATTTTTAGAATATTGCTTTTCGGATAAATTTCTTCTTAGAAAATTAGCCGATTGCATATTTTCATCCAACAACTCCATAAAATTTTTTTTCTGATTTCTACATTGAAGGTATTAATTAGCCAAAGTTGGTGGCCATACTCATGCTAGAGACATATGTTTGGCAGTGGCCATATCCGTATGAATAACACTAACTTATAATTTGTTTTTAATTTCTTTAAAGTCAAAAGTCATATTATTAATTTTTTATCTTGTTTAATTATATAATTTACTATTTTTAAAAAATTATTTTTAGTAATTTTTGAAAAGTGAAAAGATCAAACTGCTGAAAGAAGTATATATAAACACTCAATTTGTTATTATATATTCAAATATAGAATAATTTATTTATAAGTTATTTTTTAAAAGTTTCTTTCACATAAAAATTTAAATAAATTATTTATCCAAACATATCAATTGAATTCAACTCAATCTATAAAATTAACTTTTATTTTACCTTATTTGGTCTGAAAATAAAATTTGAAATCTATTAATTATTTTAACAATTTTTTTTTTCTTTTTCATATTTTAACAGAGAAGTTAACAAGCACAACTCAACTTAGAAAGGTTACGAGAGTATTCTACACTTTTTTTAAAACTTAGGAGATAATATACATTACCACTATCGTTGGATAGAGCATTTTGATTTTTACCCTAACTTTTTTTACTATTACTTTAGATTACACAAATTATCCTCCAAAATAGACCCGCACTGGCAACCAAATCCTAGCCCCAAAAATAGCACACGCAATTGGGAACCAAATCCCAATAGCATATTCCCCATATCCTCGCATTCCACATTCCCCACGAGATAAAAGGCACTCCATGCAAAAACAAGTGGGACCCAGCATACACTTGGTCATCGCCATCCAGCAACCATTCACACGATGCCACGTGTCACGTGGTAGCCATCATTGATTTCCTTCATAGATGCCATAAGTGGCGACGCGAGAGCTCTTCCACATAAATAAATCAAAGCCCATTTTTCTTTCGTTTTTGTGAAAACAACACCATTTTCCCCCAATTTCCTTCGCTGCAACGTTCTCAGGTAAGAAACCAAAAAATTTCTCATGCCCATTCCGAAAGTTTCGATTTTTAATGTTCCTTAGCCTTCAAAGTTTCGATTTTTAAAAATTTCAAATCGCGTCGTGTAGGTTAGCTTTTTTTTTTTTTCTTTTGAATTGTTTTCGTCAATTTCTTTATGTTTTGGTGATGTGTCTGGATAATGCAAGCGTTCATCGTTATATGGAGATGATGAGT
Source organism: Pterocarpus macrocarpus (assembly GCA_031439585.1). Classification (NCBI taxonomy): domain Eukaryota; kingdom Viridiplantae; phylum Streptophyta; class Magnoliopsida; order Fabales; family Fabaceae; genus Pterocarpus; species Pterocarpus macrocarpus. The sequence continues at coordinate 64,411,052 of CM062515.1, forward strand.
TGATGATTGTACCTTGTGAATTGCATGCGTTTGACCCTAATTTTGTTTTTGGGCTTTTGGATCCGTGATTCGGTTTTTGGGAAAAATTTTTCAGTTAGATCTTGATATCTATTGACGTACAGATCGTTGTTTGATTATGGCTTTGGTCTGGTTATTTAATTCCAAATAACTTTCTTGGACACGAAGAACCATTGTTGTTTAAATGTTTTGTTAAGAATTCACCCTTTTATGTTGGGTTTTGTCTGTTTACATGGCAATTATGATTATGTGGTTGGTGGTTAAATCTATTTGATTTTTTTTTCTTATTTGTTGTCAGATTAAGTTATGTCTTGTTTATAGGATTGCTATTGTGAAATTAGATTGGATTATGGTAACAAAAGCAGTTGTTATTGTGTATGTCATGTGGGTTTGATTTGGTTCCCTTTTTTTGTTTGGATTGAGTTGAAACGCAGATTGTGAATTGGATCTTCATGAGTTCAACAACCACTGGTGCATATTTCGTTTCCTGTGACTCGGGAAACAAGAACGGCCTCCTCTTCTGCTGGATTTTGCTCTGCTTGCTGCCGAAATTCTTGGGAACTCCATTTGCCTACATCAACTTCCTCCTAATTCAGGCCGTTGACAGGAGTGAATCAGCAGTTGGGGTCTTGGGGAACTTGGGGGTGATTAATCCATAGTCTTTATTAGTTTGGCCATCAGCATATTTTTATTTAGCGGCGAATCATGGTTTCCTCTCAGCTTTCTGGTTTGACTACGGCTGGCATATATAAACCGTTACAGACTCAGTTACTTTTTCCTGCAAGCCTTCCTGATACTGTAAACACAGATCACGTTGAGCTAGATTTCTCTGACGTCTTTGGTCCAGTTACAGTTCCAACCTCAGTAGAAGTGAATAATATTGATTCTGCTGCTGCGGAGTTTTTCGAAGAATTTAGTGAGCTGGTTTATGAAGAACCGGAAGTCATTTACACTCGCTCACATTCTTTGGTTGGCCCTTCTGCTTGTGTTAGTCAATCACTGAAGCTTGGAAAACTCACCATCCACGAGACAGAGGATCCACTGGAACTGGAGGAGCACGTCACTGGAGAGACCATTAAAGACATCAAAGAACCTGCCTTTGACAATGTTATCACTGAGGAATCTTTGAAAGATGAAGATGGGAATCTCATGAAGATCCAGAGAGTTAGCCTTGACGACTTTGAGATTTTGAAGGTTGTGGGGCAGGGTGCATTTGCGAAAGTATATCAGGTGAAGAAAAAGGGTACTTCAGAAATATATGCTATGAAGGTTATGAGGAAGGACAAAATTGTGGAGAAGAACCATGCTGAGTACATGAAAGCTGAGAGGGATATTTTGACAAAAATAGAGCACCCCTTTGTTGTACAACTCAGATACTCTTTTCAGGTACTTATTTTCAAATTTGTGATAAGGTTTTGTAGCTTTTTTTTGTTTTATTGTGATGATTTATCTTTAGTGACCGTTTTCAAAATGCAATGCCACTTTCCTTCGATTTCTACTCACTTTAGTGCTTCTGTCATTGTGTATGTTACCTGTAATCTAAATGAATGAACAATATGTTAGTTTAAGGCATTGATGTGTTTCTACTTTCTAATGTCTACTATATATCCGGAATCATGTTGTTTGTTTGTAAATTGCTTTCTCTTGTTAGTTGGCTTACAGAACAAAATGGTCTCTAATAATATTAGAAATTAAAAGTGATGTGTTCTGTTTTGTTTCAGACAAAATATAGATTGTATCTTGTGCTGGATTTCGTAAATGGGGGCCATCTTTTCTTTCAACTTTATCACCAGGGCCTTTTCAGGTAAGTTTGGTTTAGAGTTTTGTTTGTTTCTTCTATTTTTGTTATTAATTTACAGCATAAATCTCCGACTATTCTTCTTTGAATTTTCAGAGAGGATCTAGCACGCATTTATGCCGCTGAGATTGTTGCCGCAGTTTCACATCTCCATTCAAATGGAATAATGCACAGGGATCTAAAACCTGAAAATATCCTGCTGGATGCTGATGGCCATGTAATCTGTCCTCCCTCCCTATACTGGCTTTCAAGTTTCAACCATGCTTTGTACATGTAATAACTGAATTGATATTTATTTGTTGATCTGCTAGGTTATGTTGACTGATTTTGGCTTAGCCAAGCAATTCGACGACAGTACAAGATCTAATTCCATGTGTGGAACATTAGAGTACATGGCACCTGAAATCATTCTTGGCAAGGGCCATGATAAGGCTGCTGATTGGTGGAGTGTGGGCATCCTACTATTTGAGATGCTTACGGGAAAGGTTTGCATCTTGTTTCTTCTAAATTTGTATCTGTGCTGGTCATCTGGATCTTCATATTTAGATGATTCTTTGCTGCGGGTAGTGGGGTCTATGTACTTATCTCTTGAGTGAGAATTTCGCCCCGTGAATTTATATGGCTCTAAGTAGTGAAGTATGGAGACTTCAAAAGAGGAGCCACGTTTATGTCAGACATGTATTGAACATTGATATTGGTCACCACAATATGACGCTTCAGTCTTGATGCAACACTTCAAATCTTGCAGTGTCCATGCTTCCTATTGAGTCCCACATTGCATATGCCTAGATAGCCTTTATATACACTTGGAGAATCCTCCCCCCTTTAGCTAGCTTTTCGGGTAGAGTTACATCCACAATCTTAATATGGTATTAGAACCTATTCTATGGTTTGTGTTGGCCTGTGATGGAAGAAAGATATTTGACTATTATGGGCTGTCTGGCACCTGGCCACTAGGCTGAATTCAAGTTATTTATACCCTAGTTTTATATTCTTTCCAACGGCTTTTCTTTAAACAGTACGTTTAGAAGCATAATTGTGGCTTGTTCAAGTTCCCAGTTCTGTCAGATCTTGTGAATTTATGATCGCAAGGTTTATTAAATGTTTAATTGGCCATAGGATATTAGTGTACCTCCTTAATTGATGGAAAACTGCTAAAACATACTTTTTAATTACAAAATGAAATATTCTTATTTTAAAGTGTAACTACATAAATATTTATTTTAATTTAAATGCCCTCTAGCTTAGAAGCTGAGTATACTGAAGCTCCAGTGCAGCTGGCTTATTGAATGAGCTTAAAGTTGCACTCAGGCTTGGTTCATTTATGCAGCTAAATCAGTTGCGTTATTGTTGAGAAGCTTATCGGTCTCTTGGCTCACTGACAAATTTACCACATCCTTTAAATTAAAGGAAGAAAATAAATGAAGGGAAGTTTGTCAAAAGTGGAAATTTCTAAAATATGACTATAGTTATTATTTGGTTCATTGTTTTGTTATACTGTATTATTTAAGTTGTAATGGCTTGGGAGCTGCATAACTGCCATGTCCTTTTGGAGTTGCTAAATGATTATTTATGTTGTTTCGCCTCCTCTGCAGCCGCCCTTCTGTGGTGGGAACCGGGAGAAAATTCAGCAGAAGATAGTTAAAGACAAGATTAAGCTGCCGGCATTTTTGTCTAGTGAAGCACATTCTCTGTTGAAAGGGGTAATTACTTGTCCACAAAGAAGATATTTCCTTTGATTCCCATCTTTTTTGGTGCTTTCCTACTGTTCTATTGCTACTTTTTCTATGGTTGAAATAAATATTATTTTGTATCTGTTACAGCTGCTACAGAAGGAGGCAGCTAAGCGCTTAGGTAGTGGACGTAAGGGGATTGAGGAGATTAAGGGCCACAAGTGGTTCAAACCAATCCATTGGAAGAAGTTGGAAGCACGAGAAATCCAACCAAGCTTTAGGCCTGAAGTAGCTGGGAAGCACTGTGTTGCCAACTTTGAGAAGCGCTGGACCGATATGCCTGTCGTGGACTCGCCCGCCGCCAGCCCCAATGGCGGAAACCCCTTCAAGGACTTCTCTTATGTGAGGCCTGCAGCCTCTTTTCTTCAAAGGAATAGCCCTGCTTGCTGAAATTGCTATAGCTTGCATAGCCATAGGCATTGGCTTAAGATGCACGTGTGTCTTTTTTTTTTTTTTTCAAAGTACCGTTTTTCTTTTCATTAGGTAAGGGCTTGCAGTTGCATGCGTGAAAGTGTCACACTGGCACATGAATTGCCAACAATAAACGTTTTCTTGTGCTCTTAGGAGTTGTGTGAACTTTGCAGGTTATGACTAGCTATTTGTGTGACTTGCGGCTCTACAATTGCGTTGAGCTGACTTGCTATAATTTGTGATATGGAGAAAATAAATTGCTTACTTTTATATACTCTCGGTTTATTTAAAAAAAAAAAATCTATCAGGGACATTATATGCCGAGACTATCTTCATTTGCGTTGATAACTTGATAAGCACTAGTGTGCTTCCTGAAATTAATTTTTGAAACTTGGTGAATAACCAACCAGCTTCAACAGACGTCTAATATAAATATCAAGTTTGTTGTCTCGTTGACTCCAAACTGTGCTGTCTTCAGCACGGATTGAAGCTTTTTGTTTCCTGAATGATCGATTGGCCGCAAAATGTTGGTGCTGGAGCCCAGTTAAAGCCTTTTGACCGGAGCTGTCGTATATACTGGCAGGTTATGTGCTTTTATATATATATATATACTAGATTTAGGCCTACACGCTGCATGGCCATCGGAATAAATATACTCCTTGTTATAAAAAAAAAGATAAGTGATACTAATTGGATCAATATAGAAATGATCTAGTAAATTTTATTTTAATAATTTGAAGTCAAATAACTATGTAATGGAAGAAAAATATTCTTTATTTAACAAAGTAAAATAAAAATATTCATTTGTTATAGTTATTTTAAATATAATGAAACTATATATATATGTATGATGTTTAAATGAGTTTCATTTTTTTGGTACCATCTTTGTCTTTACTCTTTTTTAAGATTAGATAATGTGTACTTTATTTCCATTGATACCTTTTTTGTTCATTTATAAATGCATTTTTTATACAAAGATGTTATCTATTATATTTATTTGTGATACTTTTTTCTTGACATTTGCATAGATACGGACTCCTCATATGATAATATTATTGTTGGTGAATATGGATCTTGAATTATGTTAGAAATAAATGTTAAGAGCTAGATTTGTTTACTTTATGTGAAAGCAATCATATGCTTTCCATTTGTTTTTATTTAATTTTGTAATTTTAGAATAACAAAGAGAGGTTATGGTTTAAAGATGTTGTTTAAAACAAAAATTTTTGTGATAGTGTAGTTCTTCCAAATTGTGACTGTTCATCTTTTTTTGGAATATAAATGTGCAATAACAAAGATTTTATAATATTGATAATATGTCATAGTTAATTTATGTGATATTTCTTATTTAATTAGGATTGTAATTTTATTGATTCGTGATATTCTATAAAATTTATTTTTGTTTTTTTTGGTAATGAGACTATTAAAAGGATAATAAGGTTAAAAGAAAAATGTTAAATAGTCGGTAGGAGATTAATATTTTTGTAGATTTATTTTTTAATATTTAAATAAATATTTAATTGTAGTAATTTTTTTTTGTTTATTGAAGAGTCATTAGAAATTAAAATTTAGAAAATATTAACTTTGAATAATTTTGAGAAAGGAGTTAATGATATATAATTAATTTAAAATATATATAATTAATTGGATCAATATTAGTGGCTCAGTGCATCTTGCCATAATTATGTAAGACGTTAAAAGTTGGCATAGTTGAATGATAATTTGTGTAATAAAATGACATGACAAGATTATGAGATGGGAGATAAATGAAGTGTTAATACCACAATTTATACTTTATTTATTCGTGATGTTTCATAGATTTTTTTTTTTGTTTATATTTGGTTGTGAGACCATTAAAAGGGTAATGAGGTTAAAAAGAAAATGTTAAATAATTGATTAACTATTGGTAGGAAGTTGATATTTTTGTAAAATATTATTTTTTAATATTTAAAAAATAGATATTTAATTGTTTTTTATTTATTTATTGAAGAATCATTAGAAATTAGAATTTTGAAAACGTTTATTTTGAATAAAGAGTTAATGATATATAATTAGCTTAAAGTATATATAATTAATTGTGTTAATATTGGTAACTTAGTGTATCTTGTCATGATTAAATAATAGGAACTGAAGATTGACATGGTTAAGTGACAACTTGTATAATGAGATAATGTGGTAATATTATAAGATTGAAGTATTAGAGTATGGAAATTGATTTAAGAATCAAATAATAAGGATACAAAAATATCAGCCTAAGTTTTTTTTTTTAAATTTGATATAGTTTGGTCTGATATGATTTGGTTCGATTCAATTTGGTAAGGTTTAGTTTGGTTTGATCCGATCTGGTCTGGTTTGGTTTAGTTCAGTTCGGTTCAATCCGGTCTGGTCTGGTTTGGTTCGATTTGGTTTGATTTGGTTCAATCTGGTCTAGCTCCACTTGGTCGATCCAGTCTGGTTTAGCTTGGTTTGGTTCGATCCATTATGGTTCGATTCAGTCTGGTTTGGTTTAGTTCGGTTTGATCAGGTTCGATCCAGTTTAGTCTGGTTTGGTCTGGTCCGGTTCGATTTGGTCTGGTCTGGTTCGGTTCGGTTCGGTCTGGTCTGGTCTAGTTCGATTTGGTTCAGTCCGGTCTGGTCTGGCTTGGTTCGATCCAGTCCGGTCTGGTTTGGTTCAGGTTGGTTTGGTCCGATCGGATCCGATTTAGTCTGGTCTGATCTGGTCCGATTCGATTCGGTCCAGTTTGGTTTAGTTCAGTTCGGTCTGGTTCGGTTCGATCTAGTTCGGTTTGGTCTGGTTTTGGTTCGGTCTGACCAGATTGGTTCTAATCTGGTCTGGTTTGGTTTGGCCTAGTTTGATTTGGTTTGATCTGATCCAGCTTAATTTACCATGAAAAGATGTAACTTTATAAAAATAAAGGGATTACATGAGAAGATGACACTTTTACTAAGAAGTTGATATGACAATATTATAGAGCATTTAAGTGTCAACCTTTTTAATGTGCCATAACTTAGATTTTCGAGTTAATATATTATAAGTGGATATTCTGGCGGAGTACCAGAATTGCGGTAGAGGAGTTAATCCAGTCATATTGAATGTGATTAAAAAATGTCAGTGGGAGATTTTAGTTCTGGATTAGGTTAGCACATTCATTGTAGTTATTATAGATTACAGATTAAATAACAATTTCAAAATAAATAACTAAAATAAACCAAATGTTTATTCTGATTGGTTATTTTATCTTTAACTATCTATACCAATATATGATGGTAAAACTTTACCGTTCGCTAATTGGTCTCTGTTCATTATATACATTTTATCTTAAACAGTACCAACTTAATAGTCAGTTAAATGAAATAGTTGCTTGAAAATTTTTTGATATAAAAATCGATAAAAATGCATCAAGAAATGTATAGTTACTTAGTTATTTAAATCTCTATTTTTAATTTTCGTGGGAATAAAATAACTAGTCCATACTATTGCATAATAGGAAAATTAGATGTCAGTGTTTAGTCTATTTTTATCAGGCAAATTTTATTTTAGAAGATATGAAATTATACTTAGTAATTTGAATAAAAAGTTAACAAAATAGTCATATAATTAATTTTTTTTCCCAGAAAAGTAACAAACAGATTAATACCGGCAAGTCAAATTTGATTATCTTAACCAACAGAAAGAATAAAGACAGCTATTTATGGGAAACACTCAATTTTCATTATCTATATTTTTTTTATTGATTTAGTTTCTACTGAATATTTTTTGTTTTAAATTTTTAATGCAATAAAATTTTTGGACTCTGGATTTCTTGGATGAGGTTTCAGGTAATTTTAAACCAAGAAAATATATAGAACAGGCGGATAAAGTAAGGGGGAATAGGTGGCAAAAGACCTGCCTCTGCTGAATGCTGACATTATGTATTTCCAGCTTCTAGTTTACAAGAGAAACAACCAACAAACGTTGTTGAGAGTAGCAACATTTGTCTTGTAGTTGTATGTAATAACGATCATGGCTTCCCTCATCAGTACAACTGCAACCACACTTCAACATAATCATCATACAATATGCTTCTCTCCATTGAAATCCACCACCCCAGATAACTTTTCCTTCTTAACAAAACGTTTCAAGAGTAACTCTACAAAGTGCAATGCATTTTTTGATAACATCTCCAAGGACTTGTTGAACTACACCTTTTATCTGGACCAGTTTCCTGTTTTCAGGTCAGGACTAGTGAAGTTCCAGAGCGTAACTGAAGACTTATCAGACATGCAAAAGTGGGGGTTTCTTGTTTTTGCTGGCCTGACATGGATTTACTTAACTGCAAGGCCAGGTGTTCTTGTTGGAGCCATTGATGCATACCTTTTGGCTCCTATTCAACTGGTTTTGGACAGTTTATCTGGAAGGAGAAGTCTCAAGAGGACTGATTTTCTGATAGGAGATAAGTTGGGAGAAGGGTCATTTGGTGTTGTTTATTCAGGGGCTTTGGTCCCAAAGAATGTAGGTGTAGAAGAGAGGATGCAGAAGAGTGGAAGAGGGAAGGTAACAAAGATGGATGCCAAATCTAAGGACAAGGTCATTCTTAAAAAGGTATCCTTAAGATATTCCCATTGTTATCCAATGCTTCCTTAGCCAATGGGCTCATTGTTGGAACAGTTAATACAGAAAGAATGATGCATTTCTATTTGTTTTCAGTTTTTAATTAGATATCCTGTTAAATGCATTCAGGAGCTGACTGATGGAACATGCAGGTAAAGGTTGGAATTGAAGGGGCTGAAGAATTTGGTGATTGTGAGGAGTGGTTCAATTACAGGCTCTCTAGAGCCGCTCCTGAAACATGCGCTAAGTTCCTTGGAAGTTTTGTAGCTGACAAAAGCAATTCACATTTCACAGAAGGTGGCAAATGGCTTGTTTGGAAGTTTGAGGTGCTCTACCTTATACTTCTATTTGATAAACTATAGGCATGTAGATTACCTATGCATGCACTAATTAGCTTCTAGAGTTTTGTAACTATTTTGTTATGGTGGTCTTAAGTCTGGTTTATCCCTTCACTTATTTGAATGAATTGCCTAAATTAAAGCATGCAGATATGATGCAAATATAATTTTACTAGTACCAGCTATTCTATACACTAATTGCAGGGTTATCATATCACAGGGAGGTCGCTCTCTTGCTGATTACATGACAGATCGCAACTTTCCTTCAAACTTAGAGTCTGTCATGTTTCGACGAGTCTTGCAAGGCGTCGACTCTTCTAAACGAAAATCATTGATCATCAAGCAAATAATGCGCCAGATCATCACATCGCTTAAGAAAATTCATGACACAGGCATAGTTCACAGGGATGTAAAGCCTGCCAACTTGGTGGTCACTAAAGGGGGGCAGATTAAACTCATTGATTTTGGTTCAGCAACTGACCTGCGGATTGGAAAGAATTATGTTCCCAACTTTACCCCTCTGGATCCTGATTACTGTCCCCCTGAATTGTATGTGCTACCAGAAGAAACACCAAGTCTTCCAGCAGAGCCAATTGCAGCTCTCCTTTCACCAATCTTGTGGCAGGTTTTATAGCTATACTCTATATATATGTAGTCAAATATAAGATTCTTCTGTAGGGGTTTCAATTTTAGTAAAAAGTATAATGCTAGGTTCAACAATTTAATAAAATTAGTTAAAGCAGTATATAGGCCTAGATATATTCACAGAATCACAGATAATGGAATGTCATCTAAATGAATGTTTTAACCATACATGGACTTAATTAACTACTTTTTTGGCTAATGTTCCTACATTAGAAATATTTCCTTTAGGATTTCTAAATCACACTAAGCCTAATTATTATTATTTTTTTCCCCTATAGTTTTTGCATCAGCTAGAATTTCCAGATTGTGGTATCATTTACTACTTAATCTGTATGTGAGTCATTTTCTTCAAGCATACACACTTTACAATGTGCATTCATTATGCTCTTCCTTGTATGTTCCAAAAACTAGGTAGTGCTAAGGTGGATCTCTGATATTAATGTTGCAGCTGAAAAGTCCTGATCTGTTTGATATGTATTCTGCTGGGATTGTGCTCCTGCAAATGGCAATACCAACCTTAAGGTCTGCAGCCGCTTTGAAGAACTTCAATTTGGAAATAAGAAACTGTGGATATGTTTTGAACAAATGGAGGGACTCTACTCGCAGCCGGTGCGACTTCCAAATCCTTGATGGCGACTCCGGCAGAGGGTGGGACTTAGCAACCAAGCTTATCTCCAAGAGAGGTTCCTCATCAAGTGGACGTTTGTCTGCTGTGGCTGCTTTGAGGCATCCTTATTTCCTTCTAGGTGGTGATCAGGCAGCTGCAGTCCTTTCGAAATTAAGCTTGAGCACAAAGTGATCTGCTTAGCAATGTTATAAGTATATTCATCCCAACTTCCGATTCCTTCAATTTTTAATATTTCTGATTTTATACAGGTAAGCTTGAGCTGAATCCCCACCTCTTGTTGTTCTTGTTGGCTTGTGGAAATTGTATCTAACATTATAAGCAAAAATAATTAAATTTGACTATGAAAATTCTGCTTTCCAGTTGTCTTAATTAAACAGGGTGAAAAGAGGGTCTTTTATTTGGGCAACTTCACATATATGCATTGTCTTTTACACCACAAGGAGTTGTAAAAACTGTTGATGCAAAAGGTAGTATCACAGCATAAGATAACAGGTTTCTGTTTGCATTGGATTACTGATAATATGGAGGGATGGTATATACCTATTTACTTTTTCTCTTTTGATGTGTAAGAACCATATCACTGTCAATTGAAGTTCTCTAACAACCAGAATTTATAGGATTTTGTTCCTTTCCATTTTTTTTTAAATTTATTTTTAAAGCCAGAGGAGTTCCAAAAGATATGAAAGGAAATTTTGTTTCAGTAATATTTTACAGAAGGCAACTGCTATTTTTGCCGGACTAAGTTTATATCTTCCTTCCTATCATCTGTTAAAGTCATGGCTTATTCAAACTCTTGCAGGAGTACCCTGTGGCTACAAGATCTTAGTCTTCTCTCATGATTTCTTTCTTCAAGAGGTAAATATTCAAAGCTTGGCAGGGCCCTCACCTATAATGCCAAGGCTTGAAGCAAATATAGAATTAAACTATGCAACAACCTATTGGCATTTTGACACGTGATGTTTTACTTATTCCATGAAAATTACATATTCCATTTGGTACTTCCATTTGAGTAGTGCTCTCTTGTGTGCAATGGTGCTTCTTCTAAGGGATTTCAAATGAGCCATGTTTTCCACATAAAAACCATTATACTTAACACCTACAAGGCTGCGTTATTTAATTTTCCAATTGCTACACGATGATACAAATTAACGTGTGTATATATATATATATTCTTAATGTAAAACAGTGAAGAATAGTGTAACAAGTTTCTAGATTAAGATGGTAAGCTTGCATGAGCATAATACATGCCACAAAATATAAAGTAAACATACACAATTGACATTAATACAAACAAAATGACATGGTGAACCCCATATTTATCCATGCATGGTTTTTATAAGGCCATTGCATCACAGTTGAAAACTTTCCACATATGATATTAGAATTCATCATGATAGAGTACTTTCTCCAACACGTTCTTCTTTTTACAACTCCATTGGCATTTCGAAGAGCACATTGAGTTGAACAAGGCAAGCCTATTGGAATGACGGGACACAATACTTGAGGTGGAAGGAGACTTTGAGAACACAATTGCATAGCCATCATCCATGTTATCCGTTCCTTCAGGGAAGACCTGCCACAAAAGGCTTCCAGCACCGCTCCCTCCTTTCTTTGTAGAGTTTAGGATGGCACTGTACACAGTGCTTATAAGGGTGTCTCTATATGTTGTATTGTAGCCGGGGTCCTTTGAAGATACACCAAACTCAGCAAAAACAACGGGCATTCCAAGATGCTTTTCAGCATCTTCTATGTGGGCTTGCATCCATGATGTTATGAATGCGATATGGGTATCAGAAATTTGTGGTGAAATCCTTCAACCGGGTAATTGATTGAGTTAGAAACTGTTGTATTGATATCTATGTTGCATAGGAGCAGATATGGGTGTGGGATATGAAAATTTTGCATAGACTAAAATATATTATATAAAAATATAAAATCAAACTAAGACATGTTATATAAAACTATAAAATCATAAACAATAAAGTAATTAAATCATAAGATAAATGTAATTTCTATAATATTCTAAATTTTCATTAAAGTATTGTCAAATTTATCAGGCATGCAAAAAATATCTAAAGAGATATGAAGGAATAAAGTAATAGTTTATTTGATTTAGAGAAAATATATTTGAATTCCAAACTTAAAGGACACCTGATACCCTCTCTTTATCTTTCACCTCTTTCCCTTGCTTTTTTAATTTTTTTATTTTTCTTTCTTATTTTTTTTCTCCTGATCTCTCTGTATGTGTTGATCGATGCACACTTTTTGTGCGTACAAATATTATCCCCTTTGATTTAAAAGCAAACCAAAGAGTTAATTTAGTTGCAAATTTTGTAGGAATTAACTTATATTCAGGGGACACCTATTTATTACAATGCTTGACCAAGATGTACCAAGATTCAAAAAACAAATTATTAAATATACAGTCATGAGTACTCAATAAGTATCGATACAAAGTAGGTGCTTTGTAAAGGTAGGACAGCCATTTCGGAGTACCTATACTTCACAGTTCATAGTTCATATCTCAAGGTAGCAAAATAGATAAACAGTGAAACCAAAGTACAAATGCCTATGACAAAATACAATAGGAAGTTAGCAAATAATGCAGTTTATAACAGACTACACAAGAATGCACATGCATATGAATATATGTTACTAATATAAACCTAGCAGTTTGCTTAAGTGGTTGGGCAGTTTTATGGTAACTTCACATATTTGAACAAAAACAACATCATTGATGAAGATACTTACCAAGAGTCTGCATATATGTGAACAGAAGCGAAGTCAACACCAAGAGCCTGGTGGTTCCTAATAAAGTCAGTTCCAACTTGAGTAGCATATGTATTTGGATTGAACTGAGTTCTCTGAGGTGTTGAGGGGCCATAAAATCCTTCTAGCCCCACCTCTATTAGATGTTTTGGATCAATTTTCTTCACATGGAATGCCATCTCTTGTATCCAATCCTAGAATATATTCAAGCGAGTAGTTGAGTGCACTACGTGATATCATGGAAAAAAATTCAAATAATATTATATATATAGCACAAGAGCCTTCCCTTCTGTTTTGGAAGCCAGAAGAAGTTTTCAAGGGGCAAACCTGTAGCTTATCACCCGTGGGATCTGAGGTGCATCGAGGCTCATTCATCAGTTCCCATGCAAAAATTGTTGGATCTTCCTTATAAGTCATATTTGTGAATGTATTAACTCTATTGAGCACCGTCTACACAGTGAAAAATAGCAGTCATGAGAAGGTAGTAATTTCTAGGCAGTTAATCATTTAGCATATAACAAAACACGGATTTGGTTAAAGTGTGAGGTGCATTTTAGAGAGTAAAGTACATAATTTCAACTACTGATAACAAAATAAATGGTTTAGGATTTTATAAAATATAAACATCAGCATGATAGATTATACATGTGTGATAATTTCTAAGTTGATTTTTTCATCAACTGTTACAATTATTCACTTTATTCTCTAGAGTATACTAACTAATGCTGGTTTTTTCTTGCTGCATTTAAAGGAACTTGCCTTAACATGGGCCTTGTAGTAGCTTCTAAGAGTTGGATGTGAAAAGAAGTCATCATCAGAGGACACGTTAAGGCCAGCATCCTTGCCCCATTTCACATATTGTTTTTTGCCGCCATATGCTTCCCAGTTGTTAGCCAAAGATAATATGAGCCTGATTTTGTATTTCTTTGCTTCACTTACCACAAAGTCCAGTGCCTGTGACTCCAACATTAAAATGGAACCACATAAGGAATGCTAATTAACTTCACTGGTAACTAATAGCTAGCTTGAAGTTTGATTGTATCATCATCTAATTTCTTAAGGGTTGGTACCCAACCCGTTTATTATGCTTCAATCAAAAGTAACAAACAATTGATTATACTAAAGATGTTAACATCGTAATGCTATATATGTGTGTGGTGTGTGTTATTTTTTTTTATAGTTCAAGTTGTAAATTGTATACTAAGTATAGTACATGAAATAACAAATTAAAACAGTTAAGGAGCACCTTGAAGACTTCTTCATCATAAACTGATGGTGATTTTTGTAGGGCCCTCCACTGGCCATCATTGAAGGCCCAAGTCCTACAAACTGTCATGCCCACTGAGGAAGCCTGTTGGAACACCTCAGTCACCTTCCCTCTGGTGGACTCATCCACAGCAAACACCATCAGCCAATAAGTGTTGAATCCATTGATGTAGAAAGGTTTGTCATTCACCACAAATTGGTTCCCTTTCTTTTGCACCATTTGCCAATCATCTTCTTCTATGTTCCCCATTTCAATCCTTAGCACAAAATCAAATATGTAAGTGCCATAGTTAAAGAACATGTTAGAAACAATAATAAAAAAATTCCTGAGTCATTATAGTTAGCAACTAAGGCCACTAAGGTATTATGAGTCACTTACTTGAAAAGTCATGCACTAGTAGCAGTAATTAAGCATTTAGAGTCATATAGTGGATCATTTTGGATGATAACAAACGTATAACAACTAGAGGGGGAAAGGATTAATTTCTAATCCATACCCATAATTTGAGATAGAATTTGCTACAAGATTTTGCCCTTCCTTGTATGATTCCTCAGTCTTCATACTGCCACCAACTGCATTGGTACCTGAAGTTTTAGTAAGTATCAGAAGGATCAAAGAAATGATAATGCGCACTCCAAATCTTTCCATTGCAATTTGTCACCTAGCCACGATGTTCATGCTACTTTGTACCACATTATATACATGTGAACTTCTTAATAGACAAGAGTAGGGTGCAAGTGGAGATCATTGTTTTTAACTCTGGCTTTAAAGCAAAGTCTGTGTTCCATTGTTGAGGAAATGGATAGACAAATGAAGGGTAGAAGTAAAGTTGCAGAAATTTGACCCCCAGAACATAAGGTATGATGTTCAAGTGGGTTCCACAAACAAACTATCGGATACAAAGAGGCTTTATTAGATTTGCAAGTAGCTGTTATTAGTATTATTAGAGTCATATAATCTGAATATTGTTAATTTACAGGTTAAACGTACATACATAGGAATAGCTCACCAAGTACCATTCCTCATCAAACACAGTCCTTACAATAAACTCTAGCTGTGATGTCTCCATCAGATACATTTCGTGAAGAATTCGATGATAAGAACTGAATCAAGGATAAAATATCATACCTGTGTGTGTGATATGCCCAAGTAATTGTCTCTTCCTTGCCAAAAGTTGGTTGGAGGAGGAGGTTGATCCTTTATTCAGGAGGAGTTCGAGAAGAGAAGTAAAAGAGCAAAAGCAAGAAAGAGTGGTGTTAATGAGATGAGATGATCAATGCACATGAAGATTAGGTCGATTTGAACTGGCACTCTTCAGTGAAGTAATTATCAGTGTCCTCTGTTACACTTATACATTTACCACCCGCCTATGATTTTTCTTTTTCATATGTATGTGATTTTTTTTTTTATCGGCATAGATCATAAATCTTATACCTCGTAATTAGGCACATTTGTATAAGAGTTGATAAGACTCAAAAGTAAGTGTGTATTGAACAAAGTTAACAAAATTCAATTTTATTGTAACTTTGTTGTATATATATATGTATAGCGAGAGAGAGAGAGTGTGTGAGTGAGTGAGTCATTGTGTGAGGCTATTGACACTCCTTTTGCTTATATATACTAACCACAATTAGTTTATAATTTTAATTTTCTAAACTACCCTCACTTAAATGAAATAATTGTGTTAGATGACTAGACATACTAAACAAGATAGGATTAGGGAACAAATATATTAAAGAGAAAGTTAGGGTATGTAGTGCTTGCTATGAAAAAAATGGTAGAATCTCGCCTTTGATAGTTTAAACATATGTGGAGAAAACATATAGAAGATGCAGTAAGAAGAATAGATCAAATGAGGGTGGTCCAATAGCTAGAGGTAGAGAAAGACCCAGAAAAATTATAAATAAAGCTATTAAAAGAGATCTAGATTTAATCATTTAAATGTAAACATGATTTATGATAGGATATTATGATAATGCCTAATTCATATAATCAACCTCATCTTGTGGGATAAGACTTAGCCATTGTTATTGTAAAATTTTAATTGAGTATACTCTCATTTAATATCAATTACTCTCACCTTTATTTTTTTTTAAATGCTGTTTGGTATATTCTTAAAAGTTATTTTCAATGTAGAATATACTGAAGAATGGGAAGAGGCTACGGTCCTTCTGGCCCAATATAATTGGGAGGATTAGTCTTCACATTTTTATTTTTTGCTTTTACAAAGATTGATATAAATAGTAACATGAGGAATTAATAAACAACTTTTGGGGGATTTTTAGTTATATAGTGGGGATTAAAATTTTTTCTCTCTCCAACATTTTCTATTTTTTAAGCATAAGGAAAGATTGTACAAACAAACTTGCATTCAAGTACGCATTCAAATATATGGTAAAATTCCCAATTTTTCAATTGAAAATATCTCAAGTTTTATATTTAAATCCTGATCCAATCAATGATACGATAAAAAAGTTGGAGAGAGAATAAACTATCATTGATGAAAGTGATTTTTCCCCCCAATTATATAGCTAGAAATCTACTGAAAATTCTTTATCAATCCACATTATGTGAACGTTCCATAAAATGAGACAAGACACTTTGAAAATTTGTTGGGAGTATTTGATCCTCCAAAATATTTGGGAGGATTGTAGACAAATCCCCAAAGAATGAGGTTTATTCTTTCCATGCAGAACTGGCTTGACTAATAAATTGCTTCACGGTTAGTAGTAGAAAAAGTGTACTCACTAGACGAAGTGAATATGTAATGGATTCAAGTTTTAATATCATTACTTTAGTAATTAAGTCACTTTTAATCTTATTTTTTAGGAGATTTTTCTGGTATTTCTATAAAATTTAATGGTACCATTACCTTTTAGTTATTTATAGCTAAGAATTTGTCACGTGTCCTATTAATTTAAATTACTAAATTTTTAAAATTATTTTTTATTATATTTAAGATCTATAAAACTTATAATTAAATTACAGCTATTAAATATAAAAGGATATCCATACTCTTATTAAAACAAAGATATCGAAAGAAATTCCTATTTTTTATATTTTAAAATATTTATTTACACAAAATATTATTAAATATCTAATTTTATATTATAAGCAATTGTTGTAATAACAAAAATTTTAAAAATATAAATTTTTATGTTTTATTTTAATTTGATAACTTGAATCAAATGACTTTATATTTTATATATGGGAATTATAAGTTAAAATTATAATAATATGGGATAATATATGAAAACAGGGGTTTGTGGAAATATTGAACACATTTCGCCATGATTTAAGTAGAGTTTAGTATTTATTAATTTTTTAATCGAATTCTACTTGTAGGATGGCGAAACTTGAGACACCACCTTCATGATTTTTTTTTTAATCAAATTCTACTTTAAAGATGGCGAAAATTGAGAGGTGAAGCACAGTGAATTATGCACATGAAGCACAGTAAAAAGCATGCTGAAATTCATGCGAAGCATTTCGAACTCATGCACACAAACAGTTTAAAATATTTAAATATTTAAATTTGTGTATCATTATGTTATTTAAAATATTTAAATTACAATAATTATTTTATAAAAAATACAAATACAAAATTATATAAACTCTTTAAAATAATGTCACATGATAAAAAATAAAATTCAATTATGCTTAATGATAGTGAATAGATGAAAGATAAAAAAATTACTCATCAAAAAGTCAAGGAGCTTGCTAGTTTATTATTATAAAAAGATTAAAACTACAAAATTTCAAGTGCTTAAAAATTTTATAGTAAATGGCATTTATTTTAGGAAGATAGCGATTTAAACTGTTAAGAGGTTATTTTAATAAATTATTACTATTTTTATAATCAATTTTGTTATTATATAGTATTAATCAATTTAAATTGGATGAGAATGGTGTTGAAAATTAGAATTGAAATTTGATATAATATAATCTAATTGAATCTAATATTGTAAACTTTAATCTTATTTATTTTTTAGGGGTAAAAATGATTTGTTAATTGTTTAATATATATATATATATATATATAGTTTATAATCTTTTTGGTGTAACATATTATAATAAAATAGCTATAATAAATTAATATTTTTATTTATAAATTCATAAAAATATGTGCTAAATTTATGAGAAAAATAATTTATAAGTATATTACAAGCACCCTTTAACACAAAATTGATACACTTTACTAGATTCGTGATTGTATACTTGAAATGTCTAAGCTCATGTATGGAGGAATCTTGCATGGAAAGATGTGGGAATCTTGACCAATTGCAAATGCAGGTTTTTTCTTTCACATCCACTGAAAGCTCAATTGAAGGAATCTTAATTAGTTGGACTCTTTATTATATAAATGGCTCTATGTATTTATAGGATGCAGAGTTAAAATTTTTTAGAGTGTAGTGTTCTTATGCTGTTGGAGTGCAGAATAGAGAAGAGGATGTGTTTTTTTATTTTTCTGCAGTAAAAGGTCTCAAATTTATTATGTTTTTTCATTTGATCTATTTTTAAAATAAAAAAGCACACAAAAATAAAAAAGGCCAAAACACCTTCAAACAACATTTTTTGAGGTTAGAAATAGCCGATTGCCACCTTAACAAGCTCATTTACAGCTTTTAGGAAAGGTATAATAATAGTAAATTGGAGTCCCAAACCAAAAGTTATACCCATTTAATTATAGCAGCATTTTTTATAAATTTATCTAATTTATTATTGTTAAGATTTAATATTAGACACTTATATCTAATTTTTACTCTCACCACTCTCTTCAGAGTACCAGCATTTATGTATTGAGAAAATACAAAAATAATAAGACACAATATAGGTAGAATTATACAATTCTACATGAAGGAGGATGAAACTTTTGCAGGTTCTAAGTCAAATTTTGCCCCAAAATAAATAGGAATTTGTGCAATACAATTCTACTTACTCAATAGCGAAATGTCTTACATTATCCCATATCCTTGTAAAAAATTTCAAAACACAATCTTTTAGTTATATTAGTACACTATTACCATATTTAAATAATCAAGATGAATCAAACCAACTTGAATTTAATTGGTATTGAACTTTGATACTACTTCAAAAAATGGTAGTACCTGCAGCATTTTATAGCATAGGGTATAAAATTACAGCATTGGAAGTAAATGTTATAACATAACTTAAAAAACACGTAATGGGACATTTATTCTACAAAGCACGGTGGAACCTAATCCATGTTTCGCAACTTTCGATATCACAACTGTAATTTTTCTATACCATTTAAAAATGTTGCAACACACTATGTTTTTCGGAGATAGGTCGCTATAATTAGATTAGTATAGTTTGGTTTTCTTGAATCTTTTCTCTTTTTTTGAAATAAATGAACCAAGACCCAGTGAAATTTGGTCAGTTTAAATTCATTTTTCTCTTAAACCTAAATCTAAACCAAACCAACCCATAAAATATAAACCCACCATAAAATGAAATAGGTTGAAAATTTCAACTCATTTTCTAAGATGGATCAATCCATCTCATTTTCTTTTTAGGTTAATACATGGTTCGCTAGATTGTATCCACCAACAAATCTCACAATTGCATCTAACAAATTCCACATCAAGTGTCATTTTTAAAAATTTAATTTTAATATAGTCTCAATATAAAAATTTTCTATGCTATTATTTGATTATATATTGTCATATTGTAATTCACTTTATATATCTAATTATAAATGGCATCATCATCGATGAGATTATCTTCGTAGCTTCTTGGTTTACTAGATCTAAATCTTCAGTTTGCTCCACGTTACTGTAATTCAGTCGTTGATACTCTAGCTAGACATGCCAGATAATTAGAATCTGCTATCTGGCTAGATGACACACCTGACGTTACTGACATTGTAGAGCAATTAGCTCTTGATTTAATGAACGAGTTCATCATATTAATAAAACTATTTAATTTTTATATAATCATTATTTTTTGGTTGAAATTATAAGTATTTTTTTATTGGAGATAATTTTGTTTGAATTGAATAAAATTTCTATGAGCAGCTACAACTATACCTTTGAATTTTTACGCAAATACATATCCAAAGTTTGAACATAAGATTTTTAATTGAGTGAAGATAACTCATGTCAACTAACTTATAAGGTTATGAGAAATGTTATATATATATATAATATCTTTTGGATATTGTGTTAATACATATCCATCTATCATTGAATGGGATATGAACTCTATTTAGAATAGATCTTATATCCCATCTAATAGGTGTATGTCGATACGATATGTAAAATATATTATATACACATAACATAACTCATATGATCATTGCTTATAATCATTATTTTACTTTAATATATGCATATATAATAATTAAATTACAATATAAAAACTCACTATAACAACGACATATACCAATTTTTTTCCCCCGTTTCTTATACTGCTCTTTGAGGTGTTCTTCTTTGACAAAGAGTCCAGCACACGTTTGCTTCATTTATTTTCAAAAAATATGTTTTTTAATTATTTTATATGGAATATTATATCGACTCACACATGAAAGTGATCCTAAGTGGGATCTATACGTTGCTCCATTGATTGTTTATAAAAAGAAAAATAATTATACTGTAATCAAACGTTGGTCCTCTTTTGGCTGCATTATGGGTGGGTTTGACAGTCGCATGAGAGGGATACGAGCAAAATTTGGACCGTCTAATTATATATAAATAATTAAGATTTGAAGTTATTTAAAGGTTATATAATCACTTAAAAAAATAATATAACTTTATATTTTAATTTTGATCATTCATATAAGATCCAATAGTCAAGATTTACTCTTCTCACTTTCATAATAAATTATCACTCTTATATATATATATAATTTAAATTTAAAATCTCATATAAATTATCTAAATCTCTTACATTAGATCAATCATAATGGTTTAGCGCTGTCTACCTTCTGTCCAAAATACTTGTTGTGAGTGAGTTTTCCTGTATACTCGTAGGACATATTTTTAATAATTTTGCTAATACTAAATAAAAAAAATATTAAATATTAGAGCTAATATGCAGTTAGGGCTGCACCAAAAATGGGCTAGAGCTAGCTTAACCAAATCCAAATTTGAGCTCTACTTTTAGATTGTGTCATTTCTTTAAATTCACACTCAACTTAGTAACAACCTAATTAATAATAAGCTCAATCCAATAGTTAGACGATATAAAAAATTTTAGACATTATATATAGTAAAATCAGAATATTTTAGAAATAAAAACAAAATTTAAAAGATATTTTATAATATATATTTTAAAATAAATTATATCACACAAAATCATTTTATATTATCTAAAATATTTTAATTAAAGTATAAAAGTCTTATAATTTAATGATAATTTGGTTTAAAAAAAATTTCTAAGAATGATGTGACTTTGGATTCGGTCAAGCAAAATATGATGTAACCCAATTTGAAAATGCATTGGGTTAATATTTCAAAGCTTAAACCTGACCTAATAAGCTTTGAATCAGGACAAGTTATCAGGTTGAGCCAAGTCATAAACACCCTAATCTATACTTAATTGGTCATAATAAAAATTGTACTCTTTATATATATATATATATATATATATATATATAAAGAGTTAATATACATTTTACTCCTTGAAAGAATTAAAATTTAACATATTAGTCTTCAAAAAAAATTTACTGACACTTTCATCCTTAATATTAAAATACGTTGCAAGAATTTAGTCCTTTGTTAACTTTCATTCACTAAATATCATGTTGTATCTAATCTAAAATTAATTTAAATATTGTGTATCAATATTTATCTTTAGGGATAAAAATATTAGAAAATTTTTTGAAAGACTAATTTATTAAATCTCAATTCTTTTAAGAGCTAAAATGTATATTATCTAAAATAATTGTAAATACTCAAATTATACGTCAGTCCTTATCATCAAAAATAAGTTATTCAATACCAAATAATATGTACTCTAGTGCTGTCAACCAATGTAAACTAATCATTATATAGCACAACAAATCAATGTGTCAAGTGATTCTTATTTTAAAAAATAAAACTGATTTTTTTTATATGATTTCTCTTTTGGTTTTAATGACTTTTGTTAATAAATTATTTAATGAGTTTGTCCATTTCAACAATTACGCACGCAGTTTCAGGTCGAAACAATAATTTGGTACTAATATAATTAAATTTATTAAATAAAGTATTAACATAAAATTAAATATAGCATAAAATGTTGGATTTTTTTTGGACTTGTATGAATCAAATCATGTTTAATTTTGAATTCAAATTAATTAGATGTCAAATTGATTAGGATCGATTATTTAAATCCAAATTGTGTAATTACTATTCTTGTTGGGTCTATCAAGCTTCTTGGGCTTATGCATTACTTATTGGTGAGTATTGTTCTATTTTCCTATGTATATGAGCTTAGCTATAATGGATAGGCTTATCTATCATATTTATGATATAAAATGAGTGGATAATCTTAAGTTGAAATCTCACATGACTTTATCAAGTATTGATTTTTACTATCAATTAAATACTATCATGGGTCCCATATTTGACCTCATATTTTTAATCAATGATAAAAATTAATACATGATAAGATTATATGCGATTTTCACTTGGGAGGATTCACTCCTTTAATAAAGATGGCAAAACGGGCTTAATTCATCAAATTGACCTACCAAATCGGCCAAAAATGGTGAGTTTGGTTAATATATTCTGCTCATCAAAATTTTTCGGTTGCCTAACCCACAGGTTAAAGTGCGGCAGGGTAGGTTGGGCCTATGTACTAGGGTGTTTTATCTTTTTTGGGGCATGATATTTGTTTTTAATTTTTTTTTTTTTTGGTGTTTTTTAAGACCATATTATTATTATACTTTATTAATTTGTGGACTTTATATTATAAACTTACAATTAATTATTATTTATGAACTTATTCATACATCTTAACTTATCACGTTTATGTTTGAATTAAATTTGAATATAAATTATATAGTTTATTTTTTTAATTTATATGGATATTATTTTTTTATATTTAAGCAAATTTTTTATTTAATATTTTTTAATTTTAAAAATTTTTAAAATAATTTAACTCATTATAAATATTATAATAAGTTATATATATATATATATATATATATATATATATATATATATATATATATATATATATATAAGGCTAACTTATTAACCTATTAAGTCTATTTTCCTAATTTGACCTATCCCATCTCGCGCGCTGCCTCACTTCCAACTTGCTTTGCCACGTCTAGCTTCTAGCACAAGTGAAAGACCCTTTCTCCTGATCAAGTATAAATAGATATTTGTTACTTTATTGAAACAGAGCCCATATCAATTTTAAAGTTGAAATAGGAGGAATTTTCTCTCCCTCTAGTCCTCTTAATCAATCTCTCTCTTCTCTCTCTGTTTCAAATCTAAAGAACGAACAAAGAAGCTACATATCAGGCATCTTCCTCAATCAATCCTGATAATCTCCACCCAAATCTTATTTATGATTTTCCTATTAATCTATATGCTATAATCAGAATCAAATTCCTGATTTGGGGGGTCTAAAATTTTAATAAAATGTAAAAAAACTTAAATAAAGTGTATTATACTTATTGATCGAGATTTTAAACACGACTTTCTTGTATTAGTACAACGAGAAATAAAAAATTATTGGATTAAGCTTTGCCATCATGCATTGTTTTCGTTGCGCATATTTTCGTTGAGTGGAGAAAATAGATTTTTTTGACCGAGTACAGACAAAAGAGTAATGACTTGATAAAGGATCTATTTTTGTATTATTATTATACCATTAATCTTAATCTTTAAGGTCGGGCAAATATCAGTTAATTACAAGCTTATTAACACGACTTAACCTACAATAAATCCCATAAGATATTTTATTTTCTTACATAATTAAAGTTAAGGCTTAAGAAGGGGGAAAAATCTCCTTCTAAAATAAATTTGCCTCAAGCTTGAAGGATAACTTAAATAGTAAAAATAGATTGCTAGCTGTAAAAACTCTCAAAAATTTTAAAAACCTGAATATGTTGATGTTAGTCAGGAATTGCTTAAGCTTGAATATTATAGCAACCAAAATTCGGCTATTTCAAATCATATACCATTAATTTATTGTAAAAATATTTCCCAGTCTTTGCGTGCATCACCTTCCGGTCTTCGCAGTTTGCGTAGAGAAGTATTTATCTGGAAAATTCTCATCTTGAATATGTAAATATATATTTAATATACATCAAATCATATAAATTATATAAAAATAGTTTTACTAACACAATTTTACATATGTTAAATATTAATTTACATATCCAAAGCGGAAAAAAAATTATTACAAATTTTTCGTTTGCATATGTACTGTATTGATCGAGAAATTTTCAAGTGATTTTAAAGTAAGATATAATTTTTATTTTAATTTATTTATTACTTAACAAATCAGTTTCTTAACTTATTTTGTCTCCTTAATCATCTTTTATAGCGGCCTACAAATTTAATTTATCAAACAATTAACAAATCCGAGCAACAATTAACATATCAGAATAAAAGAAGAGAATAATTTTAATATCTTATCCATATAAAAAAATTTAATACTATCATCAAATTATATATATTATAAAATTAAATTTTAAAATAATAATTATAAAAATTAAATATTTTTATTAATATAATAATATATAATCAAATATTTATACAAAACTCTATTAGAGTGATATAAATTCACAAAAGAAACATCTTGTTTTAAGAACATCAAAAAATTCCCACCGAGTCCACAGTCTGGAGAGTTCCTCGTAGTCTGGTCCTCTAAGCCAAAAATAAAATACCCAAAATAAAATTCCTTTTAGTCAATAAATAAATATTCGGACATGCCCTTATCATCATATATATTTCAATCAAACGCGTAGAGTCAAAAAGGAAACAAAAGTCCCAGTGGGTGGTCCCTCTGAGTACACCTTAGCGCTTTGTTTTGTCGTTGTCACCCACCACCGGCATCACTAAATTTAAATAATAATAACAATTTCTATGGTGAATAATAATAATAATAATAACAACAATTTCTTAAAATAGTTAAAGTAATTCTGTACAAACAATTTTAATTAAGGACTGCAATTTTGCATGTAAAAGGAAACATGGAGGACTGGCTCGTGAGTTGTGTTGTTGACTTCTTGTGCGATGAGTGTTTTATCGTTTAGCAGGTTGTTAAAACGCCTCAAACTCATCGAAATAATTCATTTATTCTTTGAAATTAAATGACTTGATTTAAAAAAAAATTATTTAAATATTTTTGTTTTTAATCTAACTCCTTTAGGTTTTGTCCGTAAAAATAAGTGAGTTAATATGTTAAATTTACAAACTGGTTCAAATAATTATTAAAATTAAAAAAATAAAATCAATATTATAACAAATTTAATCAAACAAAAATAATTAAAAAGGAAAAGAGAATGAGTCCGTAATTTTAAGCCTGCAGACTGACTTTTAATTAGAGGTTAAACTAATAAAATATCAGCTCCTTTATTCTTCTGTCTAAACTAACTCATTTTAATATGCAAAGTTGGATTTATGTACACACTCTTTGTAGTTATGTGCACTTATACATTCATAGCATCAGAATTACATACTTGTGCATATAAGAAAGTTAGAGAAAGTTAGAGTTAGAGTGTATAGCTGCTAATTGTTTGTTGTGCCAGCTGTTATGGTTAGTTAATTAGTCTCAAGTTAGCTTAGTTGCTGATATATATATATATATATATATATATATGTATATGTATATATATAAAAGCTCATTTTGTAATTATTCAGAATCAAGAGAGGGATTATACATTCAGAACTTCTTTCTCTCTCTCATAGTTAGTCTCAAGTTAGCTTAGTTGTTGATGTATATAAGCTTATTTTGTAACTATTCAGAATCAAGAGAGGAATTATGCATTCAGAACTTCTCTCTCTTCTCTCTCTCTCTCTCTCTCTCTCTCTCTCTCTCTCTCTCTCTCTCTCTCTCTCTCTCTCTATTCTTGATAGAATGAATCGGTTCAACATACATGTATCATAGCTTCATGATTTTGATAGAGCTGAAAAACGAATTGAAGTAGATAATAATAAAAACAAAGGCCAAATTCGTATTTATACATTACAGAGCAATGCAGCTCAATAATTTTTTCCGATGAAATTGATTCACTTATCGATTTTCTACTCCTATAGCTTTATGACTTAGATTTAATTTTCAAAATAGGCAATGTATAAGGATAATTAATCTAGCTATCCGTATAAAGTCACATTATTTTGGACTTAAAATGAGAAGATCAAGTAAAATATTTGCAGTTCAATCAGGTTTATGAGATTCAATACTATGGAATCTAATTATAAAAGGTTATATGTAAAAAAATATTTGATTCGTTGAGGTAACTCATTTGATGTTGTTTATCTCCAAAGGACATTTCTGATCAATATCTACGCACACAAGAGACCCCACAACATCGCGGTCAAATTATGAAATACAGTGAAAAAGTTTAAGATAATAATATAGTTTTGGTTTTATAGTCAACATACATGATAGTACATTCACGATTGGTTTTGAAAATACCTACTTATGAATAACTTTAAATTTTTTTTGTGAATTTTAAATCATATTTTAAATGATAAATATATTATTATGTTATAATTTTTTATTTAAATTATTAATATCTAATTTGAGTTAAAACAATCTATTATAAAATTAAAACTTTGTAATATTATTTTTTTTTATATTTATCATACTTAAATTTAAGACTTTATTTAATAAAAACAGATACAGAATCACTTGAATTAACTTTACATTGCTGTATTATATTATCATGTTATATGGTTAACAATAGATCCGAGACTATATTATATTACCTTTTTCGGGTGTCGTTGGACGGAGTAACACGTTACTGTCCCCTCTCGGTCTATATAAATAGATAAGGGACACTCTTTCTCTCACAGCAAGTGAGGAAGTGAAGAAAAGGGAAGTAGTAGTACTTGCTGAAGTGAAGAGAATGAAGAGAAGGCTTGGCTGTGAGATCTTGGTGGCTTTGGTTACCCTTTTGCATGTCTCATTGACTTGTGTTTCCGCTTCAGCATCAGGGTCGACCAAATTTGATAACCATGAGGAGCAGCTCAGGAGGAACCTTCTTGCTAATGGCCTTGGTACAACTCCTCCTATGGGGTATGTATATATGTATAATGCAATGTTTGTTGAGTATAAACAAATATGAAATATTTCTTTTCTATGTGAGAATAAGTGCTGTTTGTTTATATGTAAAGTCTCTCAGTCTCCTTGTTCTTTCCTTGGAATGGTATTATATTAGCTAGGAATCCTGGAAAATTGACCTTTCCCTTTTCCATTCATGTTCATTAGTTTATGCTTCCTTGAAGCAGTGAGAATTAACCACAGTAAACAGTTCATTCGTGTCTATTTTGAAATTTATGTATCAAATGATTGATGATGCTGAACAGTTTGTAACATTTCCTATTTATGCAGGTGGAATAGTTGGAATCACTTCAACTGTCAGATTAATGAAAAAATAATCCGGGAAACTGGTATTTGGTCATCTATGTTTTTTGTGTTATGTGTCATGTGAATTTTGTATGTATTTGCCATTTGAAATTACGAATTTATATGTAACTATTTGCACAGCCAAGAAGCCGCAATTTTGTAGTTATATCAATATAGAATTTCTGTTCTCCAAGTAGTGTTTCAAACTGTATTCTTTGTTTCTATTGTGTGCATTTGGATTTTCTCTTCGTTTTGTTTGGACTTGGGATTTTGTCTTCAGTCTTCATTTTGTATAGCATTTTCTCTCAATTTTGTAAAAGGGTCTAGTCATTATGCGTCGGTTGAGATCCACCTAATCAAGAATCAAAACTGCAGTCTGATTGTAAATTTTCTACATGGTTTTACAGCTGATGCCCTTGTTTCTAGTGGCCTTTCCAAGCTTGGATACACCTATGTAAATATAGGTATATGAAACAACTAATTTTCATTTCTTGTATTTTGCTTTTACTGTTTTCGAAGAAAAATGTCATGACTGTGTGTGTTTAACCTTATCCGACAATTTTCCATTCCTGCAGATGATTGTTGGGCTGAAATAAATAGGGATGATAAGGTATTACCGTATTAGATCCTATGCTTTTACATGCTTTATTGCCATTTTTTTTTTTTTTTGGCTTGATCCCTGAAAGTTCTTGCATTGAGTTAAAAACTTCTGCTCCAAACAATGTTGCAGGGTAATCTGGTAGCAAAGAAATCAACATTTCCTTCTGGCATCAAAGCTCTTGCAGATTATGTACACAGCAAGGGCCTTAAGCTTGGAATTTATTCAGATGCAGGGTACATAGACCTAGCCAAACACCTAAACAAATTAGTCCCATGTTCTGTTTCAACGCTTTTAAACAAAGTTTTAAGTTGGGAAACTTTGCAGATATTTTACTTGCAGCAAAAAAATGCCTGGTTCACTTGGTCATGAGTTCCAAGATGCCAATACTTTTGCATCATGGGTATTAAACATTGTGTCATTCTGTTTTCATCCTTTTCTTTTTGGCATATACATAAAAACTGCTATTAAACAAATGGTTATTATGCTTTATTTACAGGGTATTGATTATTTGAAGTATGACAATTGTAACAATGGTGGATCAAAGCCCACTGTCAGGTAGTTGAAAGTATATCTGCATGTTACTTTTATGTTTTCTTTGATCTGATTGTAATTTTTTAATATTCTAATATTCTAATTTAATCATCATACATAATTTTGAAAACTATGGTATTCTCATATATAGATACCCTGTTATGACGCGGGCATTAATGAAGGCAGGTCGTCCAATCTTCTTCTCTCTCTGTGAATGGTAATTCTATTTGTTCCAGAACTATGTTGATTCTCAATTTTTAAGTCTTTCCTTCTAATTGCAAATGCTTTGTTTGTTAGGGGTGACATGCACCCAGCTTTATGGGGTGCTCAAGTGGGAAATAGCTGGAGAACTACCAATGACATCAATGATTCATGGGAAAGGTGAAAATTGTGGATTCAATTTGTTGATGCTAGTAGTTGTTAATTGTGATGAAGTAGGGTGTACAAGTGTTCATCAAAATTCAAGAAAAAAAAACTTGGAATTTTAGCTAATTACTGTAACTATTCTCTTTTGGCAGTATGATTTCAAGGGCTGACATGAATGAAGTTTATGCTGAGCTTGCAAAACCTGGTGGTTGGAATGGTTGGAATTCAATTATCATAACTTTGTCTGAATTCTGAACGTCAATGAGTTTTCTGTTGGATTTCATCAAAGTATGGGTCATATGATATACATTAAATGATTAAATCAACAGATCCTGACATGCTTGAGGTGGGAAATGGAGGGATGACAAAGAATGAATACATTGTTCACTTCAGTTTATGGGCCATTTCCAAGGTACTACTATCATGCCTTTGTTTCTAAGTATCCTGATTTATGTGACAGCATATGTACATAGGGCTTCAAGTTTCTCATGATAAGGGTTACTGCAGGCTCCTCTTCTTCTCGGCTGTGATGTTCGAAATATGACTAAAGAGACTATGGAGATAGTCACGAATAAAGAAGTTATTGCAATTAACCAAGGTGATGGATGCATAATGAGGGTCATTATCATTATGTGATTTCTTGTTCATTGTAATATGTTTTGCAATGAGTTTTTCTTTTCTTTTTCCAATTACTGTTAGTAACGTTTTGCTAATTATACCTACTGAGAAAAAGGCTTAGTTGTTGTTGTACCGTTAATGATGTTATATTCATACCGTGTCAGATTCGCTTGGTGTACAAGCCAAAAAGGTTAGGATGGAAGGTGATCAAGAGGTAAATTGCTTTTGCTATAAGGCACATGTTTTTGTCTCTAGTGTCAAATGAAACAAGAAATGCTCACAGGCATCCATTTTGTACAGATTTGGGCAGGTGCTCTTTCAGGGTACAGGGTAGCTGTTGTCTTGCTTAATAGAGGCCCCGTGCGCAATGCCATCACAGTCAATTGGGATGACATTGGCATTTCCCGAAAAAGTGTTGTTGAAGCAAGAGACCTTTGGGAGGTATTGTGTTGTTTGGATGCACCTATTATCTATATTATTCATTTTGTAGGCTTGCATGCTTCTTTTTAAGTTTAAATATGTCTTTTCGTCCCTAAACATATATTAAATTTCGGTTTTAGTCTCTATAAAATTTTTCGTTTAATTTCAGGCATAAATGATCCTTGAAAAACTTAAAAAGTTATGTTCTTTGTTTCTGGGTTATTTAGGGACTAAATATGCACATTTTAGAAAATTTTGGAGTAAAATCAAACTCAATATTTTATAGGATCAAAACCGAAAGTTCATATATTTTCAGAGACTGAAAATATATTTAAGCTTTTTTTTTTTTTTTCAAAATCACATTTTGTTGGATACTGATGCTGTGAGGTATCTTTTGAATTCATGCAGCACAAGACATTGAAGAAACTATTCGTGGATAAATTGACTGCCACCTTGGATCCACATGCGTGTAAGATGTACGTGTTGAAGCCAGTAGCTTGAGTTCTGAAAACACGTAAGGATTGCAGCTTTTGGAGTTGCATTTTATTGAAATATTTCTTTTTTTTTCCGTCAAAAAAAAAGAATGAATTTTCAACTTCAATAAACATTCTTCATTAGTATGTACTGATAGAAGAATATATGCAACCTTATTTAGTGTGCGAGCTCAACTCAAACGAGTAGCTCGTAGCTGTGTAAGGAATAAGGATAAACTATGTTAAGCTTTATTTGCTTACCATGCTTAAGTATTTTCCATTTTTTTTTTTTTCACTTGAGATTAAAAAATAAAAAGAGAAAAAAAAGAAGCAGCAGCTTTTACTACTTAGCATGCTCGAGTGTATGTCCGTATTAATTTTCTTTGAGTTCAAAATAGCTTATAGCTTATAATTTTAAGCTTTCCGAGACAATTCTTGAAAAAAATAATGATGATTATTTCTTAAAATAATCATTTACTAAACAAGCGTTAAATCTTTTTAAATTGAGAAATGATTAAAAAAAAATGAAAAGACATCATTGTTGTTCATTGCAAATTGATGCCAAATCTCTCATTATATCATTTGGAAGGAAATTTAGTCAAATGTAAGAACTGGATCCTAAAATACCATCAAAATTCTCTGCATCATCCCAAGCAGGCCCTTCAAGTGACGACCGGTCAAACCAATTATGGGCATTCAGGTAGATAATAAGGAAATCGTCTTAATTGTAACTTTAAGCAAACACATATTTTGAGCAAACACATACTAAGGACTGGATCCTTAATTGTTTTTCTTTTTGAGCAAACACCTATTTAAGAAACCTTGATGAAACTTTGGACGCCTCTCAAGCTGCACATGAGGTGTGAATCTAGGATCCACTCTTTTTAACTCTCAAATACTCCCCCATAACCTTATATTTGCTGACATCAACTTTCTCCACTGCAGAAATGGGTCATATCACATTTTTGTTGAGGTAAATTTTTTTTTGTTAGGGGAAATTACACTAACTTTTTATGAGATTAAGCGATATTATACCCGATATCCCTTGATTTGCATAAATATATACTAATTGTCTCTAAGATTTAGGTGATATTGCACTTTATAACCGTATATTTTGTGAAATATGACATCGATTACCCCTATAAACATGATACTAGGTATCCCTTAAGAGATATCTGTATAGGTATGATAAATTGAAGGATATTGTATGTAATATCACTTAATTTTAAGGAAGGTCAGTATAATTTACTTTTTTTTTTATTTATATATAATCATGTCACATGAAAAAAATAAATAAATAAACACAAACACTTAAATTGAATTATATAAATTTTAATAGAATTTCACTCATTTAATTTGTATTTATTTTTCTTTATTTGGTCAATGCCTGGAATGTCAAACCATGCGTTCCAAAGTAATTTTTGTCAAAGGAAATCTTTATGGCTTTAACAAATGCGCGTTGCCATAGAAAATTTTATTCTCGGCTGCCTCTTTCATTAATATAATAATATGCTTTGTCCATGCTCCCCTCAGTCATGTATTTTCCCCAACAGAATCCATATATGCCAGACAATTTCATTTATTGACCAGAGTCTATTCTCCACTAGCTTGAATCCTTCAAGGGTTTTCCAAAAGGAGCCCCTTCGCTAAACGTCTTCAATAAAATGACAAAGCTTTTGCATAATTGCATTACACCGTGCCTAACTTTACCACTTTTTAACAAACGTGTCGTGTCTGCCATTGACTAAATTCCACTCCTGGTAACTTCCTCAAATTGTTCTATTGATGTGAACTCTAGGCCAAGTTTCCTTGTATTAGTCCTGACACATGTCAGTGATCATACTTTGATTGTGTACCATTATCTGAGTCTGACAACATGAAGATTTAGATACATAATTCGACTCAACTTTACGGGTGAGATATTCTTAAGTGCTATTAGAGTAAGAAAATATCTATGCTCTAAATCAATCACTACCTTACATTTTAGCAAAAAACCGAGGCTTATGTGGGATGGGAGAGAGAAGGTGGAAAGAAAGGAAAAAGGAGCATGGGTGGAGGATGGAGAATGAAGAAGGAGATGAATGCGTGAAGGAGGAATAAAAGAAGAGGATAGTTTGGTAATTAAAATAACAGTGGAATTGGATAGAAAAGTTGACAAAAGGGTTTGTTTGCAGTAGAGAAAATGTTAGGATTTAATTTACACGTCTTTAAAAATCTAGAGATAAAATGCACATTGCTATAGTTCAACGGAATAAAGCATATTCTTTTCTTAAAAAATATAGTTATAGTGGCAGACAATAATAACCCACAAAATTGTTGTATTAAACATTAAATAGAATAGGGCACAAATTTTTTCTTACCTCAAGAACACCTAACAATTTTGCTTTCACCAACATCCTGCCTGCTATGTGGTTCTTGTGGTCCAATAGCATGATAGCATCTCGATTTGGTGGTGCATCAATTTCATCATTCCCTTTAGCAGCATCTTGAGCTACAGCTTTTTAGAACTTCATCCGAATCTTTATCCACATGATGGTCAAATCATTCATCATCGTACATTTGAATCAGCAGTTCAGCACTATCATTGAATTGTATATCCTTAAATATGGCTATTGTAAGAAGAGTAGCATTCTTTATCTTCACCATTCTGCATCTTTGGTTTGCACTTATTATATTACACGCTTCACATATATATATACCTCCTATCTATGTTCAAATTGAACCTCGTCTGCTGCTACTTTGGCAATCTCAATGCAATGGTTGTCATTCTTCATCTCATTTAAACAATTGTCGACCGGAACCAAGCATAACACATCAAAAGTTAACAGGTCCAGTAGAACCATGTCTTTCAAGTGTAATCAATATATGCATTTCAAAAGTGAATGACCCGTTTATAATCTATTACATGCGATTTTTTTGGTATGGATTCGTTGCAATTCAAAACATAAATAAAATTGCGGTTCAGGTTGTAGCATAGTGGTTGAATAGCTGCCTCATAAATCCACATAATAGGGGTTCCAACCTTTTTTTTTTTGTTTTCTGGTCAGAGGGGTTCCAACTTTGAACCCCATCCCCACCCTTGCCCCGGCCTAAACATCCCCCTCCCCAGACCCAGGGAGAATAAATAAATAAATAAAATTATGCACAAAAAACAATTGTTGTAAGAGTCGTACAATTTTTTTAACGTGATATAATATGATTAGGTGATTATGTAAAAAAATTTTATATCAGTAGTACATCAAAATTAAATTTTATTTCTTAATCATTTTACCTTTTTTAAAGAACAATATGGGTTTATTTTTTATGTATTGACAGAATAGAGCAATTTTATCCTATTATTCGATGGGAAAACAAGAATTTTCATGTCATCATAGACAATAGTGTGAACTTAAATATCAAAAATATGAAATGATAATTTCTTACATTTTTATTAGATGATAGTATAAAATTGCTCTACACTGTTAATAGAAATTAAACTAAAAAATAATACTTATATTATTGTTATATGATAGTAACAGCATCATAAATATTTTAAGAACTTTAATACTTTAAGTTTGTAATTTCATGTTTTGATGTGCTGCGTAAAACTTGAAACTGCAGTATCCAAAACTAAAACTGAACCTCTCACGATAAAACCATTTATGCCAGCTAATGCCATATATATTTCATCAAACTGTTATACAAAAAGACATTAATGGCAGGTCATGTTGCAATGCTTTGCTACAAACTGCTGTTGTTGGGAACTAACTGTAAAGTTTCTTAATTTGAAAACCCTTCTTTTGGGTACAAAATGTGAAACCACTCTCATTCATGTACCAGAATCATCCGTGTCGTTATAGTGCACACAGCTATCATCATGAGAATTAGAAAGGAAAAAGAAGGTTAGTCCAACTGTAGAATAACTAGTGTATTTATCTATGCGGTGCATGGGTGATTATATGTTTATAAAGGTAAATTAATTGATGAACAAAATATATTGAATAAATTGAATTAATTAAAAATATATGTAGTTGCTAAAATAATTTGTTATAATTTGCTTAAATATACAGCATATAAAATTAAATACTATTACTACTGATTAAGTAATAAATATGAATACTTTCTTCTAAAAAAAATGACTATTTTTTGACAAATGATCATTAGAAAAAAATTTGAGAATTTTATAAAATTTCAATCTATAAGTAGGTTTTAAAGAAGTTATAAAATATTTCATTCCTTGATTTTCAAACTATTAAACGTATGGCCCCTTTATTAATAGAAAAGTAAATAATATTATATATTAAAACTTGAAATATCTAGTCTTATAGATATAAATATATGATATAGATCTACAATATGAGTGTTA
The DNA here is from genome assembly GCA_031439585.1 of Pterocarpus macrocarpus. Lineage (NCBI taxonomy): Eukaryota > Viridiplantae > Streptophyta > Magnoliopsida > Fabales > Fabaceae > Pterocarpus > Pterocarpus macrocarpus. The sequence continues at coordinate 64,446,140 of CM062515.1, forward strand.
TAAGATTAGAAAAATTAATTAATAGATTATATTTTATAGTGTATTATAAGTTTTAGAGTTTAAATATTTAATTTTAAATTTGATTTTTACTATTAATAATGTATGTTAATTATTATTCATGCAATTTATATGTTTGTATCATCTGTGTAATATATGTTTAGCATCGTCACATAATATAATTTTTATGTTTATATCACTTGTGCAATACATGCTAAATATCATCTATTAGATGTATCAATATTATTTAAAAAACTAATTAATGGCTATTTTTTTATGCACCATTAAAATTCCTTAAATTTTTTGAGCATCTTTTGAAATTCCAATTCATGAGATAGTTTTAAAGAATTTATAAAATTTTTCATACCCTATTTTTTGAGTCATTAAGTCTAAGGCATTTTTATTAATAACAAAGTAAATAATATTGCATATTAAAGGTTCAAATATTTAATTTTATAGATAAAAATATATGACGTAGATCTACTATTTGAGTGTTGTAAGATTAGAAAAGTTAAATAACAATAATTTAAATCACTAATTAGAAAACTAAATTGATATAATTTTAGATTGTGCTATAAGTTTTAGAGTTCAAATATTTAATTTTGAGTTTAGTTTTAACTATTAGTAATTATATCATATATTAATTATTATTTGTTTAATTTATATGTTTGTATCACTTATATAATATATGTTTAGTATCACCTTAAACTATAATTTTTATGTTTATATTATTTATGCAATATATGTTTAGTATCATTTATTTGAGGTGTTAATATTAGTTTCATTATGAATAAATATTGCAATTATAAAAAATAAAAATAAGAAAGTAAAATCAAAATTGTTAAAAAATAACATATGAAAGGATATTAAGAGATTTTTTTAAATAAAAATGAAGAATACGACACTTTCTAAAATCATGATAGAGATAATAATCAAAATAATTAAAATAAAAACATACTATATCCATATCTAAGTAATTAAAATAATTTTTATTAGTCTTAAGTACTATATATTAGAAAATAACTTAGAATGGCTAGCAATATAATTCACAAATTTTTTTTATTACGGATGTGATGAACAAAAATAATATAAAAGATTTTATCCAAAATTGTCTTGATTTTATTCATAATATTTACTTTTTTAAGAAAATTATACTTAAAGTTTTGAGAGTGATAAAAAACATTTATGTACCTTGACAGAGACTAAACCCAATATTAGCATAGTATAGTAAGTGTATGAATTCAGTCAATTTTTTTTCCAAAAAAAAAGAACTACTATATTGTACACATTTAGACAACATTTAAAAACATGATACTTTTCTGGATAAAAAAAATTATACTTCTTTTATATATTTTGAATTCATAATAATTAAATATTAAACATATAAAATATAATAAAGACTATACATATTTTGCAGTTTATTGTATAAATTCAATTTACAAGTCCTTTACAATTTATTGTAGAATAAAATACAAAATTTTAAATTATTAAAACTTCATTGATAGAAAGACATTGAAAAATAGGATAGAAATGAGAGGGAAAAAAAAGGGAGAAAGAATACGAAATAGAACGAAGAGTGTTATGAAATGAATTGAATGAATGGATGGGAGAATTCAAAATAATAGAGATAGAAAGATAGTGAAGATTATATGGCTATTAAGTTGGATCTAGAGAAAGTTATGATAGACTCTCGCGGAGTTTTATTATTGACTCTTTAAAGGATAGGGGGTGAGTACTCATTTTATTAACCTTATCTGGCATTGCATCTCTTCAATTTTTATGAATATTTTGTGGAATGAAGACTGCTTGGAAAAGTTTACCCCTTCTAGAAGTATCCGTCAAAGAGATTCTATATCACCTTATTTATTTGTGATTTGTATGAAAAATCTTTTTTATTTGATTCAGGTAATTGTCTTAGAAGATTTATGGATGCCTATTTCTTTATCTCGCGAGAGCTTTGGATTACTTATCTCTATTTTGCATATGATCTTTTCATTTTTGTAGAAGCTTCTATGGACCAAGTTGAAGTAATCAATAGTTGTCTTGACTTATTTTGTTAAAGCTCAGGTCAAAAAATTAGTAAAGAGAAAACAAAATTTTCTTCTCTAAAAATATGAATCATAATCATAATAGCTCTTTGAAAATTGCCTTCTTTTTTAGCTTCTCCTTGACCAATGATCTTGGGAAGTATTTGGGTGTTCCCCTCCAGCATAATAGGGTGGGAGCTAGTAGTTTTAATCATGTTACAAATAAGCTTTTGCAGAGATTAAGCTCTTGCTTTATCCTTTGCAAGTAGACTGGCACTTTGTAAATCTGTTCTTGCAGATATTCCTACTTACCAAACGCAAACTTCTCTCCTTCCTGCTTCGGTTTGTGACTCCATTTTGTCGTAGTTTTTTGTGGGGAGAATCTGATTAGAGAAGGAAGCTTCATCTTGTTTCTTGGGATAAAATTTGTGTCCCTAAGGATTCAGGTGGTTTGGGTCTTAGACATGCTCGTGATGTTAATCTTGCTTTTATGAGTAAACTGGGATGGGGATCAATTCACAATAGAGATGATCTTTGGGTAAAGGTTCTTAGAAGCCATTATCACTGTGGGTCAGACTTGTTACCTCGTGTTAATGCTAGCAGGCACTGCTCTAATGTCTGAAAGGGGATTTGCGCAACTTGGATAACATTTTCTAAGAATTTAGGTTGGCGTATTGGTAACGGCTTAATAGCTCGTTTTTGGTTGGATCCTTGGCTGCCAAATCATGGGCCTCTCATTGATCAAGTGACAACGGATATTCCTCTGCACTTAAAAGAGGCCGCTGTGGCTTCATTTGGAAATGGAAAGGAATGAAAAGATTCGAGTTTTTCCTATGGCTTGTATAGCTAATGACCATCTCCACACTAATGAGTTTCGTTGTCGCTGCCATATTTCCACTTATGCTTCGTGCACTAGATGCAATAAGGACCTCCATGGATCCATCCTTCACGTTCTTAGGGGCTGTGCAACTTTTGAGAGATTTTTGGTGCAGGTTGGTGAAGCAGAGTAAGTGGCTTGAATTCTTTTCAGCTGGTCTTTATCATTGGCTGATAATTAATCTTAGAGCTAAGTGGATTTGTGAGGATTTGTGAATTAATCGTTGGCTTATTAAGGAACGCAGCAGGAAAATTATGTTGGGAGTTAGATTCCTCTTGCGCCGTTACTCTCATTCAAATTAGATTCCTCTTGCGCCGTTACTCTCATTCAAAATCCTTTGGATCAGAAGCATCCCTATGCGGCGCTTATTCAAAGAATTCACCAGCTCATCCAAAGAGATTGGGACGTCGGAGTTATGCATATTTTTAGAGAGGCCAATTGCACTGCTGATTGCTTGGCTGTTTTGGGTCATGCTCTTCCTCTTGGCTTACATTTTTATTGTGTTCCTCTTGTAGTTCTTTGTAGCATTGTGGGTGAGGATTTTCGGGGCTGTTGCTGTGCCCCACCTCATTTTTAGTTGCTGTTTGTGTTGGGCGTTTTGCCCCGATGATTCACCAAAAAAATATTGAAGAGATTTTAAAAAAGGTGTCTTTTTTATTTTGAAATTTTTTTTAAAAAAATATTCTTTTATTTATGATTATGCATTATAAAATAAATAAATAAATAAATTTTGATTAGTTGGTATGGATGGTAGAAATTTTAGAAAAAAATAGATTCATATAATTGTGGCACTTATATAATTTCACTACCATAAAACCTTCTTTTATAGAAATAGTAGGATTAATTTCACATACAGACTTTGACATTTGCTCATTAATAGTTTACCTAATTAAATATGGCAGGTAAAAAAGAATGAAAGATCAATTAGCCAAAGCGAGAAAAGCAATCTCATATTATGTTTTAATGGTGTATTTATTTCAACTTTTAAAAAAAATAATTTTAAGATTAAAATTTTTTATATAACTAAAAAAGTTAAATGCAAATTTTTTTGAAAAACTATTATTTTCAGCTTATACTAAAAAGTTGAAAATAATTTTTTTTAAGATTTTAATTATTTTTAAAAATTTATTCATATATGCTAAAAGTAATTTTTTAATAAAAAATTAATTTTTTTACCAAAAAAATCTTATCGGAATGCACCTTAAATCATTTTTCATTAGATGATTTTGAAACTCAATGATTTCATTTAATATATGGTTTAATAAAATATTAGCTAAGCAGAATCACGAAAACGCGTTTGATGTATGCATACATAAACATAAGAGGTATATTATTTATACATATCAAAATCTCTAACACCCCAACATCCTCTCTCAGCTTTTTCTCTCTCCATCAATCATTTCACTCTTTTTACTTTTTTTTATAATTTTTTTTTCTCTTTTCTATCTCTGAATGTCAAAGTGTCTACCTACCCCCAATGGTACAAAAAACATTTCTCTAAACATAAGCACGCTTTTGTCTTGTCCATCTGCTAGATACTGCCTTCACCGAAAAACTTATCTGTCATCCAATCAGCTTTTTATCCGGGTACATTTGCACTTCAGTAATGTAGTTTATATTCATTTTATTCGAAAAGTTATATTAATTTATTTATTATTTATTATTTATTATTTATTATTATAATTTAATTTAAATATATTAATAATATAAAATAATTTTATACTATTAATTAATAAAATTAACAGAAAATTTTTTATTAATTAATAATATAAAATTATTTTATATTATCAACATATATTAATTAAATTTTTATTATTAAAAATAAAAATAAAATAAAATAAGAAACTAAATGGCAATTATAGATTAATTGATACGATATTTTTGATAAAATAAATATAAATAATATTATTTTTTTATACATAGCAGCATCCTTACGATTCAAGGTCAAAATTGTCATTCTAACATGCTGGTGGTGACCCCTTCAACTAAGATTAACGGACGACTAAAATACATTATTGTTAGTAGTATTAGTAGTATTTAATTATCATAATCATTATTATCAATTTTATTTGAAAAAAGTATAAAAAAATAGCCCCAACGAACCTGATCATCAAAGGTCAAAAGTTGGCGAAAGTGGGGAGCCAGCTGAAATAACTGGCAGCAATAACAAACAACTCGAGAATTAGGGAGCCCATGATCACACATAAATATAAATTCAAACATAGTTATCTCCATTAATAAAAAATAGTTATCTTTATTAAATTTATAATAAATGTAATGATGTAACTATATACTGTTAAATATGAATACGAAAGGAAAAAAAAAGAAGAAAGAAAATTAAAATAGTTAAAATTTTCTCTTAATTTAATTTAAAGAGAAAATACAGAAGAGGGGGAAAAATAGATATAAAATTGTCAAACTATTTTCGCTCCGCTTTGCAATATCAATTTTTTCTCTATCCATTTTTCTGTAATATATTATATTAAGGATATAAATTATTTAATATAAATATAATTTTTTTTTACATTTTTCCAACTAAGTAACTTTTTCACTATTTTCACTTTATTAAAGTAATACAAGAGAAAACAAATTTGCTCTTTTATTTTCTATTCTTTCTATTTTTTTTCTTTTTCTAGTTACTCACTTTATTAAAGCTAAGGTGAACCCATTTTGAAAAAAAAAAAAAATTAGGCGTTAATGTTTCTTTTGTTCGTTTTCTTTTTTAACTCACCTTATCAAATAAAAAATCCATTTCACAAAACCAGGATGTTTTTCTTGCAACTTAGGTACCGTATTTAAGGCTGTTTTCTGTTTCCGGTATTTTTCTGCTCCATTTTCTCTCTCTTTCTTCCTTTCTCTCAGCTCTTTCCAACTGCAACTCTCAACTCCAAAATCCAATCCGGTCTATATAGCCGGGTTCCGGTTTGACTCACCGAGTTGCCCCTTCAAGCTGTGTTCTTCTTCCCATAGCATAAGGTAAAAAGAATTTTCCACACTTATTCTTCCTTCAAATCTTTCCATTCACACCATCTTCTCCTTGATTATCCCACACCCCTTTGATTTGTTGTGTCCACTGTTCATAATTCCTAGTTCATCTAATCGAAATTGCAATTTTTTTTCCCTTTTCGGATCATGCTATATGCCAATTATGTAAAGTTGGTCCCAACTTGATCATCACCACCCCACTTTCCTTTTCTGATCTTGTTGCTGTTAAAACTTGGCCTTTTCCCTTAAAAATCAGATCTTTTGTGCAAATTTAGGGTCTTTGTTTGATTTCCACTTTTGGGTGTGTCTTAGATCATAATCCCACACAAGTTAGTGTTTGTAAGCAACAAAAAGAAGGAAAAAGCAATAAAGGGTTGTTTTGATTTTGGACTTTTGGTGTCATGAGGAGCATCAATTGCTGTGTTCCATTGTTTGTTTACTTGGTCTTGGGACTCTTAGCTATTGAGCTTGTTCTAGGACAGGATTATAAGCCTGCAGATAATATTCTGCTGAGTTGTGGGGGTCCCCCACGTAGTACTGATACTGATGGAAGGGATTGGGATAGTGATATTGGTTCGAAGTTTGCATCCTCCGGTGGAAACTCCACCACCTCGCCGGCGGCGACTCAGGACCCCGCCGTCCCTCAGGTGCCATACATGACCGCCCGCGTGTTCCATTCGCCTTTTACATACTCATTTCCAGTGGCTTCCGGCTGGAAGTTCCTCCGGCTGTACTTTTACTCAGCTTCCTACAATGGCCTCGATGCAACGAATGCATTGTTCTCGGTGACGGCGCAGTCCTATACCTTGCTTAAGAACTTCAGTGTTGCACAAACGTCGCTGGCTTTGAATTATGCCTACATTGTGAAGGAGTACTGCATCAATGTTGATGGGGGGACCTTGAATGTGACTTTCACTCCATCCACCAATATGTCGAATGCCTATGCATTTGTTAATGGGATCGAGGTTGTGTCCATGCCTGATATTTATACTGAAACCGACGGGACTACCGTGATTGTGGGTACAACTTCTTCTTTCACCATTGACAACAGCACTGCACTTGAGAATCTTTATAGGTTGAATGTGGGCGGGAATGATATCTCGCCCTCCCATGATACTGGTCTGTTCAGGTCTTGGTCTGATGACGTGCCTTACCTCTTTGGGGCTGGATTTGGAGTTACAGAGCCTGCTGATCCGTCGGTGAAGATTGAGTATCCTCCGGGCACACCGGCTTATATTGCTCCACTTGATGTCTACAGTACAGCGAGATCAATGGGGCCAGATCCCAACATCAACATTAATTACAACTTGACTTGGATTTTCTCTATTGACACTGGGTTTTCCTATCTTGTGAGACTCCATTTTTGTGAGGGCTCGACGAATATAACCAAGGTCAATCAAAGAGTATTTGATATATTCCTCTATAATCAAACTGCTGAAAGTGCGGTTGATGTAATTGCGTTTGCAAGGGCGGACTTTGGCTCTCAATATTCAAATGGAGTTGCATTGCATAAAGACTATGTTGTATTTGTCCCCAATGGGGATCCACGGCAGGACATGTGGCTTGCACTGCATCCCAATAAACGTGCAGGGCCCCAGTATTATGATGCAATCTTGAATGGAGTGGAGATATTCAAAATTAGTGATACTTCAGGTAATCTGGCAGGGACAAATCCTATTCCTCCTCCTCTGCAAGAAAAAATTGACCCATCATTGGCTAGGAGTCATCCCAAATCAAAGAATCATACAGGAGTAATTGCTGGGGGTGTTGCCGGAGGAGTTGTTTTAGCACTTGTCGTTGGACTATTTGCCTTTGCTGCATCCCATCGCCGTAGGCGTGGAAAGGAGTCTAGTGCAAGTGAAGGGCCATCTGGGTGGCTTCCACTTTCTCTCTATGGCAATTCACACTCTGCAGCTTCTGCCAAGACCAACACAACAGGAAGTTATGCATCTTCTCTCCCATCAAACCTTTGTCATCATTTCTCATTCGCTGAAATCCAGGCTGCTACAAACAACTTTGATGAGGCTTTGCTTCTTGGTGTGGGAGGATTCGGTAAGGTTTACAAAGGAGAAATTGATGGCGGGGCGACCAAAGTAGCAATTAAGCGTGGGAATCCACTCTCTGAGCAAGGGGTGCATGAGTTCCGGACTGAGATTGAAATGCTCTCTAAACTTCGTCACCGCCACCTTGTCTCACTGATTGGCTACTGTGAAGAAAACACTGAAATGATCCTTGTCTATGATTATATGGCCCATGGAACACTCAGGGAGCATCTATACAAGACTCAGAAACCTCCACTGCCATGGAAGCAAAGGCTTGAGATATGCATTGGAGCTGCTAGGGGTTTACACTATTTACACACTGGTGCCAAACACACTATCATTCACCGTGATGTGAAGACAACAAACATTTTACTAGATGAGAAGTGGGTGGCTAAGGTTTCTGATTTTGGATTGTCAAAAACCGGCCCAACATTGGATAACACGCATGTAAGTACTGTCGTAAAGGGTAGTTTTGGGTACTTGGATCCAGAATACTTCAGAAGGCAGCAACTGACTGACAAATCCGATGTTTACTCATTCGGTGTGGTTCTGTTTGAGATATTGTGTGCTCGACCGGCTCTGAACCCTGCCCTTGCGAAGGAGCAAGTGAGTCTAGCTGAGTGGGCAGCTCATTGCTACAAGAAAGGCATTCTTGACCAAATCATTGATCCTTACCTCAAGGGCAAGATAGCTCCGGAATGCTTTAAGAAGTTCGCCGAGACTGCGATGAAGTGCGTGGCCGACCAGGGCATTGACCGGCCTTCCATGGGCGATGTCTTGTGGAACCTTGAGTTTGCTTTGCAGCTGCAAGAAAGTGCTGAGGATAGTGGCAAGGGCTATGGTGGAATACACAATGAAGAGGAGCCACTGTGTGCAGATTCTAAAGGGAAGAAGGAATCTGATGCAATGCCAATTTATGATGGCAATACTGACTCCAGAAGCAGTGGCATGAGCATGAGCATTGGTGGTAGAAGCTTAGCAAGTGAAGATTCTGATGGATTAACACCTAGTGCTGTGTTCTCTCAGATCATGAATCCAAAGGGTCGTTAAGGGTCATGCAAGAATTCCATGCACAAACTGCTCAAGTTCTTTAGTGCTGATGTATGTGTTCATCTGTTAATTACACAATGAGGTCAAATTTGAGTTTTGCATGTTATTAATTTTTCTACTATTACTATATTCCTTTGTATTGCTGTATCTTACTTGTTATGATTATGTAAGTTGTAATGTGACCACGCTACATAAAGATTGAAGAGCAAACATGTTGTAACGAGGTTGTTGTCATGTGAACTTTTAGAAAACCCTTCCTTTCTTATATGATTGATACAAGATTCTACGTGTGTGTGTCTCTCACTTCTCACATTTTTTTGGAGCAGGACTTTGTTTCTGTCATTAGATAATCCACAAAGAGTCAACAGCCTTAAGATCATAGGATTACCTAATTTGTTTTTATTAAATTCTTAGAGTTCTTTGATTGATGTTATAGGAACCGTTGAATTTCGAGGACAATGCTAATGGGAAAGGAATATTAAATAAATTTAATTTTGATGAATCATTTATTATTATATTAACAAAAATTTCTGATTTTTGTCATCATTATCTTATAATTATTTAATTATGTATTATTATATTAACAAAAATATTTAAATATATGATTGATACTATAAAATTTTTATACTATAATATATTAAAATTAATCACATATTAAACAATAAATGCAATATTAAAACTAGGAGGATGAGCACTCAAGTGAAACAACGTGTTAAAGAGTAAGAGAAGAATTTTTATTTTTAGTTTTTGAGGTCAACTCGTCTTTGTATGGCACCACTGTTAGGTGGCCAGCTGTGTTGTGGTGTGCATAAGAAAAAGGAAGCAGGGAAAATGGACCATGAGGGAGGGGTCTAATCCCATGACTCATATGTGAATGTGACACTTGCACCAAACATCCACTGCAATATTTGTTTATTCGGCCGACTACGATTGACGTAAACGGCTTATTGGTGTGTGTCTTTCTCTAGTACTCATGCCCTATATAAATTGGTGTTTCTATATTGATTATGACATATGCATGAGCAAAGCATAAATTAAAACGTTAAGCATGTACAAAGACATAAATGTAAATTGCGTGATTGCTTTGGCTGATAGTGGAATCGTATAAGTTTATGCCTCCGTAAATTTGGGAGGATACACGGAAGACAGCTGGATATGGTTGGCTTGGGGGAGGATACACGCATATTTCAAAATGTTTAAAACATAATTTTGGTTTTTATATGTGCGGTTGATATTAAATTTAACCTCGATTAGAAAAAGAAAGCTTTTAAATCAGTCTTTATATTCGTAATCGTTTATAAAAAAATTGTCTCTACTCTCAGTTGAAGTTATAACTCCATTAGTGGGTCATCCTACGTGACTAAAAAAGCATGATTCAACTATGTTTTATTTGTTTAGCTGGTTATTATATAGCAAATAACAAAAACATATTAAAGCCAAGTCACATCTCTTTAATAATCAAAATTTTCACTAATGCACACAGCCCTCTCTACCGTCCTCAAGTAGATCATCTTTATTCATAACTACTTAAGTGGTAGATTGATAGGCACTTACATATTTTTTATTTTTAGTGTAAATTGTAAAATAAATTTTTATTTATTTTTGTAAAAAATAAACTAAAATCAAACGAGAATAAAAATATATTAATAGTTTGTAGTAGTTAATGGATAGTTTTAAAATGTATATAATGGAAGTTGATCAATTAATGGGTAATTTTTTTTTTGATAATTTTATCCATTTTTTCATTTGTATTTAATCGATTATGCATAGATATTAATTAAATATATTTATAGAAGTCAAAATTTATTTCAATCTAATTTAGAGAGACCAAAAGGTAGTCATAGGGAATCCCTTTTATATATAATATGATATAGATATTAGATAGAGACTTTCTTAGACAAATCATACCATTTTTGGTAGATAGACAAATCATACTCTATTGGTGAAGTGGAATTTCTCATTCATAAAGTTATAACTTTAATTGAAGACAGAAACTACTTTATAAACAATTTCATGTATATAGACTAATTTAAAAACTTTTTTATATAAGAACTAAATTCAAAATCAATAGCAAGTATAAGTATTAATATTATATTTTAACCTTTCAAAATTAATGAGATTTCCGTGTGTGTATATATATATATATATATATATGTATATATATATATATATATATATATATATATATATATATATATTGTATAATAATTTTACATTTATTTTTGGCTGACATTCTTATATTATAAGATATTATGGCGTTTGATTTGTGTAACCAGCGTTTAGTGGAACAAAGGTTAATTGTTGTCGTTGGTATCTACTGCTTCCAAAGTTCTATTAGTTAAAAAATGCTGATAAGAAGTTTGAGTCCGACCCTTGCTAACTACTCTCCAAAATATATTTTCATTTTTGAAATTTTATGTTTTCAGAATTATTATTTAAAATAATAAACTTCCCCTCTCACCAAACAAATGATGCATAGGACTCCATCCCAAGTCCGAACGATAATTTTATTTTTTTATATTTTTTTATTATATAAATATATTATTATTGCATTTAATATATAATACTGTGCTCATATCTTAATTAATTTTTTTTTCGGTCAACTATTTAATTTATTTAAAAACTATTGTACTGAATATTCAAACCCATAACTATGTAGCACACATTGAAATTAACTTGAATTTATTTATAGGGGGATTATAAGAATTTATTTATGGGAGGATTATCAGAAATTCAGAAACGAATAAAAAGAAATGACAAATAGTAAAACAATTACATTATCACTTGCCAACATCTAAGTTAAACTCTTTAAATTACTAACTATTTGGATAGTTTGACATGCATGATTCATGATACCAAATACCAAAGCACCTGAGAAGAGATGGTTGAATAAGTCCCCAATGCTTAAAACATTTTCTTCAAGACATAAATCACATCAAAATGCTCCGGATGGTGAATGTCTAATAGAAACTGATAATAAATTTGGGTCAGAGAAGTAGACTCAAATCAATTCAATTGTTCTTAGAATAATTTCAAAGCCTACTAAATACACAATATAAATTAACAAGATAGTAAGTTAGCGTGGAAGCATATTTATAATAAACTATAAAATGCAAAATTCAAATATAAAGAGTGAAGGGTAAAGAGAAATTTGCAAATACAATTTATCCTAGTTCGATTTCCAAAATACAAAATCTACATCCAATCCCTATCATTAGTAGGATTTTTCTTCACTATAAATAGTATTTACAACAATAATTTCTCCAAGCTAATACTAAGTAGTCTTTTTTCACTAACCTCTCAAAGCTAGATATGGAGTTGTCTTTCCTTATTAGTCTCTCCAAGCTAAACACCAAATAGTCTTTACAATAGCCTCTCCTAAACAGATATAGTCTTTGTTCACTCATGAATACAAGAGTTTTGAATATTGATAATGCAACAATTTTCTCACAGGGAGAAACTCTAAGCACATAGCTATTCTGGACACACAACTCTTAGAATAAAAAACTTTGAGCACATAGCTCTTAGGACAAAGAATGTGAGCAAACGAATCTACGAATGAGGGTGAAAATCTATGTTCTATGTGGCTTCTCCGTTTTTGTGTATACTGTGTAGTGGAAGCCATTCTTTTTTTCAAAATTAAGACCATTTGACCGTTGCATTCATTCCTCTAAGTAGCTGCTGTGTTTTTGTGAAGGTATATTTGATACAGTGCCGCATGATTTTTCTCTCTTATAATACAAAAGGTGATTTGTTTTTTCCTATCATGTGACACTTTTAACTTTTCTCCATTTAAAAAGATATTTTTATCCTCTTTATCCTGTATTGCTTATACTATGTAAATTTTTCTCTCTCTTGGTACACATTGTATACCTTTTCTCCCTTCTTGTACACCTTTTTTGACCTTCTTGTACTATTTGAACACTGGGAAGCTAGAGGTCATCATTTTACAACTGTCATTCTACTTTTTATCATTCAGACAGGTGATTCATGCTGTTACATTTCTGGTGAGATATCTTATGTGTTTTGGTCAGATGTCTTGTGTATTCTTAAAGACACATCATCTTTCTCTTGGCAGAATTCGGTGCCTTGATTCTTCCTTTAGCTCATTTGGCTTTTCTGCTTTTCACAATGGTTCCTCCCCTTTAATCTTAGCTTTCCCTTGATTACAACTCCTTCTTGGCTTTTTGATCTTTGCTTTGTCTTTCCTTGAGTTCATTCTTTGTCTCTTGATTTTCTTCTTCTTGATACTCCACATGGTTAGCAATTCTACATACATGGTCTTTTGACAAGGATCAATGCACACATTAAAGTTATTATATATTTTATTTGTAATCGGCACAAAACTTAACACTGTTAATATGCTCGTAAAATACAATGGTTGTATTTAAATACTATAGCATTTTGTTAAAAAGAAAATAGTTATATATTGTGGTAAATAGTTTCCTTAGTAATTTCTTGAAAACAGTTATTTGATGCTCTCATAGGTTAAAATGATCATGCAAAGTACCTACAACAATGTGCTTTTGTTTGTTTTAGGCTAAACATGGGGGGTTTTTTCCTTTTGTTTAAATAACTTTCACTCCTTTGAACAAAATAAATAAATAAATAAATAAATAATTTTTCTTGCTCCCATTACTTGTACCCAATTTTGATTTTAGTCCCTGCATTTAAAATTGTTTGGTTTACGTTCTTTCATTGGCATTCCGCTAATGAGTTAATCCATACCATAAAGTTTAGTCATGTTAACTTTGTCTCTCTCCTATTTGAGCATAATATCGTGAAGGAACTGAAATGGAGAAAATTAGGGTTGCAGGCATCACGGAAGGATCTTCATCTGAAATAAGTAGCTACAATTGAATGAGCCAGTAGAGTTGCGTGAGTGTAGGGGCAAGATTCAAATGTGGACTTCCTGGACCAATTAAAACCCTCAAAGAAGACTTGGAGTGTTCAAATTACAGAGTAAGGGAGTTTGTCTTTTAAGGTTTGTCTGGGTTAGATTTAGGACAATCTTAACAATTTTTTGGTTTGTTATTGAAATAATGATATTGTGAATTCTTTTAATGGATAGATTCAACAATTCCTAAACGAGCAAGAGTAGTTAGCCAAGAGAGACATAGAATAGCAACTTCTTTGAAGACAAAACTGAAAGTGTACCAAGTTATAAATACTATTTCTGCGAGTTGTAATCATGAATATGATTGTGATTTTGTGAATTGATTGGAGTGGTGAAAAAAAAAAGGGCTGGGAATGTGTGAGCTGAAATGACGACTACACTAGCACCATCAGAGTGATAATAACAAAGTTACAAAAGCCAATAGATGTTAGTGCCCAGCAACAAAGCACACATGCCTACAACACAAATCTTTTAAAAAGACAAAAATCCTTTTAACCCATTACACGAGAGTATCAACAATACCAACCTCCTCTCCTTTTTTTTTTTTTTTGTTTTTGAAAACAAAAAAAAACCAACATCTTACAACAAGTTGACAATGTCAACTTAATCACTACAATCCATACAATAACAATACTACCATTTCTTCACAAAAACAATCACGAAAGAATTATGGCAACGGACTAGCAAGATATACACGAATCCAATGCCACAATAACCCCATTTTACCCCTTTACAAAGTATCAACAATAAACCAAAATATTACTTGAAAATGAAAGCCTAATCACTATATTATCGCCATTGCAAGGTCAAATTCTGAACCATTTCATAACATGACAATTTTTTTGAAAAAAAAATAATGAGTGTTTTAAGGGAACTTGCAAGCATTTGGTGATACATATTATATAATTCTAAAAGTGACATACATTTTTATTAGAATTTATCTCAAGTTTTTCTCAATATGGCCACTTAAATTTAGAAACTACATGGAGGAAACGAGGTAGAGCAGTCAGAACTAAATGCCACCTATCAACTAAATGGGAATGGAACCAGATGGAATGACCCAAAAATGAAATTTGCTTAAACAACAAAGCACAACAATTTTTTGTATTAGTAATTAGCAAAACAAGCTTGTTATATAACAGCCACATCACTTTGAATTGGTTACATTCATAGGAAACATCTTATATTTACACCCAAGGAAAAATGTAAAGACACTCAACTCAGTGCAAAACATGTAGAAACACTTCAGTCATGACCCCAGGTTGTGACTTGTGAAAGTTGAAAGCCAACAGCATCTTACAAACCGGAAAGAAACAGAACGAAACAACAGTCACGACCGAGACTCCGGAACCGAGTCGGTTATGGCAACAATCTTCTTCTGCAGCTCTGGCTTGTTGGCTCCTACAAGTTTGTCAACTTGTTGTCCATCTTTGAGAAAGAAGAAAGTTGGTGTGGCTTTGATGTCCCATGAAGTGCTGAAGTCCTGCAACATCCAAAACCATGTTCAATAGAGGGTGGAAGCCCATTCTTTTTTTCAAATGAAGATTTCTTGGTCGCATAATTCATGTTGAAGGAATATGTTTGCCGCAAGAGGCACTTGAATTTGTTTTATGTCCAAATTTAAGTGGAATACTAGTTAAACTCGCATGTTTTTACTAAACTTTAATTTTAAAGTAATAGTATGAAATAATAATATCTATAGCTTCACTACTTACAGTTAGCTCATCCACATCAACTAATAAGAACATTATAGATGAGTATTTCTCAGATAACTCGCAGTAATATGGTGCAATCATTTTACAAGGGCCACACCATGTAGCACTGAAATTCGCGATCACCTGTGAACATGGAGCTTCAGTATTAATTATTGAACCCAAAGAAAATAAATGACATGCTCAAAAAAATTAGAGTCAAAGAAAATATACTGAAAAATCTGCAAGCAATTAATTGTCATATATTTTATCAGAAATGGGAGGGGTAAACCTCAGGAGAGTTATTCCTCTAACGTGAGCTTGTCCTAAAGAGAGAAAATAAGGGTGTCTCCACCCTTATATCATTAAATGGGTTATGATTACGATGCACTTTGTTTATTTAAGAGTCAGTTTAGAATGAGGTTAAAAATGTAGATGAAAATTTCATAGATCAGTTTTCATACAGTTTCAGTAATAAATCTAATATATAAAATTTTCACCCTCATTCTTACTTCCATTACAAACTGACTCCATAGGTGAATAAACCCTTACTGTTTCACTTTAGCCATAAGCTCACTTTAGAGGAACCTTATCCCAACTTCAAATGTCTCTTTAAGCATGCATGCTTGTATGTGCGTGTCAGAGAGAGACATAGAGAGACTGAGAGAGAGAAACAGAAAGTACTAATCAGCACTAAGGTAATATCTTAAACTAGCAGAAACAGATTCTACACCACTACTAGGCTAGCCACAGCAAAATTATGTTAAAAGAGACACAGTCAGGTTATCTTTTACAAGGTTCAAGACTTGATCGCGAGATCTCCCTATCCTAATATTGAAAATATCAGGTAATATCTTGGACATTAGGCTTCCAATTGACGTCAAAAGTCTTTTCAAATTTTTTTGTCAAATTAAACAGCAGGGAATCAATGATATATCCTGCTTCTAAATCAGAACACACCCATTGTTTGGTCAGCTGCCTTCGCAGAAAATATTACAACTCACTGCCAAACTTGAAATGAGACAGTACCATGTTGATTAGCTTTCGAAATATAATTGAAACAGAATCCAAAAAATAGCTTGATAATCAACTATAAGCATTTAAAAGAAACAAACAGGAGCCACAGTGTGTCTCATTAATATGGAACTTAGAATTCTTTCCAAACACCAAAGTTATTAGACCTTCAAAATTTCTAAAAGGATTAGAGAGTCTTTGCTATCAAGCACTGAAAATACAGATGTTACCAACTATTTACGTTAATGGTTCAACCAAAGAACACAGCTAAGTGAAAATAGGCCTTTCGATAACATTTAATTTTACTGTCTAACAGACTAAATAAGATGGAGAACTTACAATTTTGCCATCCCTCCTTGCTTCTTCCAACTTTTGGTCCCAAGATTCTTTGGTGGTAATAAGTTTCACATTTCCAGCAGTGAACTCCACATGATGATCAGAATCAGTATCCCTTGTTTGAGACTACAAACATTAGAAACATGAAACTTTTTCTGTCAATTGACTTATCAATGAATGATGTTATATGATACATTACAAAGTTCTAGAAGCATTAAGGCAATAAGGTTTGCAGAACTATCATACGCATAGACTCTTTTTCTATTTTTCCTTTCTGGCAGCTGTTAGTGGGGAGGACAAGAAAAGTCAAGAGGCGTACAATTGGAGTACTCAACAAGAGAAGAGGAGAAATCGGGTTGGGGAAATGAGATGTATTTAGAAATATCCATCAGATAAAGATGAACTCTTTATCACCACTAAAAGAAAATAATAAAATGAAACATCCTCCTCACCCCAGAAAAAAAATAAAAAAAGAGTGAAAAACAAAGTGGAAAAGAAGATAACAGAAGTATCAAATAACAAATTATTTCTTACTCCATACATGTTGGCCTCTCTAACATGATCTGCCTGACCTGAATAATAGCTACTTACAAGTTACAACTAGAAACTTTTTTTCATTAGTTGCCCGAGCAGTGTAATTTGAACCATTGATCATTGCTAATATTTAGATATTTTAGAACAGTTGGGCGAACTTAATATATTACTCATTTGGCCATTTCTAATTCTTACATAATTTTCATTAGTTGTTGCATCCTACTATTTTTGTTTCTCCATTCTGGTTCTTATTATCCCTTGTCAAATCTGTCTTCTACGGATTATTACAACCACACAGTTCATATAGGCAGGCTGTAGATGTGAAAGTTAATGTCTGAATGCGGCTGGAAAATAATTACCTTTTGGACACACAGAAATGGCAGTAAAAGACTATCAGTTCAAAGTTACAACAACAAGTACTCCTAATGCTATCCTCATAAACTTTAACAAAGAAAAAACACGCTACACACTTAACAGCAAAAATTAATGACTTTTTCTTGGAGTATGTTATCTATTGAAGAAAACAGTTTATCACAGAAAACAGGAGAAAAGCCTCAGGCTTTCAACTTTTAATGAGCATAACAACAAAGAATCTCATTGACACATCCAAATATTCTCACCTTACCCACACAGTTCCCCATATAACTGCTTGGAAGCCACAAACTTGTAAACTTTATGACCTGAAGCCTGAGAGAAGAAAGACCACCAATTTCAGGCAAATAAATTTCTATAAGTCCACCAGAATAAAAGAGAAAGTACAGAAAACAATAGCCAAGTCAAATGTATGCAACACTTAATTGTTCAGCTATCAGACTGAAGTTACACCAAGACCATAGTGAAAGCAGAATTTAAGCAACATAAGAAAATAAGCACTCCTATGAATGTGAAATGTCCACTTAATCAAAATATCAAAATTCACTTCCCCACATACATCTAAGAAGGAACTATAAAAACACTTAAGTGCTAGAAATAGAAACCTGATAATAGATAAATCAGCAGGGGAAGAAAAATATTCTCTTAAAACAACATTCATGCTGTCATGCATTCCAAAACTTGTCAACTACCAGACCGTCCACCCCTCTACAATCACAGGTGAGTAGTGTGCTGGCAACAAGTGAAATGGAAGGAATGGAGGGAAACAAAAACTGAAAATTACAATGTATATTTAGAAACATACATTGTTCAATTTTAACACATTCATTCTCAAATTTCCATCCACTCCTAGTCATACCAAGAATTCCATGAGTGTTCCCAGAATGCAAAGCAAAGTAAAAATAAATTTCAATGGGGCTCCAGAAAATTGCTTTGTTTGCTCAGAACACTAAAGGAAACAGTGTAGTTCATCACAAACAAAGGCAAAGAAGGCAATAATTCATTGAATCAGCTTGCTTGTGATAACAGAAGAGAATTTCTATGTCTGGAATTTAAAGTTGCTAGCTTTCCATCAATTTGCAAGCAATAAAGAGAAACCCACGAAAAATAAATCAAAAGAAACAAAAGTCGAAGGAAGACAAAGGATTATTTATGCAATTAGAATAACCCCAAAAAAAAAAAAAAAAACAAAGAAAGAAAAGAAAAATTAAATTACCTAAAAAATTGAGGGGTCTGAGATTGCTTAATTTCAGTAACAACACTGAAGGGTGATGGAACAGGTACCCAATTTGTGGATTTGCGAGGGGAACAAGAAGAATTTGAGAAACCACACTACACACTTCGGAGAAGATAAGGAGCAACTGCGTTTGTGTTTGCGTGAATAACAATTGTTGTTTTTTTTGGATTAAAACAAAAAAGAATTAAATAAATAGGTAAATGAAATTGATGCTGATGCGGAGATTACTTATGCTGTATTTAATAACCGAAGTTTGGATGTGGCTGTCTGAATGAATGAAAGCCTCCACCTTTTATAGTCAGAAAACTTAATTTATAAATTTTTTAATAATGATGATAATAATCACATGATGACACCTAATAAAATAAAACATTGAAGTTACTAAAGGGACCTCCCCCCCCCCCTTTTCTCTCTCTCTCTCTCTCTCTCTCTATTATATGCAAATTTAATTTTTAAATTTTTTTAAAATTTCTATTTTACAGCAAGCTAGACTTCAAATTTTTAAAGACGGCAAATGTGTATTGATCATCGTTTTTTCATACCATTCTTTACATCTTGTTTGAAAAGAAAATGTATATTATTTTATTTTATTGTCTAAAATAATCGTAACATAAGAGTAGTAAAATAATTTATGTGCATTTAATACACAAATTAAGAAATTAAAATATTCATCTTAATTTTATAAAAACAAAAAGATTAAATATTTGTTAAATTATCAAAATATTAAATATTTTTATTTTTATTTATAAGTTTAATTTTGATGCATCAATAATATAAATTTTTTTGACACTATAATCTAATCATATTTTACCACAATCAAATATTAACTATCTACTATTTCAAAAATCATGCATATCGAAAAATTTAATTGGATAACATTATAAAAATATTTTATATTATTAATGTAATAAATGAAATCCTTTATTTAATAATTACTATGTTTAATTTTTAACACGTATTTTTTTGTCTTAAGAATACTCACACAATTTCAAACTAAGAACTATAGTTAAGTAAAGCTCTTTTTATGAATGGTTTAAATAGTATGAATGAGGTAATAGATTCAAACCTTATTGTTATTGATGTACCAAAAAAAAAATCTTTTTTAAAATAGTAACTCCAAGATTTAAATTCTTGATATTACATTAAAATTCATTTGGATCAAAATCTACTTCGGCTGTGATCAACTATTTTTGAGTTTTAACATGTAGTTTAAGAATTTATATCAATAAACTTGTAATAAACATAGTGTAAAATATTTTTGTTGTAATGTGTGCAAATAACTTGTTTATTCAATAAACTTCCTCTAAAAGTCACGTGAAAGAAACTATCATGTCCTATGAATTATGAAACCATCAATCATGCATATTATTAAAGGGTGTATTTATGAGTTTTAAAGCACATAAGACATAGTTAGAAGGTTTTATTAAATTTTGGCCGTACGTTTAAGAGGGGGTTGAATGTTCATTAGGTGTTCTAATTAATTAAGCTTAAAGGCACTAATTAAGAATAAGGTATTAATGGTTGGCGCGAATAAGAATCAGCAAGGGGTGTGAAATGCGAAGTTTACTTAAAAATGAAGAAAGACCAGGTCCAAGATCAAAACAATGTTTCATGTTGCTCTTCTTATGAATCTATCTTGGCTGTCATGTGACTAAGTTTGAAAATCGTATTTTTGTTATACAATATTCACACAATCTAATTATTCAGAACAAATTTACCAGGTCTAACAATATTTTAACTGTAATTGTTAATTTTGTTACATGAGTACAAGAGACTGAAGAGAGTTTCTATAAATTATTAATAAAATCCGAAAACAGTTTAGATGCTTAAATTTCAGGTTATTCGTGACCTCAAAAAACTTGATTGACTATATTCAAGAATAACATCAACGGAGACTCTAGGTTGTGTTATGTTCATATTTTGCTATTTCTATTATCCTTTTTCCTATGACTGTTATGATAATGTCAAAAAATCTTTGTTAATGTTTTTTTTTTTTTTTTCTAATGGATAACTTTAAATGAATCTCTGTCACTGCCAGAAAGTTCTGATTCATCCAAAGTTTTGGCTAATTAAACTATGCTTTTACATAGAATTGCCAGCCAGAATCAACGATTATTTATGTACAACAAGATATCAGATTCCGATCGAAGCAAAGAAAAAAAACAAAAGGGTCTCAGAATCTATTCACGTATCAGTGGATGTCACGTGGCATTAATTTGTGGAACAGCACCAATAAAAGTATTGGAAATTAGGATGAATATACGAGTGGAAACTGCTTCCCACGAACGATCCAAAGTAAGAAACACTTCCGTGGTGGTGATGATGGTGGCGATGATTTTCATGTTTGGCTAATGGGCCAGCCAGGACACGCTTTCTGATCTCCCAAGTGTCAATGCTCAACTGGACTTTAGATTATGCACAAATCTTTGTGTTCATGTGTTTTGTTGTGTCTACAGATAATAATTCTCTTTGGATTTGAAAAGAAAATAATGAAATTCTAAACTCAAACATAATCAATTAATCATAAGTAAGTTAAGACTCTCACAAAGAGAGAGAAATATTTGTGAAATGATGAAAAAGTCATGCTATTTATACATCAAATTTTGATACCAAATACTTTAAAATGATTGGTTAAGGTAGTAAGTAACATTGACTTTATAGAAGAAGGATGCAAGTTCAAATTCTAAGCAAGTCATTCTTATAGGAAGATTGCATAACCATTGTATTCCTGCAATCGAAAGAGGATTAATCTTACGAATGATTTAAGTGAGTCAAACCTCTAAAGTACTTCATTGTTTAACCAAATTTTAATATCAAATACAATATTTTTTTTACACATAGATATAGATATTATAAAATAATTTTATACTATAAATCAATAAAAATATAAGAAAATATCAAATTATAATAGATTTCTCATCATAACAGATAATTATTTAATATAATTTAATATTTTCTTATATTTTTATTAGCTGACAGTAGGAAGTTGCTTTTCACTGTCATGCAAAAGTACTATGCCCATACAATATTTTACAGAATGTGGTTAAAGAACACATTTCACATGATGAAATGTGCAGCAGAGGTGACAGAGTAGTGGGACTGGGGGGCTTTCAATTTTGGCAGGCTGGAATGGAAGATAATGAGGGATGAGCCCCACAGCCTATTGTATTTGTTGGGATTATCATATGCTTATAACATTTTTGGTACAAGACAAGACAGTTGTGCAACAGGCCAAAACACCACAGCCACAGGGGCACCACAAAAGCTAAAGACAAAAGCTAAAGAAAGAACAAAAGCACTGAGCATTGGCAAAGCAAAAACTCCGACATTGATAATCAATCAGCAGTTACACCGAAATCCAACTGTTTAACTGTTTGCCTTTGTGTTGAATAGGAAAAGATAATGGTTCACTACTTGAGCTCTGATCTGATTAGGTTGTGCTTAGTTTCTTAGAATATGATTAGGGGGGAGAGAAATGAGACATCATTTATCATTATGTTTGGTGTAGAAAAAAAATAATCCTCTCATATCATTCATAACATAGGAGTGTCGTATTACAAAAGAAAAATATAAAAATAAAATCAATTGATCAGTATAAACAATGGTATATTATCCCATAATAAAATTTGTCTTTCACTCTTTCTTATAACAGAACACTTGTGTTAGCGAAAAACACAAGTATTTCATCCAATATGTCACTTCTTTCCAAACTTTGCTTAAAAATTATATATTTACAATTAAATCAAGCACTTTATTAATCTAAAAATGAGTACCCTCACTTTTTTACTTTAAAACCAAGCTCGCTCAAGAAGAATCAATCCTACTTAAGGCACCATGCTCGATAGCTTTCATTTCCATAAAATTCATCACAAATGCCGTTTTGTTTTTGCTAGAAATGCTCCAAAAGGCCTAAAATATTAAAGGATTAAATATTTATGTAGTCGTTACAAATATAGATAATTTTTAATTTTTATCCCTCTAAACTTTTTTTCTTGGCTTTTGGCTCTCCTTTCGTCTATGGTTAATTTTTTAATCCCTATTGCATTAACCCAATGACTTAAGTGGTGATAATTATAAAAATTATAAGAAAATTCTTAAAACATTTACAAAGACTAAGAACAAATTTTTTTAAAAATATTTATAAATACTGCATACATACTCTTAGGGACCAAAATTTAGAACAACAATGATCAAAACCAAAAGTCCAAAACATTAGGGGAAAAAAAAACAAGGACCAAAAAGCCAAGAGAAAATTTTAAGAGGGATTAAAACCAAAACAATTTATATTTATAGAAACTAAACATATTTAAGCCAATATTAAATTAACCTAGTTATTGGAGATGATCTAACAAACAAGGTGTAATCATATAACTTGGGACATATCACGGCAAGGTTTGTGACATATCACTATTTCTACATTGCTTCATAGAAAGGTTTACAACACCAACCATGACACAAACACCGTCTTGTTCGTGCCTTTGGGTCATGATAACACACAGTGCTTGAACATAAGGTTATTCTTTTATCAAATTAGGACACCACATTCGCATTCCCGCAAACAGAAACACAATCTCACCCCAGTAAACAGGAAGAGACAAAAGCAAATTCACAACAGTCTTCATAGAAGCCAATCAATATACAAGGTTTAAAACACAAATCAGCCCATGGCATACTTCTGGGTCCAGCTGCGAGCGGTGGCCTCATACTTGCCCCGGTCGGTTTTGTACATGTGAGCAATCTCCGGAACAAGCGGGTCATCAGGATTTGGATCTGTCAGCAGTGAGCAGATAGAGAGCAGTACCTGGTATGCCAAGCAAAACATAATTAGAAAACCAATTAACTTCAAATGCTCCTCAATATAGGCAATGAGTTCCAGATACAACAAGTGATTTTAAAAAATTTCTAGTAAGCAATCTTGTGAAAAAAGGTTCTAGACAGATGTTCATCCTTGGAATAAGATTATAAATTCTTACACAACATATTATAAGGGGAAAACTTACCGAGACTATAAACACAATTCATATGACATGCCTATAACACTGCTCCAACCAAAAAAAAAAAACTCACCCTGCCATCCGGCATCACGTATAGGAATACAGAGCCAGTCTTGCAGCTCTTGCTAATTATGTTGACAGTGGGCAGACCAACCCAACCACAGCTAGAAATTGGGCTTGTGGTTGTACAAAATTACAGCTAGTAGAACATGTAAAATTCTACTATTGAAGGGACCGACAAGCACAATTATTAGTGATATATGACACACGTGTCCATCTCCACAAACTTTATTTGTGGCATTATCAATGAATCACATGCACAATAAATCTGAGGAAATAAGTTAAGCCTTGAAAAAATTCAAATTTATTGAGGATGGTATGAACAAGCCATACTTCCCTGAAAGAAGAGTAAAAGGTTACTTTTGAGTGCCATAGGCTTATGCTACTAAATTTTTACCATAAAGTCAAACAATCACAATGTAATAATTAATAAATTAAAGTTCTAATAATTAGGGCAATTGAGAATAATTTAATTGACTTATATTTAGTCCAAATTTTATCATACCTCCAATTCTTTTCTCAACAGTTCCAAACTTTTTTTTCATAAGTATAGGATGCCATCCGCCCTCCCCCCCCCCCCCCCAACAAAAAAAAAACAAAAAATAAAAAGTGGAAAATTTTATAAGCTAGTTAACTAAAAGTAGTTTTACCCATTTCTAGATATATAATACAAATACTAACAAGACAGAGAGCCCCACCCAACCCCGAAAAAGGGAAAATTACAGACCACTGATAAAAAAGGACAACAAAAGAATAAAATGTGATAATTCTTCGCAAAAGAAAAATGTAGTGATTATGTCCAAAAATATAAGCAATAAATATTTTACCACAACTGCATGTTTCTTTATGGTAACCCACCCCCCCCCCCAAAACAATAATAAAAAAAAAAGATTGTAACAAAGTGTTTTCTTCTCAATCTTAAGAAAAGTCAGGAATCACTGATACCTTTCTGTAAATATTTGCCGTAATAATTAGACACAAGCCATGCTATTCAGAGATCCCGTATTCATGCGCACAGATTTTAAAGTTAACAGGAAAGTAACTAAAACCTTAGAGATCGTAAGAGCAGGACTCCATTGTTCCTTCAGGATATCAAGACATATGCTACCATTGCTGTTGATGTTTGGGTGAAAGACCTTAGTCCTAAATGCAACCTGGTTTAAAGAAGATCATGAGATATTTCCAATACTAGGACAACCAAACACCTCATATATACAGATATCAGTCACATCACACCATAATGCTTACACATTACCTTGGGGGGCTTGAAAGGATAATCAGGAGGAAAATGGATAGTGACTAGAAATACCCCTCCAGCATATGGACTATCAGCAGGACCCATAATCGTAGCTTGCCAATGGAACATGTCTTCAGCAACTGGACCTGTAATAAAGAAAATATCGCTGAGACTAACATTTGCAAGTACATACATGAAGCATTTAAATTTGACAAAATAATACACAAGGTTACCAGCACCAATATCAAACACAGCAACTCTGCCATTATACAAGTATCATTTTCTATATGCTTTGTTATCTTTCAATTTGATTTTATGTTACCCTTGCATGGGCTAGTATTATTAGTGTGTGTGTGTGTGTGTGTGTGTGTACACTCACAACTACAGATAGCCTTCAACAATGCTTACAACTGTTATAGTTACAACTTAGTACAGCATAAACAGCAATGAACAAAAATAACTGCACAAGGCAACAGCATTTTTCTCTGTTTTATTTTCTTCTTTGTTTAAACTCATTCTACCCATCACAGGGAAGTTGAGGAAATCAGACACTCCTGACTACAAAGCCTTGAAAACAAATGCTAAGTCCATGGGAGTTTAGAAATAAGCAAAGCAGTGGACACAAAAAAAAAAAAAAAAAAAATGCAGTCTTTGTGAAAGGATTTTTCCATACCTCAGTTAAACCTTCCTTTTTATCATTAAAATTAGCATTGTAATGCTTATAAACAAACCATAGGTAGAAAGAAAAAAGGAAAGTTGCAGTAAACTAACAGATCCTAAGGGTATGTTCAGGAGGGATGGTTTTGGCAGGAAAGAGAAGGGGAGGATTTTTTTTTTTTTTGGTATTGTAAATTAAAGTTGAGGGGAACACTAGCCCAAGCAAGATATGCCCCCTTACTTGTTGAACGCTTACAAAGTACTTATAAATGACCAACCAACGAAGGAATTTATGAATCCAACCCAAGTCATGCAATATATAAGCAAAAGACCGACCAGGTAAACTACGCTGGCATAAGCTTTTCATTTTAAGAAATTGCATTTTTGCTCTTACAAATTGCTCTCGCAATTTTTGTTCTTAGGTACAACCCCTAATATTGTAGGTAAAGTTTGCCTGGGTAGCAGTCCACTAATAGTGGCACCAACCACTTTTGGGTCAAGAAAATGTATTTTAAGAATTTTTTTCCAAAATAAAAAGAAATATTATTTCTGTGATATTATTTTTAACTTTATAAAAATTATATAATTCTCTAAATTCAAAGTAATAAAAAATATATCTTCCCTTCTCTTCACCTCCTAAACTCTCCATCCAAACATACACTGGAAAAAATTACTATCACCACCCAAAGCATCAGATATTTAACAATCCGCACTAGCTTCAAAAAGGGTGATGACCCAGAATGCAAGCCTCAGCACTAAGCTCGTACCCACTAAAAAGATCAAATTTTTTACACACAACAAACGCTTAAGACACTAATCTCATGATATTTGGGGGAGGGGTTACCAGCGCTGCAAGAGGTGGGAGGGTCTTTCTGCAAGTCCTTGAGCTCCTTCAGGATGCGCTTGGAAGCCATGGGGGGTGGCACTTGTTGGGCCTGAATCAGAAACAGAGAACAATCAGAGATCTGAGGGCAAAATCATAGCAATTAATTCGAATTAAAGAGAGAGAAAAAAAATGGAACCCTAACCCTAGAAGAGGAAAAATTGGGGAAAGATAAGGTGTTACCTGAAGGGTGAGGATGGGAGAACGAATGAGGGATCCAACACACAAAGAGCAGAGCAGAGCAAAGCACTGTAACGGCGTTCAATCCCTCACCTTCTTCCCCTTTCCTAAGCCCTCGTTTTTTCCTTCGCTACGAAACGCTCTCTCCAGACCCACGGACACAAATTTTGCTTCCTTCCATTCTCTATACATATATACCAACCCAAATTACAACCTTATCCATCTCTTCCCTCTTTATTACATAGGCGGCAGGTTTGGACCACAGGTGGTCCACCATCATTTTACGGTTAGATTTAATTAATTTCTATTATCTATATCTAAATGAACTACCTTTAAGTACCTCATAACAACTCCAAATTATGAGAAATTATTTATGCCTAATATTTTTCACTCTCTTTTTCTCTTTCTAAATATTTATTTTTTCTCCCATTGTTCCCTACTTATCACTTGCCTTATCCTCTTTCATCGCCATTGCCCACTAAAGCCATTGCAGGTCTCCCCTCAACCTCTACTCGCTGCCCTCATCCTCTGTTATGATGTAATGCCCCTTGTTTGTCCTGTTCAGAGAAAAGCGAAGCCATGAATGACTCTTTTGGTGCTACTAGTTGCTAGTGTCCTTGTTTTAATCCAAAGTTATAACTCAAAAAAAAAAAAATTATCACTTTAATTTGGGCAATTAAAAGCTTGAAGTTTCTCAATACAAAATCCTTCTGCTTCATAGATAGTTCCACTACTTTCCAATTCTCTTCAACAAATCATTTAATGACTCAGGGGTGAAAGATAGAGGGTTTCACAAAGAAGATGGAGGGAGCCCCACCCAAGTTGGAGGGTCCCACATAGAATGGAGGATTCACTTTCAAGAGAGGATTGTAGATGTTCTATTAGTCGTAGGGTTAGGGAGCTTAATGATAGGAAGTGGAAGGATGCTGTTTCACTTTTCATAGATGGTCTTCCTCTAAAAATGTCTTAGGAGTTGGGACTGGTTATTGCAGATTTTCAGGGATGAAAGAGAAGTTGTTTACGTGTTTATTTCACATAAGAGAAGGAGATCAAGTGAAAGTCGTTTTGGATTTGTCCGATTTAAAAAGATGGAGGAAGCACAAAATGCAGCTAGGAACCTTAATGGTATCAAGGTAAGAGGACAAGTTTTGAAGGTTTCCTTTTCCAAATATGATAAAAATGGTAGGCTATGGCCTACTCAAGTAATTCTTGAAGAAGACAAAGCTGCTAGAGCTAAAGGGAATGAGAGGGGTTCCAACAGAGCTCTTAGGCATAATAGAAGCTTTAAAGAGGTGGAAGAAGGAACCTATCACTATCTGAATGGGGAAGATAGGGAGGAGATAGAAATAAGAAGAAGGGATGGTGTAGATGCTGGAGAGGATCAAAGGGAGCTTGATAGGAAAGGCTTTGAAGAAATAGTTTGGAGATTGGTTGAGGAAATTTTTAGCCCAACCAATATGGAGGAGGTTAAGTAGAAGCTTGAATCCATGGTTATCTATGTGCTTAATTTGTTCTATAGGGATGAGGAGGCCAAGCTCGATTTGCATGCAGGTAGGAGAGAAGTTGAAGCGACGCAAGTGAATGGGACGAATGAGGCGATAAGGGCTTTTTTGGAAAAATATCTTGTTCAATCCATGGTGCACAGAGCAATGATTGATGCATTATCTAAGGTTCAGGAGGTCCGGGATTGTCCTTTACCTAAGAGGAGGGGTCGTCCCAGGAAGGATAAAGGTCGCTCTAAGGATTGAAGGGATTGCTGTTCATTGTTTTGCATGGTGGGGTCTTCGCGGGTGGAGCTAGTTCTTTTATCCTTGTGCTTTGGTGCTCTATGGGTTGCTCTTGAGGGGTCGTTTTGAATCTCTACTTGTTTTTTTGTGGTTTGTTTGTTGAGGAGTTTGAGTCAAGTGGTTTAGGGGCTATTGTGTGCTCTATTTTCTTTGGCGTTTAGATGTTTTCAAGTTCTGGTGGGTGGTTGGCTTCTCTTGCTTGGTGTTTCTCTTATTTGCAGTGCTCTAGTGGTTGGGGTTTGCCTTTTTGTCTAGTGTGCTGACTTTTTTGGTTAGTTGCTTGTGTTGTCCTTCTTTGCTGCTAGTGTGGCAACAATTATGTGTTGGTTTTGTGGGGCTAGTTTGTAATATCTCCAATTTTGTTTAAGCTAATTAGCTTATTGTCCCTGGCTAATTAGAGGGGTTAGCGATTAACTGAGAACTAATTGGCTAATTTCAATGAGTAAAAGCTTAGTAAGTTAAGTCAAGTCAACAATTGAATCATAACGTACTAAACTTTTTAATTAAAACCTAATTATTCGAGCCTCATTAATTCGAAACTTAGAAATATGATTAAGCTAATATAATTTTATTAATTAAGGACATGACAATTGTTTTACCTTAATCAATTGAGATAAATTAATTCTTATACCCTAAATACAGAATTTATGAGAACAATTCTTTTAGAGGAAAAATGTCTTAAAAGTGTACTTAACCGAAATTGACTAATGAGTAATTAAACTAATCAAATTAATTAACAACTTAGATAATTCTAATAGCTTTGAAAATTCAAAAATTTCTCCTAATTATTGCATGAAATTTTCAGCCAAGAAAGAGCCAAATCCAACCCTCCATTTAATTGCTAAATCTTGCACCCTTGGATCTAAGCTTGTGTTAATAGCATCACCTTAGGCAAGACCAAAGAAAGGCTATCCACCACTTGGATCATGCCACATAGGTAAATCGTATTCCATTAAGTAAATCCTAAGAGTAGTGCCTTTCTTTAACTCCTTGAGAAAACAAAAAATGGTCCTTGCTATGTACCAAGACTCAAAGGAAACACAACCACCCTTTTTACCCCAAGGTTCTTAACTCTCTTGCTTGTTGAATGAGGCAAAAATCACCTCCTACCTACCCCTTATAAGGCACCATTCAGTCCTTTCTTTCTCCTCATTTGCAAGTTTTCATCCTCTCACTACAAGCTCAAGTTCTCATCTCTCCCTAAACTTCATCCTAGCTCTTATGTTCTTCTAAACTTTCTTGTTCTTCTTCTCACTTTCTCACGTTATTCAACCCTCTTTCCTTTCACCACCATCACAAACCCTTCAAGGACCATCTTCTTTGATTTTTGGAGAAGCAAAGTAAACACACATTAGCCACATTCTTCCAAGCTCTAAGGAGGGAGGCCATCTTCCACCACTTCCACCTTTCAAGCTTCTAAGAAAATCTTGCTGCTAGTGACTCTAATCCTTTTCTTTTTATGTGTTTTTGAGCTTTAGAACTCCTAAGCTCTCCATAGCTAGGTGGTTCTAGAATTTGCTCTAAGGCTAAGGCTTCATGGCCATACTCCTTGATATGAAATATTTTCTTGTGATATGGCTCTTTGCTTGTAGAATGTTTCTAGTTATGTACACGTATTAATTGAACTCATCTTTTTAGAACTCAAAATATTGATTTATCATCAAGATTTCAAAGTATAAAAGTGGTTTGGAAGAGAAAAGTAGTCACTTGAGGAAAATACTTAATATTTTTACAAGAAAACTAATTGAAACAAAAACTGTTGAAGTTGGAAATTCTGGCAGTCTTTATTGCGTGACCAATAACTCACCCAATACAACTTGAAATACAATGAAACTAATTTTAAATGAAAATAGAATCATAGAGCTTTTTATACATATAAAATATACGAAATTTGACCTTAAAACAAGAGAGATACAAATTTTCAAAGTGGGCCATCTCCAAATGTGTTTCTATTTGGGCAGTCTGTCCAAAAATCTTAATAATTCGAGCTATACAATACATTTTTTAGTGGAACCAAGTTTGTTAGAAAGCTAAGACATAGAGAAATACCTTCATAAAACAGTTTTAGCAGATTCCTTGTGAGAAGCTCCTAGTAAAGTTTACAAGTCACTGTGGTGGAATAAATCTAAGAGACTGAACAGTCAGAGTAAAACATGCATATCTTAGGTTATAAAATGAAATTTTGAGTGGAGCTTATTTTGTTTAAAAATAGAGTTAGATAAGTATAATCATAACAAAATTCATGTCAATATAATAAAAGATGAAATTATGGTGAATTTTTGAATTTACTGCCCCATCATAAAAGTAAATCTAGTTATGGTTAAGTTTAAAATGTTAATGAGAAACAAGCTTAAAGACATTAAGACCCTCAAATTAAGATATGGAAAATTTTCATAATTCAACTTAAAAGCTTCAAAATGGATAATAGATGAAATTGGCCCTATGTCTAATAAAAGAATCATCACAAGATGCAAATTTAATTAAAAGCTTATACCAAATTTACTAAGTTAAGCTCATAAGACTTTGTGTGTTATGTATGCCTCATGTGCCAACATGATGATGATGATGATATAATGATGATAATGTTTATATGATGATGACATGATGTTGATAATGATGCTTAATGATATGTGAGATTGAACTCTCTGTTTGGCAATTTTGGGAAAGCTCTGGTTTAGCCGTCATGCTGCCGGAAACCCACAAAATTTATGGACTTAGAATAATTTTTGTATCAAAGCTTTAATAAAAAGAGATTGGACTAAGGGTATGATCTCTCGAAAAGGAAGGTGACCTGTAATAAGAAACCCCCTTATGGACCCGGCTAGTGTGAGTACCGGAAAAAGGCTTACAGGAAGCATGGCAAAGAACCTAGCTAGTGTAAGTACCAGAAACTTATGGTGGCATTGGCCACGGTATGAGCTCATTACCAACTATATTTAGTGGATGGCAAATAAAAGAATTGCAATAGAGTCAAGTCTAATGAAAGAAAAGGACTTCAGTCCAACCCAAGTAAAGAATGAAACTCTCAAGATATTCATGCATGATTCGAATTGTTATATAAGCTCTTATGTACACCATGATGTTATTGTTACAATGAGAATACGCACTTAAAATTGAATTCGCTTCGGATATTCATGTTTCGAAAACCTAATAATTGGACCTTATGAATGTTCACTATTTTCATTAATAAAACCGAAGTGGTTGGGACGATGACGATGACACTTCCGTGTTAGGTTCGAGTCCTGCCGAGAAATATTATTTCTCACCTTAGTTATTTTCCATATCGTTACCAAATTCCGATGGCACATCCGGTGGAGTGGAGCATGGATCCCCCACACTGCGAGCGGATGTATGATGAGGAATGCTAGACTATGTCATTTTGGACTTGTAATTACTGTTGCTTTGCACCTTCACATATTCCTTTTTGTGACGAACTATGTCATTTTAGGTTGTATTTTAGTATTTGGGCCGTGGCACGACCATGAGCCTTCTTCTGTACTCTTTACCATTATGAACCCATATAGGTGAAATGATTAGCTATGTAATACGATGTATTTGTGATTTCTATTTATATATCTTTCTCATGTTTTATGATATTGTGTTATGATTTATATACGCCATGCTCTCTCTATATCTATATTCTTGCTCAAGGCTTCACCTTCCAAAATGCTGCAAAGTGATGATGTATTTCAAAAAAAAAAAAAACTTACCTTATTTTCCACGTAACTTAATTTAAAAAGCGATACTCAAGTCTTCCGCAAGCATAAGTAACAATTAATAAAACATCATAATGTGACTTAAGCATAATATGGGTTTATTAGGGTGTTATATAGTTTGCATCCTTGTGGCTTTTTCTCTTTGAGCTCTCTAGGGTGTTTTAGTGGTATTTGTTGTCTGGAGTTATGTGTGTGTGTTTGTTTGGTGTTTTTTCTTTTTCGTTTTTGTGTCTTTGCTTGTGTTATTGGTTCTGATTTTGTTTTGCTCCCCTTTTTCGTGGAGAGTCTTGAGCACCTTTCGAAGTATCGAAAAAAAAAAACTCATTTAATTCCGAAGTCGCTATCAAGAGACTATAATACATTTCAATGCAAGAGCTTATTTTGTTCTCGTAATAAATGAAATAACATATGATTTATTTAAAAAAATGAAAAATATCAAATAAAAAGGTAAGGAGGTCACAATAAGCCTGTGAAATCACAAACATAAATACTAGTAATAAATAATTTAAACCATTCAAAATTTATAAATTAAATAAAACTTAAAATTATGGTGTTTCCTTTGGTACCTTTAAATTTAAAAGGATAGGGGTACCTTGAACACTTGTTATTTAATAATTGATTATTGTATAATATAATTTTAGTATAATGTTTAAACATTAACTAGTAACCTAACAAATAGGCAAAATAAACTATTTTCAAAAAAAATTATATCATCTCATCTTCATTGTTTTCTAACTTGAGTATAAAATAGAGAAAACCTAAGATGGTTATTGTTTGTGATATCATGAAGCCCAAGCCACAATCCTTGAAAAATCTTTATGGTTAACCACATTTTTGTTTTACCACAATAAAGTTATTGTAGGCCTACAAGAATATAACAAAGAATAACGTTGAGTTGCAAAATTACCCACTAATCCACTTAATGAGTCTGAGTCAAATTTGTCAAAATGGGTCTTTGGAGAATTGCCTCCTACCCACCACCTTCACTTTCCAAAACTAATCGATACTACTCTTTTTATTGACGAATAATGATGAATCTTCCGATGTTAGTTCATTTGGCATGTCTTTATGGATGAAGATCAGAAGAAAGCTTGGCATGCACTTGATTAACAATGAAGATGAAAGAAGTATATGATAACCAGTTTTTACGATTTGAGCTAAAAATTGAGATAAATATTTTAACAAACTTTAAAATATTGAAATTTAAATTTTATACTAAAAATAATGTTATAGGAAGAAAAAGTTTCCAAATAACACAATGCCATATATCATAATATTATTGAATTAAATTAAAAGGTACTAGTATACCCCTAGAAAAAAATGGGGTACTAAAGAAAGACCCTAAAATTATTGTTTCTAACATCAGCACTCAACCTCTTTTGCATTGCCACCTAAATTACCACCACCACCCTAAAAGAGTTGCCAAGCTTACCTTATGCTATCGTCACCATGGCTACTTTAATAATAGTACAATGAAAAGAGGAGGCTGCCACTGCTTCCCATGGCATCATCTTTGGCTTGTCATCCATGGTGGCCCTTTGCCTCTACTCATTATCCATGGACAGGCAGTAGGAGGATGCAACCTCCATGGTTATTGTTGGTGTGGCTTCTTGTGTAATAGCATCACAAGAGAGAGAGAGAGAGAGAGAGAGAGAAAGAATGATCTTGGCTTACATGTTGTTCTTGCATTATGTGAAAGAGAAAGACGACCGCGAGTGAAGCCCATGACTTGTGCCATTCCACTACTGCCACTAGGATCTTTGTCATTATCCTTCATGCCACTACTAGGGAGTAAAAACAAAAGGTGGCTAGCTAGTCGCAAATTTGGCCATCATATAATAAGGGATGCTATCTTACACGGTAGATGGAGAAAAAAGGGAGAGGAGGCACCTATCTCAACCTTTCCCCTAATTAACGGCGAAGGCAATTGGTAGTGTTTTGCAATGATTTGGTGGCGTTGAGAGATCAGAAGAGGTACAATTACAGTGAAGGCGACCAGCAATGTGACCGGTTTAAGGAGGTGGTGCAAGTTAGTTAGGGATATAATCAGGTCGGGTTGGTTCGGATTTAGGTGAAAAACAAATTCAAACCAATCAATTTTAATTAGTTTGTTTGGTTCAAGTTCAAAATTTTTTTTGACCAAATCGAAACCAAACTGAACTAACTAAATTCAAGTTGGTTCATTTCAGGTGATTAGGTCAACTTTTTCTTTTTTAAAAAAAAAAATTCAAACAACAAATACAATAGAAATACCACAAAACAACACAAAATTCAATTTGACATAAATATTCTTAATTTTATCCACAAATTTCTAGCCAATAACTTATATAGCCAAATTTTATAACAAAAATTAGCAAAATATTAACTTACTAACCACACACAAATCACTAGTCAATAACATAATTAATAATAACAATATAATATAACTCACCATAAATTAAATAATTTTTAAAATTATATATATATAATCGGGTCATTGATTTAGGTATCGAGTCATAGAGTTTAAAATTACCAAACCTGATATCCGAACCAATCATGATCGAGTTTGGTTAGATTCTTCTCGATTGTGCCCGATGACATGAACCAGTCCAAACCAATTTAATTAGTTTGGTTCGGGTTCATCAGGTCTACCCAATACACTTACACCCCTAAAGTTGGTGAAATAAAAAATGAAAAAAGAAAGGAAAAGAAAGAACTAAATAACAAAATAAAAAAAAGGGCAATTATGAAAAAAAAAATGGAATACAAAGAAAATTGTCTTTGCATTGCATGAATTAGGTTAAATCACATACTTGTGACCTATTTCTTTGGGAATGCTTTCCATTCCCTTTAGTATTACCCTATTATATCTTCATTATTTTTCCTTTCCTTTACCTTAGCCTTATTACAACTTTAATAAAATTCTATTGGTTTGTGTATGTGTGTGTATTGAGTAGTGAAGAAATAGATGATATGCAACCTTATGGTAGTGTAATTTCTTATGTGGTGACCTGACTAAGCCACTTAACCTAAACACTTGAGATTGAGAGTTCTTGGCTACACACTATCTTCTTAGATCTTTCACACTTAATCTATGCATCTTAAGTGAATTTTGTCTTGTCTTGACTAAGGTGACGAGATGTATGCCTTGATTGATACAAATCCTTGAACCCTTGTATATTTTCTTTGCCTCTCGACTTAACATTCTTGCAGATCCATTAGAGATGTGTTTTTCTTGGTGTTTTGTTCTTTTTTGCTTCCTTTTTGTGTTTTCATTGTGTTTTTCCTATGTGCCCTAGGACTTAGTTTTATTTTGCATGAGGACACACAAACACTAATTGTGAGGGAATATAATGATTTAAATTTTAATATATTATTTTATTTTTAATATGCTGATTTGTCCTCATATTTAGTGGTTTAATTCTTATTTGTGTTTAATTGTTTGGTTTTGGACCCATATTTGTTGTTTGGTTTTCATTTGAGTCTATTTGTATTTTTTAGCATTATTGTCAGTTTGATACTATTTCAATATTCTAGCCATATCTTGAGTTCTCTGCCACTAAAAGTTATATTCTTTGATTTGTAGGAAAGCTACTAGAATTTATTGCAAATTTCATGAAAAAGTTGAGAGCTGATTTGGTTGATTTGATAATTATAATTGGCCTTTAATTATTGTCAAAGTTGTTGTTGACTATGCCCAGGTAGAGCTCAATATTTGGATCATGACCTAGGCTACAAGGGTCTAATTGAGGTCAAACTAGTGCCAAATGAAAGTTAAGACATAAGGTTACAATTTTTATTCAGAGCACTTAGTGAAATGACAATGTTTTGAAGGTATTTTACTCATATGAAATTCACAGCCTCTATAGGGAATATTAGTGAAGTGTTTTGGGCATATCTCACTGATCAAAGGTCCAATTAAAGTAAATAATATGTCTAATGAGAGATAAGAAGATGAGAATTAAACTGGTCAAAAAGAAAATGGACTTCGATGCACACGTAAAAGGAAAAAAATCGAAGTTGGAAGGGTTTAGCTTTTGACTTAGGTTATTTTGGGTAATATTTAGGGTTTTAAGACCAGTTTTTCATTTCTTCCCTTCTTTTCTGTTATTCTATAGTTTTTCATTTTTGCTTTATTTCTCCTCATCAATGGAGATGTAAGAACCCCCTTAATTAGTTCAAGAAGACTGAAGTTACATTTGTTGCTCTTAAGACCTTGTGCTTTATTAATTCATATTGCAAGATTTTTATTTTCACTCTGCTTCTTTCAATAGCTTATGAGTTTTTATTTAGTGATATTTGAATTCGAATTCATGACTAAGATTATGGTTGTATGCATGTTGATTGATTGGTTGATATGGGTTTCATCATTTGAATGAGTTGGATTTGAGTTTAGGTTGTGCTTTATTAATTCATATTGCAAGATTTTTTTTTCACTCTTCTTCTCTTCATAGCTTATGAGTTCTTATTTGGTGATATTTGAATTCAAATTCATGACTAAGATTATGGTTGAATGTATGTTGATTGATTGGTAGATATGGGTTTCATCATTTGAATGAGTTGGATTTGAGTTTAGGTTTAAACTAAGGTTATATGCATTCTCATACTAAAACCCAATATAGTTATTTTGAGTTTTGAGGCCTCATAACTTGTTTGATCTTAGGTTGGTTAAATGCTTGCAGCTTTTCATGTTAAATGTTGGGCTAGATAGTGAGATTTCACTTTAATTCGAATTGGCCGTATATTATGCACATTGATGAATTTTCGAGAGTCAATGATGGAACAATAATTGTTTTTAATGGATTCTTGAACTGGTTGCCATTTGATGTAAAGTTTCTTTTATTTAAACTGTTACCTTCAAATTGTTTGATAAAATCCCCTATTGGTCTCGATCGTTAGTTGTCTAGGTTCTTGAGAAATTACTTGGATTGCATTGTATGCTTTAAGTTTAGTAATCTTTGTTTATTAATTTAAGTGAGCCCAACACTTATGTCTAATATTCGATTAATTTAAGTAATTTGATATTTGTTCCTTTTAAGTAAGATTTTGGGTTTGAATTTTATGAATGAGAAAATTAACACTAAAATTTTTTATCCCAATTGTAGGTTATTTCGACTTGAGTCAAATTAGTTAGAATCAAGTAAATTTTAAATAATGGTAATTTAGATAAAAAGAAAAGAGTTTAATTTTCATACATATATAGTATAAAATATCTTTACAATTACATTGTTAGCTGATGAAAATATGCCAAGTGATCCGTTTTAAAACTAGTTCTAATTCAAATTTTAAAAAACTGCACAAGGTGGATGAGTTGTCAATTTTTCATTGGTTAATAGTGTAAAGATATTTTATATTGTCAGTACATGAAAATGAATTAAAAAATGATATTCTTATAATTTTTTTGGTCTCGATGGAGCCACCGGTATTTGGGTCGTATTACCAGGAACTCAACTAGTCTGACCCAATTCGACGGAGGTCTTTGAAAGGTAGGATGGCAAAATGGGTTAAACCCGCCGGATCAACCTGCATAACCCATATTTTTTGGCAGGGTGGGTTGATATTTTCAACCCACAAAAAAAAAAAATTTGCCTTACATAACCTGTATATTGAAGTGGGGCAAGGCGGGTTTGGCCAGAGGGTCACCACTTTTTTCTTTTTTCTATTTTCAAATTTTTTTCCACAAAATACACTCAGTTGAATATATTTATACTTTGTGAACTATATTGTTGATTATAAATTTATACTTTGTTATGGACATAATTAATTTATGGAGTGTGAATTTTTTTAATGTGTTTGGATTTGAATATTGGCTAGTGAGCTTCTCTGTTGTGGTTATTTTGGTTTGAAGATATGATTGCTATTAAGAATTACTGCAGCAACTAAATGTGTATTATAAATATGGGCAATTTGATATTGAATTGTTAAATAATGTCTTTTGATAGCATATTGTTTTAATTTGGTATTGAATTAGGTAATTTTAATTTTTTTTTAAAAATTGTATGGATGTTATTTTATTGTATTTAATAAAAAATTTATTTTTTTAAAAAAATTTAAATGAATTAATTCATATAAAAAAATTTCTTTATTTTTTTATTCTTTTGGCCGACCAACTCCCCAACTTGCACAAAAGCAAGGCGGGTTGACATATTCAATCCATATTACTGTGGCGAGTTGGCCCGCCCCGCCTGACATAGGCTTGATCCGCGGCGAGGCGAGGCATAATTGGTTAGCCTGTTTGCCATCTCTATTGAATGGGGTAGGTAGGGATGGCAATGGGGTGGGGCAGGGGCGGGGAGTAGTCCCCCACTCCTTGCCTCACACCTCTAGATTTCCCCCATCTCTATCCTTATTTGATAAGGAAAAGTTCCCTTAATCCCCATTCCTTGTAGATCCTCGCTCCTCCATGGGGATCCGTGGAGACCCCAAAAAAATATTTGAAAAATCAAGAAAACCTTTCTAAGTAATTTAATTAGCTAGACTTTTTTAAAAAAAATTAAAAATAATAAAATAAAGTTTATCCCAGTCTTAAACTCGTAGTCTTATATCACTACCACCAAATTTTCAAATTTTAAATCAAGTTACAATCATCACAAGAACACCAAAATAAACAATAATGAAATATGAAAGAATTCAACAATGTTAAACATCATTGACAAAGCACCAAATATCTTCATAATCTTCCGACTTGAGCTTTAGTTCCACTTCTACTTGCCTAAAAAAAGAAATACGTAAACTAATTCTCGGAGCAGATATCTCCATGGAGCAGGGGCCATAATCCTCATCTCTGTCCCCATGGTCATTGTGGGGGAACCTTTGCCTCCATTCCCATCCCCACAAGGGAAAAATTCCTGTATTCGAGTCCTCATTTATGGGGATTTTCATAGATATTTTCACGTACAGATCTCCATTGCCATCTGTAGGGGTAGGGGTCTCTCAACGAGGATTTTTTCCATCCTCAAGACTCGAATCCGAGACCTCTTGTTAAAGGGTTAGGGTATCTACTACCTTTACCAACCTCATATTGATTCATAACACATTTGTAATGATATTCTAATAATGATGTTTAAAAATTGGGTAAAATAAGGGTTTATCTTTAATGCACCTTATTATAAATGGTTCATCATGCATCTTGAAGATTAATGGCCATGATTTGATAATGTATTTATGCATTAATCAACTGTGATTCATTATAGACACCCCCCACTCTTTCTTACTTTTACCGCCCTGCCCCTCATTCTCCTTTTCCTTCTTCCTTCCCTTCCCGTCGACAGCGCCGCCACCGATCACTGCCATCCCTAATGCCCTAATGTCACCCACAGCCAAAAACACACATTTGGATAAGAGGCGAGACCAAAAACACTAAGAGAAGCCACCACGAAAAACTGATAACTCAACTTCTTCACCATAATATCACCTCCCTGCAATTAATAATATAAGCAAATAACTCCAGAAGAAAGAATGAGATTTTTACATCATTTGCCTCTTGTTCTATAGTCATACCTATCTGAACTGTGGCATTAATAAGCAGTACACACCTTGCTTGAAGATGCTCCATAACAACCAAATCCATCATCTTATGCATCACAATAACCGCCATTTTAGCTATAGGCCTTTGAGGAAGATTGAGAAAATCCAAGGTGGTTCTTGGACAAATATCTTGGAGGGTGGTTTTGGGGCCTCTAGTTGGTGAACCTCGTTAACATGGGAATTCTTTAGAGAATCCTCAAGGTCTTCTTTGACATTGTTGTGGATTAAGTCTGATAGGATGTGGAATTGAGTTCTTGGGGCTGAAGGGGACTTGATGGAGAGTATAAAAGAAGAAGAAGAAGAGGTGGAAGGGAGTGAAGAAAGGAGAGTGGTGGTGCAAGCTGGAATGATGAAAAAGTGAACGCTTTGATGGGGTTGAGATTGAGATCTTCTTTCTGGCCTTGGGTGGGACGGGAATGGGCAATGGTGTTGGAGGTGAAGGAAAGGGTGGCAGTCATGGGTTGCATCAGTAAGGATGGGCAGGGCGATAGAGAGGGGACTAGTTGCAGCGCGGGATTGGGGGTTGTGTTTGGGTGAGGGAAAATTAAAATGGACTTCATTGGGATGCACTAGTAATAATTGGTATATGGATAGATCATCACATCTTGCCAATTAATTATCAAGATGCATGCAACGCCATTATAAACTTGTTGCATTATAGAACGACCGTAAAATAATTTTCTGAAAATTAAAATAAAAAAGCATGCACACTGAAGTTACGTAAAGAGAAAAAATAGACACTTACTTCGATAACATGCGAAGGAAGAAATCAAGTACAGACAAGTCCACAAGGTAAATGACAAATGGGGGCCTCCAGTGCCGTTGGATTTTCTAGTTCTACGACGAAACGCGAGATGTCGTTATTACAAAAGCTGAAAAGCGCCATCACAAGAATGAAACGCTAAAAACGGGCATGGACACGACAACAAGACACACCGCCAAAACGCAGCGCATCACAAACACAAAACACCAGCCCTACGCTCAAAAATTCTAATTCCGATTCTAAATTACTCCTCACTGAACCCACCCCTTGTTACTCTGCATTTTACGCTAACTTAACTCCACTTTCTCCCTATCTAATTCGATCTCAATCGGTTCCTCCCAATTCTATATGTAAGCCTCTTTTTTCATTCATGTTTTCATGCGCTGATTTTTATTTTATTTTTTTAAATTTTTTTCTGCAAAGTTGTTAACCTTTTTATTGTAGATTTAAGATTCCTCGTTGCCCATTATTTGTAAGAACTTGTAATTGTTAGATTTGTGTTGCTAGGTTATCTATTATTATTATTATTATTTTTGGTTTTTGATATTATTATGATGAATTTTGATAGAATGTGAATCTGGGTCTTGGATCCTGAGCTTGACATTCATTCCAATAGAATTGAATTTTGAGATCTGAGTTTACTAGACATTGGGTTTTATCATTTGTGGTGGCAAGGTTGGGCTTCTAAAGCTGAAAGTTCTGTTTTTTTTTTTTTTTTTTAATTTTTTTTTAAAGAAGTGGATATTAGAAGTTGGAATAGAGAATTCGAGCTGGGCGGATGGAGGATGATAAGAGAAAGAGGAAAAATAAGAAGAAGAAGAACAAACAGAGTAAAAATGTGGAAAATGGAGCTGGAGAAACAGCAACTATGAATCAGAATCTGGTGAATAATGGTAAGGATGAGCACACTCATCTTTCTGAGACTGCAGATGAACAAAGTGTAACTATGGATTCAAATGGGGTTGGAGGAACAACAACTAGGGATGAGGATCTGGTAAATAATGGTAAGGATGAGCCTGCTCATATTTTGGAGATAGTGGATGAGCAAAGTTCAAATGTGAATCGGAGTGGGGTTGGGGAAAACCCAAACCGGGATCAGATTCTGGCAAAAAATGGAGAGGATGAGCGTAATCGACCATTGGAGTCTGCAGATGGGCAAAATACAAATATGCTCATGGATTCAAATGGACACCTGCCAAATGGTAAAGAATGTGTAAGTTTTCCTTCAGCCAGTACGGATTTCCACAGATCTTTAGAGGTTTATGCTCATGACTCAAGTGTTAAATGTATATTTTAAATATTGGTTCATGTTTTCGTGAAAGGAACCATGTTTTCCCTGGCTATTTGTTACCATTTTTTGTTGTAACATGTAAATTCAGTTTAAACTTCTTATTTCCTAATTCAGTTTGTGAATAGTATTTCTGGGTGTGTGTGACTTTTTATACAAGCTATAAATGGCAGAAACATCCCTCTAGTGACTCACTGTTGAGCACAATGAATAGTCCTGTCCTCCTTAAATTGTATAGTTACACTTCAAATGTAATTTGTTTTTCCTACTGATAAAGGTGATATTTACTTACCACTTTCCAATACAAAAATGTGTCTGAAAAATTACTTATATTTTAGCATTTCCTAACGTAATACTCATTCTTTCAATTATATCTTTAAAATCCATTCTTGTCAAAAGCACTAGTTATGCAAACATTCTCCTAGAAAGTTGGATCTCCCTTCTTTATTCTCTGGCTGTTTCATATGTACTTGCTGTTGAATATGTTTGAGTGTTTATGGACATGAGTGTATTGCCATACTAATTGAAACTACCATTTGACAGGCCACCTCAGAAGAGGTAATCAGAAAATTGGGGAATGAAAATGAATTCCTCAAACAGAATGTGGTAAGATGTTGTAAAAGTTTTATTTTCCACATATACAGTGGCATGTTTCAGAGTTTCAGATTTTCAACATGTATAGCCTCTGTTTCCACAGGCCATATCAGAAGAGACAATTAGGCAAATGAAAGAAGAAAACATTATGCTCATTCAGAAAGAGGTAATATTTTGTCTGGGAAATTTTTGTCCTATGTTTTAGAATTTGTGTTTCAATGTTTTATAACATGAACAGCATATTGCTCTA
This sequence comes from Pterocarpus macrocarpus, assembly GCA_031439585.1. Classification (NCBI taxonomy): domain Eukaryota; kingdom Viridiplantae; phylum Streptophyta; class Magnoliopsida; order Fabales; family Fabaceae; genus Pterocarpus; species Pterocarpus macrocarpus. Next base: position 64,489,114 of record CM062515.1, read on the forward strand.
CAGGCCATATCAAAAGATATAATAAGGGAATTAAAAGAGGAAAATGGTATACACATTCAGAAAGAGGTAATATTTTATCTGAGAAACATCTGTCCTTTGTTTCATTATGTTTCATTACATTATAACATGGACAGTGTATCATTCTACAGGCCATATCGGAAGAGACAATCAGGAGATTAAAAGAAGAAAATGATATGCATATTCACAAAGAGGTAACATTTGATCTGAGAAATATGTGTGCTTTGTTTTATTATGTCTCAATGATTTTATAGCATGTACAGTATATCACTCCACAGGCCATGTCAGATGAGAAAATCAGGAAATTAAAAGAAGAAAATGATATCCTTGTTCAGAAAGAGGTAATATTTATCTGAGAGATATCTGTCCTTTGCTGTTGCACTTTTCTTTCAATGTTTGATAACATAAACAGCCCATCATTCCACAGGCCATAACAGAAGAGACCATCAGAAAATTGAAGGAAGAAAATGACATCCATATGCAAACTGAGGTAGTATATTTTAAATTTCATCTGAGTGACATATGTTCTTTGTTAAATGTTATCTTGCAAATTCTTTTAATGCATGTAGTCTATCTTTCCACAGGTTGCATCAGAAGAGACTATCAGAAAATTGAAAGATGAGCATTATATGCATATGCAGAAAGAGGTAATGTTTTATCTAGAAATGGCTATCCTTCCTTTGAGCCTTTATGTTTCAATGTTCTATGACATGTGGAGACTATCATTCCAGACAGGGATGGTTCCACATGTACACTGGTGCGGGCATGTACATGTGGGGGCACCTGCCCCTGCTAAAATTTTGTGGGGGCATGTACATGTGGGGGCACCTGCCCCTGCTAAAATATCAAAATTTTGTTAGTAGTATATAAGTATATACACAATTTGTCCCCATAATTTTATTATGTTTGACCCCATACTAAGATAAAAATTTTGTGAAACTTCCTATTATATTTATGTATTATTTTTGCCCCCTATTACCTAAATTTTCTTGATCCGTCACTGATTCCACAGGCCATATCAGAAGAGACAATCAGAAAATTGAAAGAAGAAAATGATATGCACTTGCAGAAAGAGGTAATATATTCTAAATCTAAGAGATATATGTTCATTTTTTTGTTTTTCAGTGTTTATCTTGCTCTGTAGCCAACCCCACCTAATGTGGAAAAAAGCGTGGTTGTTGTAATATTGTCATATTATTATTTGTTTATCTTGCTATTTCTCTTAACACATGTAGCCTATCTTTAATCAGGCCATGTCAGAAGAGACAATAAGAAAATTGAAAGAAGAAAATGATGTGCATATTCAAAAAGAGGTAATTTACTTTAAAATTCAGCTGAAATATTTTTTCATTTATTTAAGTGTTTATATCACAAACATTTCATATAAGTATGAACATGTATACCCATCTTTCTACAGGCCATATTTGAGGAGGCAATTGGAAAATTGAAAGAAGATAATGATACACACATTCAGAAAGCGGTAATATATTTAAATTTTATTAGAGAACAATTTGTTTATGTGTTTATATTGCAGCTGTATATTTACTTTCTCAACAAGCAAGCTTGAAGCAAATTCTAGAAAAAATGTCTAAAATTAGGTTTGATTCCTACTTATTATATAAATTGCTTCATTTCTACCATTTGTTTTGATTCTTTTACAGGTTTCCTTGGAAGAGACCATCAATAAATTACGAACTGAAAATGAATTGCAGACACAGAAACAGGTAATTGAATTTGAATTGACAGTTTTGATGAATATGTAGGTAGCTCTCATGTCTTATATGAATTGGATTATTCTTATATTATAAGTGTTTAGCTACTGACTGGTGTATTTAACTGGATCACCTGCAGGCGGGTCTGGAAATGAGAATTACACAATTACAGAGTGAGAATAGTTCCTTACTTCAAAAAGAGGTGAAAGACTTAATATTTTATCCTTTTAAAAGTTCGGAGCATTGAATTTGAGAAGTTGTTATCAAGATATTTCATATTTAATAGCATATCATATTCAGGCTGGAATGGTGGAAAAAATCAATCAGGTTACCTTGGAAGAGACCATCAATAAATTACAAACTGAAAATAAATTGCAGACACAAAAACAGGTAAGTGAAGTTGAAATAACAGTTTTGACGTATGTCTGGGTGGTTTTCATGTCTTATTTGAAATGTTATATGTTTTAGCTACTGACAGGTATATTTAACTGGATCTCCTGCAGGCTGGTCTTGAAATAAGAATTGCACAATTACAGAGTGAGAATAGTTCATTACTTCAAAAAGAGGTGAATGATTTAATATTTTTTTCCCTTTTAAAAGTTAGGAGCATTGAATTTGAGAACTTATTGTCATGATATTCATATTTAATTTTGTATCATATTCAGGCTGGATTGGTGGAAAAAACCAATCAGTTGCTGAATGAAAAGGAAGTTTTGAGCCTCAAAGTGGTAAGAAAGAATTGCTTCATCAACTTTTTCATTTCCTACATTCATTATTTATTTAACCTTTACACGGTGTTCAATATTTTGAGTGTTTTTTCAATGAAAGTGGGGTTGAAGTTCTAATTCCAATGTACATTGTTCCACAGGAGAGTTTAGTGGGAAAAATAAATCTTTTGGAGAGTGATTTGAGTTCTTTTATTGAGAAAGAGGTAATAGCCTGACTATTTTTCCATCTGTTATTGCATTGAAATTATTGTTTGCCTAATTAATGACTTTGACTTTCTTATGTTAAATTAGCTGTTTAAAAGATCTTAGCATCATCTGTAGGTTGGTGATCCATTATATGCTGACAAACTACATCTATTAGCATTAATTCTGTTCTTTTAAGAAGCATAAATATGATTTCGAAGCAATGAGATTAGGTTGCATTTGTTTTAGCTTTTAGAAAAGGTAATTATGAAACTTAAATTTTATATATAATTGAAGAAGCTGAAAACATTTTTTTTTTTTTCAAAAACTACTATTTTCAGTTTCTACAAAAAAGCTGAAATAGATTTTTTTGAGAATCTTATTATTTTTAAAAAATTATCCAAATATATGAAAACTGATTTTTTTTCATTGAAAAAAGTGATTTTTTACCAAAAAAATCATAAACAAACACACTCTTAGTTAATATTAAGGCACTTTATCATGGTACATGTATAGAATTATATTAAAGTAGTATTTTCTCAGAATGTGTATTCCTTGATTGCAATTACTATTGTACTTATAAATTGATAGTTGGTAGAATAAGCTCAAGGATTGGCCAGAAACTCTTCTGGTTTTATAGAGCCTTTCATTTGATATTCAGTGTTCTGACTCCCTGTTTTTAGGGTAAGGAAAGAGTACAAAAGAGGATGAGACATCCTCACAAAAAAAACAAAAACAACGAAGCTAGATCGTAAGAAAATAAACCATGCAACAATGCATGCCGATTCCTTGTAATGACACACCATGAAGTAAACCATGAGTAGAGCACCAAAGGAAAGCCAAAAAGGTAATCCTTTCCCAAATAAAGTCTACAGTTGAAAAGGAATTGTTAAAAATTCTAGCATTCCTTTGCCACAAGATCTTTGCATCTTTACAAGAGCCAAAATCGCTGAATTTAGTAAGGAGAAAATGATGTAAATCCATTGGGCAAACCCTTATTGTTAATTGTTATAAAGGAACACTCGGGCTGTTTATGAGGGAATACTTGTATTATTTACGTTTAACCTTTTCAGAACAGAAATTATGCTTACCTCTGACCTTTATTCAAGGTCATAGTAATGCAGTACCTATTTAGTTCCTTGTGAGTGGCGGTCAATAAGCAGAAGCTCATCAGATTTCAAACTCATTATGTGCAATATTTAGTACTTTGTATAACAATCAACAATTTATGTGAGAAGCGCATCAGCAAATGTGAGAACATTTTACTATGCAAGCCAAAAGGAGCTAAAGGATAGAATGGGCTGCATGGCTTGATTGATCTGAAATGTCATGATGTGCCTGAAAACTGGTTGTTCATATTTCTTTTCATTTTTTAACTCTTTATTTTGTTCTTTCGAAACTCAAAGCAACAATTTTTTTCATCATAGTTTTCTGGTTCTCTGAGGCTAATAATCTATAGAACAGTGCTGAGTTCCTGTTCTATTTATTGTGAATTTGTCACTTAGCGGAATCATATCATCTGTTTTGTTCACAGAAATCAACTAAAGACATTATTTCAAACCTGCATGGAAACATCACTATGCTACAGGTGGAGGTATGTACCTCGTGTATATATCTGAATATTTTATGTTGAAAAACCTAGTAAAGTAATACAGTACTAGTATTAGAGATTATTATTTTCAGGTATCATTATCCTTTATTTCCTTATCATTATTTCTAGGTGTTGTGAACTTGTGTAACTCAATTGAAACATTATCTTGCAGTATTCTGTTTTGTAATCAGTTTAGTATAACTATAGAGTGGGGCTGCCATTGCAAGTGAGCCTTCTGATTCTTTGAAATTCTGTTCCATCACAAATTTAAGGGCTTTTAATTTGGGTGGATATGTGAAATAAAAAAAAATTATGCAGTTATTTATTTTGGTAATTATAGTTGTTTGTCTGTCGGTCTAGTACCTGTTGTTTTTCTTACATTATTTATGCTATTAAGAGTGGCCTGAACTCAAGTTCTTGACATCTTTTCCCCTTGAGAGCCTATCTGGTGAATCACCTATCTCAGAGACAAAGATATAGCATCTCTCTTTATTATTTTTGCCATGTTAAGTAATTTCAACTCACAAGTTTTCATCTGTTGATAGTCCTTTCTGTTGCCAGCTTATAGTGAACGTTATTGAAGTACACAAATTGGTTTAAATAGTTTTATGACTTATGAGCACGAGAGTAGATTCCCTTCAAGCATGTGAAATTGCCAATTTAATGATTTCCTAAACCTTTCTTGCTTAGACATTCTGGCTAACAGGTTGTATTTTTACTTCTTTTGGTACTGAATACTGATCCATTATTTTATTTTCTAGACTACTTTCATTTAGGCTTGTGAAATAGCTAAAGTTTGCACTCTTCAATACCCTTCTGACATAAATGCTGTTCCATTTAATCTTGTCTTTCTCTTTTACTCCATTTGGTTATAAACATTGGCTTGATGAATATCACTTGTATACTCTTATTTGGTCATGTACATTTCATAACAAACCTGTGTTAATTCTGATATGGAAATTAAAAACAAAGTTTGGCAGGTGGCAGAGTTGGAAGAGTCCAGGAACAATCTTTTGCTAGAAAACCAGCAACTGAGGGAAAATGTGTCAGGTCTTCAGTCAACAATTCAGAATCTTGAAAACAGCTCTTCTTACTGCTCAGTTGAAGCATCGGCAAAGGTTTAATTTTATTTTCATATGTGGTTTAAATCTACAATACTATGTAAATTTTCTTGACCTTTTTTTTTTTTTTTCCGGAAAAGGAAAGGATCATTGATAGTTGTATACATGGGAAATGCTCTTCTAGTGTGTTATAGTTGATACTTAAATCTTTAGTGGTAGACTGCAGTCTAGTAGTCAATGACTGTTAATAGCTAAACTTGAATTTTGTGGCATATCATCCTTTCTGAAAATGATGATGCAGCATGAAATGTGTTATAAACCAGTCAACTGTGTGAACATGTGGCTTCAAGTAGGGAGGAAGAAGAAGAAACCTTTACTGCTTGCCTATTGATTTCTTCCTTGACCATATTTAGCTTCATGGTGGATAGGAAAGTGCTTCTGAAAATGAGGACTTGAAATCACAAATTGAAGCAGCCTGCACGTTGGTGGAGAAATTGGTGGCAGAAAATGCAGAACTTGTTGAGAAGGTAATGTGCCGGTTCTTCATGGTGTTGTAAGATAATATTGCTGATGACTTACTAAAAGATTTGGTTTAATATTAGTACATTTACATTGGTCGTGCAAGCTTATGTGGATAGTGATGCATGCTTCAGCCCTGTTTATCCTCAGGTCAGCGCGTTATATGTTGAGCTGGATCGACGAAGTGCAGAAGTTGGAGTTTCTGGAGTCACAGAGCCTGATTTGATGACTGCATTCCCTCATCCTGCTGGTGTGGCTCTTGCTACACCTGAATCTGCAGAGATTAAGTCTATATCAGCCCAGGAGTTGGGTTCATTGGAAGAGGCTTCGGTGAAGGATAATGGTATTTATGCTGAGCAAGCCGTCGCGTTAATTTCAAGCTCATCATTGGTATCTGATGATGCTGGAGAAATTGTGCAAATCCCATTGGATGACAACGAAGTACGCGATCCAGAGTCGCAGGATGCCAAGAATGTGGAACAAGATGGTGTGCCACTGACGGATGCTCCCCTTATTGGTGCTCCATTTCGTCTGATATCATTTGTTGCTAAGTATGTTAGTGGTGCTGACTTGGTTAACCAGAGCTCTTCAAACCCCATTCATTGACTTTCTAACACTGGGTTGGAGCAGACAGTTATCCTTGTTTGTTGGTCTTGAACAGGCAGTAACCTCACACTAGGCAGAAAATACTTATAGGTTGGCCTATATTGGGCCATTTTAATATTTGTATGTCAATTCTTTAAACATTTGGAAATATGCTACTGAGGAATAGTATAGTACTATTGTTTTATTTTTATATTTTCTATTGGTACTTAACATTGCTTTGACAGTTGGAAATGATTCCATTAAGACCATGGCATCGTTAATAAGACTCTAGAACTCGATTACTACGCTGTACCGCCTCAATTCTTGTGATGCTTAGGCTTTTTAATACACTGCAAAATTTGTCCTCTTCTATATTGATACACTGTTTTCAAACAGGAAAACTAGTATTTTCTCATGTTTAACTAAGATAGTAAGATACTTTGAATGTTGTTGATATATTTATTTATTGAATCCCAGCTTATTGGAATAACTTGCAAGGGATGATACTAATTCACTGAATCAGATACCTTAACTCATCTTTATATATTGACAGAAAAGTTTGATGTATTACTAAAGTATGGTTTAAGACACATTAAATCAATCATGAGAAGGAAAAAGATAATGGTAAGAATGCACCAAATTTGAAAAAAAAAAAAATGAAGAAATGATAAGATGCTCAAACATACTAGTATTTTTCTTTTGATGCCTAGTCCTCAGATGAATCTTGACTGGCACGTTCAAACTTGGCGTTGGATATATGCATTTGAAAAGTATTTATGCATCTTCCTAATGCCAAGTAGCCATCTATTCAGTAGTATGGAGCAAAAGCATGGGAGTCCTTGAATGATGGCTGGTTCTTAGAATTGGATGCTATGATTTCTTCAATAATCCTTGCAACTTCCTCCATTGAGGGTCTTGACTCAGGCATCATTGCCACACATGCCATTGCCAGTTGTAGCATCTGCACCAGTTCCTCTTCAATATTTGGATACCTCATTAGCTCAAGATCAAACACTTCAGCAGTCCATTCCTCTCTAACAACAGATTGGACCCACCTTGGAAGATCAACCACATCATCATGCCCTGAATACTGAACTGGTGTTTTGCCCGTCAGCATCTCAAGAAGGAGAACGCCAAAGCTGTATACATCGGATTTTTGTGTGGATTTTCGGGTTTCGATAGCCTCCGGTGCTCGGTAGCTTGGACTTCTGGAGGAGGCAGAGAAAGTTGTTAGAGGAGCTAAGCCGAAATCTGATATGCAGCCTTGAAGATCACCTGAGAGGAGCACATTGGATGATTTTATATTGCCATGGACAAGTTTCCTTCCACTGGCAGAGTGGATATGGGCAACACCCCTAGCAGCTCCAAGCATGATCTTCAATCTTGAGTCCCAATCTAGTGGATTTCGTCCGGTTTCCCTTGTTCCTGTCATCATGTTTCACATCGCATAGTAAAAAAAATACAGCAACCAGCAATGGCAATGTATTTAACCAACTCTAAGCATGCATAAAAAATATCTTCAAGCACCTTCAATGTAACTAAAAAATAATAATTCAAGCAAATTAAATATCCATTACAGACCAGACATGTTGTATTTGTCTTTTAATGTGCACATATTTAGGTTTGTTCTAATGCTAATATCTTGTAAACATGAAACTAGATGTAAAACATACAACATTATGTTGATAGTAATATCGATACTATGTATATTGGTTTGTATTGTCCTCACAGCTATAATAAGAAAAGAAAAGTCACCAACATTTGATTAGTTTAAGTGATTCAACACTTGTTTCTTTTAAATAAAGTCTTGGATTTGAGTATTGTGAATGGAAAAATTATTACCAGGAGAGATTTAACCGATTCAACTCAATACAGATTAATTGAAGTCTAACAGACTTCGAATACTAGTAATTTAAAGCAGAAAAAAAAAAAGAAAAAGAAAAAGAAAAGCTAAATGGCATTGCCAGCGTTGAAGCTTATGAAATCAAAGGAAAGTTCAAAATGATGGTAATTACCATGCAATAACTTGGAAAAGCTGCCAAATGCTAGGTAGTCATAGACCATCAACTTTTCATCCTTGGAGTAGTAGTAAGCACGAAGGGGAATAACATTTGGGTGCTGATCAAGCCTTTGCACAATCTCCATTTGCTGTTCAAATTCTTTCTTCCCCATTGCCACTTCTTTCAACCTCTTCACAACCACTACTCTCCCCTCCTCCAAGATGGCCTTATATGTTGTTCCACAACTTCCCTTCCCAAGCACTTCAGCTGAAGCTCTCAACAAATCCTCAAGATCAAAGTTATAAGAACACCCTTCAAAGAATATTAGCTTGTTTTTCTCAGGTTCTTGCACGCCACTCCCAAAGTCCTCCCTAAGCTTCTCAACCTTCTCCTTAGGTGCTTCATTTTGCCCACAAACCTTCTTCTTGAGACAGCATAACACTGCCATCAGAACTATAAGAAACAGCAGTGCAAAACCGCCTGAAGCAACTGCAATCACTGCCCCTAGACTCAGCTTCTTCTTAGAGACATCACTTGGATTTTGGTATACTGTTAGTGGAGACAACATGGGACTAGGAGGAACTGAGGAACATTGTTTCAAAGGTGGTCCACATAGCATCAAATTCCCTTTGAATGATGAAGAAGGAAACTTATGAAGGGCTGAAGGAATTGAACCATTAAGATAATTGAAGCTCAAATCCAGATTCTTCAGGCCAGGGAGGTTAACATCAGGAATAGGCCCTCTAAGTGAGTTGTTTTGGAGGTTCAGTCCTGTTAGATTTGTCAAGTTCTGGATTGAGGCTGGAATTTGTCCTGTGAAAGAGTTGTCTGACAAATCAAGAAACACAAGCCTGGGAGGCAAATAATCAGGTATATCACCTGAGAAGTTGTTGTGTTGCAAATATATAAACCTTAGAGAAGGAAGGGACAGTATGTCATCTGGAATGTTCCCACTCAAGGTGTTGGACCTTAGACTGAGACTGGTGAGGCCACTTAGTTTACCAAGTGTGTCTGGTGGGATATAACCTCTCAGTCCAACACCTGGGAGCCTCACAGAAACCACATGTGTGCCATCAGAACTGCAGATAACTCCTGTCCAAGAAGTGCACATTGAGGTGCTAGTGTTCCAGTTGACTTTTGGACCATGATGAAATGCAGCTGCAAAATCAAGGAGGGCTTGCTTTTCTGAATGTAGATCAGCTATAGTTTGAGGAAACACAAGCAGGAATAGAAAAACTGGTAATGTGGCAACAATGTAGGAATGTGGCATCATCAAGTTCAGTTGTTGAGTCTATGAATCAAGGTGCCTGAAATGAGACTTTGTGACTGGTTTTCTGGCTTCAGTGATTCCACTTGTTTCCCTAGCATTGGAGATTCCAAAATATTACACACTGATCAAAATTCAAATGAAATAACTGTAACCAAGCATGCAATGCAAACAAAACGATGAATTCATCTGTTCTTAGCTAAGCTTTACTAAAATTTGTGTATCAATTTTTTAAAGTGAAAACATATACACATTACATATGGCATAACACTCCCAAAGATTGGCTAAAACCAATTCCAAAAGCACTTTAGTTATGGTATTCATTAAGAGAGTATTCTCCTTGGATTCGCTATAAAATGAAACTGGTTGCACACTTGAATTTCATGCCATTTCATTTTGCATTTTATGTAACATTCTTATTTGTTCTATAATCTATATATTTACATATAAAGAAAATGAACTCACTTAAAATGAAGGTTGTAAAAATTAGAAAATTGCGGAAAATAGAATGCAAATGCCAGTAACAGTGTTGAGAGATGAAAACCTTTGATACAAAGAAAGGGAAAGCAAGTTGGAAGTGGCAGCAGAAGAGAGAGCCACAGAAGGGACTTTGAGCAGTGTAAGTGATGATGGAAATGAAATGAATAATGTGCTTTAGAGCAAGAAATGGAATTTGTTTTTTTTTGTTAAGGCAGTGTTTGGTTGGCCATTGGTGGTGGCAACGGCCTAGAGGAAGCAAAGGCAAGCTTTAACGGCATTACTTCATGAACACGCCAAACACCACACACACACAAGAGAGAGAGAGAAAGAGAGGCTTATTTAAAAGTACTACTATACTATTTATTACTTATGCTATAGTAATATGCACAGTGTTTTGCTTTTGGTTTTCTTGTTTATGGTTTAGGAGGCAGACATTCAACGTTTATAACTCAGCTTCAACTTGAAGCCTTCTTCATTATTAAGCCACCCTAGTTAGTTAGTGTATCGTGATTAATGTTACCTAAGATGTTAGAGCAAAGTTGGTAAATTTATTCAAAGGGTCTGAGAAATTGAAAGATTCTTGCATAAATTTTATTTGTTCTAGTGTACTAAACTAAACAAATTACTGACACAATAGTATTGAATAATTAATAATTAATGACCTACAATAAGTAATCATTACTAATTAATTAGCATATTAAACGTAACTTGAGTGCAATAAGTTTACGTGAGAACTTTTTAGATAAATTAAATTAGATCTCAGAAAAAAGAAAAGAAAAATGAAACTATTTATACTATTGAATGAAGCTTGTATTAGTCTAATTCGTGAATCTCGATGGAAGGCAAGGCATGGGTTTCCTTCCCGTTTCCCATCTTCCTATGAATTGACCACTGCCTCAGTTAAAGTTACAAATTTTGATTCAAATCAATTTATTGGGGCTAGTTCTTGTTTCGGATCACGTATAGAAAAGTTCTCGAATCATTATAATGTGCTTTATTTTAGTCAATTTACAACATGACCCCCTTTTTTAAGAATTTTTTTGCTGTTGCTAAAGTTTTTAAATCACATTTGTTGATGTTGTACCACAAGCTGCGTGCTACCAAAGGAGTGTGAAAGATTTAGTTCATTTTAATCATCAAATAAGCGGGGAAAAATATTAGTGTAGGCACACAAATAAATTGGTATATAAAACAATTAAGGAATACTATTTACACTAGCTTCTACTCGAAGTACACAAAGCTGTTCATGTTATTAAATTTGAATAATGATGCCACTTATCCGAAGGTGCATGGTTGGTCTCATTTTGCATTCTATAGTTGTCATTTGTGAAAGGGTTATTCACATAAGAGTCTTATTATTTGAACATTAAATAAGAACATCAAAACATGACACTTGAAGAACAAAGAGATAAAAACAAAAAATTAGGTCCCACAATGATGTACACCTATTAATATGTATATTACAAATTATGATATCCTATCTAAGAAATGGGCAAGAAAAAACATCTCTCTATATGTAAAGGGTGCCGCAACAGTCTCCACACTATTGGAGACTTTAATTGTAGGGTGACTTGGGTCATTGCCTCTGACTTTAATGGGATTGTCTTTCTCTTGTATGGGCTTTGGATACCGACTTGTGAATTAAATGAGGGCTTTGGAAGGGGTTGGGGCTGCAGTGCATGGAAAATAAAAATGGTATGGAACCAAATTAATTAGTGACAAAAGGCCAAACACCCAGAATCAGAGGTGCATAAAGTTCCTTGTTGAAGTGAATATGATGTGTGGATTGTTTGGTCCCTCCCTTCCCTTGAAATTAAGGACCACAACTAAAGTCTAAGCCTGCCATGTATCATGTGTTCAAAGTTTTTGTGGGTCCAATCTCCATATCCGTTAGAAAAGGAAGAGTTACCCATATGTTATGGGACGTTAGAATTCATTTTTGGGTACACTCAACGGAGCATTTAAATTGTTGCTCAACGTTAAGTACTCAAATTTGAAAGTCTAATACATAAAGAATTTACTTTTTATATACTCTTAGTATAAAATCTTTATATATAATTATTTAATTATACATTATTACATCATTAAAAATATTTAACTTTTATCATAATTATTTTAAAAATTATTTAAATAGTAAAATGTGATTTATTGATGGTACAAAACTTTTTACATTAATAATGTGTTAAAATAAACTTAACCTGATATGTAAATCTTATAAGAATATAAATCTACATAAAGAACAAATAAGCTTCCTATCCACCCTTTAGTTGACTCAAAAAAAGCACGAGTGTTAAGAGCCTTCAGGATAAGTATGTATAATTTTGTTTCGATTCAATCCAACGTTACTTTTATTTAGGTTTCTATTTAATTTTTTATTCTAACAATAATTATTTAAATCAAATACTATGTTTGGTTCAAGCTTAGCCAAATTGTCGTTATTCTTTAACAAGTCCAACACAAAATGTTAGATTGATCTTTCCTGATTTTTTTTGGCTAAATGATCTTTCATTAACTTAACTATACATACGAGATTCCTATATTATGCGAAAAAGTTATCATCTTTTATCGAATCGACATCAAAGGCCAGTCAAAATAGTTATGCACACACCCCTATTCTGCTCCAACGTACACGTCTAATCTCCCTCTTACTTGAATAGCCACAATGCTGCCTTACCTGCCATGAAGTGAGTCTCTTTTTATTTTTATTTTTTTCGATATGGACTGCTTATTCAAAAGTTTATTAGACTCCGACTAACTTGATTCGAGCAGGTAGTGATGAAGCTCTTTTAGCGTTAATTTTTTTCATCCATAAGATTTGAAACCAAGATCTTGCTTAAGGAAAATAAATATTAAACCATTTGAACTAACTAAGCGTTGGTTAACTCTAGAGTCTCTATTACACCGTAGCATGTAATCTAACCCCTTTTATGGCTAGAAGCAGTAGTTTACAACTAGTTTTAGTTTTGAATAATTGAATTTTAAAGTAACATTAAAACTTTATTCATTGAGGCATGTTATTTGGACCCTCTCAAAAGGGTGTCAAGAGAGACGGAAGGGAGATATGTGGAGAGAGAAAAAAAGAGAGAAAATATAAGTGATGGATCCCATGCTTTTTGATCTCTAAAGTGTTAGTGGTATTGAGTGGATCAAATCCCTTTTCTCTTATTCATTTAACTATCATTATGTATTCTTTGAAAAGGAAATAGAAATACAAGTGACATGTGGGTTTTAGAACACAGATATATCATACTTAGAGGCTTGGATTTCTTCTTTCTTTTTTTTTTTTTAAGAATGGGCACAATTATATGTATCTAATTTTATGAATAGATAATTATGATTGATATAATATAAGAAATGATTTTTTTTTTTTTGGGGCTCCTAGAGAAAAGTTCATAAGCTAGATAAATTAAGACTCATCGGGTTGCTAAACCTCTTAAGTGGAGAAAACAAATTATCAATGCCTAATGGATTTCGGCCTCCATTGAAACTACTAAAGCCTAAAGAAGCCTCCATTTATCTATTGGTCTGAGCTAATGTACAAAAATAAAAAAGGACCGCTGCATATAAGAACTTGCTGATATAATTAACCCCATCCCCCCCCCCCCCCAAAAAAACAACAAAAACAAAAAGTTTTTCATATTAAATTAACTTTTTCTTAAAAGTGCTAGGTGAAAAATAAATTTAAAAAGTTGCTTTTAACATATTTCATTGAAAAAATGAACAGCTACTGCTAGAAACAGTTCAAATGTTGGACATAACTTACTATAAAAACAATGAGTATGGAATTTTTTTTTTTGTACTTCAAGAAAATATCAAAATACTTTCTAAAACTCTACTCTTAAATTTTTTTGAAAAAGAACTTATCAAAATTTTAATAACTGTGCCTAGTTTAGGTAAAAAGCATTGAAAATTGCATTCCAACTCAACCATAGTGTTCATTGCTAAGGGGAGAAATAGTACTTGACCATATGTGCATGTTGGATAACAGCTTAATTTTGGAAAATAATCATTTTTCAAAAATGCTGTCTCATAAAAGTTTTGATTATAAACTGTTTTGAGCCCAAAATAAACACACCAATATTTGCTTAAAGCATCATATTCCATCTCTATGTACTACTTGTACGTTTGGCCTTTGACAAAAGCACACTTGTGTAGGCACACAAATACTTGTGTAATGTAATTCTTTGCTGCATTATACGTAGGTGTAAACGATCAAAGTTAAATCCACTGAATTTCTCTGCAGATTGCAGAAAACATTACAATGTATCTTCATTTTCTCCACCTGAGATATAGAACTTGAAATATCCCATCCTTCAAAAAAGAAAAAAAGAAATAATAATCAGACCATAAATATCATGTTACAAAATGCTCCAAGGAGAAACTCTTGTAGATGCTACAAGAGACCAAAGGGCTCTGGCAGGTGCTCAAATCCGTTATCAAATATAGGGCCTTGATCACATTTGTCATCAGCACTATGCAACCAGTTTGTGTTCTTCAAATCTTCCTTAAGCAATAGTGCATCATAACGGGAACTCTCATAGATGTCCACTTCACTCAGTTTTGATGAGTATAGTCTTTCATCTACCTCTCTTCCTCTTGTCACATTGTTCCTATTAATATCATTTCCAACATCAAAATTGGCTCCATTGTTATGCAGGGTTCCATTCATGTCAACAGATGCCGGAGCACCTGAAAATCGATGGCTCTTGGGAGTGGAAGTTCTAATGCTCTGAGGAAAGAGTGTGGTACTCGACAGTGAACGATGATTCCCTGAGCCGTTCCTTATATCCTGTTAAAAAGATAAACCAAAAAGCATATAGAAAATAAGGTTTAATTTTGACAGAACAAACTTGCTTGAGGTATATAACTTCTCTCAAAGTAAGCTCGAGAAATTAAATAAATGCTGAGCATAACAAGAAATATGGGCAAGTCTAAGGACTAATAGCATAAATTTGCCTGAAGGCATATGGAGTATCATGACCAAAAATACAATAAGATCAGTTTAGTTCATAATGGATCATCAGATGAATGATGAATAATGGCATTAATGGCAAGGATTGCAGTATCATTCGGCAATGATTTTCATTCAAAATACTGTGGTATTATGAAGCTTTAACAGTTTAACTTAATGTTATGATTATGAATAAAATTTTGAAGAAACCTTGATGTACTGTCAATGCAAAAATGTTTTCCACCTTGCATTGAATGATATGTTATCATGTAATTAATGTGACACCTTATGTAGTTGTCAACTCATTAAATGAGGTGTCAGCACAAGATTGTATTAGCAGTGTATCAAAATTAAACTCGATTTTGAAACTATTGAATATTTATAATCTAATCAGTAAATTTTGATTGTTAATCTTGCAGAACTGAAAAGGTTTAGTATACAAACCATGTGCTTAATAGCCATATCCAAGGATTTCTTTGATATGGTCCTCCCAAATCCAGAGTTGTCTGCGGCAGTAGTTGAGGCCTTAACAGATTTCCTTGCAACTACCTCAGGTGAATGTTGGACTTTCCTAGGCTCATGAACATCAGCATGGTGGCCATTGGCACTGCCATAGCCACGGCTTCTCGCTGCAGGCTCTGTCAACCTCCCCCTACTCACAATAGGAGAAGAATGTCTCCTTGGCACAGTAACTGAAGCTTGAGCATCAGAACTATTTCCCTTCATAGTGACAGCACCGGGGCGGGACCTGCCTGCTGAGACAGGCCTATCAGGCAATGTTGTTCTGAGGTTTGGTGGTGTTTCAAGGGGGAAATCAGGTGGAACAACTGGCTGTGGTGGTGGTCTTACTCTTGGACTTGGTGAGCTTGGCCTTGAAGATGGTGCTGAGTTTCTTCCACTCAGTGAAATGCGTGAGGATGAAGTTAAAGAAGGTGTTGTAGGGGAAGGAGATGGAGACAGAGATGGCAATGAGTGCCTTCTAGTAGGGGTAGAAGGCCGAGATAGTGACCGAGTAGGTGGAGGAGCAGATGGAGAGTGCAAGTTTGCAGGAATTTGAGGCCTAGAACTCGGAGTGGATGGCCTTGAGCTTTGTGATGATGGTCTATGTTTGTCAACAGATGAAGAGGTGGCGGTGGTGGAAGAAACCGAGCGTGCTCTGGAGGGTGTTGAGGATCTGGTTGATGCTGTTGGGCGGGAAGAGGGGGTGGAAGGCCTTGCTGCAGATGAAGAGCGGGTTATAGGGGAAGATGGTCTAATGTAAGATGAAACTGAGGCTGAGCTTGTGTTGAGGATTGAGGTGTTTCTGTTTGAGGAGTAGGTGCTGTATTGTGAGTGTGAACTGGAGATTGAAGAGCGTGTCACTGAACTGCTTCTTGTTGGTCTAGAGTGATTGTTGTTCTCTGATTGTGAGACTGAAAGCTGAATGAAAGAAACATGATTAAGAATATGAACATAACAGCATCTAGCACCACTTTCAACAAGTCAATATAAGCGAGTAATTCTTGGTTAGGCACTGCATATCATAAGCACTCTATTCAATATCAAACATATATAAGGTTGTTTGGTCTATGATAAAAATGTACCAATCTCAAGAATGCAAGTATACACATCAACCGTTGAATGGAATGCCTACCAAATGATATGATAGGCACTGTCTAAGAATTTCTCTAATATAAGCTAGTTTTCCAAGTAATTGGTGTGCTTAATGTCAGTTAAGTTCTGTGAGTGAAACAAGGATAATCCTCCTGCCCTAGAAGTTGATAATAGTCAATATCTTATCAACCCACTTACTAATGAAACTGTGAGCAAGGGTATTGGTAACACATGGAGTGCATTTGTACAAGGGAAATGTAGAAATTATTAGAGGAAACACATACCCTTGAGGCCTTAGTGGTAGAAGTTGATCTGGTCAAACTTCTTCTTGGAGGCACTAAGGTTGGTTGGGATTCGCCTTCTGATGATGGAAAAACCGGGGTCCCCGGGGGAGTGAGAAGCCTAATAACATAAAACAGTGATAATTACAAACTGGGAAACCAATTTACAACTTGAACTTTAAAAAGTTGCACTTCCTCATTTCAAAAGTTGGATAAGTATTAAGCCAGCAACAAAAATATTGTAATCTGAATTGAATTGGTTATGAGTTCCCATCAAAGTATAGCACAGCAAGATGTTTTCAGGAACATAATTTTCCTACAATTAACTCTGGATCCATGACTTCTATGCCAGAATAATCTGACATTAAAAAAAACAGATTGCATAAAGATATGGTCTTTTCTCCAGGCAACTGGTAAGGTAATACTTGCAAGTGCATATATTAGCATCTGTTCCCAACTTTCTGCAACTGAGATGGCTCAGTCCTATTAAATGTGATTTCTTTGGTTGCCACACATGCACATCCACTAGTGAATAATGATAGATATGAAGAAATCACTGACTGTGAATGTGGTATACCAGTCATAATCATGCTTTCCTCCTTCCGTGGATGATAATAGATCATCAATCCCACTTCTGGCCGGTTTTGCTGCTCCAACTGAGAGCCTCCCCAGTTTCACTGAAACTGAATTCACAAATAACTATTCTTATTATAATTATAATTATATACATAATTAGAAATCACTTAATCACTTCAAATACACAAACTGAAGCACACACCAGATTTAGCACTTAACAAGGTTGTTTAACAACAAATCAAATCGGGCATGTCAATTGTCTAATAATACTAATAATGTTATTAATTTACCATAACCAGACATCCTTGTCATCCCCCACATCAACTCTTAAAACAACACAAAGAAAACAGCAAAAGTGTTTATGATCAGAAAAATCAGAATCAAACAAAAACAGAAAAAAAAACAAAAACAAAAACAAACAAAAGATTGTTCACACAAGCATTAATTGCACTAAAAGTGGACAAAATGTGTCCACTCCAAGTGCCAAATCAAAAACATTTAAAAAAAAAAAAAACCATTGTCACATACCATCAGAAGAGTCATCTGAAGAAGCCACAGAGAGGGAGCGGCGGCTCTTGGAGAAGAGATCCAAGTTGTCTTCAGAGATGTTGTTGTTGTTGTTGTTGGAAGACATCATCCCATTCAAGCTGTGCCCTCTACGGTGGTGATTCAAAGACCCCAAAAGAGACTCTCTCCCATTATTCCTCATCATTGGATTCATGCCAAACAAATATGTGACTAAGATCTAACAAGTGCTGCAACCACAGCTAGTACCATAGTGCTTCAAAGTGCACACACTACTCACCATTTCACTCACTCATTCATTCATTCATTCATTTCATTCATGATTGGATCTACACTGCACTTGCTTTGCTTGTTTTGATTCTTTCATTCATGTCTTCTCTTTTGTTTTTCTTCTGCTATGTGGTGTGATCTATGAGATGGGGCGTGTGTGTCAGAAACAATAAAAAAAACGATGGAGTTGGGAGATGATACCCACATGGCTTCTACCTTGTGGCCCCACCACCTTCCCCAGATCTCTCACACTCACGACTCATATCCTTTTTCATTTTTCCTTCTACCTTCCTTTTCATTCATTTGTTGAAGTTGCTTCATTCATGAAGGATCAAGAAGGCCTTGTTTCGAGAGACACTTGCAAATTTACTAATGAAATATGCAACCCATTTGCACATGGCATGGGATGTGAACGACAAATTCTTATATACTCTGGATCAAGGAAAGTAAAAAAAAAACTTGTAATGTACTATTTATCACTTGACACGTGAACGAGTTATATTATTTTGGACACATTTATTTAGTGTGTTTGTTGATAGCAAGGACTTCCAATGTCAATAATGAGAATTTTACATTAATTAGTGGAAATTTATTGAGACTGTAACTAATAGTATTGTTAATTGTAGTTTCTCCAATTTCTATTCATCAACATAAAATTCTCACTAGGGATGTCAATAGGGTGGGGCAGGGGCAGGGGATAGGCCCTCGTCTCCCTGTCCCGTGAGTAAATACTCACTTGCTTTCTCTGTATTCAAATGCAGTCTTTTTTTACTTACTCATGATATATGGATTCTACGATATCCATGGATATTTATTAGAATATTAAAAATTTTACAAATTTAAATTAAATATAAAAATTCTAATATCATAAAATATTTAAAATAATAATAAATAATAATCTAATTTAACAATTAAAATTCTAACAATTTAATATACTTAAAATAAAAATAAACACATAAAATAAACAAAAAATAAGTACAATAATCTAATTCTACAATCTAAATTCTAACAACTTAAAATATTTAAAATAAAAATAAACACATAATAGTAATCCAATCATTAGTCTAATATATAATAAGTATAAATAAATTTAACTTATAAATTTAAACTTTAGTCTAATTAATTTAAATAATAATAATATTAATTTAACTAAATTAATAATTTAAGGGTAAAATAGTAATTTTATGATATGTACCCGCAGATATGGGATAATGATCCCCGCCCCCGCCCTATTTAACATGCGGGTATTTAAAATTTCCGTCCCCATTATTCGCGGGGGTAAAATCTTCCCCCCATATCCATCCCGTTGCGGGTATTATCCGCGGGTATCTATGGATGCGAATTTTTTTGATACCCCTATTTCTCACTATTTATATGGAAAAGTCTTCATTATCTATGGATATACTAAATAATTGTCTATAAAAATCATTATTCCACATTAACTATTATATTAAAAAAATTAAAAAAATGAGAGATAATAATAGTCCAGAAGCCTAATATGTTGTGATGAATGTTACATGGCAAAACATTTACAGCTGGTTTGGATAAGGAGAGAAGGAGTGGAAAGAAGTACAAACGAAAGAAAAGGAGCAGAATCTGACACTTTCTTTCGTTTGGATGCATAGAAAATTAGGAAAGAAAGAAAACTACATGCGTGGACCCCATATAAAAATTTCTGTCACAGATATGCGAAGAAAATTGAGAAACACGAAAGAGTGATGCAATTTTATCATTTTAATTATTGGTAGTATCATTCAATAGTGACCAAATAGATGACAATAGTAGGGCTTTGATTAAGTGGGCATATGCTTTTTAATTAAATATTTAATATAAAATATATTTATTTATGTTATAAAATTTTAAAAAATATGTTTAATTATAAAAGAAATGAAACAAAATAATATAAATTTAATTTAAATATACTGATAGTAAAAAATAATTTTATATTATTAACTAATAAAAATAATAAAAAATATCGATTCATATAAATAATTATCTATTATAATGAGGGACCTACCATGATTTCTTATTTTTCTCTATTTTTATTGATTGATGGTGTAAAATTATTTTATATTATCATTACATACCAATTAAATTCAAATAATATACCTAAATTATATCAATTATTTAAAAAATATATTAATATTCATTAAACATATATATATATCATTTTATATGATATAAATTGTTTTTTTATTTTCTTCCAGCTCATTTCCTATTCTCATCCAAACAATGCATTAACCTTTCTTGATCTGAATAGATTATGAATGATGGGATGGGAGAGGTCCTGTTGTTAAGTCCGGCCCTTGTGTCCTTGCTGTGCTCGTGTGCTCGTGGGTTTCTTTATTTGTTTTACACTTTACAGTGTTTTTAGTTACTTCTAGTTGATTGCATAGTGGTGAGCGGTGATTGGTGAAGGAGAATCTTGCTATGCAAATTGTGACAATCCATGTTATGACCACATCACACATGATTTTTCCACTTCTGCATGTGATCATACATTATACAATTATACATTACCTTTTTTCGAGGAAACTAGATCTTCGGCCAAAATGATGCCATTCAACATAAGGGATAATGCTATGAAAATGAAAAATGTTTGAATCACAATTAAATTAATTTTATCGTAACCGATTATAAAAAGTTAATTATAAATACAATTAATTATTAAAATATTTTATTTTTCCAGAAAATCCAAACACATACTTAATTAAAATAATAATAATAATATGTAAATAACTTATATATTCATATCCTGCTGTAATATACCGCGCAACGCAAGGATTGTGCACTAGTGTATTACACTTTATTTCAACCTATGTGACTTTGATCATAGGAATATAGGTTATATGGGGTTCAATTATTCTGTCTTTTTCAACTTTGGTTTTGTTTTTGTCGTGGGGTGTCTGATTCCCCGTTTTTTAAACTAAAATTTTTCATATAAAATTATGAGTAATTTAAAAACAATTAATTTGAGAAAAATTATACGTAATGTCAAGTAAATACAGAAATTTCAAATGCTAAATGTAGAAACAATGAGGCAAATAGAAAAATGGAATAAAAGATTTGGATCTGCGTTACATCACCCGAATAGATTTTAAGTGGGTTCCTTTTAAAAAAATTTTTTCTCTTAAATTAAGTGGGTGTGTGTATTATTGTACTCAGGGTGCAGAAATAATAGAACCCTACTTACGTGTACATAGCTGCAAGTTTCATTATTTGAGTTTTCATTATTTGATTCTTATCTAACCCCAATTTTTTACATATTTTTATCTTGATTCTGCCGCTTGAATGGATGTGATAGGATATATGGCTCAAAAATGTGTACCAAGCATTCTTGTCATAAACTAGACTCACATCTCTCCGTAAATCACATGTGAGATACACGGTGTAAGCGTGCAACAGTCCTGATCAGACTAACTATAATCAAATTGTACACAAATAATGCTATGTACACCCTTAAAAATTTATCGTTTGATACGTGTACATTTTTATTATTAATTATAATTCATTTTTAACTTAATTTTACATTATAATTATTGTATATATGTATACACAATAATTATTCATTTTATTGGGATGCGAGTTTTGGAAATCTGCAGAAGAAATATTTATCTTAAAATGTATACAAATATAAAGTAACACGTTTGCAAATATATTACATATTTTTTTAATAATTTAATTGGTATATAATAATAATATAAAATAATTTTATACTATTAATTAATAAAAATATTAAAAAATAAAAGTTTATAATAAATTTTTTATTATAATATATAATTATTTATATAAATTAATATTTTTTTATTATTTTTATTGGTTAGTAGGACATTTAAATTAAATTTATTTCTAAATAGGTTACTTGACAAGGCGTGGGATGATGAAGGGAAAAAAAGGGAATACTAATTTTTAAGTTTTGTGATATTTTTAATCATTTTTGTTTCAATGAAGTTGAACGTAGCGCTTCTAACTCAAATGCCATTGTGTGGTTCGTATTCGTGGGTTAACTTAATTGCTTGAGAAGATTTCCAATAGTCACATGTCCCATCCAGAAAAGGGTCAAGCGTCGGTAACCCTCCCAACCACCACGGGATCACATATTCAATTATTGCAAGATAATGATAAATTTGGTTTTAGTTTGATTAATATTAATTTATTTATTTTTGGTGTACGTTAATAATAATAATAATAATAAATTATTCATGAGGCAACGGAGGCTAGGATAAAAATTTAGGTGCTTTATTAATCTGAAATATCATTTTTAAGGTACATTTTGAGAGACGTTGCAACTACCGCTAGCTCTAGCGCACCAACCTAATCTTCTTCTCTGTTCTTTTTATGACCAAGGCCAAGGGGAAGTTTCCGATTTAATTGACATTATTTGCAATTGCACGTCATTTCCACATTTACCTCAATACACTAATTAACTTGGCTACAAGAGCTGCCATTCAAAACTTGTAGTTGAAAGTTAATGTTAATTTTTTAAAAAATAATAATTAAATGTTGGTTATATATATGTTGAAAGTTAATGTTAATTTTTTAAAAAATAATAATTAAATGTTGGTTATATATATATATATATATATATATTACATGAAATACCAAAAATTAATTGAGTCTAATAGAAGAGATTAGCTTCTCATAATATAGCGAATTACAGTTCGAATCTCAGCAGAGAGAGATACCTATAATTAGTATTCGATTATATCTTGGATAGGATTATCTCCGTGGAAGGATACATGGGAAAAACACAAAAGAGGAGCTATTAGATGAAGTACATGTTTGCATAGTTAATAAATTCTCGAGTTAACTTGCACATAAATTTTCTTTTTGTCAAACTTGTATGAATTCGAGTAAATTTGAACAAAATTGATAAACTCCAGATTCTACTTACGAGTTTATGAGTCTAAATTTATATTTGATTTTGCTCTCTAAATATAAAATATTGGTCACTTTTGTTAGGTACTTTAGTTTACTTGTTTATCATACTATATTTATTGATTTTATTTAGCTAATTTATCTATTTGTTATTATTTAATTATGTTTTGTTGAAATACAAAATAATATACATTTGGAACAAAGTATGGTATAAAAATTAAGTCATATATTGGGCTATATTTTATGACATTTCTTTTATTCATGTTGTTATAAAGATCAAAATTTTTCAATACAAATTATAAAAATGTTATTTAATTACTAAAATATATTTTTGAAGTAATATTTTTTGAATATGTAAACTCTTATGAGTCTATGAGTCAAGTTTAGTAAAACTTTATGAGTTTACTTAAACTCTCAAATTTGACAAGCTTGCCTATTTGGACTAGGTTATTGTTGCTTCTCAGTGTGCTTAGTTTTGTACTCGTTTGTGTTACGTTGAGACAATTTCTCTTCCCTTCTACAGAGAAACCTTTTGAACCTAGGTGGGGGTACCGCCGACTTTCTAATGGCTTGTGATTAGCCCCAAATCCCTTTCTTTTCCCTGTTCCAAAACCTAGCTGAGACCATAGTTTTCCTCCCCCATCCTTTTCCTCTCTCTGCCCTAGGCACAACCTCCCCTCCCCCTCCTCACCCCTTCCTTTTTCCTTAACCCGCAGCCCACATCCCATTGTATCGCTATCTCCGCTATTACTGTCCTCCATAATCCAAGGGTTTTGAGCAGCCAACGAAAAAGCCGAAGGTGCTCTTCGCGACACTGTCGAGTCTCCGCCACATGCTAATGAGCGTGTCTCTTTGGTCGACCTTTGGTCAAAGTACAACATGTAGTCGATGCCAATCCATATGGACAACGAGGTTCAGGTGGTGAGGGGGCACCTACAAGGGTCGTGAAGGCAGGGTCATGCAAGTGTTCCACCGCAAGTAGGTGGTCCACATCAAGTGCATCACCTAGAGAAGGTTATTAGCTCACCATCATCATTGGCATCCACCCTTCCAAGGTTGTCTTCACTTAGCTCCTCTTGGAGAAGGATAGGAAGTCATTGCTCAATCAAAAGGCCAAGGGTTGTGCTATTGCCGACAAGGAAAAAGGAACCAAGTTCGCTCCAGAGGATATCACGCAAACTATTGATTAGTTCTGCATTGTGGCTTTTTGGTTATCTTCGTTTATTGTGTCGGCCTTCGTGTTTTGTTGTGCGTGCTCTATTTGTGGTCACTAGCGGTGGTCATCTCAGTTGTGTCTCAGTAGTTGATCGGCAGCTAGCGGAAGCCAAAGGGTCTTTTGGTGGTTTGTCGAGAAGTTAAATGGTTACAACATCTATTCGGTGCTACCAGCGTTGGTCTCGAGGTCCTTCGAGCTTGTGTATTGTGTTTTGGGTTTTAAGTTTAGTGTTTTTTATTATTGTACTTCGTATTTGGAGAAACATGTTTTATGTTTTGTGTTTTGTACTTTTTTTATGGGCTCTTTGAAGTATCGTAATTGCTATTCTCTTTTTAAAAGTTGAGCCTTATCTAATTATTTTATTAAAAAAAAGAGATGAAGTGCCTTGTTTTACAAGTGTGAACTTTGAACATACTTCATACAAAATGGGAAATGCTAACCATTATCAGGGAAGTAATAAATGATAATTGTGAGTTTTTCATCCATTTATTTAGCATCCATCAAGCCATGTGAACTTTCGCAGGGAAACACAAATTTAGGAAGTGGCCACGAATGTTGTTTTCTGGCTATATGGTCCTTTGTTTCCTCCTTAAGTTTTTATCTTAAAACGTGTCTCCACTTCCATTATTTGCTGCAAAATAATGTAAAAATTGAATACAAATTTTAAGTTTCTTGTTAAAAAAAATAAACATAAATATCTTGTACCAAATGGGTGTGAATATTGTGAACATTATATTTTGTCCTTTCTTTTACTAAAAATGAGAAAATAATAAAACAAATTTTTCTTTCTATTTGCTTCTAAAATCTCATTCTAATTTTAAGTTTTCAATCGCTTTTCAATTTTTTTATTTCATCCTATCTCAAACTTTTAGCTGCTTTTCAAATTTTTATCTTATTCTATATCAAATTTTTTAATTACTTTTCAAATTTCTGGTCAATTTATTAACAAAAATATCTCTCATTTTTCTCTATATGAAGCCAAGTCCTTCACTTCAAAAAGGGGAGGAATTTAGTAAGTTAGAGGCCACGTTCACTATTCTTCATTCTCTTTCTTTCATCCTGAAGCCCAATAATTTGACGACATTCCATCATCATATTCTTCACCTTCAACCACCAACATCTTCTTCCCCACACAGTCACCTTCACCCCTTAACCATAAGACCACCATAGCCACCATCTTCTTTACTTTCCATAAACATCGTAGCCTGCCTCAACTCAGTCATTACATGAATTTTCACCATTTTTCACTCCTCTTCTCTCATCAAATCTTGAATCGCAAGAGCCGAGCTAGACTCCATCATTATATCCCATCACTATCATATCATTCCTAACACCAATATCTTTCACCAAAATTAATCACATTCTCATTCCAATCTCACAGTTCAGCCAAACCATAAACCATCTTCATCTTTCTTCCTACCACCATTGCTGCATTACTATGAAGCCGCACAACCGCCATTCTGCTTAGTCTCCACCAGAGCATTTTACCATTATCACTGTTATTACTGCATCAAGCCTACTCTGCATAGTAGTTTTGTTTTTTGGCATTTGGTTTTTATTTTCTTTTAAAAAGAAACTTATGTTAATTTTTCTTTTTTTTAATATTAAACCTTTTCTTCCCCATTGTAATCTTTTTTTTTTTCTTTTTCATTTGATGTTTTTTACTCAAGTTTATGCTTTTTTTTTGTGTGTTTGATTTTTTTCTTTATTGATTGATTGCTTTTAAATTTTGAAATATCATATTATCTTTGGCTAAAAAACTTTATTTTTTTCAAATGGCAAAATAAATTTTTTAAATCCACGCAACAAACTTACAACATTGATATATGGTTTAACCATTCTCAAGGGTTGTAAGAATTGTAAGGGTTTATTATATAGTTCATGCTATCCTAAATCATGTATTAGAGTGGATTAATTTTTTTTTCTTTTTTATCAAAAAAAATCTTTTTGTAAATAAAATCAACCTAACACATAACTATTTTCTACAAGAACGACGATGACTTTGAGTTTCTCATTGCATCGGAGAATATATAGAAGCAGGTAAATCCCATTAAGTCAAAAATTAAATTTTCTTAAATTTTGTTTCTTTTTTATTTTATTTTATTTTTTTAAAATAATCGTCATTTTTTTGGAAAAAATAAACGTTATTAAAGTTATTATTAATTTGCATAATAAATTCTACGGTAACCGTTACAAAATAGATGTATTATGGGTACAGTGAGATTAAGTTTCCACCTTTCTCTATGCATAATTAGATTCTCGAACCCAATCTCTTTTAAAAACTAATTTTTGCAAATTTAAAATATTTTTCTGATTTTTTGGTACAATAAAAATTAATGACAACTCTATTGAATATTTTTTTAATATTTTTTATTGTCTTGCATCACAACACCCTCCAAGTACATTGTGAACTTTTTTAAAGTTGAGCCTTATCCAATTATTTTATTAAAAAAAAAGAGAGATGAAGTGCCTTGTTTTGCAAATGTGAACTTTGAACGTACTTCATACAAAACGGGAAATACCAACCATCTTCGGGGAAGTAATCAATGATAATTGTGAGTTTGTCATCCATTTATTTGGCATCCAGCAAGCCATGTGAACTTTTGCAGTGAAACACAAATTTAGGAAGTGGCCATGAATGTCGTTTTCTGACTATATGGTCCTTTGTTTCCTCCTTAAGTTTTTGTCTTAAAACGTGTCTCCACTTCCATTATTTGCTGCAAAATAATGTAAAAATTGAATAAGAATTTTAAGTTTTTTGTTAAAAAAATAATAAACATAAATATCTTGTACCAAATGGGCGTGAGTATGATTCAAGATTTTCATGTCATCAATATGCCCCACGTACGAAACATCTTATCTATGTTTGGCATTACTTTTAGCAATGTTGCTACTGACATTAACCTTTGGTCAACTGTTTACAGCGGATTTATATGGATCTAAGTAATCTCATTTATTTGTTTTAGATGAATCCACTCCTATCAGCTAATTTAACTCGAAAAAGTTAGTGGCATGATACCCCAATTCACACGAGAACGCGTTTATTTTGTTATGGTTCAAACAAAAAATGGAAAAAGGATTCCAAAATGGTGGATCAATAATTAAAGGGTCGAGCTACTATGTATACATGATAATGGATAAACGTCAAAAAGAAAAATAAAAGAGAATGGAAAATTTAAATGAAAACTATTTGTAACCAACTCGACACCAAATGTTGATTATTTTTTTTTCTACATGTATTCTTCTATTAGAGATAATTCTTTTCAAGTAGTATAAAACACTTAAATGTGTACGACTCTTTTAGTTGAAATTTGAACCATATTTATCACTTTGTGATTAACTAGCTCTCTCACCACTAGATCAAATCTAAATTGGTACCAAATCTTGATTTAAGACTTGTGTGTTTATTTTATTGGTTTAATTTTGATATATTATCCATATTAAATTTTTTATATAATTATTTAATTATGCATTATTGTGTCATTAAAACTTAAAAGTGTTTGACCTATTAGAGATATAGGAGTGAGTACTAATATTTTAGCCTTCACAACAAAGATACATATCACAAAACTAGAAAATAAAACCAAATAAGGAATACTAGATGGAATAAGTATACTAAAAATTGTGCTAGCTACCATCCTTGTAAGAGTTTATGTCCATCCTCATCTTACATAGAGCAAAGCTCATTCGAATGACCTCAACAGGCCACCCTTCATGAATAGACATGGGTTTTCTTAGAAATTCGTCCACACGATGATCTTGTATATTAAGTAGAAAAATTCATATCCTAATTGGTAGTTGCAAAATACACAATAGAGATTGTGAGGTAGCTTTTTGATCTAATGGATATGAAGGAAGGAGATGAACAATGGAGGGAGAGGAAAAGTTACAGGGAAGATGATGGATCAGATGTCTATGGTCTCTATTTTAATGGGGCCAATAAATAGACTAAGGTTACTTATTAGTTATGTTGTCTCCAACAAATAAAAAATAAGGAGTCACACACAACAATAAAAAATAGACATTTTGGCGTAACAAAGATCCAGCAAAATATATTGAATAGAATGGATGGAAGTTGTATTGATACTAAATTAATTTAGTTTATATACAAGTGTGACTATTAACTAGTCATAATAGAACATAACAGATTGGGAAACTGACTAACTAACTTTTAAAACAACTTAACTAACTTCTAACTCCTATACTCCCCCTCAAGGTGGATGGAAGATGTTCCTGACGCCCATCTTAGATAGTAGATAATGAAACTGAGGGCAAGGAAGTGCTTTGGTGAGAAGATCTGCGATTTGGTGTTGAATATGCACATGCATCAATCTGATTGTACCATTAGTCACCTTTTCCTGAATGAAATGGCAATCTACTTCAAAGTGCTTCGTTCGTTCATGATAAGTAGGATTGGATGCAATATGGATGGCAGCTTGGCTATCACAATAGACAACTGCAGAACCGACTGATAGGCCAAAATCTTTAAGAAGAGACTACATCCAAGTCAGCTCACTAGCCACAAAAGCTAAGGCCCTATACTCGGATTATGCAGAAGACCTGGAGATGGTGGCTTGTTTCTTTGACTTCTAGGACACCAAGGAATCTCCAATGAATACACAAACCAGTAATAGAGTAGCGAGTATCGACATACGCAGCCCAATTTGCATTTGCATAGGCTTGAAGATGCAGAGACAAGGCAATAGAAAAAAAGAAACCTTGCCCCGAGGTTTGCTTGATGTACCGCAGTAGATGATGTGCTGCTTGTAGGTAGGGAACACGAGGCTTAGGCACATACTGACTGAGCTTATTGACACTAAAGGCAATATTCTGTCTTGAAATTGTTAAGTAGAGCAAACGTCCAATCAACCTGTGATATTGATGGACACTAGGGAGCAAATCACCATCTTCATTATTAAACTTAACATAGAGATCCACGGGCAGATTTACTGGTTTTGAGCTCAAAACCAGTATCCTCCAGTAAGGATAGCATATTTACTTTGAGACAAGAAAATCCCATGCTTGACGCGGGCAATCTCAAGACCAAGGAAGTACTTAAGAGAGCCTAAGTCTTTCAGCTTAAAATGCCCCTGAATAAAGAGTTTAACCTGCTAAAGTAACTGTAAATCATAGCCTACAACAATAATGTCAACATAGACGAGCAAAGTAATAAAGGAGGCACCCGAGCCTTTGACAAACAGAGAATAATCATTCCTGGATTAGGAGGAACCAAACTTGAGGAAGGCTGAAGCAAAGGTGGAAAAGCATTGTCTTGAGGCTGGCCTCAATCCATAGATGGACTTATTTAAGCGACATACTTGATTCTCCTCCTTACTTCGATATCCTAGAGGTAAGTCCATGTAAATCTCCTCAGATATTTGCCCATTGAGGAAAGGATTGTTAATGTCGAGCTACAATAAACCCCAACGAGCAACTGCTGCCAAGGTAAGGAGCACACAAATAGTGGATAGCTTTGCAACCAGAGAAAAGGTTTTGATAAAATCTAGCCGTGCCTATTGAGTATAACCCTTAGTTGTCAAGTGGGCCTTATACTTATCTACAGAACCATCAGGAAGGTATTTAATCTTGTAGACCTAACGGCACCCAATAGTGTGTTTATCCGGAGGTAAGGGAACAAGGGTCCAAGTGTTGTTTGCCTCCATGGTATGAAGTTTAGCTTTCATAGCTACTTGCCACTCAGGAATGGGAGCGAATTGGTGATAAAATTGGGGCTCAAAAATGGAGGAAACTTGCATTACAAACTGCCTCTAAGTTGGGCTTAAGTTTTGGTAAGTCAAGTAATTGGAGATTGGATAAATACAAGAGGTATTGGTAATGAGATTGTAATGATAATCTTGTAAATAGGAAGGGGGGAAGTGCTGTCTAGTAGAGTGGCAGACAATAGGGGATAGCTCAGCAAGCTTAGGATCAAGAGTGATGGGATCATCGTGTGTGGGGTATGGAGGGACAGCATCATCAGGAATTGGTTTAGGCAAAACAAGGTAAGGGAATAGCTTAATAAGTGGTGGGTTTGTAAAGGTTGAGTGGGAAGGGAAAATATTCTCATGAAATACTATATCTCTGGAAATGAATACCACCTTTTTAGCCAAATCATAAAACCTATATCCCTTGTAACCAGAAGGATAACCCAAAAACACTACACCTGTTGCCCTAAGACTGAAGTTATGGCGATTAGAGGCCAAGGTTGAGGTAGAGCAAAGAGAGCCAAAGACTTGCATAGACTATTAATCAGGGATCTTACCAAATAGTTTCTCATAAGGAGATTGACTTCCCAAAATTCTGGATGGTGTATAGTTGATGATAAGGGCAGCAGTTGAGAAACTTTCCCCCCAAGTTCAAAGGGAACCTGAGATTGAAAATAGAGAGCTCTAGCAACTTCCAATAAGTGTCTGTGTTTGCATTCCACAACATAATTCTGCTAGGGAGTCTCAACACAAGAAAATTGATGTAGAACACCCTTGCTCAACAAAAAATCAATAAGTGCCAACTCTCGGGCATTATCAGATCTCAAACACTTGATGGAAGTCTGAAATTGGTTCTCCACCATCATAAAGAATTGTTTAAGCTCAGTTGTGGCTTTAAACTTGGTTTTCAACAAGCACAACCAAGTGTAATGACTGTGATCATCCAAAATTGCCAAGGAATGTCGATATCCTGCATAGGTTCCCTCATGGAAAGGTCCCCACACATCATGGTGAATTAAATCAAAAGGTTTATTGGAAAAATGATTGTTAGAAGGAAAAGCTAATCTAGTTTGCTTTACTAAAGGACAAATAGAGCAAGTACCAACACACATGTTAGAATAAGGAATCAGCTTTTTATTCAACAAAGTATTCAAAGATACATGAGACAAATGACCAACCCAAGAGTGCCAAACATGAGAGGACACTTTAAGGGGAAAAATAGTATTACAAGAGCAAAAGAGGATAAAGGTGAAAAAGTCTTATGCAGGTTGCTTGGCTGAGCTGGATGGAAGAGGTATAGTCCCTAGTCCACCTTAGCTTTGCCAATCATCCTCAAAGACCGGCTATACTGGATTGTAGCAGAATCAGCAGAGAAAGTCAACAAACAAGTAGTAGATTGTAAAAGAGAACTGACGGACATCAAATTGAAGGAAAAGCTAGAGATATAAAAAACCTTGTGCAAGGTTAAATTTGTTGAAAGACAAACAGATCCTATTCCCAACACTTGAATACGAAGATTGTTAGGTAAAGTAACAAAGGAATTAGTTAAAGGTTGATAATCAACAAACTGAGACAAAGAGTGACAAATGTGACTTGTAGCCCCTAAGTCCAATATCCAATAATCATTATCCAAACTTAAATGACACAAAGCAGAGAACACAATACCTCAGTAGTAGAGTTTGAGGTATGATTCTGTTCATTGGAAACCTATGGAGCCAAGGAAAGCTGAGAAGACAGCATTTGAACAAGATGTTGATACTGTGATTGAGTGATAGGTGCAGAAGGATTGAAAGAAGCTGCAAGATTCGTGGATCTTTCAGCAACAAGATTCATCGATCCTTTAGCTGTGGAACCTCTAGACTTAGGTTTGTAATCGGGAAGGTAACAATGAAGTTTGAAGCACTTGTCAATTGTGTGCCCCAAGGCACCATAATGTGCGCAAAATAGTCTGTCTTTCTTGGCTTGTTTCTTATCAGACTTAACAGCAAACACAAGAGATGCATCGGATAGAGCAGTCTTGACAATGACTTCTCGTTGCTTTTCTTCTTGAATAACCAAGGATAGAACCTTGTTGATCAGTGGCATCGGCTCAATCAACAACAATTGACCACGGATTGAAGAGAAATGATCATTCGGACCCATAAGAAACGATAGGACATATTCAGTCTCATGGTGTTCAAGCCATCGACGCAAACCACCACAATTACACACAGAAATTGGTTTATATGCAGATAACTCATCCCAAATCATCTTGAGTTTGATGAATAGACACTAATAGAGTCATTACCTTGAGACAAGCTCATGAGGTTGTGACAGAGTTCGAAGATTCGCAGACCATTCTTCTACTGGTAGCGCTCACGAAGATCTCATCAGATATCAACTGTAACCTTCGATCACATAATACTGCTAATGATTTCTTTAGAAACAGCATTGAAAATCCAAGAAACCATAATATTGTTGCTATGAGTCCACAGTCTGAGCAATTGAGGATCATTATCACTAGGACGAGGTAAAGAACCATCAAAACAGCCAAGCTTATTCTTGACCGAGAGAGTAAGCTCCATAACACAACTCTAGGACGAGTAGTTGTCACCAGTGAAGGGCTGAGATACCAGCACCAAACCACGAGAATCAGATTGATGGAGAAAGTAGGGATTCGTGAGGTCTTCCATGGAGAATGAATCAGAAGAGTGTGAAAGATTCGATGAGAAAGGGTAAGAAACGGTGAGAAAATGCAAGAATCGCAAGGAAAAAGGAGAGAGAATGTCAGAGATCACAGAGAAGCGATGTTTACTTCTGATACCATATTGAACAGAATGGATGGAAGTTGCATTGATACTGAATTAATTTAATTTATAAACAAGTGTGACTATTAACTTGTCATAATAGAACATAACAGATTGGGAAACTGACTAACTAACTTCTAAAACAACTTAACTAACTTCTAACTCCTATAAAATATAATACCAAGGTCGTATAATACTCACACGTGCATAGATGAAACGCAACGGGGCATGCACGCGTATGTATTACTATGCCCAAGTCAACAATTCTCGCTCAATACCATAAGGTATATACTCATGAGGCATGCATATAATGACTACTTGAAAATTCAATCTAGACAATGTGAGTTTACCTTAGCCAAAATACACTCATGGACATTCTAAGCTCGAAACACTTTTAAGAACCATAGATCCAACATGATTCTTATCGTAACTATTTTAAAACTCATACTAACTAGGTTTAAATATATTTTTAGTTTATATAAATATAAGTTATTTTGATTTTGATAATTTTTGCTTTAGTTTTGGGTCCTCTTTTTTTTATTATTAGGATTTTGGCTCCTATTGTTTAGATCTAGAGTTAGGTGGTGATTTTATAAGGGCTAAAATAAGATATAGAAAATATATATAATGACCAAAAATAAAATTTTGAATATTTGTAACAATTAAAAATATTTTTAAAATACTTATGAAGGTTAAAATTTAGAATGACAGTGACCAAAAAAAAAGAAAAAAAAAAGGGATCAAAATTAAAGCAAAAAATTTTAGAATAAGCAAAATCAAAATTACCTATAGTTATAGAGACTAAAAATATATTTAAACCAGCTAAATATAAAACATGGTTAATTAACAATGTAAAAGCCTAATACCAAAAGTATATCCCTGTTAAAAAAAAAAATAGTATATCAATGGTAAAGCCTAATAATAACAACATATCAATAGTAAACTTTTATTTTATATAGAGAATACATGTGGTTTTGAAAGAAAAAATATTTCTACTTTATTTATTATTTCCTAATGTAATTTATTGAATCACATCTTAATCACAATTAATTCTCAACTCGTACATATTTATTCCCACAAAACTCAAGACATTAGACAACATCTTAACCTTATCATAATTTTTTTTAACAGTTCATATGAATCACCTTGGAAGTAGCATTACCTAATTAAAAATACCATTACCATATGGTGTGTTGATGCAGTGGCTTGAAATCACGAGGTAGTGAGGGGACTATATAAGAGTAAGTCCCAAGAGGAAAAGGAAAGAAAAAAAAAAAAACTTGAAAGCAGAATGAACCAAGAATATAATATAATATACTCACTTTTGAACTAAACTAAATGTTATTTTTCATAAGAAACACTAGTATACATAGAATTATCTAAATAGCAGCGCAGTATTAGCTTGGATCACTCTTTCGTAACGTATCGAAGTAAATATTATTATTTGGTGTCATACGATTCCTAGCCACGCTGGTAGTTGTTATATATACGTTTGCAATAATATATTTGCACCGGTAATCAGTTTTGTGTTAATTCTTCTGAATCAAACCTCACATATTGACCTAAAGCATTTAAGAGGATAAATATTATAAGTGCTTAGCCAAAATTCAACCCATGCTCTAGATATATAAAAGTAATAGAACAGTTTGGCATGTACTAATTGTAGAAAACGTATACCTTTATTTTTTTATTTAAACAAATACTAAGCTTTAACTAATCTAACTTAAGTTAAGTTTACCTATTATGATGATAAAGTTCTTTAGTGTTAATAAAACTTAAACCCAAAATTTTATTTATAGAGAATATATATTGACCACTTGAGCCAATCTAGTGTTGGTGAAAAAACATATACTCTTTTCATTTTATTTATGTTTTATTTTTTAAAAAATTTGTATTGATTTATCTTCTTTCTATTTTATGCACATTTAAAGCAATTATGTCATTTTCAATATTTTATACAATTTCTTTTGTTTGTACAACTTTATGCAATATTTGTCAATATAAAGGAAGAGTCTCGTTATTTTAACATCACATTAGGACATCAAAAACAATATAGGATTTAATTTTAATATACTTATAAATAATTTTATATTATTAGCTAATAGAATTTAAAAAAATAGATCAAATTATAATGAATAATTACCTACTATAATTTACCATTTTTCTCAAATTTTATTAGTTAATATTATAAAATTATTTTATATTATCAATATATAAAAATTAAATATAATATTCTTTCACATAAGTATACACTATATATATATATATATATATATATATATATATATATATATATATATATATATATATATATATATATATATATATATCTTATTTAGATACATACACATCTTGATATTTATCCGTATTCATATTAGTATATAGTGTCTCATCTAATGTCTACATCTTAGGTTAAAAAAATATTTTCCAAACAAAAAAAAAATTTTATCCCACATAAAAACTTTATATCAGTGAATGAAGTACAATTTTTGAGTTAATAGTATTTACTCCTTATATTATAGAATATCTGTCATTTTAAAATTTACACACAAGTCAAGAAAATTAATAAGGTTACTTGATAATAGTAAAAGGTGAGTTGATTTTATAAAACTATATATCCATGTATTAAAATTACAATTTTTTTAATTTTTTATTCACTCCATTAATAAGCATGATTAATGTAAGGATAACATTAGAAAAATACATAATATTTTATTTGATATTTGAAATTGATAGATAATTTTAAATATGAAAAATCCTAGAATAACAAATATGCTAAAACAGATAGAGTTTTTAATAGTTAAGGCGACAATAATTGATATTAATATAATGATTAATAATGTAAAAATTATAGATTAACAACACATATTGTGTAATTAATATGGTAATAATTAACTATCATTATGTTAGTCTTAATATATCTATTGTTAACTCAAAATTTATATATTGTTAACCAAATATAAAATATGTGTGATATTTTGGCATGGAAATATCACAGTTGCTAAGAAAATTATGTAAAGGAAGCAAGCAACTGCTTTTTTTTTTTTTTTTTTTTTGGGCGACGGGAAGTAAGCAACTGCTTGAAATTTTGATATTGTGAAGAAAAATTAAAAAGGAATAGAAAGATGAAATATCACCTCGTTTTAAAGTTGATAAGTGGACCACAGATATTTATTGATTTTTATACTTTATACTGAAGGAAACCGGGCTGCAGATACGAAAATCGCATGGTCTTTTTTGACGGGAAAAATGGGGCATTGTTAGAAATTACTATAGCCCACTAATTAGCATGAGTATGAGATTAAAATAAAGGGATGAGGATTTTTTAGAATAAGAGTGGTTATAAAGTGAGAAAATAAATGATTATCTATCTTTAAATTATTTTGATAGAATTTTATTATAATAAAAATTATTAATTCAGAAATAAATAATTTTTTATTTTATTATTTTATAATCACCCTCACTTTAATGCATTCTAATCCAAAATGAAGTATGCAATTGCGTGGCGGAAAGAGAAACACAGTGATACCATACCCAATTGAATTGCCATGTGACTGATCCGCAAACATCGATAATCATCGCATAGATACGATGATAGTGATTTGTAAACAAGCAACATGTTTCAAATTGAACAGAAATTCTGTGTGTGCGGGTATATATATATATATATATATATATATATATATATATATATATATATATATATTCTAACTAAATTTTTATAATCTAATAAAAATATCTTTCTCTCAAATTTCTATTTTATTTATTACTTTTTACTACCAATTTAAAAAAAAGAGAGACACAAAATTTTCATCCTTCAAAGGTATGTTATGGACTAGAGAGTACACGAGTGACACAGGCCATCGACCCCATTGAATTTACTGTTTACATGGCGACTAGCCTGTGAACCTTGATTTAAATGAGTGCCTACTGCCGACTCTGTTGAATCTTTGACCTTCATTTGTCTGTGTTCTATCCATGTCCAATGCTTGTAATTAATGTCATATATTTTAATTTGACTGGGTTTTACTCAATACAGATATTCAACTAGTGACTAGAATTAAGTTGGTTTAAGTAATTTAAAATTTATTTTTTAAATAAAAATTTAGTTTCAAATGTTTTTTAAAAAATTAAGGTTTAAAAATTTTTATTGTTATTATAGATCAATTCAATTTAAATTAAATTAATTAAAATTTATTAACCAAGTTTGAGATACTTTTAGTTTAGAAAATAAAAATAAAAATAAACATCGCAATTTCTTGGAGTGAAGTCTGTCGTGAACAGGTGGACAATATTAAGGGCAACAGCTGTGGCAATCAAAGTGGTACGACCAGCATGCAGAGCCGCAAAGTCATACTTCTCTTCATGTATCAGACATTACTGCATGGTCCCTTTGAAGCAAATACATGCATGCTTCTGAAGATCGCCACTAGCATTGATCTAATCTTGATCTAGTCACGCAGAATTTGAATAATTAGAACGGGATTTTAGATTCAAATTTTATTATTATTAATAATATATTAAAAGAAAGTATCAAAAAATATTATTTTTATATTTTTTTATTTATATATTTTTTAATTTAATTTATATTTATTATTAATATAAAAATATTTTATATAAATATCTAATTATATATTATTATATAAAAAAATATTTAATTCAATCATAAATTATTTTAAATATTTTATAAATATAAGTATTTGATTATATAATAGTATAAAATTTTTTATATTATTAATATATAACAATTAAATATTTTCTTTTATATATATAAGGAAGAAAAACAAAAAGAATAAAACTCTATCGTAGTACTTAAGAAATATCAGTGTGTTATTACATTAACTACCTAAATATTGTCCCTAAGTAAGTCTCTCAAAACATTTAAAACAGTTAAACAACTCATTTTTTTCAATTCTTTTTTTTTTTTTCGGTTACCACTTTTCAATACATGTGATGTGATATTTCTCTATAACTGCTTTTCCAAAAGAGTGTGAAAACACCGGGTATGTTGCAAGGCTGTGCGATTTATGTGCATTTAGTTATAGGGGTGTAATTGGACCAAGATAGTTCGAATTTAGGTGAAAAACAAATCTAAACCATTGATTCGATTTTGCTCGAGTTTAAAATTAGTAAAATTTTAAATTAGTTCTAAAAAAGATTGTGAAATATTAATTTGGTCTTAAAAAGATTTGTGATATCAATATAGTCTTAAAAAAAGTTGTGACGTCAATTTAATTTTCGAAAAATTAAAATTTATTTCAAATTAAACCAAAAGAGTAAAAAAAAGTATGGACTAACTTGCAATGAATTTGAATCTTTCGAGGATTAGATTGATGTCACAAATCTTTTGAGAACTAAATTGATGTTTTTTAACTCTTTCAATGACCAATTTGGGTTTTACTCAATTTTTTTTTACCAAATCTGAAGTAAGTGGAACCAACCAAATTCAAGTTAATTCAATTTGGGTGTTCGGGTCATATATATATTATTTGAAAAAAAAATTAGCCAATAAATACATTAAAAAAATCACAAATTTCTTAATTTTATCTATAAATTTCTAGTCAATGACATACATAATCAAATTCTATCATAACAATTAGCAAAATATGGCTTATTAACCACACATAGATCACTAGTCAATAACATTATTAAGTAATTAACAATAATAGCAGAACTCATCTCATAATATAATTAAGTAAGGGTGTAAATCCTCATGAAGGAACTCATTGTTCATGTAAATTATTGTCAAGATGTGTTGTTTGATGATCCCACCCATTGGATTAAGGTCGTGAGACTGTGATACTATGTCTGAGTTAGCCTAGGCGCTAGATCTTCGAAGTCATCCTTCGGTTTTTAAGTATTTGTAGTTAAATGATGCGAAGATCCCTATGAACCATGTTTGTTTCTAACCATGGGAATAAAGGCACGGCAGAGCTCTGAAGTGTTAGAACTTTGATACAATCTAAAATTTCAGAAAGATAGAAATGAGTGAACCTCTCAAGTCATTCTATTCTAATACTATCTACTCACAAAACTTGAGACATCGTGCTAATTCACAGTTAGGATTTGTTAAAAATGACAAACAAAAAAATCACTCCAATCAACTGTGGATGGTGACAATGAGTTGGGGGATGAGTCCAAGTTTTGAGTCCACATAACATGACGCCATCAAATGTATATGCAAGGAAGGCAACATTCGCACAATCGGAAGTACGATATAGCCTCGATACATGTGATGTGATCTGTCCCTATAACTACCATATCCAAGAGAGTGTGAAAACCCCAAATAAGTCACAAGGCTATGAGGTGCGCGTACATTCTCTTACACAAGTGCAAGCAACACCTAGAGTAACAAGCCATATCTAATATATAATATATAATATATAATAAAATACAAATGTGAGAAGGAAATTATTCTAAAATTATTCTCTATTGATATCTTCACTTGGTCTAGGCCCTTTCTTGTTTGTAGGCTCATTTTTGTGCTCAATAAGGCCATTAAATGTAGTGAATGTTCTATTTAAGAGTACATTTATTTCAACTTTAAAAAAAAAATTATGAGACTTAAATTATTTACAATTGAAAAAGTTAAAAATTAATTTTTTTCATAAACTACTTTTTTCAGTTTCTTCAAAAAAAATTAAAAATAGAATTTTTTTATAATCTAATTATTTTTAAAAAATTATTCAAATATATGGAAACTGATTTTTTTAGTAAACAAATCCACCCTAATTTTAGTTCCCCAAAAGAATTAATATGATTATATTTAGATTTTTAAAATATTTATATAGTGACAATAATCTTTGGAGGACTAATATAGTGATGCTTATCTATTTTGAGAACTAAAATAAAGTTTTACTCCATCTAAATTTTTCCTTTTGTTTCGATCTTCTTTTTCTTCCTAAGAAAATGTAAAAAACAAGGATACAAGTCAAATTGAATGAATGTTCTAAAGTAGAAATGCAAACACGTGTGGGATTAGAAAAACATGATCATTCAACTCCAAGGTTATGCTTAAATTAATAGATAGTGATATAATCAAGTATAATGTAATTGAATGACATTAAGTTCTATTATTTGAATATTTTAAAATAGGATACAACATAATATTATTGAATGAAACTCATTCTACTATCTTTTATTCAATTCCTTTTTTTTGTTGTATCTAATTTAATTGGGATGAAATGGAACAGAATAAGAGTAAATAACTTAAAATTCTTATCATTACATCTTATTCCATTTTATTTCCATTTCCGAACAATGAAGTAGAAATTTCTCTCCATTTTATTTTTTGATATTTGAACAATGAAGCAAAATATTTATTTCATTTAATTTTATACCCTTTATATTATTCCATCATATTTCATTCTATTATTGATCAAACGGCAATACATCAAATAACACTAAGTGATGTGCTACTTCTTTTCTATTTTTATCTTTTAATGGGTCTACACTCCAAAAACACGAAAATAAGAATATTCCAATCTTCAATTTTGGTAATTGATAAATTAACAAAGAATAGAGAGTATTTTATTTTCATTTTTCTTTCTAACTCTCTCTCTTTCAAGTAAGATAAAGACTTCAAATAATTTATGTTAAATTTTAAAGTCATTTATATTTGTAACTAACTCACTTTATTGTATCAAGTTGGACCCATATTTTAAGGAGTATTATTACTTGAATATCACATTTGTGGACACCATTAGATACTTGGGGAATCACATACAATTGGTGATTTCAATTATAATTTTGGTGAATTTGCCTATGAAAAAAATATAGGGAATTAGACATTTTCAATTATGTTAAAGATGAATCTAACAATGACATTTACCATATTTACTGGAAATATAAATGAAATATCCATTTATTTATATATTAATCTCTAGATGTCCAAATAATGTTCTCTTTCTCTTCATTTCCTTTCCATTTCACTTATTATATGTCACCCAAACATACTATGAGGAAAAGGAAGCATTAAGCAACTTTTGATAAATGTTTTTCAAGTTAGCCGTGAAGCCAAATCCATGCTAAATCAATATCTTTTAGTTATAAGTAATGAATGTCCTATTTGGTGTCTAGAATTAAGTATGAAATTATAACATTGAAATAGAACAATAATTCCACAAACTAATTCCACAGAATCAAAAAAAAATAACCAAGCTAAATTCTTCTTAATTTCTAATTCATATTATAAAAATTATCAATTTCAAAACTTATTAAATATCTCACTTCTCATTAAAGTTTATATGATTCTTTCGCTTTCTCATTTATCTCTAGCAATTATATTTATTGTAATTTAATATTTATAAAAATTATAATTGTAATATAAAATATTTCTTAGATTTTAATTCATTATTTTATATATAAATAATTTTCACAAACAAATTACATTAAAAAAGGATTTAAAAATGTATTTAATTTTGACATATTATCACTATAAATTTTTTTATACAATTATCTAATCATGTATAAACATATCACTAAAACTATTTGACTCTTACTATAATGATACTTATAAAAATAAAAAGTAACATATAAAAAAAATTAAACTAGGGTCAATATGTGTTTTAACTTATTTACTTACCCTCCTTTTAAAAATATTATGTAAATGAAACATAATGATAACTTTGAAAAATAAAATTTATTATCCATTTTTTATATACTATCTCTATCTGTTTGGATCGCTAGAAAATGAAAGGATAGAAAACGTGAGAGAAGAAAATGGGTTGAAAAGATATTTTTCTCCTTGTTTAGTTACCATAGAAGATAGACGGAGGAATAAATATTAGATGGGACCCATGACAAAAAAAAAATTTTACTATGAGATGCGCAAAAAATAGATGAGACATATGTACCCTCAATAAAATAATAAAAAAAGTTTGATGTAAGGTAATATGTTATTTTACGTATTTATATACTTTTTATTTTCTCTTCTCTAGTTTTCTCTCTATTCTCTCTTTATCCAAACAATAAGAGAGAAAATCTAATTTTCTCTTTATATTATTTTCTTTTCTCTAATTTTCTCTTCACATCTAAATAAATCATAAAAGATAATTTATGGATGGTGGAAAAATACAGGCGATATATTTTATTCTTCTATTTTTCCCACCTATATGCATCTATAACATGGCACTTGATGACGG
Source organism: Pterocarpus macrocarpus (assembly GCA_031439585.1). Lineage (NCBI taxonomy): Eukaryota > Viridiplantae > Streptophyta > Magnoliopsida > Fabales > Fabaceae > Pterocarpus > Pterocarpus macrocarpus. The sequence continues at coordinate 64,531,182 of CM062515.1, forward strand.
GTTTTTACACATTTTACATGCCTTACATGCCTCTATCTCATTGGCTTCTATAGGTATGTCACTTTTTTTTAATTTTAGTTTTTTATGTTTTTAAATTTCCTCTTTTAAAGTGGTGACTAATTTTTATTCTATTACATTAATTGTTGTATGCATTTCCAATGCTTATAATAAATATTTAATCAATTTTCCTATGTGCAATAATCTAATCCTACACATTAAAAATGAGAAGGCTTACTTGATAAGCTTTTCAAAAATAAAAGGAATGCTTACTTGAGAAACTTTCTAAGATTTTCTCTTTTATTAATACATAAATAAATGCTCTCAACTATTCCCATTTTTTATTTTACACATCTTTTCCCTTTTTTATTCCCTTTCTATCTTCCTTTTATGGTTTTTCTCCCCTTTTTCTTTTTTCTCTTCTCACTATTCAAAGTTGTATTACATATCATGATTCCATTTCAAGCATTGTAAGCATATAGTGTCATTGTTGTCGTCAAAGCTGTTTGCCTAGAAAAGAACACAATCCACCTTTTCCCAAGTAATATCACCAATGACTTCAAAGAAACCGCTTTGCTCAATGATGCTATTGAATGCCATGATCACATCGTTTCAAGGCCATTCCTCATGCCACCTACTTCTTTTTCTTCTCCTTCTTCACCAGCACTACCACGCACACTGATGACAGCAACTTTTGATTCTTGTTATTTTTCTGTCTTCATTTTCTTCAAGTGTGTCTCTTTAAATGCTTCAATTATTGATAATTTTGCAAAATAAGCATTTTATCTTCCTGTCACATGCTGGGAAAAAGAGTTTTTGCAAGAAATTGGTAATGGGAAGATGGAAACTGTTGAATATGCATATGATGTTGATGACAGTGCCTTTTCATGTTCCCTAATTAATGAGGTTTGTAACATCCTCCCAAGTACAGTACTATGCTTAAGTCATAGTACCACACTCTGGAGTTGTTACGGTTACCTGAACGGACCTTATCGCGCTGACAACTTCCCATTGCGCTACTCTGATACCTCTTGTACTTTCTGGAGACAACACGCAAAAAATAGGAGTGAGAATTATAAATTCTCAGTAGGATCCCCTATGATACACATGTAATGTCATCGTTGTCATCTCCGCTTGCTTAACTTTTATTATGAAAAAGGTGAATATGCTGCACAAACTGTTTAATTTTATGTAGTTCGAAAATATAATGTTCGAAGCAAAGTTTATTTTAATCATACACTTAGCCTCTGAGAGAATCCATAGAAATCCAATCATGAATTATATTGGGACTAATAACTGAAATGCAATAAGGTACGATAGTATCAATGTACTAGAGGCATAACTTTAACATATATTTTACTGGAACTATAGCATATTACGACGCCCATATAACATCACTATGCTGAGGACATAATATTTGCACATAACTTAACTTGTATATGAATTCATACATAGGCGTAAAACTTGCTTTTCTTCCTTCATCTTTCTTTTCTTTGTCATCATGAAATCTTTACGTGCCACATTCGAGAGTATGATCGCCATGTCATACCCCATCGAGGCGTGATCGCCATATCGCGTTCAGCTCCTTAGGAATGTGGGATCTTTCTTTGGTACTTACACTAGCTAGGTCATGCCATGCATCATGTAAGTTCTGTCCCCTATACTCACACTAGCTGGGTCGATGCCATGCCTCATGTGAGTGGGGTACCTGCATAAGCTTTAATCTTTAATCTTTTACCTTGCACACCTAGGCGTTATGTATGTCGCCGTCCTAGAATGCCTTTTACCTTGCTCAGTAGTCCGCCTGGAGTGAGCTCGTCGGCTTCACCGTGACCGTCGTCGCACACCGACCACCCGCAAGGGGATCCACATGCCTCTAGTCTTGGAGGATCTCATTAGGTCACGTGCCTAACCTGGCGAAGGGGATCGATTCTGATCACGTGCCTCCAAAATTGAGGGATCTCTCATCCACCACGTGCCTTCAACATAGAGGGTTCTCATAGTTTTAAGTGCCTTCACAAGGAGGGATTCAAAGTGCAAGCGCTTCCGGTGAAGGGATTCATATCTTTATATTTAGCGCCTTCACGAGGAGGGATCTCAAGTGCTTGCCTCCGAGTGAAGGGATTTACATTCATTATACTCATGTCTTTTCATTCTCATACAAGGTCATGCATAGTCACACTGATTGTACCTATACTTCATTTATTTTCATACGTCATTGCATACATGATCTTCACGTACATAGTCGTGACATATAAAGGCATTAGCCTCTTTGCCATTCTCTAAGACTCATACATATGCTTTGACCCTTTACTTTCATATACCTCATCTCACACTTATGTCATTCTTGAATGTAGGATTTCTATACACCCATTCTTACTCTACTTCATCCTTGATGACCCATATCATCTTCAAATTCATCCTTGCTTGTACACATTTCCTAGTTTCCTAGACTTCTGCCGTAAATTCGGCAGCATAACGGATCAGCTCCGTCTCCCCATGAACAGTGCCAATCTTCACAGACAAATCAATTATAGCAACATAATCAATCTAACACATATATATATCACTGCAAAATTGGCAATCCTCACTTAAACCTTATTTGTTTCACTAACACTTGTAAAATTATCAACTTGACCATTCTGCCAAACTTGCTCAGTTCTGCCCGGATTTTGTATAATCCACCTTTATTCTATTCAACTCATTTAAATATGAAATTTGGATATATCATAGCTCTATGTGTCTACTTTCTAATCTCTTTGGTCCCATATCATTTTGATTTACAAAACTCAAGATATTCAACTTTTAGCTCAACTTGTTCAGTCACTAGCCCGAATTACACTCCTGGGAGTATAAATTCACTAAAAATCGAAACTAAGCTCAAATCATGCAAATTTGGTCTCATATTGAAGCTAACAGGACAACCTTTCATTTGCCACAAGCTTCACTCCATTTGCTTAAGTATACCCCAAGTTATAAGTCCTGTAAGTCAACCTTCCTGAACTACTCCGTTTTGACCTGGATCGAACATAAGACAACTTCCTCGAATCACTGGGAACAATTGGGACCATAACAAACTCGGAATCTTATATTGGGACGTTCCCCTATGTGTAAGCTTTCTAACAAAATTAGTTTCACTCAATTTAGAGTTGTATAGGGTGAGTTATACCCTCCTCAAGTCACCCTGCCCGGATGAAAGTCCTGAACCCTAGGTCAAACTTCAAAAATTCATATCTCTCTCAATACTACTTCAATAACCTTATATGATATATCTATGGAAAGCCTTGAATGTCTACTTTTATCTAAAAATGGTTTCATCGGATTTGACCGATTGTAGGCGGCGCCGTACACTCCGTCGTACGGACTGCCGTGGAATTCTCACTCAGGCAGCATCCCAACCCATCCATTTCTTCTAATTTTCTCCTTCTAATCATAATTCTAATTCAAAATCTACTATGAATTTAATCATAATTCATCATAATACATCCAATAATTCATCAAATACACAAAGAAGAGTTCAATCTCATGCAATCATAGGGTAAGGAATTCAAGAGTAGAAGTAGAATCCTACCTCTTTGGAGTGTGATCTTGAGTTAAGTGTTGAAGCTTGAATTATTAGGGCCTGGCCAAGCTTGAAGGGGTGATGGAGTTGGATGAGTGGAGAAGAGAAAAGAGAGCTGAAGTGAGGAAGAAGAGAGGGAAAATGGGTCTGAATGAGGGGAGAAGAAGGTGTTATATAGTCATGAGTGGTAGTTAACTTGGAGGGTTTTGATTGGCCTCAAAACATAAGGCTGAGTTTTAGCCAGCCTTGCTCTCCACGTCGTCTTATTTGTGTGGTAGAATTGCTCTCCACGTCGTCCAAAGGGGATACGCTTCCGTTCTTCCTGAAATCGGAACTCGTGTCTATTTGAGTTTAAGGTCGGAAATCGTGCCTTCTTGCTAGTGATGAGGAAATCCCGTTTGGTTTATTCGAATCTTGGGAGCAAGGTCGGAAGTCGGAAGTCATTCAGTTCACAACCATATGATCTCGGAACTCCTATTTGAACCCGGGATATTACTGCTTTGGAATGGGCTCCTTTAGGCTCAGACTTCATTAGTTCAAGGAATCAAACACCCAATGCTTGAACTTCGGAAGTGTCGGGATTTTAAAACATAAGGTGGAAATGGTATCCGAGTAGGAAACCTTATGTTCGAGTCCACGAAGTCGGAAACCATGTACAGTATTTTGATCCATGAGGTATGAAGTCGGAGCTTGCGTGTATTATGCTTGAAACTTGGAGATAAGTTATGAGATCGGAAATGGGTCCGTTTTCCTTTGAGGTATGAAATCGGACATCGGAAATAACCCACGTTGTTTGGACTCGAATAGCAAACTCGGAAGTTGTAGAAGTAATCCAGATGAATTCGAAGTCGTAGACATATGTGAGACGAACTCGGAAATCGGAGAATATCATAAGCTGAAGTCGGAAATTGGGAGTAGTCAAGATTACATTAAATCGGAAATCGAAGGAAATGAAGTCGGAAATTGTGCAAGATGAACTCGGAACTCGGAATTAATCCCTTCTACCTGAAATTCGAAGATTGAGTCGGGAATGGGATTTGGATCAAACTTGAAGATGAAGTCGAACGTCCATCGTTGGAGTTGAATAACGTCGGAAATCGGGAAGATGTGTGGGAGGAGGTCCGAAATCGGGACGTTACAAGGTTGGGATAAACAGTTGGAATTTGAAGGTGTTAATTCTACAAGGACATCTCACTTATTTTTATCCTTTTCCTTTATGAGCATATATTTTCTTTATTTGCTGAAGAATAAATTATTATAACAAATAAATGCTTCATTACTTCACATTGGCATTTTGATTAATGTACTAAATGATTTTTTTTCCCTAAAATCTTAGAAACTTTGTCAGTTGCCGAAATCAACTTTGCGATTCTTTGGAACATCAATTTTGGAATAGAAGTTTCTTATCTTGGACTAAAGTAATACTTGTATTATACTTTTGTACTATGAATTCATGTGGAAAACCAATCTAAGTCATGTGAAAAAGTATAGTACAAATATTACTTTAGTCCAAGAAAAGAAACTTCCATTCCGTAATTGATGTTTTCAAGTCCCTCAATGTTAATTTGGGCAACAGGGAAAGTTTCTAAGATCGTAGAGAAAGAATTGTTCAGAACATTAATCAAAATACCAAAGTCAAAGCATGAAGTATCTATTTGTTAGAATTATTTCATCTTCTACCAACAAAGAAAATATAAGCTAATAAAGGAAAGTATCAAAAGAAATGAGACATCATAGTAGAATTAACACCTTCAAATTCAAGCTGTTCCCAAGCTAATCAATCAGAGAGTGTGAAAAGGTAGTGCCATCAACATCATATGCATATTCAAAAGTTTCCATCTTCCCACAACCAATTTCTTGCCAAAACTCTTTTTCCAAGTATGTGGCAAGAAGATAAAAACTTTGTTTGCAAAATTATTAGCAATTAAAGCATTAAAAAAGATGTGTTTGGAGATAAGGAAGCAAGAAAAAAAAAAGGAGAATCAGAGCTTGCTATCATTAGTAAAAGTAGTAGTGCTGATGTAGGCGGAGAAGAAAGAGAAACAATTAACTTAAGGAAGGGGCTTGAAATGATGTCATCATGGCAATTGGTGACGACGTTGAGGCTTTGTTTGGTCAAGGGGATTTTGAAAGGAAGGAGAGGGAAGGGAAATAAATAGGAAGAAAAAGGAAAAATCTCCCTTATTTTGATGTGGGGAGAAATGTGAAAGGAAAAAAAAATGGTGCCAAATAGTGGGTGGGACCCACCAAAATTGTTTCCCCCCAATCGAATGGAAAATACATGGAGAAGGAAGGAATTTTTTGATATTCCAATATTGTCTACCATTGTGCATCACCACTGCACATTAGGAGCCGTTGTGGACTTATGTCCTGCCGCCGTGCCTTGTTGTGACCTCCTCACAACCACCACGTAACACCACCACCTAGCCATGGTTGCATCCCAGTACCTTCGCCCCTCCCTCCTTCTTGCTCCATGGTCACTGTTCAATAACCCCAAAACAAAGCCCTCCCTTTTCTGTGTTTTCACACTAAAAAGAAAATCCCTAAACCCCTTTCCATTTTGCTTCTTATACTTTATACCTTTTCTTTATTGTTTTTATCTGATTGTTTATATTGGGCTGTTTCTTTTTTATTCCTTATGGAGCTTTGTGTGTTTGTTGGGCCTAGTCTCTCTCTCTCTCTTTTTTTTTTCCCCTTTTGAAGCTTGAAGTCTTGCTATGTGAATTAGTTTTTCTTTCTTGCTTATAACAAAAAGAAATGGCTTTTTTTAATCATTTTATTTATTATTCTAATTTTATTTTATTTCTTATTCATTGTTATTTATTCTATTATTTAATACGTTAAATTATTCTAAGCTTGTCAAATTAAAAGTAGTGAAATTTTTTATTTGATATTAATTAATATAATTATTAAATATAAATTAAAAATATAGATGTAAATACCTTTATATAAATATAGAAGGTCAATTTTTATTATATTTATTTATATTATTTTGATAGATAAATTTATAACAAAATTGCATCAACTTTTATGCTTCCACTAATTCTTTACCAAACTCTATATTTATAGTTGAAATACCTTTTTATAATAACATAAATATAAAATTATCATTTGGCATTCTTATTTTTTTCTTTCCTTTCACTTTTTCACATAAACAAATAAAAAAAATAATTCTTCTTATATTTTCTTTCCTCTCATTTTACTTACTCCTTTCCTTTTATTTTCTTTTCTTTGTCAAAAAACCCGTGAATGACGGGATTTCTTTGAAGTCATTGGCTACATTGGTGGAGAAAGGTAGATTGCCTTCCTCCCAAGGCAAATTGACCTTTAAGGTGATCCAGGCTTGTTTAGGACCACCGATGGTCTATACTTAAAATTTCTAAAATGTCCTTAAAACCAGCCTCTTTCTATCTTTCCCTTCTTTAACTCCACCACTCATAAACCACCACCGGCCTCATCAAACATTGGGTGTTAGGCATCGCACGCAACCTTCATTGACTCAATTATCGACACTCTGCGAATGTTTGAGTTTGACGGTGTTGACCTCAACTTGGAGTTCCCCGCAAACTCCAACGAAAAATAAACGACCTTGGGCAAGTTGTTCCATGTGTTGCATATATGATAATTTTGCTTATAGATGTGCCATAGTGCTTATTGTCTCTACATTTATCTATAAAATTTGAAAATCCAAAATAAAAAACTTATTAGGATATTAACAATGACAGCCATTTATGATATGTTGTGATCCAGAGTTCTTTGTGTATGAGCATTTATGTGAATATTGTGACATATTTGTAAATTTAATAAGGTCTAATTACCTCCTAAATTAAAGGTCACTATAAGCACAAGTTTCTTCTCTTGCTTGGGCTTCTGCCCCTATTGTACTTGAACAAAATGTTTCTTTTCTTTCTCTACTTCCTTTTGTACTTTGTTTTTAACTTTAGCTTAAGGTAGAGAAATTATATAAAAAATCATAGCTATATTATTTAATATTTAGTCCTTCAAAACTATTTGGGGCGTTTTATACCCCCCTCAAAAAAAAAAAAAATTATTTGGGGCATCTTTGTCATTTACATTTAGCTTCTTTGTTTTCTCAAAATTCACGGTGTAACTCCATATTTTTTCCTCGTCTTGAAGCTTCTTCCAATCGATTGGTAAGATAGAAGCTAAATGTAAATGGCATTTACATTTTCCCCGTTTTATTTTGCCATTTATATTGCTTGTAATATAAAATGTTTTACTATGACAAAATAAAACATATATCTTTATATAAATAGTTTTATAAACTTATTAATATAATAATTTAAATGCATAATAATATCTATCGTATAAAAAGAAATTCAAATATCTAATTATGAAATAGTAGAATTATTATTTTTCATAATATCATATTACCAATAATCAATTGCTTTGACATGTAAATTTTTTAAATCATTAAACCCTAAACTCACAAAATTTACTATAAAAAATAACTACTTTTAAAATTTACATATATATATATATATGGGGTAAATGTTATAAAATAATATCCAAATATGAGAAAATAAATATTTTAAAAAATATTTTAGATAGAAATTATATTTCTTGCAGATAATCACATTTTAATTAATTTAATATCTATTTTGATAAAATTTATCACGTGAATGGAAAATACTGAGCACAATCAAAATTACTGTGGCTATTTTTTTTTCTCCATCCTAATCTAAAGCTTGCTAGACTCAATATCAAGAAAAAAAAATATTTTCTAGTTTTTGGTATTTAGTTTTGTAAACAAACTACACAATAAATTAAAACATTTCAAATGTATCATGTGCTAAGAATCAAAATAGTACCAAACAAGTATGACATTAGAGCAAAACATCCTACTCACACATGCTTCAATAGATTAATTAATATATCAGGAAATTCAATAAAAAAATTCAAAAGAAGATATTTAATTTAGGTGACCTCTAAACGTCTATAAATACTGCATTAGAATCAACTTCTAAATAAATAAAATCAATTTAACAAAAGTGTTTAAGAGATAACTGAAACAAAAAAGAAAAAGAAAAATGAGAATAAATTAATCTCTAATAGTTATAATAGTAACAGAAAAATTTAAAAATTATTTCTTCAATAATTGCTCTTAATCATGCATGACAATCCTTAAATGATTAATTATACAATGAGGTACCAAAACAGAAAAAGAATTAAACACTACTTTGTTTTAAAAGTTTATTATATTGGCCGATTTTTTTTAAATAGTTTTTTAAGTTTGAATTTGAATTATATAAGTGACTTGCAGTAGAAGACCAATAAATAAAAGAAACAATTAATTATCTTTTATGGAGTGTTAAAATTATAAAAGATCTTAAAAAATAAATAACATCTAATAACGACCTTTTAATTTTTTGAAAAGATGAGTTAAAATCACTTAAAAATTTATTTCAAACAGCAAAATTAAATTATACATCGTAAAGTCAACTCAATGTTCTCCTTTTATATGTTAATATTAGAATTAGAATTAAAATATTAGATATCAGATTGGATGATACCAACCTAAGTTTAGTTGAAGTAGTTAAGTGTTTTAATCTCTTAATCAAGTGTTTTGGGTTTGAATTTTGGAAATATAAAAGAATTGCTGGTAGGAGAACTAAAGCCCTCTTTGAGACTTTTATGAGTCAAACTGGATTAGTCGAACTTTTAATAATAGAACCAGATAAATCGGCTGATTTCAGCCAAAAAAAAAAAAAAAAGGATTCTATTAGATGCTATGTATATACGATGGGCCGAAAGCCCAAGCAATTGAGGAGCCCAACACATGCTCCGCTCCACTCTCAAGTAGCCATAGCTGTGTCTGATTTCAAGCTTGAAGCTTTCTCCTTCCTCTGAGTTTTGCCGCTGGCGCTACAAGAAGAACTTTCCATTCAATTGCAGGTAATTTTACCTTCCTTCTTGTGTGATTGTTTCGATTTGAATATGGTACGGAAGAGAATTTCTATTGGAGAAATGTTTACGTAGGTTTGGCTCACCATAATCAAATTTTTATAAGACCTTCCAAATTGCGAACACTTGAAAAAAATTGCAACTTGAGCATTGTTAACGGTCCACGATAGAAAAAAGAGCTGCTCATGTGAGGGGTGGTTCAATGGGGTCCTATGGTTGAATTGTTACTTATAGAGGCACTGTAAGTGTTGCGTGCTACATGTTTGATCAAAGTTCTGAGTGGTGGAAAATGTACTGTTTGATTATTTTATTTTATTTTTTTTTTTTGGGATCAGTTGATATATTTTTAATCTTAATTAAAAAAATGCCTCCTTATTTTCATTGTATGTCCTGTTTTCAGTGCTTTGGTAAAGAAATGGTGGAAATAATGAAGTGTCATTTTTGTAATTAACATTGAAAGTATATGAACGTAGAATGAAAACAGAGAACAAACTAAACAACCCCGTTTCTTCAAATTTTATTGCCTTAAAATTTTACTTCCATCATACAAGCCTGAATATTAACATGTCATATTGAACGGGTTTTCACTTTTTAATAATATGTGAGAACAACAAAATGTTTGTGTATCAGAATGAAGGCCCAATTTTTATTCTTTTATTTGAATAATATCTTGACTTTGGAGCAAAAGACTAAATTTCGTGCTCCTGAGTTTGGTTGATGGACATATTGTTAAATTTTCATGTTAAAATTTTTCATTTCCATGTAATATTGGAGTTTTCATTTTTATAAGAATGTTTTGCAGGTAATTTTTTGGAACCTCCATTGTGCGAACTAGTTTATTGTTGAAGCTTTATTGTTTTTTTTCTTAGGTTAGGATTTTGTAAATTCACAGGGTTCTCAGAGGAGGCTCACCCCTCCATGAAGAGTGATATCAGAGAGTCAGATAAGCTTTGTGTACTTGATGTCCATTGCAGTTGTGGGTCTGAAAGCTTGGTATTTCAACATAGTTTGAACTCAGCTTCACGCTATCAAATTTTTCTTGCTCATCCTCTAACTGAATGCATATAAGGCTTTGAAACTAGTAGCAACAAAGAAAACCCCCCAACTTGTTGCTTTTGAGAAAATGGCATTGACTTTGATCTATCGTGCTTCACGTAGGTTTCTCAGATATTCTCTCCCTTCTTCAAGCCCCTCCATAGTTTCTCCTTTCCCTTCCATCTTCAATCCTTTAATCTCCACTCAACCATCTATGAACCTAAACCCCAGTCTAAACCCTTCACTCAGTCCATTGAGGCAATCCCATCTTCAGTTTTCCAATTTTGAATTTTGTAAAAGTGTTAGATCTCTCTCAAATTTCCAGCTTGTTCAGAACATCTCCACATCACCTTCGAGTTTAGGAGAGGGTTCAGAGGAAGACAAGAATCAAGGTGGTAATGTGAGTAGGGGGGACATCTCTTGGATTGAGTTGTACTTGCCTAGGCAGGTTCAGCCCTATGCGCAGCTCGCTCGGCTTGATAAGCCAATTGGGACATGGTTGCTTCTATGGCCTTGTATGTGGTAAGAGTTCATATTTACTTATATTATTATGGGTAAATTGCCTTGTTGTTGACAAACATGGAGAGCTTAATAGTTTTGATGATATGAAATTGATTGCTAATTGGAAATATGTAGTGTAACACTTTTCAATTGGTAATGAGTTGAAGAAATTTTGAAAGCAATGATCCTTTTTTCTATTTGTTTTATAATTTAGACATGCAACTTAATTTATGGTAACGTTGTCATGCCTAGATTATTATTCTTTTAGCAGGTTTGGGAACCGTCTATAGACAGCATTTTTGAGGCAAAAATGCCGTTTTCCAAAAAATAATCTTGTTTGTGTAACTTTATAAAATAGATTATAATCAAAAGCTAATAATCTTAAGCTGAAAAACAGCTTATAATTATAAGCAAGTCTTTGAAGCTTTTGATTATAAATAGAAGTTGATTATTTCAAAATTATGTTTTTACCAAATTGACCCTAAGTATCATATATTATGTAATATAAACAATCATTCTATACGTATTTTTAGTAATTTTACCATACAAAAGCAACTTTTTTATACAATACAAATAAAACAGATTATATTAAAATCATTTTTCAGTTAAAGTATCCAAACATAAATTGATTATCATATAATCAATTATATAAAAAAGTGATTATACAAATAAGTGATTATACAAATAAGTGATTATTAAAATATAACTTTAATTTGACAGCTTTCCCAAACAACTCTTTGTCTTCTGGTCAATTCTAAATCCCTAGCTGAATTTTACTCAATTCCTAATTAGATCCAGAATCAGGACTGATTCTATTCCTTCAGCCTAAAAAGTTCATCATTTGTCGGAATCCTAATAAAACTTCTCATTTGACCCCATAAAATAGCTTTTGAAGTTGTTACTAGTTTAACCTTTACTACTATAAGTACTATACATATCCACAACAACAATGACTTTGCCTATGTTGTGCTTTTATTGCGAATCTTTACATAGCTAGTCCCAAGCTTGGATAAAAGGAAGGGTTGTATTAGGCATTTGATGGCCAACATGAAACTTCGTCTAATCTTTATGACATGAAATGGAGAAGTACTATACATATCCCTTCTAACATAATACAAGTTATTTTGTTTTACATTTTCTTAGTATTTTGCACCAAATGCTTCACTTACACTGTAAACAAACCTTCTATTCACACAATATTGACAGAAAATAATATAAATTAAAATAGACATTTTTTTTTTTTGCAGGGCAGAGAGGGAGTGTTGCCTTTTCTAAATTATATTACGCCTTAAAATTATTTCTGTGGTTTTGTGCACTCCATTTTCTAAATTCATTGTCATTTTTTTATGTTTCTAATTTTTAATGCCGTAGGTCAATTACATTGGCTGCAACCCCAGGGCACCTTCCTGATTTTAAAATGTTGGCACTGTTTGGATGTGGGGCTTTGCTTTTAAGGGGTGCTGGGTGTACTGTTAATGACCTCCTTGATCGGGATATCGATAAAATGGTAAATATAATTGCTTTTATCCTTGGTTGCATCTTTTTGCTGTTAAGAGGTACTGAAATTGTAATTTCGTGTTGTAAATTAATATAACAGAAGTGTGTGTGACTGTGTTTTGTGTGAATATGTTTGACTTGTATATTTGATTTCAATTGGAAAATGATCTGAAAGCTAAGTCATGCCAAGTCTGGTGCCTTGGTATTTCACATAGCCTATAAGTTCATCTGTTTTTTGTAATTTGTATTTGAAAAAGTTTTAGTGTTTTTTTTTTTTCCTTTCCCCTCCTCCTCATCATGCCTATCATGTATGCTAGATTGTCTATTTGTGTGTAAGTGATATTGGATTAAGATTCAGGTTGAGTATGAGAGCCTAGTAGATATAATTTCTGCACCCAAAGAACAAGTGTCTAATAGGCATGGCTGAAGCCCTCTATTAATTTAACTCATTATTTCCCATTCATAGGATAACAGTGGAGACTTTGGTTGCTGTTGTTTTTAATTTGATTTAACTTCTATAGCATTAAACTTATGATTTCATTTTAAAATGATTATTGTGTATGATTGCATGTGATGCCATACCCCTTACCTTTGGCATTTTGCAGAACTGGTTTTTGTTATTTATTTATTTATTTATTTATTTATTTTTTACATAGATGATCTTAGATTCGAGGTTCTGAATGATACTATACATGATTGTTTAATGCAGGTAGAACGTACAAAGTCAAGACCTGTGGCAAGTGGTCTTTTGACACCATTTCAAGGTCTTTGTTTTCTTGGTTTTCAGTTACTTTTGGGTCTTGGGATTCTTCTGCAGCTGAATAATTATAGGTTAGTGTTAATGTTGAATAGCCAAATCTATGTATTAGATCTATATGTTGGGGCTTTAGATACTTAGATGTATCTTGATTAGTTATGAGGATGATTCCTGGAAGGCTGAAACCATGATGTGGGTTGCATGTCCTGGAGTATGGTTGTGTGAACCTCATTGCTAAACCTAGCAACCCCTAATCCTATCTTTATAAGATTAAATATTGTATATAGTTGGTGAAATAAATTAACCAAGATTTGTACCCAAAAGAAAACTTTGTTTCTTTATTTCATTAATCTTGCAAGCTGTTGCCTTTTCCTGCATATTAGCTATCATCAACATTGATTCAATTGTTTGAGTTTGATAAGAAAATGCTGTTATATGGGGAACAGGGAAGATATAGCACTGCACTATCCACTACCAAATGCTATCTAAGAAAGAAGGAAGATATAGCACTGCTAATTCCCTGTGAAACACTGTTATGTTCAGGACAAAGACTGATTGCTTTCTACTTGCGTGTACAAGTTATCATTGTTTTTATATGTAGGCATTATTAAGTGTGAAAATGTGAATCTTACTAAAATTTTGAATATTTGTGGTTTGTGCACTTTTGGCAGCCGTGTTTTGGGTGCCTCATCCTTGTTGATTGTCTTCTCCTATCCCCTCATGAAGAGGTTTACATTTTGGGTAATGAATGTCCTCAATTTTAGCTTCTTATGACAGATTTTATTCTTAACTTATTGCTTTATTATTATTATTTATGACCTCATTATGCTTTTATATGGCACTCTCATGTAAAATATTGGTTAGCCTCAAGCCTATCTTGGGTTGGCCTTTAACTGGGGGGCTTTATTAGGATGGGCAGCAGTTAAAGGAAGTCTAGATCCAGCTATAGTGCTGCCACTTTATGCCTCTGGAGTTTTTTGGACTCTCGTGTATGATACGATCTATGCACATCAGGTAAAAACAACATTGCTTCTTGTAAGATTTTGCTCCTCTGACCTGTCTTTTAATTGCTGCATGATGTCCATGTATGAGGTCTGACAAGAAGGGGACTGCCTTTATGAGTTTTTTGCTTCTCATTCCTCAACTTCTGCCTGCTAATGGGCTTATTATGCTCTCCTTCAGATATGGCTTGTGTACATGTCATGGTATAATTTTCAACTGTGTTCAGATGATTATCTTGTCTCTAACAGTTAAGGTGTTATGAAACAAACAATACAATGACAAGACTGCTTGGTATCCTCCACATGAATCCTTTGATTAAAGCATGTAATCAAAATTTTTATTGTGTCTAAGAATATTCCTAACCTTGGCATTCAGGATAAAGAAGATGACCTGAAAGTGGGAGTTAAATCAACGGCTTTGCGCTTTGCTGATTTGACAAAGGAATGGATTAGTGGGTTTGGGATTGCATGCCTTGGTGGTCTTGCCCTCAGTGGATATAATGCCGAAATAGGTATTTGTTTATGACCTTAATTATGTTCTGTTTTGAGTTTTTCATGACCATTTGGATTGCAATGGTTGTTTTCCACCTTCTGATTCATATGTGTGGACCAGGCTGGCCATATTATGCATTTCTGGTGGCTGCGTCTGGACAATTAGGCTGGCAAATATGGACAGTTGATCTTTCATCACGTGCTGATTGCAATAAGAAGTATGTTTTGGGAGGATTTTCGTGTAAAGTGCACCCAAAAAAACATAAATCCATGATTTATTTCTCCAAAAGTCTATCATTCATCAACTTATTTTATTGGAGATCAGTTGGAGCTTCAGAATGTTTTACTTTTGAGCGGTTAATACCATGGAAAAGCAGTTTTAGGATTATCATAAACATTTCTTAAATTTCACTTTCAGTTTTCAAAGACTAAATTATTATGGCTTTGCTAATAACACTTGATGGCATATTTATACTTTCAGACCTCAACAGATAGAAGTCCCCCAAAATTTAGTGATTGTTCAATTTTTCTATTAATCACTTTTCAAATGTTTTATTGATGGATTGCAATATGTTACAAAACTTCTGATGCATTCATTAGTTTACTATATAATGTTTAGTTCTATTCTTTCAAGTTTGAACATAATGAACTGACTTTGATGCCTCTTTTTCCTTCCCAGATTTGTCTCAAATAAGTGGTTTGGAGCTCTCATATTTGGTGGAATCCTAGCTGGAAGACTTTCATCATAGTGGTAAATTTTGCCTTTAGGATAAATTTTTCTATTTTTTTTGGCTAGTAATAATAATTTATCAAATGTTGTGTGTATACCATTTGTGTGTATACCAAATCTGACCTTCCTTGGATGTTGTATCTTTTTACATCTTTGTATACTTATATTTATCTTCTACAGAACTTGTGTTTTCCAGATTCAATTAATTATGGCTGATCTTTACTCGTTACTAGTTGAAACATGTTCTTTTTGTTATTTCTTTTGGATTAAGTGTTGTGGTTCTGACATTATATTTTAGCGCACAGAATGTAATAGCTTTCTTCCATTCTACGA
Source organism: Pterocarpus macrocarpus (assembly GCA_031439585.1). Classification (NCBI taxonomy): domain Eukaryota; kingdom Viridiplantae; phylum Streptophyta; class Magnoliopsida; order Fabales; family Fabaceae; genus Pterocarpus; species Pterocarpus macrocarpus. The sequence continues at coordinate 64,547,012 of CM062515.1, forward strand.
TTATGATCTGCATTATATTTATCAAATCTAGCTTTGCTGCAATAATTTTGGGAAATGGTTGAACTGGAAGAGCTAATAATTATATTGGAGTCAAAGGGAAATGGTAAACGACAATGGGTTAACGGTTAAATAGTTGAGTTACTTGATTAGGTAGTCATTAGATATTTTTCTCTTAAGACCAACATCTGGAACCTGGGTAATGTCTGCAACTGCAGTAATGAGATGATTGTTTTACGGCACATACAACCTGGATATTGGAGCTCCATGAACTTGAGATAGTGACATAGAAATCGATGCTCAAAGAGCTAACCCAGTTTGAACTGTGACAAAAATAATGCAGGTGCGAGATGCCAAGGCACATCAACTACCATTTGATGGTTCTAACTTCCAAGCTTAAGAGTCATTGGTGTTACTCCACTCATATATGTTTGGATGAGTGAATGAGTACTCGTATTTATTCCATGGTGAATTTCAGTTACGATTCTTGCAAGTATGTGGTGAATTTTTCATTGCAGTCGACCCACCTAGTCGGACAAGATTTGGTTGTTGTTGTTGAAAATTTAGAGACATTGAATAATTTAAAATTCAACTGTTCAGGGACAAGGTTGAAAGTCATTCAGAAAGAAGTTCATGGTGAGTTGGGATTTATCTTGCCGTTTGAGAAGTTATGGAAACTTGAACTCATGGTGACTCATTTCCAGTGTTTGGTTATGTATACTACATTTTCGTTTCAGCCAATCTAAGGAGCAAGTCTGACAATAAAGCATTACATCGTATCATCGTGAGTGTGCAACAGTGAGAGGGAGGAAGGGAGTTGCTATGACCCTAGGACCAAGCAATTCTACCCATCTTGAACTTTGAACTTTGGTGGTTGATGAAGCTTCCTCTTGGTGATGCAAAAAGCATTTCCACTGTAGGACCTTAGTTTAGCAGCTGCAATCATATATAGTGAGGAAGAGGAAAAGGAAAAAGAAAAAATGGGACATTCTAGTTCAACCGCCAAACTAACGGTCAAAGATGAAGAACAACTTATGACCAACTCATTTACACTTTGTGATCACCTGAAAGGTTAGAACACAGGATGCTGTAAAATGCTTAACTGTGTAGAAGAAGAAAATCTATGAGACAGAATATCTCCTACTCCTACCCGTTTTCCCCTCTGAACCCCTAGACTTCCTACTCGATTTCTGGCGCTTTCCTCCACCCTGACCGCTGAAAATTGCAATTCTTCCTATCCCCTTGGAAAGGGAGGTCAAGAATGTTCTTCCATTTCCTGCTTTATCAATCATGCCTTGTTTCATAAACATCTGCTCCTTCTCCAACTCACTTAGCCTCACCCGCATCCTCGAAATTTCTAACTTCAGCTCTCGGTTCTCTCTTCGGAGAGAAGCATAGTTGTCTCTAGGGGACATGGCTGCACTCGGAACACCACTGCTTATTCTCTGTGACAGCAGCCCATCTCCTGAACTCCCTGACAATGCGTTCTTCAAACGCAGCTGCTCGAAATACAGGACTTGCACCACCATCTGCAGTGGAAGCCTGTCATTCTGTGCAGCATGGTTGCATGCTTCTTGAGACAACTTCTCGCAGTCAATCAACTTGCAAAGCTTCTTGCATTCTTGTTCTGTGAGAGCTGGATGAGCCTGAACAAGAAGGAAAAAAAAAGTACTATTATCCAAATGAACCAGAAAAAAAAGAATAAAAAATATAATCAATGTTGCATGATTGAGATTGAGGTTTAACTGGAAAGTCCTTAACTATTGGAATCTGATAAAGAAGACCTTTTTCTAGTCCAAACAAATTTACCTTAAGATAAATGTCTACAGCTCTATAAAGGCCATCATCAATAACACGAGCATACTCAGGTAGTATCTCAATCAAAGCAACGAATTTCTGCAGGGTTAAGTATGGATCAGGAGCAATTTCTGCTAGATAAGCATCAATAAGCTGCCCTACTTTTAGCAGAGAACCATGGCCGGTAGAGCCAAACCCATCAGATTCATATCCATAGTCATCAGTTTCTTCCTCTTCAATCCGCTGCAAGAAATTCACCAGTAGCCTATGAACTGTATCAACATCAAACAAGGAGTCTCCACTCTGTAGAGATGGTATAAGAAGATCATCTAGTGAAACAGTTTCCATCCTTAATGAGATCCTCCTTTCAAGCTCAAGCCTACAGGGAATGGTTGCACCCAAAATGATAGCCATCTTTAACATGCCAAACAAAAATGTCAATGGAATGGAAGAGCTTTTGTCTGCTGGCATGAGACTCACAAGAGTTTCCACAATTGTCCTCTGGTCCTTTTCCATAGTAGTTGGACTTGAATTTGCCCTTGATGGATTCAAAAATTGACTTTTCCCAATACCCTTCAATGATGATTGAGCATAATGCATCAGTGAAGCAATGATGCTGTCTGATCTAACTCCCATTCTTCCCACGGCACATATAACTCTCTGGAAGAAATCAATGCGCAATACTGAAAGATCTTCAACCCACCATGCATCACAACCCTCCTTTAGTTCTCTAGATTCACCATCACACTCTAACCGAGATAAACCAGAAACTAGTTGCTCCTTGCATGCATTCATTGCAATGGCTTCCACACATCTGCTTGAAATGTCAATCTCCTCCACTATTGGAGGTAACGTCTCACAGGTGGACAGCACTTCCACTGACTTCTGAAGATTTTGAAAGACAATCTCATTCAGATAAATCTCTGTTCTTGAGATGAGGTTTTGGTCTCTGTATTCTTCTGTCATTTCCAGGTACTCAGCAGCACAACGGAGTCGCGCAACATTGAATGTTGTAATCTCAAAATTCATCCCATAACAAAACTTCATGGCTAGTTCAAATGTCTGGTGTCCCCCTGGAAAGTTGAGGAGTTCCAAGTTTGAAACATTGGAACCCTTGGCATCAGCAACCATCTTCCGGATCTTCCCACTTAGAGTCACCAAGGGAAACTTCATAAATCAAGACAAAGTAACAGGTTAATTGTTAATCAATTTTGAGTTCAAAATAAACTGTTTTTGCAAATTTAAAGACATTGCTGAATAGTCTTCAGTTGACTGCTGCAGCAAATATGCACTCAAAAGAAGCTAAATAGATAGTAATGAACATGAGTTTTGACAAATAGTTGTTTATTTTAGTGGCTTGGATTATAAGACGTACAATTCATTATACTAATTCATAGCAGCTGGTAAAAGAGACCCACCCAATTCAAAGCCAATAATAACTGCATTTTACCAGATAAAACTTATGCAAAATAACAAATAGAACATGCCCATGAATCTGTCAAGCCATCATTAACTGCATCTTGAAGGGGAGAATTTACCTTATGCAGCAGAAATGACTCCCCATCAACGAAAATTGTTATGTCACCAGCAACATCAGCAAAAATCCTGCAGTACAAAAGAACAATCTGACACCTATTGTCACAGGCTTATCAAGGAAACAGAGATTCAGAAGTCCACTGCATCTTTTGATTCGTTCCTCCCCTACCAAACTATATAACACAAACAGAAATGGAAGTTGATTCTAACAGCACGTCAAGAATGTTCTGTTAAATGCATTTAACCATGCAATTCTACTTGAATTTTTCCAAGAATGTAGATCATTTCACAAGCTGAAAAGCTCCAAGTCCATGTATCTCCCAATAAAACTTATGTTTGATGTTCAGTACTCACTTCAAGATTAATATTATGCATAGGCTGTATTAATCTAATCTAGAAGAAGCCGGCTAACCAAGTTATCAAACGCACAACCTAAGAACAGGCACTTCAATTCCAACATCAGTTGGATACATCTTGAATGGCATGAACACTGGCAAGAGACATAAATGAAACTAAAAAAGACAAGTATATTACACTTCCAAGAGATATACATAATATCCAGAAAGAACTAAAAAATTGAGAAAAGAGATGGGGTGCTTGTTGCTGAAGTACCGAGTAGTGAATGAGTTGCAGAACTTAGGAGTAACTGGAGAGCGTTTAGAAGAAGAGAGTGAAGAATTCTCAGAAACCATTTTTTCTCCTTTCTGCTCTCTGCCTGTAACAATAAAGAGTGGGAGAAGGGGCAGCTCCTCCTGCTGCCTGAGCTGTGTATGTTTCAGAAACAGCAACACAAAAAACTTTGGCCCCTATGGATATGTGTGGCTGATTAATCTAAGGAATAATGTGTACGGATTTAGATTATTTGTTCAGGAATATTTTGGACCAAACGCCCCAAAAGGCCCTCACCATATCATTCAATTATTCACATATGCCATGACACACTAACACCAACTTTTCCCTCCTTTCGTTTTCATAGGCATGAGCTGTGTCTATGGTCTTCTGCTGAGTGCTGTGCTGAGAGCCATCTTTTGCTTTTTGGCTGCTTTTGTTTCTGGCTTTTGCATTATAATACTATGATATGCATGACACTAGTACTACTATATACACAGACATTCATATTCACATGTAGTAATCTAATCAAGTACCAGTGTTGGCCTTGGACATAGGACGTTACACCAAAAGACACTGTGAGTGCTATGGTCAACAGGGATGTGCCCTGTGTGTGTCAATATGCTTTATTGGTTTTCGATTTTTGAAATGGCCAAAGCCAAACGCTGGAATTATGGCTTTTTAATGATGCTCATTACTCACACAGTTACACATAATAGCATAATTTGTCACTTCAAAATCAAATTTGCAGCTGTGTTTCTGTTGCATGGCTTTGAAAGTATTTTTTTTTTTTTTTTAAATAGAAGACTGTTATTTGAAGAAAATTGTACAGCAGTTACGATGAAATTCAAAGTTCAAACATGACTTCTAAATTTTATATCACGTGTTATTCTTGTCTAGATTTTAAGATGTGGTTATGTTAACTTCTTGTTTTTTTTTTTCAAATAACTCATAGTAAAAAACTTTTTAAGATAACTCTAAAATTCTTTAAACAAATATTATTTCTTATTTTTAGTCTAAATTATCAATATGCAGAATTTATCAACTCTAATTAATTTAGTTTGAGTTTAATCACTCCACTTATGAGATAAAGATTTCTTAACGTTAATTTTTTGCATATACAAAATCTGAATATAAAAATTTGTTTAAAGAAAATAAGTGCTTTAAGTAACCAAATTTTGGTAAAAAAAAAAAAATCCATTACTAAAGATGCACTTGTACTATCAAATTCTTTATCTGCTTTTATATACAAATCTACCAATATATGGTTAGTTGAAATGTTAGATATTTATTTCTCTTAAACAACAATCTTATATTTGAGTTATGCGTACAAAATAACAAATATTAAAAAAATCATGTTCTATATAAAATTTTAAATATTTGAACAGAGTTACTTTTAATAAAAAATACATATAAAAAAAACTGCATACAAATCTTACATAATTTTGGTAAGTTGCCGTACCTTCAAGTTACCATGCAGTAACGTGATTTTGGTTGAAAAGCAAAAGGTGTTGACAGGTAGGCCATCCCATAACCCATAACATGGAGCTTAGGATGGCAGTGGTGTTGATTTGAAGGAGAAAAGGGTCAATGTTTGGAGAAAGGAAGAGAGATTCAAAAGATAAAGTGGTCTAAGGAAACTGACATGGGAGTGTTGGGTGCCATGAATCGATGCCGCTGAATTGACACGGAACTCAATAAAGATGCAATTATTAGAGACAGCACCACTACACACTCTGCCTTCTTATTTCTTTTCCACCCAAATTTGATTAATTTATTATATCATGATTTGCCAATTAAAATTAATGTGTGTAAGTAAGAAAACTATTAGGAATTCACAAGCAGATATTCCTCCCCTTTTTGGCATTCACAAACACACACATACATATATATGTTATTATGACTTTCATGTTTCTTTGCTTTTTCTTTTGTACAAAAGTTCTCCTTCATTTATACATGTAATGGCTTGCAAAATCTAATTCAATTGTTAATAATTTATTTAGATTCAAGACAAATATAAAGATTTTTTTGACAAAAGAAAATATTTTTCCAAAACAAACGTTAAAAAATCTTTCTATCTTTATTTTTTTTTTCTGTTTTTAAGGGTGTTTAAGTTGATTTTTCTAAGTTTTCATTAATTAATCTCTTTCAATTAGTTAATAGCAAATTATTTATCATTTATATTAATATTAGAGACTTTTCATGAAAATTCTTACAAAATTTTTTTTTTTAAACTATTAGTATCTAAAGTCTACTAAGCCTAAATTAATTTAGCTAAAATTGATTCAATTCATTATAAGAATAAAACACTTTTAGCATTAATCCTCTTCATTCACATAAATTGAATTCAAAACCTTAGATAAAAAAGATAAATATTATAAAATCATTTGAACTAACTAACAGTGTAAAATTCTTTAACTGCAAGAGTATATTGTCATGTAATGGGAAGCAGCACTTTCTCTTTTCGAAAATTCCTTCTGCGATCTTAGCGCCTCGTACTCAATGCAAAAGGACTTTACTTGTTGATGAGTCAATTGACTGATTTATAAAGTACAACGATTTACAACAATTGATGATTTTAAGAGTAAGAATTACATCGCACACATACAATTTAGGCTCCTCGAAGTTAGTTTATTAACTTTCTTAATTTGTGTATTGTAAATTCTAAAATAACAGATATTATTTTTTTTTTGGTGAAAAAAATAACAGATATTATGAAATAGGAGAGTAGTAGAACTTTTTTCAATGGAATAATAATACACAACTAAACAATGGTATAAAGAAGTTTTACCAGAACAATGCATTAGAATTGATTTCATCACTATATATGCTTTTTTTTTAAAAAAAAATTTAATATACCATCACAAAAAATTTTTAAATTTACTACGAATCGTACATTAACACATCATTAAAATGTTTAATTTGTATAATAAATATCATAAAAATTACACATATATACTATAGGATTAATTGATAATATAAAAAATTTATATTAATAATATATTAAAATTAAGTTTTTTTTAAAAATTGGCATGAGAAAGTTGTGGCTTGATATTTACCAGCCAACTTTTTTAAAAAAGATATTTTTGTGGTTTTGTTTTTGTTTCTGTTTGTTTTCTGGTCTTCAAATTTTGTGATTTTTTTTGGGTCAACTAATTTTGTGGGTTGATATGGCAAAAAGTTGGATAGTCCATTGACGAAGTTGGCATTTTGAGCCTAACCCACAAAACCAAACCCAATTTGAACTTTGGAACCCAGTTCCAGACTTAACAGAGAATCAAGAGGGGGAAACTTGACCCCAAAAAAATAAAAAAACAAAGAAAAAAAAAATGTGGCAAGCGTGCGGATACAAATCGAGTGAGTAGTAATAATCAGTTTAAGGATCTCTCTGAGTGTTGTGTTGGGTTGGGTGGCTCAAAAAGATGCTTACCCTCAACCTCAATGCTACTTCTTCCTCGTTTTCATCGTAAGTTGTCTTTTTTTTTACTCTCACTCAACTTAATCTTATCTAACTGCTTTGCTTCCACTTCTTGTTCGTGCTCCTTAGTTATATATAAATGTTTTATATGTGTGTCTGTTGTTGTTGTTGTTGTTGTTGCAGGTTCTCTGTTGTTCCCTTCCATGCCAATTATCCACTATCTACACAAACTCAATTATTGGTTAATTCCAATCTTAGTTACTCCTTTTCTGCTACAGGTTCTCTCACCCTCACTCTATTGCTTGATGTGAATGGTGGCTTAATTTCTTTTGTTAATTTCTGATTGTAATTTTTGTGTTGTGTGTTTTATGTTTTGGTTGCAGCAACCAGAAAGTTCAAGACTTTTCGGCTCAAGGCTGGATTTTGGGAGTCAATTAAATCTGGGTAGGTTCCAATTTGATTATTCATTTGGATATAAATGGGATAGAAAATGACATTATGTTGTGCACTGGATTTAGTCTTGGATTGCACAAGGCTAATGGATTTCACAGGAAAATGGTCACTTTGCGCCTAATGGTTTTAAATTGTGGTTGCATTGAGATTGCTGGAAAACGCGGCTGATATGGTTGCAATTGATGTCGCGATGCGGTTGCAGATTGCAATTTAAAACCAACTGCCTTATTTTGGTAAAACTCTTGCCGTGAAGGAAGGAATAATTAACCAGTTGGAGTGGTTATTTATACCTTCAATTTGCATGGGTGTTCTTATATTTGTCAATTGTCATGTGATTTTGTAGCTTTGGGAGCTACATTTTTTGCAAATTTCATACATGTTGTAAGTTTTGCTTTGATTAATGTATATTTGTGTTCCCTGCATTTGAATTATAAGACTGAGTTCCAAGACAGTCTACGGTGTAGCGCAAATGGTGAATTGATGATTAGTATATCTCTTATCTTGGATATGCCCTTGACTTGTTCTCCATTTCAGGTTGATTAAGAATAACACAACTCAAGTCGTCGATCCACCTTCCACAGATGAAGAAGATGAAGAACCTCTGCCTCAAGAGTTTGTCCTTGTTGAAAAGACTGAGCCTGATGGAACTATTGAGCAAATAATATTCTCTTCGGGTGGAGATATTGATATTTATGACCTTCAAGCCCTCTGTGACAAGGTGTGTATCTAATGTGCCTTTATGTATTGTCTCTGTAGATGTGATGTTTCTATGACTCCGTTTGCACGGCAGTGCTTGTTTGTGCTAGTTTTGCTGTTACTATTTCCAAACAGGACTCCATCCACTCAACATATTTGAGGAACTGATGTAACAAAAGGAAGGAGTTTCTTTATTTCATTTTGGATCTAGAATGATCAATTTCTTGGTCAATATTTGAGTTTCCTTAACAAATAACAGCATTAAGGATTCCTTTACCTATTTACAACATTCACGAGAATAGTTTACTTAAATCCAACTTCAGCGATTACATATTCAGAATTCAGTGTATAATCTTTTGTCACCAAAGAGTCAGTACTGAATTTTCAGACTAATATTTTGTTTTATGAAACGAACCTGTAGTCAGTATAATGAATGGTTCATCCCTTTAACAGGTGGGGTGGCCGCGTAGGCCATTGTCAAAATTAGCTGCTGCTTTGAAAAATAGCTATATAGTGGCCTCACTGCATTCTGTAAGAAAGTCATCGGGGTCAGGTAAAAATAATATGACACCTTGCTGTGTCCTCTGAATAAATTTATTAGTTGGCTTGTTATGCTTTTTCTTTATGCTTGTGGTTGTCTGAACCTATTTGATGAACATCTTAGTGTACTTGGCGAAGTTATTTCACAGAGGGGAATGAACAAAAGAGATTAATTGGCATGGCTCGTGCTACATCAGACCATGCCTTCAACGCCACAATTTGGGATGTCCTAGTTGATCCTAGCTATCAGGTATTTTCTGTCAGCCAAACATGGATTTTGAATAAAGACTCTGGTGCCTGTTACTGATAGAGTTCACATTGATGGTGGAATCACTAACTCATGTATAATATATTAGTCCGATGTAGTAATCATGGAAAAGATTGAATTAGAATGTCTATCTTCTTTTGTAGGAAGCATTTGTTACTTGATGCGCCATTCACTGTCTATAACTCTATTTGAATTTACATTGTAAAATTAAGCTAGCTGTTTGAGGCCAAAGAAAGTGTGCTATGCCAATAACCATGATTATGCTTTGTGAACATCATATTTTCTGTTGTTTCTTGGAAGTGTACTGAGGGAAATACATGTACCTAAATTTAAAGCAAGTTAAGGTTGGATGCTTGGCTTTAGGAATTTGTTGGATGAATTGTAAAATGCATAAGGCAGTGTTGGATTCAGGCATTCAGCAAATTGTTCTTGTGCTTAAGTGCCTCCTCATGTCCTGTTCATATGTAAGCATAAGTTCTGGCTACGTGTTAACTGGAGTACTGCTTATTGTTGATGTTGTTGTTGTATAGGGCCAAGGTCTTGGCAAAGCTCTTGTAGAGAAACTGATTCGAGCTCTTCTGCAAAGGGACATTGGCAATATAACTCTGTTTGCTGATAGTAAAGGTATAACCATATTGACAACCTTTATGCATATTTTCATTAATATGCATAAAATTTGACTGGTCTATCATTAGTGCATAGTTATTTTGTGGGCTTGTACTATGCTTTCTGTGGTTTGGCTTAAGTGGATGAAAAGCAATCATAAATTTTAAGGGCCAGGTTATAGAGCCTTCATTTAGGAATATCCTCACCCATGTAACTTCCTTAACAATATTCTTCTAGTTAGTGACTGCGACATGATGAATATTTTGCCTCCAGTCCTTTCTGAATTATATCATAATCTTGACAACTGCTGTTATTTAAGTCCAACTAATGCTGGCATTCTAAACTTATATTGCATTATTCCAATTTAGTTGTGGTGTAGTTTTGTTAGTATTGGTTGGAAGCCAAGAGTTTCATGCTCTTTCGTGGCTATGAAATGTGAACTTGGAGTCTCACATTTGCTTTTGTATGTTGAGTGCAGTTGTGGATTTTTATCGCAATTTAGGTTTTGAAGCTGACCCTGAGGGCATAAAAGGCATGTTTTGGTACCCAAATTATTAATTGCAATCCTTGTAGAAGCTTGCTTACGCTTCTGTTACATTGGTTAACATTGCAACCAAAAGTATATGCAGGAGCAGCAGTGGCAAGTTTGTCTATTAATTACAATCTGACATTATAAAGAATTGACATCAATGCTGTAATTATTGTGTTACTTTTAGGTGCTAGTAAGTATTTCTCTCTCTTTTTTTTTTTTTTTAATCCCAAAGTCTTTGGTTAAAGATCCAGATTCACATATCAAAACTTGTGTATCTGCCTTATACATGAAAATCTGACAATGTCATCAGTTTGGTTTGAGAGTAAAAATGAGAGTGAAAAATTCATGGATCAAATTTATGAATAAAATTATATAGAAAACTAATTGATGAAATTATCACCCTTACTTTTACCTCCATATCAAATTGACCCCTGGTGTTGGTTAGTTTTACTTTGTTTTCCCTCCTTTTTGGATGATTGGTTGTATTATATAGAAGTTGGTTCTGTTGTTTGTAACAATGTTTGCATTTGTCCTTAAATCAGTTGGAGAATATTACATTTATATGGGCAAGTATGGCTATAAGTTTATGTCTGTCCAAAATAAATTTGATATGGCATACATGGAGTTGAATCTTCAATATAAATATTATATTCTATAATATTCAGTATCCATGCAAAGTTTGTGATCAGTTGATAAAATTTAGAGTAATTTCTTATAAGGCACGTTCTGTGGTGCACCGGGCTAACTATGGTGCACCACACATTAGATGATCAATTGGTTGAGATTATAAGGAACATCTATACAACCAATACTTATGGTCCACTCTAAATAACCTCCCAAAACTGAAAATCTGTCTTATTGTCCTTTAGACCACCTCCACTCTTCCACCCTTGTCATTGTCCTAACACCAACGTCCTCCCAAAATTGTGCCCCTTAATATCCACTATCCCTTTGTGAGATGGAGGTGAAATTATCATTGTCGACGAACATGATCTCTAGCTTGGTGAGGCCGTTGCCAGTGCCGTAGTAGATGATGGAGGCGATGGAGTTGACGGCAATCGAGTGTTGTGATGGCACATACTTTCTTGAGATGTGTCTAGTGTGTGGAGTGCTTGGGGCCTTGTTGTTGCCGCTTGCCTTGTGCTTCCAAACCTTCACAGTGTCGACGTCGATGAGCTAGAGAAGAGGAGGCCGCAGATGACAGAGTCGACGGCTTAGTCTTGGGCGGCGATGGAATGGCAACGCAAGCGATATCCCTACCACTGATGCGAACAAAGGTAGGGGCACGTGTGAGGAGAAGTAACGGAGAAGACGACAGCATGAGGAGACGAAGAGATTTTCAGTATTGGAAGGCTATTAGAGTGAACCATAAGTGTTGGTTGTATAGATATTTTTTATAATCTCAACCATTAGATCATCTGGTGTGCGCTACACCATAGTTAACTCGATGCACCACAGAACGTGCCTTCTTATAATAGTGCTTAAAAGATTTTCAAATATCAATTTTGTCTTCATATCTCAATTTTTTGACATCAAAATGGTTTTAAACTTTGTAGGAACTAAAATTATGGCACGCGGTTGCTAAAAATTATCATTTAAAGATTAATTTGATGTTTCAAAATGTTCTAGATGGTCAAAATGGAGTGTTATGAAACAAGAGAGTTATGTGGTATTTCATTGATGCTCACATTGATAACGGAGTATGTGTGTGTGTGTGAGATACAAACTAGAGTCTAAATCAATTAATTGATATATAATGAATCCAACAAATGAGTATAAAGTATAATATTTTAAATATGAGATAAATCAAGTATGATGAGCAAAATGGCGGGTTTTGTGGTGCACCAGTTAAGCATGGTGCATCACACACCATTTAAAACATAATAGTGTATTGTAGTCTTTGACTTCATCCAAGCCACTCATTGGGTTACACTGATATTCAATGGTAGAGATTTAAAATTGGTTACCGGTGGATCACAGTCCTTCCTCCTCTCTTTCACCATAGTCATTCACCTCTCAGCCATGTTCTTCGCCGATAATGCCCTCCTATCTTCCCTTTCCTTCACCCCTCAACAATCACCACCACCACCACCTCTGCCACCGACCACAACCTCTTCTCTTGCGACCTCATTGGAAGCCCCCATTCTCTTTTCCTCATGTTGCTATGTACAACCTCTTCCCTAGCCTTCTTTCAACTATAACCCCTTTTCCATTTTGTCCACCTTGTTATGCCTAAGTTCCAACACCACCGACGAGGAGCTGGGGAGTGATATCTAAATCGCAATGGGTATCTATAAAAACACTATATTATTTTGTTCTCAAAATCAAAATTTTGCGAGGGAAAATCAATCCCCATAACCCAAAACACATTCCAATCCAATAACAACTAGTGTACTGATTTCATTTGAGGAAATAAATAACAAATAGCAAAAAAGCACAAACCTTGTCTATGAAATAGGGTCTAACCCACTTGGGCACAACAATAACCAAGAGCCTTAGGCATAGAAACTGTAGGAGTAATATCGTAGGAGTAATATCTCCATCCGAGATTGATGCGCGATAGCTTACCTTGGATTGACCAATTCATGTCTTGTTGTGACAATATTATCCTTTACATTTTTCTGTTATTTGAGAATAGGTTGCTTACATTTTTTGTTGCAAAGTCTTAGTCAAAGAATCTGTGACTAGTTTAAATATGATGTACTTGACGACTTCAATTTTTGGTAATGCAAAACCACCCTTTTTTATATGGTATCCAATACGACATGGTGGTAGCGGCTGTTTTTTCCTGTGTTGGGTGATCAATCGAGGAGTTGAAGGGGGAGGAGAAGCAAGGCAACCGGTTTTATATATAATCACATTTTCGAAATGCGTTTAACCGTATTTCTTAAAAGTGGTTAAATGACTTGTTGTCAAATCTCTCATGGTGCATCTAGTCAAATTTTAAATGGTGTGTAGTGCACCATACTTAATTGGTACACCACAAAACCTATTGGGCAAAATATGTGAAGAGAAGAATGAGTTGAAACCCTACAGAAAGAAAGGACTGAGTTCAGAGATAAGCTTCTAATAAATTAAAGTTCACTAATAATAACAATTCTCTAATGCTTTACAAATAAGATTATGCCCCCATTTATACCTAATTATTAGCATTGTATCAGTGTACTTATATTATATCATTTACTTTTTCATGGGTTTTGGTATCGAGAATCAGTTCTCAAACATTTATTGGTAAGAATTTAATTTTGATTATTTCTTGGATTAAGATCTTTTAACATGAGATTTTTTATAAAATAAAAAAGTGAAGGATTATTTATCATTGAATTAATTTATTGCATCATGTGTGAGTTTTATCAAATAATCTAAAAGTGAATAATTTTTTTTTTTTTTTTTTACTTTACAAGGGATTTTACTTTAGAAGATCCAAACCCCTATTTATTGGGAGTTCCGCTAAATTCTCTTATGAACATCCATCTTCTCCTTCACATAATGCAGCACCTTGGTTTCTTTATTTTTTGGGATGAATAAGAGTGGCCAATTTTGCTTTGCTCATTTGTGCCTCAAAAGTGGCAGTGTATATTCATTAAAAATGTTTTTGTTCATACCATTTTTTATACATTATTTCTTACACAGTTAAACTGTCTCTTTTGGGAAAATAAAATTGAGATAGAGTATTAGAAAGTGTATTTGTCTAATTTTATTATTCAAAATAGTTGTGTAAGAATGATATAATTAAAGAGATTAATTTCAACATTCAACTAATAAAATTGCAAGAAATTATAAATCTTTGTGGGTAGTTATTATAGTAAATAGTTACTTGCCCTAATGTGGCACTTTCTTGTAATTTTTATTGGCTAACAATGTAAAAATCTCTTTACATTATTAGTGCATAAAAGTTAGGGTTTTGCTAGCTAGTACACTAAGGGTGTGTTCATGAGCTCTGGGAGAAAGGAAGGCATTGCATCAAAGGAAAAAATTGGAAAGGGAAGGAAGGGGTTTAGATGATTTTAATTAATCTTATTCGCAAGTTTAAAATTGATAAAGGAAAGGAAATAGAGGGTTTATAATATATTTTTATAATTTTACTTTTTACTAAAATAATTGAGTATAATATATTTTATAGTAATATTAATTTTTAAAAAAAGAAAATATTATACATATTTTGTAAATTTAAAATATTTCCTTTCTAAATTTTTTTAGAAAGGAACGAATTTTGGTGAAAGTTAGTAAAAAATTAGGAGGGAAATGTAGTTTCTATAAAAAGCTTAAATAAAATTAGAATTGATTGATAAAAATGGTGTTTATATTTTAAAATGGATAGAACAATAAATTAAATTCAAATTTCAATAAAATCTTCCAAATGGGGGAACTATAACATGGGGGTTTTGGAAGGTTTTAAGAGGTTAATTAAAACTCCTATCTGTATTTTCCTCCCAAGAAGTAAAATTTGTTAATAAAGTGTAACCGCCGTAAGCCTATCCTTTCCTCCCATTCCTTCTCATTGATTAAGGAATCAATAAAAGAAAACTTTTAAACCTTCCAATGCATTGAAAATTTAAAAGTCTTATGATGCATTTGGTTTATGAAAATATTTCCCGTTTTCAATTCCTATTTTCATTTGCTAAAAATGATTTTTATTTTTGTATTTTTAAACTCTAGGAAATGTGTTTGATTTATAGAAGTAAATTTTGTTTTCAAATAGAAAAAATAGTGAAAATATGTTTGATTTGTCCATTTTTAAAATTAAATTTAAAATAATAAAATTATATTTTTTATTAAACTATATATATATATATATATATATATATATATATATATATATATATATATATTCATTTATTTATTTGGTTTGAACATTTGATTTCTCCACTAGAAATATTTATTAAAATAACAAATAATTCAATAAAGTATTAAGAATAAAATAAATTGTTCACTTTTAAGCTATTTTATCATAATTATTAATTATTTTGATTTGTCAATATAAATATTTAAATACTATAGTGAATATTATTTTATTGCTATATTTAAAAAGTTGCTAGAAAATCTTGTTTAAAAGTGATAAATCATAGACATTGCATACATGATATATGATAATATATAATTAAATACTAACAATATAAGAAAACTTTCTCAACAAAATCACTTTTAATGACAAAATATATTTGAAATATATTTGATTTTGAGTAAATTATATTAGGTAGCTAACTGAAAGAAATTTCAAAATACTCTTATTATAAGAAAAAAATTATTATGTTATTTAATGTATGTTACTTCAATTATATCATTAAAAATATTGTGAAAATAGATGACTACATGATTACGATGTCATACATTAACTAATATAAAATAATATTTTTGTCTCATTAACAAAAAAAAGGAGAAGATTTAGCTATCTAATACTGTTAATAATTTTTTTTATTCCTAATACTATTAATAATTTATCCAATAATACTAAGTCAAATAATTTTTGAGTTTTCCAGCAATTAATACAAATGGCACATACAGTTTGCATATGATATTGCAAACCCAATATGATTGGGTGGTGTTTAATTTGGTCCCTCTATAGTTTTGGACCATTACATGATCCACCTTTATGAAGCTTTGGATTCAACCTAATGAGAATTTGATAGCAGAGATAAAAATAAGTATGTACATGGACCTTATATAACATAAATCACGTCAAATGTTACCTCTTCTCTATCATTCCATGGTCAGGAGACCTTTTCCCCTTTTATCATTGCCACCCATTCTTCTTCCTCTACTGTCTAAGGAGGAAAACTAAAATCAAAATTCTTTATTAACGAGGATAACCAAAATCTAACACTAAAAATTAGAAACAAATACAACCCACTTAATAAAAATCTAAATTTTGAACAAAATCAACTTGTTTTAAAATAAAAGAAGACAATTGAATGAAGAATTCCCTTGTTGAAGAATATCTGAGATTTTTAAACATAGCTAACAAGGGGGGAATAGCAGGGTTTCAAAAGAAAGCTCATCCCCAGTGACTATTGATCTGTGGCTACGCTTGCCTTCGTTGGCTGGATTCACCATCAACGACATCATCGACTCGCCTACTTGAGATGCCGATTTTGATCAAACTTTATTTCCTTTTCTTCTATCTTTGTCGGCGCTTGGCAGTAGCTAATATGAAGGAGTAACAAATTGTGTTTATTAAATAGAAGATTGTTTTAGTTCTTGTTCTGACTCAGTGTATTATATTCAACTCTAACTATAATTTGTTAGATGGTGTCTAGAGCTTCCTAATATAACTCTAGAAGAGAAGAGGATATGTGGGTCAAATGAATCCACAAATGCCTAAGAAATATTTTAGATAAAAACCATCATGATTATTCACGTGAAAGTGGTGGACGGAGAGCAGTTTTAGGCGCTTTGTTGCCATGAGAGAAAAGGTGGAGAAGAGAAAATGTCATCGAAGAGAGTAAGATGAGTAATAGTTGACATGCTTCATGTCATTTAGGCTCTATTCATGCATTTACTTTATTCCAATTGTTAATGAAAATCCAATGGCTCATGAAGATAGACCATGTAATGGTCCAAAACTATAGAGCGACCAAATTAAATGCCACCAATGTGATTAACCCGCCTCACAATTTTGGAAAAAAAAAAAAGGAATTGTGATATTTGGACAGAATTGAACACAAGAAGAGTGGCATGAAAAGAAAAAGTGTGTTTTTCTTGTAGTCACATGATCAAACACGGTCCATGCCTCCAAATTGCCCATAATTACAAGACAACCATTGCATTTTTATCCTAAAACATTTCCTACATTTCAGAAAGAAAATATTGAAAACGTGAAATTAGCATTTTCAAATTTGCTGAAAATGTGAGCTCCATTTTTTAAAAGTGAAAACTAAAAAACAAAAATGACTTACCAAACATGTTTTCGGTTACATTTTCTATTTTTTGTGAAAATGAAACAAGAAACATGGAAACCAAATGCACTCATCTTTTCAATGCAAAGTTTCCTTTATTATTTCAGGCCATTGGTTAAATAAGCCATATAAATTAATTCCATAATTAAAAGAGTTTAATTACTATATATCGATAATATAAAATAGTTTTACACTATTATCTAATGAAAATACAAGAAATTGCCATATTATCATCGGTAGTTATATGAATTTGAATTTAAAAATATAATATGACACATTTTTGCATTCTTATTAGATGATAGTATTAAACTGCTTTACATATTATATTATCAATACATAAGAATTAAACTCTAATTAAAATGGTGTACAAAGTGATCTTAACTTCTAGGGGGGATGCAAATTGTCAAATTGACCCATTTGGATAGGTAGGCAGCTGAATAATTTCTAGATTACAACAGCAGTGTTCAATATTGGCATTTACACAATACACTATAATGTCATGGTGTAGGAATATACCATAGTATCTTTATTGTTTACTTTGTTATATATGTGTATGTATGTATCCAATAAAGTTAAAATTATTTAATATTCTCTCATTATTTAATATTCTCTCATTATTATATTTAATTTAACAATTTTCATTAACAGAAGAGTAAAAAACTAACTCAAAGCAACAGCCGGCCTAGTACCATCCTTTTCTGCAATGGAGAATCCGACATCTATCATGTCTGCTCCCACATGATTGTAAAACAGATAGACTAACGGTAGGTAGTCAAATTTGTCCTGAAGAATAAACTTAATGTCTTCACCTACCTAGACGCAGTCAAATTTTACCTAACATAGACATCACGTAATCTAGCCAATTATATGAGGAATTCTTTCGTCGTCGTTGAGGAAAAGAATTATATGTTTATGAGCCTCACCATCCTTTGCATCTTTCCAAACCATTTAATGAGACCAGATCCATTTGAAGGAAAGCCACTAAGGCACTCTAGTGGTAAGGTGGCGAAAAGTTTAGGTAATTTGTATAAAATTTTCGGTTCAAATTTTATTATTGTTAGTATATCAAAAAAAAAAAAAAATCCACTTGAAGAAAGAAAAAATCTTTTTTTAAGTATCCAAGAAAATAGATTTTTTTAACTGAAAATCTCACATGATCTTATTATATGTTAATTTTCACCAATCTTTCTAATTATGTTTACGAATCACCAATTCACCATATTTCACCCACTAAATTAGAATTTAAACTACCATTGTGTACTAATTTGAGCAAAAAGAGGTTTGTGTCTCTTAAACATATTATTTAATGTTTAAGTTATGTGTATAAAAAAAATATTATTTATACATTTATGTTGCACACTCTTAAATACACCATGTGAGTGGGAGATGGAAAATAGATGAAAGAAAAATTCAAAAAATAAAAAAATGACAAAACCCTCATTTTGGTTCCTGACCAAAATATCAGGGGACAAATTCATCCTTGATAATTGAAAATTTTTAAAATAGTGCCTAAGCATTAAAAATATGGGTCGAATTAGCCATTTTAAGTGATCAATTAGGAGAAATATTTTATGAAACATATTAATCCCTAAGAAAACTGATTTTTCATTTCTTAGAGACTATTTTGGGACTTTTCATTTGTTAGGGACAAATTTGTACTGCAATATTTTGTATAGAGACCAATTTGGAGTTTTATAAAAAAAATATTAAGTATTTTTCATCCTATGTGAGTAAAGGTATCTCTTGATATATCCATAAGAAGGTGTCCAAATAATAACTCTAAAAAAAATATTATTGAAAGAACTATTTTATATAGACTTGATCATATTTAATAAGATTAGTCTCACACTGAAAAAAAAAAAAGGAATACCTATAGCTAAAAAAAAAAATCCTAAAGCAAACAATGTAAACAATAGTTAATAAAAAGGCAAGATGGAGGCTTTTTGGCCTTTTTAAAATAAAAAATATTATTTACCTATATATGCATTTTCAAGATTACTTTTTAAGATATATATATTTTTTTGGAATATAAAAAAATTGATTCAAGCTGGATTAATTTTATTATTAGGCAAATTTAAGATCAGAGAGCAAGAAAAATGTGGAAATCAATCCAAATTGGGTCAAATTCATTACTATTAAGGTGTGTAGTGTTGAATGCAATCTAATTTGGATCAAATTCAACCGTATAGAACTGTACAAAAGTACTAATAATTAATTTAGTGTAATTATTTTCAAAGCTTTAATCGTATATTATATAAAAATTTTATATAAAAATAAAATTAACTTCAGTCAGTTCACAATAATTTAAATTGATTTAGATTCACTTGATTTATTAAATAGTAGTAAATTCAAATAAAAAATTCAATCTTGTTGTGTAATTCAAATAAATTAAATTTTTGTCTCAATTAATACAAATTGAATCATGAACACTCCTATAGTCAAGTCAACTAAAGCTAAAACTATATGGTTATCTATTTTATATTATATTAATTACACTACAATAAATGTGATTAGAAGGTTTGATTAAAAGATTTCTCATGAAATAAATTGAACTAGAATTTTCCCAGCTATAATCTTCCAATAGTGTTTAGGATTCCAAATCTTATAGTGCCGCCCTAGAATTCGGCTCTACAAAAGGCGTTTTGGAAACGGTGGACATGTGGCAAAACAAAGGTTGTAGGGCCGTCCAATTATATATTTTGAATTAATCAAACTATTTGATAATATCTAATTATTGATTGAATTAATAAAATCTTAGTTTATTAGACTTCTTCCAAGGGTACCTGCATGGCCCCTCCTATGAATAGTGTTGGAATTTGATCCAACCCAGATCAATTTTTATGTTTTTCTTGCTCCTCAGTCTTAAATTTGTTCAGTAATAAAATTGATCCAATTTGAATCAATTTTCTTATAATACACAAAAAAGATATTTTAGAAAATAATCTAAAAATGTCGTATATAAGTATATAATATTTTTTTTCTAATTTTAAAAGGGTAAAAAAATCTAGAGATGGAAGGTCTTATTTTTGTTTGGGAGACTCTTTGCTAGAGCTGAGTAGCAATGATTTTCTTGGACAATTAAAAAAAAATGTGATTGTAATAGTGACTCCTTGTTTATAAGAATTTCCTCATGATATAGGGATGCAAGTGAACCGAATTGAACTTGAGTTTGGCATAGCTCAGGCTCGGGTCATTAATTTTAGGCCGAATTCGAGCTCAAGTTTGAACTTAAAGTGAGCCTAATTTTTAGGTTTGAGTTCAGCTCATCAGAAACTCATCGAGTTCGAACTATTCAAACTTAATGAAATAACTCAAGTTAAATATAAATTAAGTCTTTTTGGATTATTAAATTATAGGATATTTAGTGATAACAACATAATCTTAATAACAATAACAACAACAACAACAATAACAATAACAAAATATAATTTTATTTATATGAATACACATACATACACACACACACATATAGCCAGAACTACAGTAATGAGTGAATATAGTAAACACAGTTTGAGCATTTAATAAACAGTTCAATTTTAACTCATTAAACTCATGTTCTCATAAACCCAACTTATGGAGCTATTAATAAACCAAGATAAAAATAGTTCATAAACTGACTTGACTCATTTCCAACCCTACTCACAACACATGCTTTGGGTTTATCCTAATCCCGTCCCTGGCTCCAAGCACCTTCTCTCCAATCAAATACCACAATTTTTTATTGAAAAAAAATGTCAACATCGTATATCATTTTCCAATGTTGAATATAAAGGGGGGAAATTATCATTTTCCTTGAATATTGGCCAATTAACCCAATCAAATTATAGTTTAGATTTAGGTCATAACAACTTTAAAAGTGTCCTTTTCCGTATGTGGTCAGATGATAAGGAAATATGGTTTGAACACGAGAAGATGCTCTGCACTGATATGAAATCTGAACAAGAAGTCTAAATCGTCGACACGGAGCAGCTATTGAAGACATGTATTGGGGAAGTGATTAAAAGTTGGTTAATCATTCATACATCAAGACATGCCCAATTTGGTTATATTGTATAGTTTTTGTACTTTATTTGTGCATAATTCGGTTTTACACTTCCGTTCACAAGAAATTCTTTAATTATTTATTTTATTTGTTATTGTTAGGGACTTTCACTTTATTCTGCTATCTCTATCGTTAAATTCCGCATTAATACAAGATGTTATTTTTAATACACTATCAAAATAAAAAATGTTTTATATTATGGATCAATCATATATTATGTTTTATATGAATTTTAAAATTTTCATGAAAAAATTCAAATATTTTTGGTGATGTTACTACGTATATGATTAGACTACAATGCCTCACTCCACCAATATATCAAAATTAAATCCTTAATGAAAATCATCATCAAAATATATATATTTTACCTGAATTCAGGCAGATAGCATATGATGGTGTCGATTTTGTTTGGTTTTTTTTTGTTTTTTTCTACATTACCAAAAATATATTGTACTTGAAGTGAAATTGATTTAATGTTGCTTATTATGATAAGGTAATTAATAACAAAATTGACGCGCAATGTTAGAGTAATAGACATCCAAAAGCAACAAGCTCCATATCTCGAAAGTGACAATGAAAAGGAGATATATAAGAAATGTCATGCCAGCCTTGATATTACATTTAGCTGTTCACATTATTAATATTTTAGTCACAACACATCCCTTGAGAAACTAGGTAGACAAGTTGGTAACTAATCATTTTAATTAACTAAAAGTGAGTCCATAGTAAGTGATTAACACATTAAGCATGCTTTTACATGTGTTGGCACTTTGCATTATTATTAATAATTAATTAAATTAAATTGGTTTAGTTGAATTACTTTAGTAACGAGTAGGAAGCCAATAACGACTCCCAGCTTCCGCCGACGCTATATATAAAGCTCCCCCTTTTCATCACATATTGCCTTTTCATTTGTTCAACTGTTGAAGAATAATTGCTATACTGATTGGATGTTTGTATCTATCTTTTTTTTTTCTTTTTTTTTTTTCCAAATTGGAATGAAAAATTTCGAAATTGTAATGAACAACTAAGGAATTCTATGGTATGGAATTATGAAAATTGGAAAGATACTTCTAAATATAATTCTAAAATAATCATATCCTTCCAGTTTGTTGACTGTTGATATGACTCTTTCTAAGACAAAAATATTAGTTATTTAAAAATGGAGCCTCGACTGTGGCTAGGTCCCGAGACAAGTTATGAGATTTTATATTATTTTTAAAATAGAATAATAATAATGATAATAATAAAATCGTCCATTCTCTTAACTTAAAAAGTGACTAATGAATATATATATGGCGGTGCACGCATTGAGAAGTGGTGGCTGGTGGATGAATACCCGCCCCTGTTTTTCACCCCATATTTGTGTAAGTACCTATTTTTGAATCTCCCATAAATTTATGGGTATTCGTAAATATCTATGGATATTCGTTAGAATATAAAAAATTTAAATTAAATATAAAAATTTTAATATCATAAAATACTTAAAATAAGTATAAATACTAATCTAATTCTACAATTCGAATTCTAACAACTTAATATACTTAAAATAAAAATAAACACATAAAATAAATATAAAATAAACACAATAATTCAATTTTTTAATCTAAATTTCAATAAATTAAAATAAAAATAAATACATAATAATAATATAACTATTAGTCTAATATATAATAAATATAAATAAATTTAACTTCTAAATTTAAATATTAGTCCAAGTAATTTAAATAATAATAATATTAACCTAATTAAATTAATAATTTAAGGATAAAATAATAATTTTATATCAGATACCTGTGGGTATGGGGATAGTGATCCTCGCTCCTGTCTTGTTTAATATGCGGGTATTTAAAATTCTAATCTCTATTACTTGTGGAAGCAAAATCTTCCTCCCATATCCACTGTGTTGCAGGTATTAGCTGCATATATTTGTGGGGTAGACTGGTGTCTTGTATAGAAATGAAAAATGTAAATGCACATTTGCTCTTTATTACATTATATTATATTTTATTAAATTATATATTATATTGTATTGGCGCGTTCGGATTTGGTGTGTGTATTTGACTATTGAGGGGTGGATGAGCCAACCCATGACGACAGTGCCATCTCAGAAACTGAGAGAGATATTTTTCTCAGTTTTATATAATAAAAAGATTGAAATCAATCAAAATGAAAAAGTCTAAGCAATCTTTGATGATTCATTAAAATCATGATTATCATGTGATGATGATGATGCTTATGGTGAAGGACATAATGATCTGTCTAACAAGTTCCCCACGGAGGCTTTTTTAGTTTTGACTTTGGATTTTTGATTCCAAGGCTATTCACTTTTCAGTTTCAAGCTCATTCATTCATATTACATTCTGAGCAGCTTTTTGACATTTGAATCATCTCAACTTCCCAAGTAAGAACATATATCTTTTTCTCTCTTTTGGGGTATGGAATTTATTTAACCATTTGACTACTTTGATATCTGATCCTTTCTGACAAACATGAGTTTTTGTGTGTTGAGTTATCTGAGAAAGTTAGGTACAATAATAATCTTGCCAGCTTTAAACTTTCCTTCTAAGTTTCACACCAGAAAAATCAACCCAAGTTATTGTATGAGGCTTGCTTTCAGCATGGTTTTTCTACTTTCTTCCATTTGGTTGATGTTACCTGGGAAAATGACATGATGACGGGGTTTTTCCCACGTGTTTTGTTGGTTACTGCTTTACCCTTTTGCAAGAAATTTTAGGCCAATAATGTGTCCATTTAATTTCCTCAATGTATGATATATGAAAGAAATTTTAACCCTTAAAATGTTGTACTCCTTTTATTCATCCCTTTCCATTTTGGTTGCTTTGTAGGTTACTGTGATGCCGGCTCCGAGAGCACATGGATATGCCTTGGCTGTTTCGTTTTGTTTTATCATATTCATAGCAGCCTCACAGCCAACGGATCCTTCAGAGGGTGAGTTCGTACAAGCCTTCATAAACTAGATTGATCTTCTGTTTCACTTGATTCTTTCTGGCCTTTGATTTTATTAAATTTTCAGTCCAAGTTGGAAAATGGGGTGGGATTTGTAATCTAGATAAGATTAGAAAAAGTGTGCTACATGCATATAATTTCATCTTCCTTTATCTGGTGCTTCATTGTAATTTGACTGGGCATATGATATTTTTAATTAACCTTAGTACTTGGTCTCTATTTGTTCCATTTGTAGTAAAAGCTTTGAGAGAGATCAAGAAAAGTTTGATTGATCCCATGAACAATCTGAGGAACTGGAATAAAGGTGACCCCTGTGGATCAGACTGGACTGGGGTTTGGTGTTTTGATAAGGTTGGGGCTGATGGTTACTTCCATGTCCGGGAGTTGTATGGCTTCTTTATCCTTCCACTTTTTTTTCGTTCAAAGAGTTATTTATATATGGCATAGAGTTAATATTCCAGGGATATATAAATTCTAATTATCTTTCTGCTATCACAATTTTACTGCAGATACTTAATGACTGCGAATCTTGCGGGAAGTCTAGCACCTCAGCTTGGTCAGCTATCTCAACTGCGGATCCTGTGAGTTGTGTCATTTTATAAATTATTCCCTGGAAAAAAAAAAAAAGTATCAGAAGAGTTCCTGGTAATATGTTAAATCATGCTAATATCTTCTTTGTTTTATGCTTGAAGGGATTTCATGTGGAATAATCTGACCGGGACAATACCAAAGGAGATTGGGAATCTTACATCATTGAAACTCTTGTAAGAACTTTACCAAAGAAGATGAATCCTTATATTTGATCCTCATCAGGTTTTTGTTTTAAGAAGGTGTTGTTCTGTCCTGCTTGATATTGTCTGAGATTTGTTTTAAAAGATGGATCATATTTGCTTGTATATGTAAGGGGAATTAAATTTGGATTTCTGCTGATCCTGATGTGTTATAAATAAACATGTTGTAATTCTTTGTTAACAAGTTTGAAATTCAGATGAGTGGTCTAATTGGCTGAGTATACAAGGAAGACTTATGGTGAAATAAAGGATACTCTTTTGGTTCCAAACTATATATTATTTTTCTTTTCTTCTGTAATATGAATAGTTATTCTGATCTATTGTCTATGCAGGCTCCTGAATGGCAATAAATTATCTGGTAGTTTACCAGATGAGCTTGGCAACCTCTCGTATTTGAATCGACTCCAAGTTGATGAAAACCAATTGTCAGGTCCAATACCAGAGTCATTTGCCAACATGACCAATGTTAGACACCTGTGAGTGGATCTCCAAGCCAAATGCATCATCAACTGAACTTGAGACTGGATTTATCATGTGTAGTAATTTATCTGATTTGTTTGTATCTTTCCAGCCACATGAACAACAACTCATTTAGCGGTCAACTTCCACCTGCACTTTCAAAGCTGCCAAGTCTTATGCACCTGTGAGCATCGAAGCCAATTTTTCTTCCATTTCCTTTGTAGTTCAAAAACCTTATTTGCATCCTGCGATGCCTCCTGAATTGAAACTTGTCTTCAAGTTTTCATATTGTCTGTCTGCTTGTTGAAATGACTTTACAGGCTTGTGGACAACAACAACTTATCTGGTAATCTTCCACCGGAATACTCCGAGCTTCAAGCATTGCGAATACTGTATGTTCTGCTTCCACACATTTTAGATTTGTAGAATTCATTAACTTCTTCATTCTTGTGTATTACAGAAGTTGACATGTATCTGTTTGATTCCCCTTGCAGCCAACTTGATAACAATAATTTCAGTGGGAATGGAATTCCTTCTACCTATGCAAACTTATCCAGGCTAGTAAAACTGTAAGTCCTCTTTGACATGGCCTCCAAGCCGCTTTTAACCATGCGGTGTGCTATTCTATCCTTAATTATCTGGCCGTTAAGTATTGATATAAGATAGGGAGTCTGTGTTTTTTTATGCTTCATGGCCAAAGAGATTTCATGTAAAGGTATGGTGTTGTAACTTGGAAGTTTTTAAAAAGCTTTGGGCATCAAGCTCATGCTCAAGTTTGAAATGAAAAGTCACAAAAGCATAGTGTTATTAGGTTTTCAATTATGGATTCAAAAACATAAGTACGATTTTGTTTCTTTGAGCTAATGTTTCCTCTTTGACTAAGCAGAAGTCTGAGAAACTGCAATCTGCAAGGAGCTGTTCCTGATTTCAGTTCAATAGCCAATCTTAGCTATTTGTATGTTCAAGTATATCCTGTGGCTTTTCTTTATATTGTGCCTAATGGCAGTGAAATCCTTTACTTCTCCTGTTTTGGCTACCCCCTAATTTGTGACTTGTTCATTTTTAGAGATCTTAGCTGGAATCATCTTACTGGAAACCTGCCATCGAGTAAACTTTCGGACAATATGACCACCATGTACGAAAATAGCCAATTTTATTTATATATTTTGTTTCTGGTTTTGTTATATAAATCACGATATCTGTTCATCTTCGTGCTAGCCATGACTCATTTGAGTCCGATGATGTAATTTTCTTGCTGTCGCAGTGATTTGTCCAATAATAATATCAATGGATCTATACCTGAAAGCTTCTCAAATCTGCCTCTTCTTCAAGAATTGTGAGAAGATACTCATCAACCTGTACTTCACATAATATTTATATAATTATTACGTAACAGCATCTTGAATTTCTTAAATAGAACTTTGTTTATGAGAAGCAAGCTGCCATCAAGAATCTAGTGAGACATTTATACAAGTACAATTCTTTTCATATTGTTTTTGATGTTTCGTTTTTGTTGTTAACCACAGGTCACTCCTGAACAATATATTATCTGGGTCCATCCCTGCTGGCATTTGGCAGAACATGTCCTTCACTAAGAGTGCTAAACTTAATATGTATGCGTCCGAGTTACTAACCTATTTTGACAAGGAATCTACTGTTTTAAGATGATGGAATGGATTTGTTAATGTTGTTTCTGAAGTGATTCCATTATGTTTGTCCTATCTATGCAGTGATCTCCGTAACAACTCGCTTTCAGGCGTTTTGGGAAATTTGAACCCCCCAGCAAATGTCACCGTGAGGTATTCTCATGGAAAAATTTTCAGCAATACTTTCCATTCAACCAGATGATCTGATTCACATTCTGCTGTTCAATTCATGTTCACAACATAGCATATATTCCTGTTTCTTTATATGTCATGTGGGTCTGATCAGTAGTCAACATTTGAGATAATGTTCTCTCATATGAGTGGTTTAGTAGTTGTTAGATGTTACTAGAAAAATTCGATCCAGTGTAATATTCAGCAGTCATGGATGGCTACCTGTCAAAGAAGCAAATTGATGGATGGAGCATAATTGAGTCTATGGCTACTTAGTGTTTTTCATGGAAATATGGTAGAACCCATCTCTTATCACTGCATTCAAGTGGGATAAAGAAGAGAGTTGAGGTGACACTCTACCTTAGGACAGTGTCAACAAGCAGCAATAGAAAGAAGTCGAGTAAATCTTATTGACAAGTAAATCTAGAAATATTGACAACAAGAGGTATCCTGTTGCTACATCGTGACTTATGAGGTTGCCAAGAAGTTATTTTTGGAATAAGCTTTTTGGTATCCTTATGAGCAGTGGGTTTGTCCAGCTACCTTAAGGGCTTTAGAAGTGAGATTTCTTGAAAGAGAGGTCAATTAGGAGGAGCTCAATCTTAAAAATCTTTTAGCCATAGATTCTTTGCCTTGCAACTAGGCCTAATTTTCTTTTTAAATGGTAAAAGGCTTATGCAGAGGGTGGAATTTGACTCTCAAAACAATGTTAAAACAGTCCAGAAAGAAATTATGAATTCCTGGTCACAGGCTTATGGTTTATGACTCTTTACTGTGATACAAAGTAATGGCCACTGGAAGTTAAGATGCATGCACGGTCTTGTTTGCTGCTCAGTTGTACTTTTGAAGATCATTCCATTCTAAAAACTCCTCTGCTACTCATTTAACATTTGATTTGAAGAAATATTCTAAACCTAATACATCTGTTATTTATATTCTTTGTGATTCATGGTTATTATGAAAAATATTGGCAAAATTATGTTTTGGTCATATATTCCTTACCGTTTCTTTCTTTTTCCCTTGAAGGCTTTCTGGCAATCCTATCTGCAAGAATTCTAACATACAAAATGTTGTTCAATATTGTGGACCTGAAGGAGAAGAAGGAGCCAAAGACTCAACAAAGTCAAAATTTGTCTGTCCAGATCAAGCTTGTCCATTAGATAATTTCTATGAATATGTTCCCTCTTCTCCAGTTCCTTGCTTTTGTGCAGCACCTCTGAAAATTGGATACAGGCTGAAGAGCCCAAGTTTTTCTTACTTTCCTCCATATGTAGCTTCTTTTGAGTCATATATAACTGACTCCTTAAAGTTATACCTCTATCAGTTATCAATAGATTCACCCGCTTGGGAAGTGGGGCCTCGTCTTAGAATGTATTTGAAAATCTTTCCTCCATACATACCCAATGGTTCTCATGTGTTCAATGCAAGTGAGGTCCGTCGCATTAAAGGCATATTTACATCATGGCAATTTCCTCCCACCGATTTTTTCGGACCATATGAACTCCTGAACTTCACTCTTGAGGGGCCTTATGCAAATAGTAAGTTTCTTAATCTCCACATTTCATTATTTTATGTTATTTTATACAGTGCACAACAAATTTACGCCAAGTTAACTGTACTGATATCATTGCATCCCACCAAATGTATGTACTTCTTAACTACAAAAGTAAAAGAAATATCTTTTGCTACTTGTAGAAGTGATTGGCAATTTAAAATGCATTATGCAGAGAAATTGTACTCACTGTATTTTTATTATTGTCAATCTTCATAATTCATATTATTGTAAGTTCTCTGTTATTTTTTTCTTTTACCACTGCTTAACTGAGATGTTGACAATTGGAAATCTGATTTGATCTGAGATGTTGCTTCAAAATATCGATCTTTAAGTTTTTTAGTAGTATATGCCTTTTGTTTTGTGACATTTTGTTCATATACAAGGAGAAGCTACATACCTGCTCTCTTATTATACATGATTGTGCACTTTCCTCTTAAGTCCAAAGCAATCCTTGTGTTCAAAAAAAGGGGGGATTATCTTGATCCACAAAAGATAAATGTTAATGCAGAAGTAGTAGTTTGCTTTGTTCCTTCCCTGAATTAGCATTTTGTTGATGAATCAGATAGAGTACATATCACAATCGGTGTAGATTTTTCATTATTCAGAATTGAGTAACTTTGTTGAGTTTCTCTAACTAAACTTTCATTTTCCTTCTATAGTCATTATTGATTCAGGGAGGAGTAAAACTAAAACAGGCATAATAGTTGCTGCTATAATAGCAGCTGTTGCTTGTGTCTTGGCAATATCTGCATTAATCTTTCTCCTGATTACAAGAAGACATGGCAAATACCAGAACAAGCTTTCCAGGAAGCGTAACTGTAAGTATTCTAAGGCTTTATGGTGATGGTGTCATTTTGGATTATCTTTGAAGAAAGAGATTCAGATGCTTATTTCTCTTTTTGCAGCCACAAATATATCCATCAAAATAGACGGCGTTAAAGCATTTACTTATAAAGAATTGTCTCTTGCTACTGACAAATTTAACAGCTCGATGAAAGTTGGCGAAGGAGGTTATGGGAATGTATATAAAGGCATTTTATCTGATGAAACATTTGTGGCCATAAAAAGAGCGGAAGAAGGTTCCTTACAGGGCCAAAAGGAATTTTTGACTGAGATTGAGCTCTTATCAAGGATACATCATCGAAATCTTGTCCAACTGATTGGATACTGTAATGAAGAAGGGGAGCAGGTATATACATAACTTATTATAACTGCACTTTAGATATCTATATCTTCCTCAGACTAGTTCATTGAATAAATTTAAATTAAATGAGAAAAGAATTTGTTCTGCATGAATCTGCATAATGATTGAACAATTCCTAGTGTAATATCAACATTCATTTAACTGTCAAGCCAGAAATGTTAACAAGACAGAACTAGTTTCTATTAGTCGCTTAATATGTATCCTGTTTGTCTCCTTTGGATTGTTTAAGCCTTTTCTTATGTTGGTTTTTTCTGTTGATCTGGTCTGGTGTCTGATATGTTTAACCCCACATGTGAGTTGAGCTTATCACTAATAAGGAAGCTACTCTTATTTACTCAAACAATGAATCGCATGCTGTAACAGATTTCTGTATTGAATATGTCACTACAAATTCAAGTTATGCCAATATGGACTGTAGTTATTTTTCTCGTGTTTTCCATTAATATATTGAAAAAGATTATCTTTGCAACTTAAATATTCAATCTTAGATAAGACAAAAGTTTATGCTATATTAGCTTGACAACAATATTATTCTCATATACTTTTTCTGATGGTTCAGATGCTGGTTTATGAATTCATGCCCAATGGCACTCTAAGGGACTGGATTTCAGGTAAGAAATTGTGGGAATTTTTGGTATTAGAATTAGCAATGATTGTCTATGCGAAATAAGCAGATATATAGCACTTTATTTTATTTGTGCAAATTAACTCCTCCTCCTTCATGTATTCTGCTCTCAGTTTCATTTGCAAAAATGTTGTTTCTGCTCATGCAATTTTGAATATCTTTTGATTAAATGTTATGGATGTGTATAGTAAAATAAATATCTTTTCAAATCTAAATTCTAAGTGTATTGAGACAACTGGTGACTTTTTTTTGGTTGATAAGCGTTTACTGGTGTATTAACATTTCGAGACAGTTATAACTTCAATCTGCATGAGAATTCTCTAAATAAAAGAGTAATGTAATTTGTACATTAAAAGTGGATATTCTTGATGAACACCAATAGAGAGAGAAAGAGACATCACCAATAGAGAGAGAAAGAGACATAGTTTTGGTTCCATCCACCACCATGGAATGGTTTGTGCCTTATTTTCTATGGTGTCCACCAAAAATGTTCATTTTTAATGTACAAATAACATTACTCATGACTACTAAAATAACATTTCACCATCATTCTCAATTGTTGAATTCTAATGGATGAATATAAGATATGCTCTAAGTTAATGGACAATATGATGTAGCAGGAAAAAAAAGGAAGGGAAGCCTGAATTTTGGTATGAGGTTGAGAATTGCAATGGGTGCAGCCAAAGGCATACTATATCTGCATACAGAGGCCAACCCTCCTATATTCCACCGAGATATTAAAGCCAGTAACATACTTCTGGACTCCAAGTTCACTGCTAAAGTGGCTGATTTTGGATTGTCACGGCTTGCACCATTCCTAGAGGAAGAAGGAACTGTTCCTAGATATGTGTCAACAGTTGTGAAGGGCACACCGGTAAGTTTGTACGAAGAAAATTTAGGAATGATTTCAATTCCAATATTTTTCTGATTTCAAAAATTATGATACCCTTTATGTAATTTTGACCATTTAATCATCATTTGTTCTAATGATGTGTTATACCTTCCAGTAAACTCTGAATTGATACGTGAGGGAGGTGCAAATTTTGTGTCTTTTTCTCCCTATATAAAGTCATAACAAATTTTAGCTTAAGTGTACATTGGTGAATTATTGTTCAATGACATGACATTTCTAACACTGTTAAAAGCAATGCAGTCTGAATCCTTTGTATTTTGGCTGCAGGGTTACCTGGACCCAGAATATTTGTTGACACGTAAGTTGACTGACAAATGTGATGTCTATAGCCTTGGAATTGTGTTCCTGGAGCTTATAACGGGCATGAAACCAATATCACATGGCAAAAACATTGTCCGCGAGGTACCCTTTTCAATTAACCCCACTATTTCACAATGTCATATATCTGATCACTAAATTTGGATCAAAGTATACCTTTGATCCTTACAAAAAGTAATGATAATAATAATTTGGTCCTTATATGTATTATTCCATAAGTAACATTCATGGTGAGAAACTGAGAATCATTAGTATACTGCCAGCACAATGTATGTATACAATGGCAATAGATGGTGAGAATCATATTAAAAATATTTGTAACTATAAGGACTAAAGTAAAACTTTTCTTTTTTCGGATATAAAGACCAAATTAATTAAAAATAAGTGTCATAAACAGGAAGCAAAAGTATATTTAACCAAAATTTTAGTATCGTGCCAGCACAACGTGCATAAAAGGGAAATTTTGAATTCTCATGTCTCTGAATTATTCACATACCATGTAGAAAGAAATACCAAGTAAACAAACCACTATTAACAATGTTACACAACATTATGTCACAGGTTAATGTGGCTCGCCAGTCTGGCACAATATACTCCATCATAGACAGCAGCATGGGGTTCTATCCATCTGATTGCTTAGACAAGTTCCTGAGCCTGGCCCTCAGCTGTTGCCAAGACAATTCAGAGGAGAGACCATCAATGCTTGATGTGGTGAGGGAACTTGAAGACATCATTGCAATGTTGCCACCAGAAACTGAGACAAGTTTCTCAGATGTTACCTCAGATAGTTCTGGCAAAATGGCACCCTCTTCATCATCAGCATCCAATGTGGACCAACACATGTCCTCTTATGTGTCAGGGAGTGACCTTGTCAGCGGTGTGGTTCCCACCATTGTAGCCCGGTGATATTATATTATTAGTCTTCCTGACATATTCTATACATGGTTTTCTTAATTTCATACAAAATGTAATTATGGTAGTTGACTAGTCATTTTTCTAATGCTAACATTTTGATATGATACTAAAAGGTAGGAAGCTTAATAGGGATGTAGCTATTCTCTGCACTTCCCATACAGGGGGGCATTGTACATTTTTATACATATGTAAACGAATACTCATGGTGGCAAATATAAAAACGAATATCCCCACAATTTTCTATTCATTGAAAGTTAGTATATTAGACAAAATAAATAATCTGATCCTTCGTCTTTACTTTTCTTCAATTTGGTCCGTATATTTTTTTCTTTATTTTCTTTTCTCCAATCTTTTCCTCACGTCCAAACAAAGCATTAAGGAGATCACATAGTGTATTATTAGCTATTACATACATTTAAAAAAATTCAAATATTTATTATAAGTTAACAATCAACTTTATGAATAGACATTTGACAACTTGGTGTCTTGTAGATAGGGGGAAAAAATTGTACCGGAAGAACTTTATCCAATAGTAGACTAACCTGGCTCGAGCTAGATTAATTAGAGTCTGTTCGTATATAACAGTGGATTTGACAAAAAAAAAATTTATGTAACAAGTTTCAAGCCAACAAAGATATCATGAAAAGCTCATGTAATACTATTTAAGGTTTGTCTACAATCCTTCCAATCAAGTTAGAGGATCGCATACTCCCAATAACTTTAAAATTGAGTTGCATCGTTTTACCTAAAAGCCCATATAAGTGGGATTCATAAAGATCTTTTGGGAGATTTACAAAATTACAATTATATAAGGGGAAAAAATGTATTCTCTCCAATGATGATTTATTCTCTCTTTAATTGTTCTATTATATCATTGTCGAATGGCAGTTCATGTATAAAATTTAAGAAATTTTCGGTTGAAGAATGGAGATTTTTACTATGTATTTAATTACGTACTTAAGTACAACTTGGTTATAAAAATTCCCATTATATAAGTATAAATTCCTCAAAATTTGAACATTAATCTCGATTATATACTCAAATACAAGTTTCAAAATTTTATCTTTCTTCATGAGTTGCATCATTTTGCATAAAAGTTCATATAGGGTGGATTCATGAGAACCTTTTAAGGGATTTACAATTATATAAATGGGAAAAATATATTCTCTCTTCAATAATATTTTATTCTCTCTCTAACTTTTCTATTATATCATTGGTTGGATGTGAATTCATGTATAAAACTTGAGAGATTTTTAGTTAAACAGTAGGAATTTTTATCATGTACTCGAATGCATACTTGATTGCAAACTTGGTTATAAAAATCTCCACTACATAACTATAAGTCCCCAAAAAATTTGAGCATTGATCTCTATTATGTACTCATATACCAACTTCAAAATTTTATTTTTCTTCATGCTTGAGAGAAAGAAAATATTGGAGAGAGAAAAGTTTTTAATCCCTATTACATAACTAAAAATTTTCCAAAAATTGTTCTTTAATCCCGAGTGTAATATTCATATCAATCTTTGCAAAAAAAATTTTGACGATCAAATCTTCCTAAATCGTTGGAGAAAGAATGTATTTTTTTTTCTCTTTATATAATTCTAAATTCTCTGAAAAATTTTCATGAATATCGCTTGTATTAACTTTCATGCAAAATGATGCAACTCAATTTTAAAGTGTTAAGAGTATGCAATCCTCCAACTTGATTGAGAGGATCGTAGATGCTTCCTACTATTTAATTATTATGATTAATTTACTTACATGGTTTTTGATAAATTGATGTAATTTGATTTATGTAATTAATTTTTGTTAGTTAAAAATTATTTTTATTATTATAATAGCTTTTAATTATTAAATGATTTTTTTTATATAAATCATTAGTATTATGGGACCAAAGTTTTATTGGTTCTAATTTTCTTTATTCACATGATATGAATGCGAAACGCTAATTAATTGAAATAATTTTTGAAGAATTTCGCTCTTTTAAAGTGCAATGCACGCTTCAAATGATAAAGTGTGCTATTTCAATAGTTGATGAAAAACTATTGATTTACAATTTTGTAAGAAATAAACTTCAGCATAACAAATCATATCAGTGTAATAATTTGCGTTGTTAATTTTTCATTAATAATAGAAATCATACATTATAATTTTAGGTCAGAGATGGTAAGGTACTAATCTAGTCAAAGTGATAATTATAGGATTTGAACTTTCGACATCACAATTAAAGTTCATTTGAAGTCGTAGTTTACTTCCACTGCGATTAAGTTGAAATGCACTCCACAATTTTATGCAAGTCATTTTTTATTTGCTTCTCTTTTTCTTGACATGAGCCGAATCTGTTTTGTTAATTTAAGTTGTTAATAAAAAATAAATTAACAAAGCGCGAGAGTATTAATTAATTGAATTAAATATTAACTCATGATTGGTACAAAATTTCAGCAGCAGACAATAGCATACATACCCGTAATTTGCATAGTGCCCAATCAACCATCTATTGTGCTGTGCCTGTGCCTGTGCGTGCACTTGGA
Organism: Pterocarpus macrocarpus; assembly: GCA_031439585.1. Taxonomy (NCBI): domain Eukaryota; kingdom Viridiplantae; phylum Streptophyta; class Magnoliopsida; order Fabales; family Fabaceae; genus Pterocarpus; species Pterocarpus macrocarpus. Next base: position 64,582,503 of record CM062515.1, read on the forward strand.
CTAAACACAAACAGAGAGCGACATAGCAAGTAAAGTACGCACATGCACATGCACATGCACGCTCTCCTCAAGTCTCATCGCCATGCCCATGCAGCTTCACATTATCGACGTTCCTTCAACATCATCATGCAACTCTTCAGACCACACTGCCACGGCACCGGCACCGGCACCGCCACCACCTCCCTCATCTCCCGCTACGCCCGCACCGGCCAAATCTCCCACGCGCGCAAGGTGTTCGACCAAATTCCCCAAACGCACCGAACCGTCGCTTCCTGGAACGCCCTCATCGCTGGTTATTTCCAAACGCACCAACCCCACGAGGCCCTCCACCTGTTCGACCAAATGCCCCAACGAAACACCGTGTCGTTTAACACCTTAATTTCCGGGTTCATAAAAAACCGAATGATAGTGGAAGCGAGGAAGGTTTTTGACACCATGCCGGAACGCAACGTCGTTTCGTGGACCTCGATGGTCCGCGGTTACGTGCAAATGGGCATGTTTGAAGAAGCTGAATCGTTGTTTTGGCAGATGCCGGATAAGAATGTGGTGTCTTGGAGTGTGATGCTTGGTGGGTTCTTGCAAAGTGGCCGTTTTGAGGATGCACGCAAGGTGTTTGATATGATGCCTGTGAAGGACGTAGTGGCTTATACGATTATGGTTGGAGGGTATTGTCAAGTGGGTCGTCTGGATGAGGCGAGGGCCTTGTTCGATGAGATGCCGAGGAGGAATGTGGTGACTTGGACTAGTATGGTTGCTGGGTACGCGAGAAATGGGTGCGTGGATGTTGCGAGGAAGTTGTTTGAGGTGATGCCTGAGAGGAATGAGGTGTCTTGGACGGCAATGCTCATGGGGTATACTAGGAGTGGGAGGATGAGGGAGGCTTGTGAGATTTTTGAAGTAATGCCGGGGAAGCCGGTTATTGCTTGCAATGAGATGATCATGGGGTTTGGCCTTGATGGGGAGGTGGATAAGGCGAGAAGGGTGTTTGAGCAAATGAAGGAGAGGGACGATGGGACTTGGAGTGCCATGATTAAGGTGTATGAAAGGAAAGGGTATGAGCTAGAAGCTTTGGGTTTGTTTGCTAGGATGCATAGAGAAGGGGTTCCATTGAATTTCCCTTCATTGATCAGTGTTCTTTCTGTGTGTGCCAGCCTAGCCAGTCTTGATCATGGCAGACAGGTTCATGCCCAGTTGGTGAGATCTGAGTTTGATCAAGATTTGTATGTTGCCTCGGTGTTGATCACAATGTATGTTAAGTGTGGTGATCTTGTGAAAGCAAAACAGATTTTTGATAGGTTTCCTCTAAAGGATGTTGTTATGTGGAACTCTATGATCACAGGTTATTCCCAGCATGGTTTAGCAGCGGAAGCTTTAGATGTTTTCCATGAGATGTGCTCCTGTGGAGTTTCGCTGGATGATGTTACCTTCGTTGGAGTTCTTACAGCCTGTAGCTACAGCGGCAAGGTGGAACAAGGGCTTGAATTTTTTGAATCAATGAAACACAAATATCAAGTGGAGCCAGGAGTTGAACACTATGCTTGCATGGTTGATTTGCTAGGCCGAGCAGGCCAGGTAAATGAAGCAATGAAACTAATAGAAAAGATGCCAATGGAACCGGATGCTATTGTTTGGGGTTCATTGTTAGGTGCATGCAGAACCCATATGAAGCTGGATTTGGCTGAAGTTGCAGTAGAGAAACTTGTGCAGCTAGAGCCCAGAAATGCCGGGCCTCATGTCCTGCTCTCGAATTTGTATGCCTCCAAAGGAAGATGGGGGGATGTTGAAGTAGTTAGGGGAAAAATAAAAGATAGGAGTGTTATCAAATTGCCTGGCTGTAGCTGGATTGAGGTGGAGAAGAAGGCACATATGTTCACTGGTGGAGACAGCAAGGGCCACCCTGAGCAGCCTATTATCATGAAAATGTTGGAGAAGTTAGGTGGATTGTTAAGGGAAGCAGGGTACTGTCCTGATGGTAGCTTTGTGCTTCATGACGTGGATGAGGAAGAGAAGACACATAGCTTGGGTTATCATAGTGAAAAACTAGCTGTAGCGTATGGACTCCTAAAAGTGCCTGAAGGGATGCCAATTAGAGTTATGAAAAATTTGCGGGTTTGTGGTGATTGCCATTCTGCAATCAAATTGATTGCCAAAGTCACTGGAAGGGAAATCATTTTGAGGGATGCTAATAGATTTCATCATTTTAAGGATGGTTACTGTTCTTGCAAGGATTATTGGTGATTCCTGGAAACAAGTCTATTACAAATGGCCTTAGAGTTGAAGAGGCTGTTGGAACAGCAGGGTTGCTTTGTCTTTGATGGGCTGTCTCGATGGGCTGTGTTTAAGGATCGAAGCTCCTTAGTACATTTGAGATTTTCAATTACAATTTTAACATAGTATGAGTGAGTATTATGGTCCTACTTTTTAGGACATTCTGTTGAAAGTATCTTTTGGGATTATCATTAAAGGAAGAGATCTAAGACTTATATCTTCTTGCAGGTTCAAACCTTTGTATTAAAATGGATGGAATGAAGGCATCCACTTTCAAAGAATTGGCACTTGTCACTTGATACCAAGTATTGACAATTTTAGTGGCTCAATTAAAGCTGACCAAGGAGGTTATGAGAAAGGTTTTTAACTGGATGTGTGTGCACTGACCCTTTTACCTATATATCTGGACTTGTGTTTCTGGAGTTGTTGATGGGGATGCAACCCATATCATGAAGGGAAATATTCATTGCAAGGTAAATGTTTTGTACCACCAGTGATACTCGTCTGTCTTATCTCTTGTACTTCAGCCACATTATACTCTTAAAGGATAATGATTAATAATGAGGATGGGGAGAATGTTATAAATTGCCGTAGTAAAAAAAATTGGTAGTTTCCCCTTACTCTTCTGTCTTATCTCTTGTGTTTCAGCCACATTAGATTTTAAAGATTTTTAAATGATAATAATGAGGGTAGAGAGAATATTATAAATTTCTGTACTGAAATAGGTTGTTTCCCCTTCTTATTTTCGCTGCCAAGACTTTTATGTCTCGTTTGTTTTGTTGCAAAGTTCTGACTAGTCAGAGAACTAACTTCTCGGATTGTTAAGATAATTCTTATGGCTAAAAATAATGCTGAAAATTGCAGTTAATTTCCTGCAAAACGTTCATAAAGGAAAGTATTCAGCAGACCTTTGTAGGCATAATATCCTCAGACTTCAATTTACATTCCTCGTAGAAAATAACGTAAGGTGAATATTGCTTGTAATTTTGGCATGAAATTTTCCATTTTGGTTTTAGACAACAGCATTCTATGTGCGACATCATATTTTGGCATGATAGTGTCAGGTTTGCTTACCATCTGGTTGTATTAAGAGTAAGACATTGACTTTGGAACTCAGTTGGTGCCATGACAATAGAGAGAAGCCGGAAAAGTCTATCTTGATAGAATGGTTAAGGATTAAAATCTCGATGCTTCCAGAAAATAAATTAGGTATGAGATTTTTTTTTTTAATTAATAGTTATGAGAGATTTTTATTTAGACTCAGTAGAGTCGATGATAAACTTACACATCCTTATTTTGAATATGAATGGCATGAAAATTGATACAGTTATTGAATATGAAATGATGTTTTAATACGTAATTGGCTTTGTCTTTTTCACTCAAGCCAACAAAGGGACATAAGAATTTCTCGCACGGCATGGGAGGACCATTCAGCACTTTCAGGAAGTGACTTGTCTGTGGCATGATTCCTACTGTTCCCCACTTATGACGCGCTAGTATCGATGACATTGTACACTTTGTGCATTAACAAAAAAAACGAAAAGGAAGATGACTTTTGGGGATATAAGATGGGGTTTTCTTCCAATATGTTTGGTTAAATTTTTGGGAAAAAATTTTTAAAAGAAAATTTTTTAAAGAAATAATTTTTGTTTGATTTAAATATATTAAAAGTAAGTTTAAGATAATGAGTTTTATTTGGATAAGATAAAGTAAAATTATTTTTGGTTGTTGATATAAGAGTAATAGTAAAATTTCTTTTCAAAATTTTTTTTTCTAGAATGAAAAGTAATCTCAAAGATACTTCTTTTAAAAGGCATTTTTAAATTTCAAAAAGTTTTCGAAAAAAAAGAAATTAAACTAAATACTACTTTTTATTATATAAAATTATTTTTCTTCTCTTAAAAGGCCTTTTGAGAGATGTAAATTGCAATCCAAACATGCTCACAAACTAAGCTGATAGTTTATGGTCTGTGACCTTTAGGGTGTGCTTGCGAGACAAGGATTTGGAGGGAAGGGAAGTATTTGAAGAGTTATTTTTTATTATCTTTGTTAATATTTGTTTAAGAAAATTTTTTATTTATACCATTAATAAGTATATCATAATCAAATTTTATATTATTATTAATTGTTATGAGAACAAATTTTTTTAAAAAAGACAATTCTTTATTTTTTAGTTCAATCCGATGATCCGAATCAAATTCGTTCGATCTTGATCTAATCGATTAGTTCGGATTTGTTGAAAGAAATTTAAGAATAAAGTAAATTAACCCAATTAAATTTGATCTGTTAAAATTTATTTTTTACTAAATTTCAATTCAAATCAACCCATTTACATTCTTAGATGGGATAACTTATGTGAGCTTTAGATGTGTGTGGGCATTGGTTGTAGCTCCCTATTTTTTTTTTTTAATTCTAAAAACTGTTTCTTTTTTAATAAAATGGTAATGAGGGTAAATGATTAATATTAAGTTGTCAATAAAAAAAAGGAAAAATTACACTTTATTTTCCTAAACTATTGATTATGTCCATTTTAATTGTTGCATTTTTAAAAAGATATAAATTGATTTACTGAACTTTTCTGAATATACATTTTAGTTAAAATAAGTGTATTATACTTCTTAAATTTTGAGTTATGTGTAAATTGATAACTGAACTTTTTAAATGTATAATTTGATACCTTAAACTTTATTGAATTTGTGATATTTTTGTTAATAATTGATGAAAAAATTAATAAAATAGTCAATTTACATATCCAAGAAAATTTAGAGAATTGATTTGTGCCTTTTTAAAATATAAAAAATAAAATGCATATAATTTGTAATTTAATAGGTAAAGTGTTTTTTTTCCCCTAAAAAGAAATATAAAATTAATCTCTAAAAGAAAAGAGAAAAAAGTGAAAATGATAGATATTGTCTTTTTAAAAATGTTGTGAGGATTTTTTTTGTAGAAAAAATTGCTTCTAGATGTTCGGTGGATCTCTCTCTATTTTTTATAAAAATCAAAAGTAACTTATTATCCATTTCTTTAAAATGTGAAAAATTAATTTTTCTATTTTTTCTAGACCACCAGTGTCTCGAGCTCATTAAACTCTGACTAGTTTGATTTGAGTCGAGTTGACTCAATACTAAGATAAAACTTTTTTAATATTAATTTTTTTTTATTTATGAAATTTGAATTTAAGATTTTATTTAAGAAGAATAAATATTAAATCACTTGAATTAATTAAATATTTTTTTTCTGAAAAGTTTAGTTTAACCAAATAGCAAAAATAAATTTGAGAAGAACTTTCTAATTTATTTTAAAAACAAAAAACAAAAAAAACTTTTCTCTTCTTACTAGCAAACGAGTCTATAGCGTATATCCGAGGGTAGGTCAAGATAACTGTAGGACCTTTCATTCACAAGGATTGAAAGGCAAGATAGGAAAACGAAATAGGGGACCACATTAAAAGGATAAGGATGAATGGACATTGACTAACGCAAACAACTATAGTAAGTATTGATGCCTTTCTACGCACGCTCAGATAACCTGAGTCAAGTATGATTGATAGTAGATGAAGAAGTCAAGGTTCATTTTAATTTTTAAAGTTGTAAATATATTTTATTTTAGTATCTAAAAATTATAAATTATATGTTATTTTAGTCTCTAATTTATAAAAGTGACACACGACTTGAAAATTAAGCTGACGTATGATTTATAATTTTAGAAATTAAATAATTAATTTCTCAATTTTAGATATTAGAGTAAAACGCGGCTATAACTTTTGGGGGTTAAATTGACGAATGGTCCAATATTGACACTATTTGCTTGCCACTGCACGTGTTTGCCCCTCCTGCAAGTTGGGATTACTTTTGTATTCTCTACTTGATAAGCCACAAACATCAACATCAAAATTATGTAATCAGCTTATAATTTAATTGTTGACCCATTTGTAACTCTTCCATGTACCGGTATTTAGTTACATTTCTAATGGTAAAATATTTTTGTGGAAAAAGTTGGCACATTACATTGAAGTCCTTGCCCCTGTAAAAATAGAATTGAAAAAAGAGAAAACCGTCCTTTCAATCTCCATTATGAAGACATGATACTAATAATAATAATGTTAATAATATGAAGAAATGATTTATCGAAGTTCCCAGAGTAGTTGGATACCAGAATTATCTCAATAATTAAGGTGAAAATTTTACTTATGATACGAGAAAAATTGTAAATAAGAAAAGAAAGTTTTTATCGTGTAACAAAAGATAATTTAATTTAACATATTGTCAATTAAATTTATTTTATATAATAATTCTATCATGTATAATCATTTTATTAAAAATATTTGACTCTTATTAATTAAAAGTTATATAAAAAATAAAATATGATTGATTGAGAGTGTAAAATATAATACATTGATAGTGTATAAATTATTCTCTCAAAATTTGATAATTTCTTTTTAAATATATGGAGAGAATAATAATATTTTTTATAAATAAAAATATATCTTTTTATATAGAAATATAAAGGATTAATTTACACTAGTGTAAATTAATCATAATTCTTACACCAATAAAGCTTTTTATTGAAGAAATTTTGTATGAAACCCATGGTTAGATTGAAAGTTTATATATATCAAAATTAACATAATAAGTATTTTAAATGTATACAAATAATAATTATTTGATGACATTCTTATCGATGTTCAATTTTTCAAAAAATTGATACAAATAATCAATATGATAGGTAATTATAATTTAACAACTAGATCAATAAAAATTACATTTTATATAAAGCTATTGAAGATATAAGTGTATTAAGTCTTACATATATAACATGTTTGGGAAACAAGAAAAAAAGATGCTTTCCCTAAAAAATAGCTGTTTGCAAAATAAGCATGTTGTTTGGGCAATTTATCTGAAATAGATTATAATCTATTTCACAAAATTTAAGCTGTTAGGGAGGAAAAAATGAAAACTCATTTTTGAGCATTAAATGATTAAAATGTTTCTACAACACTTGACCCCGTATAAATTTACCAAGCTACCCACACCAAGGTCATCAATTTTCACCTAACTCCCATTAAAAATTTTTACTCAACTCTTCATTTTAGTAATTTATCATATAAAAATAATTATTTTTAAACAATTCAAATAAAATGGATTATCCTTAAAATTATTTTTCAGTTGAAATATTTAAATATAAATTAATTTTTATATTATTAATTATATAAAAAAATAATCATAGAAATAAGTAATTATTAAAATAAATATCTTTCATCTTTTTCCAAACACACACGTAATGTAATCAATCTCTTCTCCGGTTTTTTTTTAAGGTACAGTAATCAATCTCTTCTATTTCCTTGTATTGAAATCAAGAGGACTTATAGTCGAGGACCAATGCAAAATAGAGAGACAAAATATCTCCTCTAACGAGATAATTCCCAGCTATATTCATTTAATTCTGTTTGACTTTTATAAAACCAAAAGGTAGCTTTTATTCCCTGGTCCACAAGGGTCCCCTGCATTGGCTTATAAATCCGTAGTTTATTGCTAAGACATTTTAAGCAGCTATGCAAAGTCGCATTTGGGGTTTAAGAATATATAATCAGCTCTAGTTCTCAAGTAAGAGCTTCTGCTTCAGGTTTTTGTTTCATTCATTGCGAGTTTGAACATCATAATTTGCTGAAAACACACGTGTTTCCTTGCTTCAGCTTTTCGTTATGCCTTCTTGCTTTGCTCCACCTTTTCCTTTGTCTCCATAAAGAGAAGTGAGCACAACCAACAACGGTATTGAAAATTCCTAGGTACGTACTATTCACCATATATACCCTTTCAATTTAACAATTTACACATGTAATGGTGTCTTTAAAGAGATAAGAGAAATTGGTTGCTGGGCATTGCCTATATTCAAATCAATAGTAAACATATATAAAGTGCTTATAGTATGAGAAATTCTTATATATTATATAAATATTACATTTAATCTAATAAAAATATTTTTTTGAGTTAAATTCGAAATATTATCTGATACTAAAAAAGTATTAGTTTTGAATAACTTTGAATATTACTTTTCCACAAGCTTTGCTTTAGCTTTTTTCTATTTTGGTTAATACTAATGTTTTCTTTGGCAATTCAGCATGTAGTTTTGGCTGATTGTATCAATCTTATGTTAGAATTGAGCGACATTTTTCAAATTCATTCTCCATAATGTTTAATATACTCTTTATTATGTTCATTCCACCTATATGCCTCCATTGTTCTGTTTCTTTTCGCTGGCTTTATAGGTCACTATGATTCCGAATACGAGGATATATGGATATGCTTTGGCTGTTTCAGTTTGTTATTTCATTTCCACAACAGCTGGCCAGAGCACAGACCCCTCAGAAGGTGAGCTTGTAAATTGCCTTTATGACCCAGCTTACGTGGCAAATGTGGACAAATTAATGCATTCACAAAGTTTACATGACTTGGAATACTGCTAGGTTATGTTATAAAAGTATTATTTTGAGTCCTTTATTTATAAGATGGTATTAAATATTAATAGACGAGTACTAGGGTGCTAGTCTAGAAGGATGTGATATTTTATCTACTAATAATATTTTTTATATTTAAAAATTAAATTCTCCTAATTATCTAAAAAGCAATGTTATTTCGTGAAAAAAAAAAGAAGGGTGCGAATGTTTTTTATCCAATCAAGAGAGAGAGAGAGAGAGAGACTGGAAAAAGTCATGTGTAAGTAACCAGTTATAACTTTTCGTGTTATAAGTATGAAATTATTTCTCAAAAAAAAAAAATATTTCTCTTTTCTAAAAAGAAAAGATATTTTACTATTTAATTTAACTTAAATATGTTTTAAATTCTTATAATTTTAGTTTTGGGCCTCTCTTTTTTTTAATATTATATTTTTAATTCTTACTATTCTAAATTTTGGTCTCTATAAATATTTTAAAATATATATTTAATTTTTATAAATATTAAAAATTTTATTTTTGATTATTATAAATATTTTAAAAATCTTTTTTTGATCTTTATAAATATCACTATTTAATAGTACTGGCTAATGACAAGGATAAAAACATAATATTGAAAAAATAAGGGATAAAAAATATTTAAAGAAACTAAAATCAAAATAATATATATTTATAAGGATTAAAAATATATTTAAAATATTTAATTTTTAGGATTTTAAAATTCTTTCATTTAATATTCTCCATTTTAATTATTTAATATAAATATCTTCTCTTCAATATTAATGTCTTTAATATTTAAATATCGATAAACGAATATAAGATTAAGAAAATGCAAGTATGCACTTGAAAATAAAAGGAAAAGAAAATATGCAAATATGTGTAATTTTGTCAAATTTTAGGGTAGAACAAACTAAAGTTGCAAGAGGGATAATTAATATTAGCGGTGAAAATCTAAAATAATTTTAAGTAGTTCTAGCTTTGAATAAAAAAAAAGTGAGATTATATTATTTCAAAGAATATAAATTAAATGCATAATTAGTTAAAAAAGGTTTGATACTTGCATCTAATGATGTAATAACGTCTTCTTTATTGAGTTGAACATCTCACTTAATTGTCAACATAAGTAACTTTATAGATAAAAAATTAACATTGATATTGATAATAATACATTAAAAATAAAGCACATTTCAAATCAATAATAAATAATTTGTTTTAGAAGAAAGCAACAATGTGTAATACTGTAATGTATAATTTAATTTTAATGCACTATTAAGGTAAATATTAAATACTTTTTGAACTTATAAGATATTAAATACTTATATTTTTTAATAATTTTTACATTTTAATTTATTTTTTGATGGGGTATTATATATATATATATATATATGTGGCTTAAGGCACTTTAATGAAACCCTTGTTCAAAAGAATGTGTTGTAGTCTAATGTTAAGTGAATGTGAGGGCTGAATTTGAATTATTTGACCTATGAAAATATTAACCTTGATCATTGGTATATGTTTGTTCCATTTGCAGTGAATGCATTGTTACATGCCAAGAAAAGTTTGATTGATCCCTTTAACCATTTGTCGAGCTGGAATAAGGGAGACCCATGTGCATTAAACTGGAATGGTGTCTTATGTTTTGAAAGGGTTGGGGCTGATGGTTACTTCCATGTCCAAGAGCTGTATGGCTCTTTTTTTGTTTCTTTGTTTTCTAGTTTTTATAGCTAAATTTCTGTTATTTAGATATTTGAAGTGTTAATCACATGAAGTTATAGAGTATGCAGTCTGCAGAGTTCTAACTGTATTTCTGTTGTCAACTTTACTGAAGCTACTTAATGACTATGAATCTCTCTGGAAGTCTAGCACCCGAACTTGGTCAGCTATCTCGACTTATGATAATGTGAGCAAAATCACTAGATAAGGGCTCTTTGGTTTCAGAAAATGTTTTGTTTTCATGTTATGTTTTCCAAATTAAATACAAAAATGCCACCTTATTTTTAACCTATTTTTAAATGTTTTCTTTTATAAAATCCTGAAAACAAGAAACAGATTAGAAACAAAGTAGCATTTTTGTAATTAACTTTTTTGAAAAATGTTTTTAAGAGTTTCAGTTAATACATTCTCACATGCTAATTTCTTTATGTTTTTCTTCTCCAAGGAACTTCATGTGGAATCATTTGACAGGCACTATACCCAGGGAGATAGGAAATATCACATCATTGCATCTCCTGTAAGATTGCTAAGAGTTGTTTGTATCATTTTTTTCCATGTGTTCTTTCTTTATGCAAGAAGCTGATCTATTAGAATCACCTCATGAAGGAATTATTATAAGAAGGAGTTTTCTTTAATGTTATATGATATATTGTAATGTATCGTGTAATTGTCTGTGCAGGCTCCTGAATGGCAATAAGTTATCTGGTATTTTACCAGATGAGCTTGGCAATCTTCAAAATCTAAGCAGGCTCCAAGTCGACCAAAACGAACTTTCAGGTCCAATACCACAATCATTTGCCAACTTGATCTCTGTCAAACACATGTGAGTCCATCTCCAAATCAAATTCATCATCAACTCAGCTTGGAGTTGGATTTCCTATGTGTATTTTATGTGTTATTTATATCTTTGCAGCCACATGAACAACAACTCATTTAGTGGTCAAATTCCATCCAACCTGTCAAACTTACCCAGCCTTATGCACCTGTGAGTTTTTAAGGCATTTCTACTTTTCCGTTTTGGATTGAAACTTCCATTGTATTCTTACTTTTCCTTATTAAATCTTGTTTACCAGTTCTTCACATTTTGTACTTGTTGAAATGAATTTATAGGCTTCTGGACAACAATCACTTATCTGGCCATCTTCCACCAGAATTCTCCATGTTACCAAATCTGCGGATACTGTATTTTCCTATTCCAACATTATTTATTTTTATAGCACTTAGCTATGTACTTCTCATTTTATTTGGTACCGTTGTTGACAGGCATCAGCTTGATCTTCTTTCCCTATTTCACGTAGTTTGAGAGAGGATCTTTGTTTCTTTTTTCTTTCCTTAACTTCGTGGCTTTCGCTAGAGCTTTGGTGAGCAAGTATGCACTGATGTGATGAAGCATGCCCCTCATGATGTTCAAACTACATAGATACATACACATGCACTAGAGAGGTTTTGATAAGTAAGCATTTGGCTACTTTAGGAGCAATGGAGGACATGTAGTAGAACTGGTAATCAAAAACTAGTGTTTATTCAAGAATTACAAGATACAGAGGAAATTCTGGAGTCCTCTAACTCTCTCAAAACTAACTAACAAATGATCAAAGACCCATAACTAAACCCTTCCTCTCTTTATTTATAGTCACTAACTTCCTGAACTAACTTCTAACTAACAGGGTCCTAACAACATATCACTTGATAGGAATAACTAGTCGAATAGAACAAATGCATAGGGATCTTATTGTTTCTCCTCAAGGATTCACTTTGCTCATCCTAACCTTGGGGAGCTAGGATTGTCATCATTGTTGTCACATACACATGAAATTCAGAATTTACATATATATATATATATGGTCAAAATATTTGCAGAGAAACAGGCTGGGGATGTAATCATTGTAGAGCAATTCTGTTCATAGGACATATTTGTAAAAGTTTTATATTCTAGGACATCTAATAAAGTTTGAGCAACTATAAATCTAACATCAATTCATGTTAGCATCCTCTTTCCCATGTTAATTTAGCTCTGCATTCAAACCCACTCCAGTAGTGACTTCCAAATGTTTCTCTTGTTTGGTCTATTACAATTGTGTCATGCCTAAACTCTTATGTTAAAATTAAAATTGTATCAGGGATATTGCCAGTGGATGTGACGTGTTGATCCAAGAATCCCAAACAAATAGCAACTAGAATGCCAGTGCATTTTTGGATTAATTTATAAAATCTAACATGAGTAATCAGTGCAAAATTACCATATTTTCTATAAATTCTCTTTCCATAGTATTCCACTTGAGTTATCAGTACGACACTTGTATTGTCATATTGCTTTCAGGATAGATCGTATTTTATGTTAGTATTTTTATGTAGCCTTTCAAAATGTATTTTATCATTCTTAGTACTTCTTTGATTCACGAAATATGACAAACAACTGCAGATGTTCTTGTGAACTGATAAGAACTCTTGTGTTTTTGGAAATTCATTTCTCAGACCTTGCCTTTACTGTAAAGATGTGTTTGGTACAAAAATAAAAATTGGAGGTAAAATTTCATGAATGAGACTCATGTGTAATCCATGAAATTTACCCCCTATTATTGTCCCCGTACCAAACACACCGATAAATTATTATTGCAGTATCTCTTATGTAGTTTACTTGAGCTGTAACACATATACATGATATTTCATATTTGTGCTAAAAATATCATGGCTCGGTGAAGGTTAACACATGCTAGCATTCTGGCATGCTTCTTATTTGTTTATTACTCCTTGCAGCCAACTTGACAACAATAACTTCAGGGGGACCAGAGTCCCTTCTTCCTATGCAAACTTATCTAAACTAGCAAAATTGTAAGTACTTTTCAGAATAACTACTTTTCCATTATTTTTCCTTTAAAATAAGATTTAGGTAAAAGACTCTTCAAAACCAATATTTGCACCTCACCCAGTCTACTTAAGTCTGGGAATCATTTTAACAGAAAACATCCATGAGCTAAATGAATGATGAGTCAACTAATGAATCTGGTAGGCTTGATTTTATTTTGGAGTTAAATGTAGAATTCTTTATAAATATAAGGGAGCTATGTGTGGGATTTTATGATAGGGTGGGTGTTTGTATAGTTAATGTGAAATAGAGAAGAGAGAGTATGAAATAGCAATGAATTGATGTTCTACCAATTCTTCAAGGCCAACGGCTTTGAGGTAAGAGTTGGTGCTATAGATATTTGAAAGCTATTCTCCAAGGAATTTGCTTGCCGTTGACTCATGGTATACTGCATTTTCTTTGGAATCAATGATAAGAGAAATTGATATACAAACACACCCACCAAGGGAGTAGAATATATGCTCAAAATATTACATTAGAGTTTACAATTGTTATTTAATTAAATTTATTTCCTGAACTAATGTTCTATCTTTGACTTAACAGAAGTCTTAGAAACTGCAGTTTGCTAGGAGAAGTGCCTGATCTCAGTTCAATACCGCAGTTCTACTATTTGTATGTTTAAATATATATCTCGTGTCTTTACTTCATGGTGTGCCTAATGGCAGTAGGAACTTTTTACTCCTGATTTATTTAGTCTGCCTGCTCATTTGTGACTAATTCACATTTCAGAGACCTTAGCTGGAACAATCTTACTGGACCCATACCATCAAATAAACTTGCACACAATATGACTACCATGTATGAGCTAGCCTACTAGTTTTATTTAATTTTGGTAGTGGTGATGTCCTTGTTTACCATATCTACTTCAAAATATTATTCATGGTAAATGTTATCCCTGACAGATTTGAGTTTCATTTAGTAACTTTCTTGTTGTTGTAGTGATCTTTCCAATAACAATCTGGATGGATCCATTCCTGGAAACTTCTCAGCACTTCCATCTCTTCAAAGATTGTGAGAAACCATTCATCGATATGTACTTCTGATAGTAGTATATATAGTTATGAGTGTAACATTGATAATATCTTTGAAATTCTTAAGTTAGTGAGGTTTTTACATGAACGATATTCTTTATGGATTAATTTGATATTTTATTTATTGCCAAATACAGGTCTCTTGAGGACAACTTCTTATCAGGATCCATCCCTGCTAGCATATGGCAGAACATGCACTTCAATGCAAATGCTAAACTTACAATGTAAATACTGAATTAGAACCCTACTGCTTCTATTTCAAAGAAATCACATGCTGATTCTCTGAATCAAACTTAAGTATATTGATGATAAATTAATAGTTTAAGGTGATGAAATGAATTCTGATAATGTTATGAGCGTTGCAACATCGCCCAAACAAATGTTGTCCGAAAATTTGCCAGATACAATTGACACACATGTGGCAAATTTTGAGTAGCTGGACGGAAATAATGAGTGCTTAAAAAATTTGAGGTGTTCCTATCACATTTTGCTACATAATTAGTGCAACCAGTTTCTGGCAAATTTTCTGGTTAGGAAGTATTTTCCTAATGTTATTTCTATATAAAAGGTTTGTCTAATCTATGCAGTGACCTTCGTAACAACTTACTTTCAGCCATTTTGGGAGATCCAAGTCCTCCTGCCAATGTCACTTTGAGGTATTCTTTTAGGCTGAGTTCAGCAATACATGGGCTTCCATGTAACATATGATCTGATTCTCTCTCTCTCTCTCTCTCTCTCTCTCTCCATTGTTTATTAATTCATCTACATAATGTAGCATACAGTCCCTTCCTCTTTTATGTGTGCTTTTACCTAGTATGCAATCAAGATTTAAGATAATTTAGTCTGTTATAAGTAATTCAGTATTTGTTATTTGTTACTATTGCCAGTTTTTATCAAGTCTAATTAAATATTAAACTTAAAATGTCTTAAGCTTTTACCAAATTTGGGCAAGTTTTACTGCACATTTCTGTGCCCACATGGAAGTTCATAACAATTTTCAGTAACTAAAAAATAAATGTAAAACCAAAAATAACAACAAGCCTTGTCTCACTAACCGAGGTCAACAACATAAATCAGATGATACCATAGGAACTAAAAAATGACTGTAAATATAATTATTCTTTAGTCACCTCTTATGCACTTCATGGCTATTATGAAAATCATATGCATAAACTGGTTTTGCCTATGTTGTCACACAAATTTACTTTTCTTGCCTTCTGTTCTTTCTTTTTGATGCAAGGCTTGGTGGAAATCCTATCTGTAAGAATTCCTCAACTAGCAAAATATTGGTCAAGCACTGTGGATTTGAAGGACAAGAAGCAGACAAATACTCAACAAAATCAACAAATAATTGTTCTGTTGAAGCTTGTCTGGCGGATGATTTCTTCGAATATGTGCAAGATTCCCCTATTCCCTGCTATTGTGCATCACCTCTTCAAATTGGATACCGGCTGAAAAGCCCAAGTTTTTCTTTCTTCCCTCCATACAAAACTTCATTTATATCATATGTTACTCAATTTTTAAACATGGAATTCTATCAACTATCAATAGATTCATATGCTTGGGAAGAAGAAGGAACTCGTCTTAGGATGTATTTGAAACTTTATCCTGTGGCTAGTTATTCGCACAATGTGTTCAACAAAAGTGAGGTCTATGGCATTAGAAGCATATTTACATCGTGGAACTTTAGTGGAAATGATTTCGTTGGGCCATATGAAGTTTTGAATTTCACTCTTGAGGGGCCTTATGCAAATTGTAAGTTTCCTTTTCTGTCTATTTCCATTTTTATCTAGACTTTTATAGTGCTTAACTCATATGCTAAATTCACATCGTATACTATTGTTTTAGTAGTGTGCCACCACATGTAGGGTAACCACAAATCTAACAAAACTCGCTTTTGCTTCTCCCAAAAGCAACCGGAAATTTTACAAAAGAAAAATTGAGAATCTTATGCACACGATATGAAATAATAAAAACATACTCTTTACTTTGATCTAACTTCATGGAACTGTAAGCTCTCTGGTAATTTTGTATGACCGCTTTCATTATCAAATTATGATGTCACACTGATAAGAGGAAATGTGATTTCATCTGACATGTTGCTTCAAAATTCTGATTCAAATTTATTGTTATATTGATAATGTTTATTAATTTCTGCTCTGGCATTTCCTTTGTTGACAAAATTAATGCCAAAAATATTCATTCCTTCCTTAGTTCCCTCTTTACTTAATTGTTGATAGCAAACATGAAAATATTAATGCCAAAACTCACACATCTGAATCAATTCCTCCTCAGTCTGAAACAACTATCATTATCAGAAACTTTACTTCTCACAGTTAGTCTATGCTTTAAGCTATTCTGACTTCAGTTATATCATACCGTTCTGGCTCCGTTGCTCTAAGTTTCTTTCTTTTTTTTTTTTTTTTTTTTTTTTTGGGGCAGTAATTATGGAATCAGAAATAAGGAAAACTAGTCCAGCCAAAATAGTTAATGCTATAGTAGCAGCTCTTGCTCTTGTTCTAGCAATCTTTGCAATAGTCACTTTCATGATTGTTAGAAGAAATATCAAATTATCAAGGAAACGTCGAAGTAAGTAATTATACAGAATACTTTTTGAGATGTTCTGCTGAAATTATACTTTTGGATTGTCACTAAAGGTTGAGGTCTAAATGCTTATTCTTTTTGGCAGCCTCTAATATTCCTATCAAAATAGATGGCGTGAAAGAATTCACTTTTAGAGAACTGGTTCTTGCTACTGACAATTTTAGCAGTTCAAATCAAGTTGGCCAAGGAGGTTATGGGATGGTTTATAAGGGCATTCTAACTGATGAAACAATCGTGGCCATAAAGCGAGCACAAGGAGGCTCCTTGCAAGGCCAAAAAGAATTTTTGAATGAGATTGAACTACTGTCAAGGTTACATCACCGAAATCTAGTCTCATTGGTTGGCTACTGTCATGAAGAAGGGGAGCAGGTATATTTTGCTGTAGCTACAAACTGTTGTATATATCATCTTGCAGATGGTTCTATCAAAATTTTGAATGTTAATCAACTATCAAAATTTTGAAAGTTAATCAGCTAAGTATCTGTATGTGTTCTAAATGAAGGATTTAATGGTCCTACAGCTTCGTGTATCGAAGAGATCTTCTGTTCAGAAGTTGGAACTCATATTCATTTTTTTAAAAACTTATCCAAACGGACTCATAATCTTACGCAAAATTCTGTCGTAACTTTACATTAAAGTTCCATCACATCAACTTGACAACAGTGTTTATTCACAATAACTCTTTCTTCTGATTCAGATGCTGGTTTATGAATTTATGCCTAATGGCAGCCTGCGGGACTGGCTTTCAGGTCTGAAAATAATTTCCTTTTGCATTTATTATGCATTATTGTATATGCAGCTGCAGAAAAAGATATATGCCGCTCAATTTATTTGTATTGTACCTCTCTTCTTTTTTTGGGTGTTATAATGTTTTCTGCTCTTCAGTTCTACACCTTTGAAAAATTGTATATAAAATTTGCTGGAATTGTCCCATATCTTCTTAGAATGTTCAAGGTTTGTTAAATGGGTTGATATTTAATCTGTTTTTCAACACCCTGAAGTATATGATTAATGGAGTGAGTTTATAATGGTTGATGTGCAGCTAGTTGATTCACTGTGAAAGTGATCACTTTCTTGTATAGTTAAAGGATTCAATTCGTATGAAAATTCTAAAATTTTGTTTTGAAGAGTCCCGCTTTCACTCCTAAACTGAGAGATTGCCGTGCATTTCAAACACACACATCTTAGTGGAAGTTTCAAAAATTCATGCTACTGTTTATTCAATATGTTTTCAGAAATAAATAAACAAGAAGAGGGAAGCTAAAATGGAAGGAAAATTGCATAGGGGTAAGAAAAAAACAAAAGGGACTAATGAGTTAATAAAGGACAAAAAGACTGAGCACAACAGAATAAGAGAGTATTAAATGGGAGAGATGTAGAATAAGGTCTGAACATCCAATTACTATGAAACCTTTATCAAGGCCATCTCTATTGCGAAACAAAGCAACAACTCTATAAATGTGATTTTATTATTGTTAAATTAAATCTGTTTTACACTTGGCAATGCTCACTTAAAAGTTTCCAAGAAACCAAATGGAACTTGGAATGAAATTTTTATTCCCAACCATGATTTTGCTACGTTTTGAGCTCTGCAGGTAAGGGGCTAATTTTATGGATATTATGGTGTGGCAGGTGCAAAGGGAAACCTATCCTTTGGCATGAGGTTGCGGATTGCAATTGGTTCATCCAAAGGCATATTATATCTCCATACTGAGGCCAATCCTCCTATATTCCATCGGGATATTAAAGCAGCTAACATACTCCTAGACTCCAAGATCATTGCTAAAGTGGCGGATTTCGGACTGTCGCGGCTTGCACCACACCTAGATGAAGGGAATGAACCTAAGTATGTGTCAACAGTTGTGAAGGGAACACCAGTAAGTTTGTTTGAGAAAATTTTAGGAATGATTTCAATTTACTTCTTGAAGATTATTATTGAGAACATTTTCCAACAACATATATACATTATGCAACCAATATCATTTATGCGATCATTGGGAATGTAAACTTTGAAAACAAAATGCATATGTTTTTAACATGCCACACATTCTAGTAGAAATTGGTACTAGCAGAAATTCTTTTTGGTGTTTGGGGGAGGAAGGGGCACAAGTCCTGGTGAATGTTTACTTCAGTCTCTTGTTCACATGGTAACTAGTATGCTGACTTATGCTAGTCATGTCATTTTTGTTGCTGCAAGGGAACCAGATGATTATATCAATTTAACTTCTATCACATGGCAGATGACAATTAATGTGCAAATTGAACTTAGATTTTACTTATTAGTAAGGGTACCATAACAAATTTCAGCTATTAAGTTGTCAACGGCAGGGCATTAATCTTTAGCTGGAGGAGCACACTGATGGCATAGACGTTTAAAACTATATTTCTTAATGACAAAATTTTGCTAACACCATTAAAAGCAATGCGTTTAATTAGAATATTCCTTAATTTGTTGTTTTTCCTGCAGGGTTACTTGGATCCAGAGTACTCATAAATTGACAGATAAGAGTGATGTCTATAGTCTAGGGGTTGTGTTTCTGGAGCTTTTGACAGCCGTGCCACCAATATCACGTGGGAAAAACATTGTTCGTGAGGTACTTGTTTATTGTATAGTCATCGTCGGTTACTCGATCACATCCACATTAGAATACAAAGCTGGTTAATCAAAGGATAGAGAGCAGATAATTTTTCCATACTGAACTACATATGCGGTTTTCTGTTTTTATTTTCAATCTCATAAACAAAGTTTTCAAGTTGGAAAATGATAAACAATCAGAATTCTGTTATCAGAACTTTTGCCAGTGACATTATTTCAAACTTTTGGATGAATGAGTGGTTTTCACTCCGTTGACTTATCCAATCACTCTCCTTGAATCTTGGTAAATTTTGACAGTAACTCCGGCAAATAATTCTAGCTATGTAGCATTACGCTTTCAAGTTACACCATTTTTTTTTGTGGCTCCTTTTCTTGCAAACCAAGGAAGCTTTGTCTCCTTTTCCGTGACACAAATATTCTTTCATTGCTTCAGGCGAATATGGCTTATCAGTCTGGCGAGATATTTTCCATTATAGACAGCAGAATGGGTTCCTACCCATCAGATTGTGTTGAGAGGTTCTCAACTCTAGCCCTCAGTTGTTGCCATGAAGATACACTGAAGAGACCATCAATGCTTGATGTGGTGAGGGAGCTAGAAAATATTGCTGCAATGCTGCCAGTAACCGAAACTTCTTTATCAGATATTGCTTCCCACTATGGCAGCTCAGTGGAATCATCAGCATCCTACCTGATGAGTAAGGACCAACAACTATTATCTACATCTGGCTCAGAAATTGGCCTTGTCAGCGAGGCCACTTCAACCATAATTCCACGCTGATGCCATAGTAGTCTGATAGGCATAATCTATTTTGGCTTTCATGCTCTAGTCAAATATCTTGTTAGTGAAATCCTTCTGTAATGGTTATGTGAAGTTTGTACTTGAAACATAAGCTGTATATTACACAAACAAATTATTTCCATGAATCCCAACGAGCATTACATGGCAAAATTTTATCTGAGAGATATCATTGTATAGCGCCATTAAGAAAAGAGTCGTGTTGTTTGGACACACTTTTATTGTGTCAATCATCTCATAGTAATTCATATATAAATAAGTGAAGAATTCACCTACATAAGGGAGTACAGTAATAAATGATAATACTATCACCAATTCTCTGGTTATATATATGAATTTCCTAATTATTTGTATATAAATCACTATGAGTTGATTGGCACACATTAAAGTAGGTCCAAATAACATATTTGTTAAGAAAATCCATCAAATCAAATGACTCAAAGGGTGACACTTCTATCATTTCAATAAAATTTATGTATATGTGAGAATATAGTTTAAAGTAGATTTTAGTCACTATAATTTTGATTCAGTTTTAGAATTTTTATCAGCCCTACAAAATGGAAACAAGGAACTAGTTATTTCAATTGTAGTAATCGTAGCTTAATTGATACTTACTTAGCATAGTGATTAGTTGAGTATGTTATAGTTATAATAGTAACTATATGAGTGAGTATTGCTGTGCCACGTTTTGGAACATTCTGCTTATAGCATTATTCGGGATTACCGCCAAAGGAAGGGATCTAATACTTATATCTTTTTGCAACCTCAAATATCTATTTATAATATATTAAATCTAAAGCACGGGATATGGTATTGACTATTCTGTACTCCCACAATTTGTCATATTGCTGCATTAGCATTATATCCTCGGTGTCATTTCCAAGCCTCAAGAACCTCTCTAACAGCAAAGTATATCCTCCAAGAGCCTCCCTCTTCTCTTCCTTATTACTAACCTAATAATTTTGACATTGTAGCCATGTAGCCATATTAAATCTAAAGCGTGGGATGTGTGGTATTGATAATTTAGCATTACCATAATAGATGTCATTTCCAAGCCTCAAGAACCTCTCAAAGAGCAAAGTATATCCTCCAAGAGCCTATTTTTTCTCATCCTCATCAATATCCTAATAATTTTGTAACCATGTACCCATTTAAGTAGTTTTATTTAGCCTATTATTGTTTTAATTTATTGACACCAATAGTTACATGGAGTGTTAAGATGTATTTATAGTCGTACAAATAAATGGACACTATTTATTGTCTTCTTAACCACTATTTACCAACTTTCTAAACATTATTTATATAGTATTTCACTTCAAAGTATTCTAATAACATTTACTAAATGATTTATATATTAGTACAATAAATATCACTTATCTCTTTTTTAACAATAAAAATATATTCCTTATAGTCACTTTCTTTGTCTGCACATTGCACGGGTCTCACCCTATTGATAATATAGGAAAGACATTTGAAAGTATTCAATATAGTTAATATGAATAAAACCAACATAATTGAGTATGAATAAATTATTTCAACAATAGTAACATCATTATACGTTGAAAATTCGATGTAATCAAGGGAAATGGCATCCACTTACCAATAGAATATGTCACATGAATGTGATTTACATATTTTTAGGATTGTTGAAGATGACATATCAACTAGAAAATAAATCTAACATTTGATATATGAATTATAAGAAATTAAGGATAATACATAATCTGAGTATCATGTAATGACTATGGCATATTAGCATTAAAAGAATTTTCCAATATACTACAAGCAATAGTAAATTGCAATCAATAAAAGATCTAAGAAAATCGGAGTTAAAACCAAAATACCATGCCACAACTAGCAATTGTTGTAGTTATTGTTGAGAGAGTCAACATAAAGATATACCTCTCCAAATGTCTTGCAAAACTAGAGGAATTGTTATACATTTCCTATATCTTCTGGGGCAAACTCTATGTCCAATATATCTATTAACATAGTGCCAGAGGGCAAAATGACATTTCCACCTTCTTCAACTTAGATTTTGTTGTATCTTCTTTTTCTTCTTTATTCACATCTTCTTGAAAGGGTCGAAGAGGCATAAACCTTGAAGTAGAGGAACCTTTTCCTTTGCACGAATGCTACTATCTTTATTTTTTATTTTCTTCTCTTCTCTAGAGACTTTAGGGGGTGACTTTTCTCTCCCTTATATAATCTCCCTTTTCGGAGTGTGATCATAATCTGTTGAAAAGGAAATATTTGAATATGGATATATGAGAAAATGTCGAAATGGTAAGAAAAATGAAAACTGTAGCTTATGAGAGATGCTTATCATCTTTGTTGGTTCACTAGCTAATTTATTCATGCGATATATGTCCTTGTTTTTGGTTGCATGTCCTTTTTGATGATGGAACCGCCTTTGTTGTTTGATTCCTATTGATTGTGTCGTCAAAGAACCAAAAATTTGATGGGTACATGTACAAATTCGAAGGAGGGAAGGCAGTACACACTAAAGTTTTGCCTGAGATGCCTCTTGAGCAAGTTAGATGCAGTGATATAACCCCTTTGTTGATAGTTCTTAAAAGCTATATTGTTTTGTTAAAATGTACATATATAGCTAGAGTACTCCATATTTGTAAGTAATTTTCCTTGTTGAGCATTTTATTGTGTTGATTTAGATATGGAGAAAAAGTTGAAGTGGACCAATTGGATGATTGGAAATGCCCCAAGTGCAAAGAGAAATGCAATTGCAGTGTTTGCTTGTAATATGTTTGTGTCTGAGTTGTCTTGTGATTTTACCCTGAACCATTTGAGTTAGTAATTCTTAAATATAAATGATCTTGTAGGAAAAGAAAAGATCACAAGCACTTTGGAGTTCTCCCTCAGCCTCGGTTGTTCTCACTAATTTTTCTGTAGGTCTATGGCCTTTTCTTTTCCTACAAGATCACTTATATTTAAGAATTACTAATTCATAAATGGTGCAAATTAAAATCACAACTCAAACACAAACATATTACAAGCAAACACTACAATTGCATTTGTCTTAACACATAGAACATTTCCATTTATCCAACTGGTCCAATTC
Organism: Pterocarpus macrocarpus; assembly: GCA_031439585.1. Lineage (NCBI taxonomy): Eukaryota > Viridiplantae > Streptophyta > Magnoliopsida > Fabales > Fabaceae > Pterocarpus > Pterocarpus macrocarpus. The sequence continues at coordinate 64,605,907 of CM062515.1, forward strand.
TTCAACTTTTTCTCCATATCCATATCAGCACAATCAAATGCTCAACAAGAAAAATTACATACAAATATAGAGTACTCTAGCTATATATGTAATTTTAACAAAACAAAATGGCTCTAAAGAACTATCAACAAAGGGGTTATATCACTGTATCTAATCTATTCAAGAGGCACCTTTGGCAGAACTTCAATGTACACTGCTTTCCCTTCTACAAATTCTTACATGTAGCCATAAAATTTTTTATTCTTTGATGGCACTGTCAATGGGAATCAAACAATAAAGGGGGTACTATCATCAAAATGGACATGCAACAAGAAACAAAGACACATATCGCAAGAATAAATTAGCTTGTGCACCAACAAAGATGATATGCATCTCTCATAAGGTGGAGTTTTCATTTTTCTTACCATTTCAACATTTTCTCAGATATCCATATTCAATTTTTCCCTTTCAACAAATTATGATCACACTCCAGAAAGGTAAAGCATGGAAGAAATTGAAATGGGTATTGAATAGAGATTCAAGAAAAGTACCTGGTGGTATGTTTTCAATTCTACCATTTCGATAGTTGAGCTAAAACGACCAAGCACCACTAGTATTTCTATGCAAAAACACAAATTGTAAAAACAAGCTAAAAGATCTTTAACTTTAGACTTGATATCGGTCTAAAGTTTCTTGACTAGGTAATGAGTGAGAAGGTAGAGAGAAAAATGGTGGTGTTATCCACTATTGGCTCCTTCAATGGTTCAGTAGGAAGGAATAGATATAGGGTTTTGTGGTTTAGGTTAGATTGTTGTCGGTGGAAATTTATAGATGGTGAATTAATCAATTTTTATATAAAGAATGGATCGATTAGATTTTGAATACGGTTCAGGTCAAATCGAAAGAGTGTATAGTTTGGATCCATCGAAAAAAGAAAGATTTAATTGAATTTTATATATTTTAATTTGCAATAAATTGGCTGAAAAACTTTTAATGGAAACATAATTAAGCGAATATAAAATATAATTCAGCCAAAAATTCTACATAAACAATAATTTAAAATGCAATTATTTATAATTATATAAAGGGTGCAATTTACTCCCTATATTATAGATCATGTGCAATTTACCCCCTACATTTTAAAAATATGCATCCCGACTATCTGTATTTTCACAAATATACACTTTGGCCCTTCTGTTGAATTTTTCATCAATTATGGAAAAAAATATTATACATTTAGAAATGTCGGGTTGCACATTTAAGAAAGTTCAGAGAGTCAATTTGCACATGACCCAAAATTCAAGGGAGTGTAGTGCACTTATTTCGGGTAAAGTGCGCATTTATCAAAATACAGGTAGTCAGCATGTACATTTTTAAAATATAGGGAGCAAAATGCGCATAGCCTATAATACAAGGGGTAAACTACAATTAACTCTTATATAAATTCAATAAATTACAAACATTTGTAGAAATAAGTAACAAATAATGCATTAAGTCTTGGTAAAGGAATCCTCTCTCTCATGAATAATATTGAAAAAAAATTAGCAATAGTTAAAAAATTCTTATTTTGTATTTGTTTATAAATATAAACAAATTCATGAATATAAAAGTAATGCATTTAAATATTTTATTATAATGAACCAAGTCGACTTGAGACAAATTGGTTGGAGTTAAATGAATTGATAGTTATACCAAAAAAAATATTTAATTATAAAACCTAAAAGTGATTTGGTCACCGTGGAAGAGGATTATAATCCTAGATGAATTTACTTACAATGTTAAGGGTTTGAATCCTAGTATTTGTTAAAGTAAAGAGAATGAAAGCATTCATTGTAAGAAGTTTATGATATCATATATCTTTCAGGTGTTAGGTCTTTTGCTCCACTCTCTAACACAATTATGACTCTAGGATGTTAACTTTAATGGGGCTTCAATCACAAACTACTAAGAAACTAATTTACATTAATAGCTACTACCTTTGTCTGGAAATAACTGTCAAATTTAAAATGTGTACATAAATTAAGGACATGATTGAAAAAAATCAATATTAGAGAAATTTAGGTATATGTTATGAAACTATCTTTACTTAATTCTCTCTCTCTTTTAATTGTCTCTTTTTATTTGCTCTCTCTCCTTCATTTAATACGAGTATAACTGAAAAAAAAAAGTAATTAATAGACAAATAATTATTTTAAAAGTAATTAAAAAAAGTATTTAGATTTCTTAAAAGGACAGTTATTTATAGACAGATAAAATTTTAAAAGTGGGCAATTATCTCAAAACAGATGTTGTAACACCTGTTCATAGTAAAATTAATAGCACAACTTTACATAAAAAGTTCAGAGTTTGACATTAAATATATATAGTTATAGCATAAAATTCAGGAGCAGGAATAAAGTTCTCCTCGCCATAAGCAAAACATATTTGGGCTAGATAATAAAACTATAATTTATTTTATTACAATTCCATATACTTCTAACAGTTGGAAGAGTTCACCTTCCTCTAGGATGTTATTTGACTAGTCTGAAACCACTAAAAATAAAGTGAGAATAGAAAATTCTCAATAGATAATGATTAGTTCTAAAGTATTTGAACAATGATGGTTCCAGCTGTATCTTAGTACGGAAATTTACACGGCTACAGTGTCATAATCTCATCACATTACTTATAACCAAATCGTATGTTAAAACATTATGAGCAGTAAATACTAAAAATATATATGCTATGCAATCCATAATGTGCCAAGTATTAATAGGGTTATAATATTTTTACTTTAATTTCCACTTTCTTTTGTTTATTTGTCTCACATATATTTGAAGGCCTTTTCTTTGGGAATTACCATTATCTGGTATTACTTTTAACATCATGAAGATAAAGCATAACTTTTACACCACACTAACCAAGATAGGAAACAAAAAAGATTTTACATCTTATTCCTCTGCCATCTTGGTGGTTAGCAGCAAATCTTGAATATCTTCTTTTTATAATTACTTGCTTATTATTATGCATAAGTCATAATAAATATAGAGAAGCATAAATTTAAGCAATAATTAGAACTTAATAAAATAAATAATAAATTTGAATAATATAAATCTACCACATAATAAAACATAAAATTAAGTAATTGAATAAACTGAGTAAAGTGTAAAAGATATAAATTAATTCATAATCTTAAAATAAATAAAGTGCACAAAACTAAAATAATGTAAACTTAAATAATATAATATCTCAATAAAATTTCTTTAAATATAGAGTTGTCAAATCTACATGTTAATTTCTAAATGGACCGAATCTAAGATTATATTTATTGAACTTCTTTTAAACCTTCTTATCCTGGTCCATAAGTCTGTCTTTGTCATTCTGACATATTTAGCGCATACAGGTTATGTCCTTAGATGGGTCACTATAAAGTCATAGAAATATCCATAAAAAAAGTCATCATGTTTTCCATGAGTTAAGGTATAAAATTTCAAACAAAGATATTAATAATTTAATAGCTCAAGTTCGTTTACGATAAATTTTACTTATGGTGATATAATATTTATTGGTCGCTTAGAGAAATTATCATAAAAATTGACAACTCAAAATAATAATAATAATAAGAAAAAGAAGAAATAGCATAAAAGAACATCAAATAAATAACTTAAAAGCAATAATGAAATAAATAGGGATGATAATGAGCAATAATATAAATTACCATTAGTGCAAATAACTTAGAGCAATAAACAGAATATATAGTAATGATAATTAATGCAATAATATAAGCGAACAATATGTAAAATAACTTAGAACATAAAAATAAACTGCGATAGTAAATAAAATATAAAATATAAAATATAAAATAACAAAATTTGCAATGAGTAAATATAGCCATAATTTTACTTTATAAATAATTTCATTATCTACCTTAAAACGGTATGTCCACCAAAATCTTGCGAGTCTCTAACTCCTCTCTTCTCTGTTCTCCTTCTTTTCTCTCTTTATTTTCTCTGGCTGTCAACCCTTACATATAGCAGAAATATTCTATTTGCTTCCTTCCTTTTCTGTATGCAAGTAATTTAGTGTATCTACACGCCTATTTATAGGCACGAGTGAAGTGCTTTGCATGGAAAAATTTGATCAAAGGTAGCAAAATTTCTACTGTCATCATCATTTCCATATGACTTTATATGCATGGTTAGAATTTTCTACAATTGTCATAACTTTGCTATCTGCCTTCTATGCTTCATTTTCAAGCCAATTAGATAAAGGTAATTATTAATTTCTTTGACTTTTCCTTCAAACATTCAAATCATTACAGAATTTTACATTGTTATTATTATTATATTATTAATGTCATAAAACGTGTATAGTACATTTTATGCTTCCCTCTTCCTGTTTCTTGTTTTGTGTTATTGTATTTATTTTTTGTTTTATATCACATGTATATAAATTTTAGAAGGTTAGTAGGATTATTTATCTTGATAAAACTTATTATTGTCATTAATATATTTTGATGTTATCAGTGCCAATTTATAGTCCTACTTTAAAAGTTAATATCTATGATCTAATTACTTGATCAATAAATTATTGTCACAAAATATTCCAATAAAGTAGATTAATCAAATTAATTTGCACCAAAAAAAAAATTATCAAAAAGGGGATATTATAATTCTCCCCTCTTTTTAAGAATTTTGTCCCTAAAATTTACTAACCTACTTGGTATAACTCTAGATAGGAGACTTCATCTTCCATTTCCCATGTTGCTTTCTCGTGTGACAATTCCTTCCATACCACTTTGACTAAAAGAATTTCTTTTCCTCTTAAGTGTTTGACCAATCTATCTATAATTTGTACTGATTTAGTTTCATAAGTTAAATCATCTCTTACCTGTATTGTTTCATATTCTATGATATGTGAAGGATCAAAATAATATTTTCTGAGGTGAGAGACATGAAAGATATCATGGAGATTTGAAAGATTAGGGGAGAGTGTAATTTGATATGCAACAGGTCTTATTCTTTTGATGATTTGAAATGGACCAATGAATTTTGGATTTAACTTTTTAGATTTTAGAACTTTGCTAATCTCAGTAGTAGGAGTGACTCTAAAGAAGACATGGTCTCCTTCTTCAAATTCTAGAGGTCTCTTTCTGTTATCAGCATAGCTTTTCTGTCTGCTTTGAGCAGTGAGTAATCGTCTCCTGATGAATTTAATATTTTCTGTGGTCTGTTGTACTAAATTAGGTTCTAGCAAACTTTTCTCTCTCATTTCAGACCAACACAATGGTAACCTATATTTTCTACCATACAGAGCTTCAAATGGTGTCATTCCTATGTTGGATTGTTATAAGCAAACTTTATCAATGGCAGATGAGTATCCCAACTTCCTTAAAGTTCTAACACACAAGCCCTAAGTATGTCCTCTAAGGTCTGAATAGTTCTCTCTATTTGACCATCTGTCAGAGGGTGGTAAGCTATACTAAAATGAAGTTTAGTACCTAAAACTTCTTGTAAAGCTACCCAAAACTTAGAGGTAAATCTAGGATCCCTATCTGAAACTATGCTTGTTGGAATCCCATGCAATCTTATAATTTCTTGGATATAAACTTGAGCCAACTTATACAATGGGCAACTAATCCTTATTGGCAAGATATGGGTTGACTTGGTCAATCTACCAACTATCACCCATGCTGCATCACACCATGAGAGAGTCCTAGGTAATCCTACCATAAAATCCATTGATATACTATCTCATTTCTATTTAGGAATATCTAAAAGTTGTAGGAGTCCTGTAGGTTTCTAGTGGTCTATCTTAACCTGCTGATAGGTAAGACATCTAGCTACAAAACTAGCTATGTCTCGCTTCATCCCATTCCATCAAAATAATTTTCTAAGGTCTTGATACATCTTGGTTGTACTAGGATGTATAGTGAACTTACTGCAATATGTCTCAAATAAAATCTTATGTCTCAATTCTTCATTATTGGGCACACATAGTCTTCCCTCATATGTCACAACTCCTTTCCCATCAATTTGGAAATGCTCAATTTGTTCTATTTGAAGCCTATTCTTTAGAGACTTCATAAATTCGTCACTTTCTTGAGATTGTCTTATCTTATTCCTCAAATCATATTCTATCCTAAGCTCATTAATATATAGACAATGAGGTTTCAAGGACATTGAAATCTTCAAATCCCTAAATTCCTCCAACAACTTATGCTCCTCCATCATCATTAAAGACGTGTAGGAATTTTCTACTCAGTGCATTAGTAACCACATTAGTCTTGCCAATATGATACTTCAACTCAAAATCATAGTCCCTAAAAAACTCTATTCACTTTCTTAGTCTCATATTCAATTTTTTTTTATCAAAAAGATATTTCAAACTCTTATGGTCACTATATACCTCAAATTTCACCCTATATAAATAGTGTCTCTAGATTTTTTAGGAAAATACTATGGCAACTAATTCTAGATCATGGGTTGGATAGTTTTCTTCATGAGACCTAAGTTGCCTAGAGGCATAAGCCACAACTCTTTCTTCTTGCATCAACACAAAACCTAATCCTTTCTTTGATGCATCATAATAGACTACAAAATCTTTCCTAGGATCAAGAATTATTAAGACTAGGGTAGAGGTAAGCATGTTCTTTAACTTTTGAAAACTAACTTCACAAGTTGAGTTCCACTCAAAGATTGCTTTTTTCTAGTTAACCTAGTTAAAGGTAAAATTAGTTGAGAAAATCTTTTGATGAATCTCCTATAATAACTTACTAATCCTAGAAAACTCCTAACTTTAGTGATTATCTTTGGTCTTTCCTAGTAAACTACAGCTTCAACTTTACTTAGGTCCACTCCTACCCTTTCTTGAGTGATCACATGGCCTAAGAATCTTACCTCACTTAACCAGAACTCACATTTTGCTAACTTGGCATTTAATCGCTTTTCCTTCAAGATTTGTAATACAATTCTAAGGTGTTATTCATGCTCCTCCCTAGTCTTAGAATAGATGAGGATATCATCTATAAAGACTACCACAAACTAGTCAAGGTAAGACCTAAAAACTCTATTCATGTAATCTATGAATATTGCAGGAGTATTGGTAAGTCCAAAAGGTATCACCAGATATTCATAATGTCCATACTTGATCCTGAAAGCTGCCTTAGGTATGTCTTCTTGTTTCACTCTTATTTGATAGTATCCTAACCTCAAATCTGTTTTAGAGAAAATAGAGGCTCCTAGCAATTGATCCAACAGGTCATCTATCCTAGGGAGTATATATTTATTCTTGATTGTGACTTTATTCAATTGTTTGTAGTTTATACATAACCTTATACTTCCATATTTCTTTTTGACTAAAAGAATAGGTGCGCTCCAAGATGACACATATGGCCTATGAATCCCTTAGCCAACAATTTCTCAATCTGTTTCTTAAGTTCAGTGAACTATAAAGGAGACATTCTATATGGTGCAAAGGATAAGGGTCCTGTTCTTGATATTAGATCGATGGAAAACTCAACCTCTCTTTCAGGTGGTATGTTCACTATATTTTTAGGAAACACTTTTGGAAATTCTCTTACTACAGGTGTGATATTTATTTCTTATTCAACCTCAGAATTTAAAGAATAAACCTTGAGCTCCTTCTGACAGACACTTCTCCATTTGGGTGGCATTAAGGAATAGGGAATTAGAAGATTTTTGTTTATTGAATAAATTATTGGAAAAATAGGCAAGTCTTCTGGAATAGTCTAGAATAATGTCATTACTAAATAATCAATCCATTCTAATTATGATATTAATATTAGTCAAAGGCAAACAAACAAGGTCAATAACAAAAGGTTTTCTTTCAACTAGAATGAGACGGTTCAAATAAGCTTGAGAAATGGAAAATTTCCCCCTGTGGGAGTAGCGGCTAACAAATCAAAAGGCAAGGAAGTTAAAGACAAATTTAACTTCTTCACACAATCAATAGATATAAAGGAGTGCATAGCTCCTGAGCAAACAATGTAATTAAGAGAGTATTTTTCATAAAATATATACCTTTGATCATGTCAGGAGACTGAGTTGCCTCTTCTCCACTTAGAGTGAATACTCTTCCTATAGTTTGTGGTTTAGGAATAGAATTGTTTAGCAGCTTTCCAATGTTGTAATATTTGGCACAGCATCCTGCCTTCCCGCATCGGTAGCAAACATTTTGGCCAAAAAGACAAGGTCTAGAGCCATGAGATTTTTCGCACTTATTGCACAGAAGTAGGGGTTCCCTAGCTGGGATCTGCCTACCCTTTCCTAAGTGCACTTTACTCTTAAAATTATTTTTCTTTTGCATTTCTGCTACCCTTTCTCTTTTGAGAAAACTCCGTCTTTCTCTTTCAAACTCCATCTTTAGGAAACTCTTTTCTACTGTCCTACACTTATTCACTTGAGTGGCGAAATCCTTAATCTCTAGAGTGGATATCTTCTCTCTTATCTCGAGCTTTATCCCCCGCTCAAATTTGGTAGCTTTCCAACGATCATCAAGGTTATTTTTCAGGTAAGAAGAGAATTTGGACAACTCATTAAACTTAGCTACATACTGGTCTATGGTCACTTCCCTGCTTCAATTGTATGAATTTAGTTTCTTTTTCATTTTTAATACTATCAAGAAGGTATTTGTCAAAGAAAATTGTTAAGAATGCTTCCCAGGTAATTTCAGTCCCACTAAACTCTAACAGGTTTTTGGCACCTCTCCACTAGTGTTCCGGGTCTTTTTCTAGCATATGGGTGGTAAAAATCACCTTTTGTAAATCCACACATTGCATGACTGTAAAGATTTTCTCTAATTGCATAGCCCATTTTTCAGCTAAGACTAGATTGTAATATCCATGGAATGAAGGTGATATAGCCTTCCTAAATTTAGAGAGTCCTTGGTAACAAAGATTGACTATAAGAACTTCTCCTAATGAGTTCCCACTTCCTTCACCATGGTTATTATGATTCCTATCTTGAGTCTCTTGCATGCATTGTAGAACCATTCTGTTTGATTCTTCTTGGGCCATGACAGCTTCAGCCAGATCCTTAACGGCTCCCATGATCCCTGACAGAGTATCATTTGGTACATTTTCCACTTCTGGGATCCCTTATCCTTCTAATGCCATATAGTCTTACAAGTACATAAACAATCCAATATTAAGTTGATCAGACTCAATTTTATGCAATTAGTATATTGAGAATACTATAAGACATGCAGAAAAAATTTTGAAGTCACCATGCAAATAGCAAAGACTCGCCTAACACCTATTCATGCCTAGAACGGGGCTTTGATATCAAAAATGTAACACCCGTTCATAGTAAAGCTAATAACACAACTTTATATAAAAAGTTCAAAGTTGAATATTAAATATACATAGATACAACATAAAGTTCAGGAGCAGGAGTAAAGTTCTCCTTGTCATAAGCTAAACAGTTTTAGGCTAGATAATGAAACTATAATTTATTTGATTACAACTCTATATGCTTCTAACAGCTGGAAGAGTTTACCTTCCTTTATAGCGTTATTTGACTAGTCTGAAATCACTAGAAATAGAGTAAGAATTGAAAATTCTTAATAGATAATAATTATTTCCAAAGTATTTGATCTATGATGGTTCCAGCCGTGTCTTAGCACAAAAATTCACACGGCTGTAGTGTAATAATCTCATCACATTACTTATAACCAAATCATACGTTATAACATTATGAATAGTAAATGCTAAAAATATATATGCTATGCAACCCAAAATGTTGCAAGCATTAATAGGATTATAATATTTTTACTTTAATTTTCACTTTTCTTTGTCTGCTTATCTCACATATATTCGAAGACCTTTTCCTTTGGGAATTCTCATTATCTGGTGTTACTCTTAACATCGTGATGACAAAAGCATGACTTTTACACCATACTAACCAATGCAGGAAACATAAAAAAAATCTTACATGTTATCCCTCTACTTTCGTGGTGATTAGCGGTAAATCTTAAATATCTTCTTTTTATAATTACCTGCTTGTTATTATGCATCAGTCATAATAAATATAGACAAGCATAAATTTAAGCAATAATTAGAACTTAATAAAATAAACAATAAATGTGAATAATATAAAGAGTTTAATTGGAGTGCATTGACAGTGTAAAAATTTTTTACACTATCATCCAATCAAAACATTCTATTTGCATGACCATTTAAATAGTGGGTGATTATGTCAAAGACTTTTGCTGATGTGGCAATATATGATTGGATGTTTGTGTAAAAAAATTTTACACTGACAGTGTATTCAAATTAAATCCTAATATAAATTTATTACATAATAAAACATAAAATTAAGTAATTGAATAAACCGAGTAAAGTGCAAAAGATATAAATTAATTCATAATCTTAAAATAAATAAAGTGCACAAAACTGAAATAATGTAAACTTAAATAACATAATATTTCAATAAAATTTCTCTAAACATAGAATTGCCAAATTTAAATGTTAATTTATAAAGGGACCGAATCTAAGATTATATTTATATAACTTCTTGTAAACTTCCTTATCTTGGTCCATAAGTTTGTCCTTGTTATTACTACGCATTTAGCGCATACAGGTTATGTCCTTACATGGGTCATTATAAATTCATAGAAATATCCATAAGACAAGAGTCATCATGTTTTCCATAAGTCAAGGTATAAAATTCTAAATAAAGATATTAATAATTTAATAGCTCAAGTTCGTTTATAATAAATTTTACTTATGTTTAGATATAATATTTTACTGTTAATATTGGTCCCTTAGAGAAATTGCTATAAAAATTGATAACTCAAAATAATAATAATAATAATAAGAAATAGCATAAAAGAACATCAAATAATTAACTTGAAAGGATAAATAAAATAAATAGGGATGATAATGAGTAATAATATAAATTAACATTAGTGCAAATAACTTGGAGCAATAAATAGAATATGTAGTAATGATAATTAATAAGGAGTAATAATATAAAAAAATAGTAAATAAAATAACTTAAAATATGAAAATAAACTGTGATAGTAAATAAAATATAAAATAACATAACTTGCAATGAATAAATATAACCATGATTTTACTTCGTAAATAATTTCATTGTTTACCTTAAAATTGTATGTCCACCAAACTCTTGCAAGTCTCTAACTCCTCTCTTCTCTGTTTCTCCCTTTTTTCTCTCTTTATTTTCTCTTACTGCCAACCTTTATATATGTTAGAAATATTCCATCTATTTCCTTCCTTTTCTGTATGCAAGTAATTTACTGTATTGCACGCCTATTTATAGGCACGAGTTGAAGTGCTTTACATGGAAAAAATTGATCAAAGGTAACAAAATTTCTACTGTCATCGTTGTAACACCCTACTAATTTGATGTTATGCTTAAGTCATAGCATGCAATTAAGTAGACTGTGTTACTGCGTTAATATTCCGCTTAAATTTCGTGATTAGTATCACAAAACAGTCAAAACGGCGCGCTGTCATATAATAGACGTGAATAGCATTATAAAACGTAATAAAATTTAATATAACATAACAAAAAAGATACGAATAAGTGACATATTATCAATCAGATAATGCATATATATAGGTCGAAATACGCTTTAATTATATATATATATATATATATATATATATATATATATATATATATATATATATATATATATATATATAGATATGAAATAAAGGAACAGCAAAATCCCTATGGCTAAAAAAACAGAGGCAGAACTAACAGGAGCAGGCTGTGTTCAACGAGTCCAACTTGGAGTCATAGTGAAGCTGCAGATCTGGGATCTCAATGAAAAGAGTGGCCTTTGAGCCCTTCGCCAACGTCTAAGAATGATGCGGAAAATACAGAATGAGGTGAGAATTTCAAGAAATTCTCAGTAGGGTTCGTGTATAGAGGTTGTCTGACGTCACATACATTCTCAGTTGCCTCGAGTTTTATTTAATTATAAAAACATGTGTTCAAACTGAAATATCTATTTTAATGAGTTCAAGAAAATGTCTGGTCCGAGGCAAAGTTCAATTTTACTTTAGACGGCACAAGCAACAAAATAGATTACTAATAATGATACATAGAGTGATAAATAGAATAAATAAATAAACAGCAATAAATAAACATAGTAGACAACTGTAAACATCTTGACATAACTATTTCATGTATTCATGCATTCATGTAATCATGTAGACTCATTCTTGAACCTTTCTTCATAAACTCTTTCATTACTTTTCATCATTTTTTCATCTCTTAGTCCCTTGGGAGTTCTTGGCCATTTAGACTCCTGGGTAATAGTCTGCTTTTCAGGATCGAGCTCGTTCCTATACAGGAATGCCGAGTTTACTTTCCCTGACCTTCCCACCGATCTATTCCCCTTAACTTCTTATCCGGGGCTGGCCCAAGTAGCATGGAACTTTCATAGTAACATAATTCTTATCATAACTTTCATAGCTTTCTTGAAAATTGCATATGCATCAACATGTAATTCATAACTTATACAGGGATTCTACCGAGATTTCGGCAGCATAACGGAACGAGTCCACTTTTCCATGAATAGTGCCAGTACATCAGAACATCAATTTATCATAAAAGTCACAACATTACACACATATTTCAATATTGAACTCATAATAACATTAAACTCATCAAGACAGAGTTTCTGCCTCAACATAGTCAACCAACCCAGTTTCTATAATTCAAGCCATAAATTCTATTTAACTCATTTGAACCTCAAATTTGGGTATGTTAAAATGTTATGTGTCTATTTTCTAACCTCTTTGGTCCCATCTAATTTTGATATCTATAGTTTAATATATTTAGATTTTACCTCGGCTTGCCTAGTGGCTAGCCAGAATCAAACACCTAAAAGTAAAAATCCAATAAAAATCGAAAATTGACCCAAATGATACGAAATTGGACTCATATTAAAGCTGACAGGGTAAAGTTTCATTTACAAAAAGTTCCATTCCATTTGACTCAGTAGGGCTCGAGTTATAAGATCCGAATTCTGATCTTCTTAAACTGCTCTGTTCTGACCCAGTTGGGACATAGGGTAACTTTCTTGGATCATTGGGAGCAACTGGGACCTTATCTAATTCTGAAATTTTTATGGAACATTCTCCTATGTGTAAGATTTCTAACAAAGTTAGTTTCACTCATTTTCAAGTGATATAGGACAAGTTCTACCCTGAACAACCCAGTCTGCCCAGAATCAGAGTCAGAACCCTAGTTCGAAATTCAAAAATTTATATCTCCCTCAATACTAATCCAAAAGCTTTATATGATAGATGTATGCAAAGCCCTGGATGTATAGTTTCATATAAAAATGGTTTCATCAAATTTAATTGGCTGTAGGCGGAGCCGTACACTCCGCCGTATGGACTGCCGAGGGTTTTTGGTTCTTCAACCCATCAGCTCCTCCTATTTTCATTCTTTCTTGCTTCCAATTCGGCTTTAACCAAACAAACAGCTCAAAACTAGTCACATATCATCATAATCATCCATTTAACATATCAAAGATTGTGAAAATAATCCAACCTCAGCCAGCCAAGACCACAGAATTAATGTAAGAATTAAACCTCTATCTTTGCCATAAGTGATTTTGCTGAATTTTTGAAGGCTTGGATGAGCAAAGCTTGATTAGGCTTGATGTTGGCTGGAGTTATGTGAGTGAAGAAGAGAAGAAGAGAGTTGAAAGGAGAGGAGAAAGTGGTGCAAGAAAGGGAGTCTGAATGGGTGATAAAAAGGTGGAAAAATCTGATTACATTGAGTGGTTGTGGTTGGCTTGCTTTGACATTTGATTGGTGGAGATCCTATGGCTGAGTTTCAGCCAACTCCCCTTGCTTTTATGGCCAAAGTGGTGCCACATTTGGTGCTAAGTGGCTGAGTTATCAACCACTCAAGGTAGGGTAAAAGAATTGGAATTCTATTGGTTCGATTTCGACAGTTCAAAATACCGTAATTTTACCGATTTCCTTTAAATCGGTAAATCGGTTTTCAATAAAATTTTATGAAATCTCTTATACTTCTAACTTAATTCTCTCATATCTAAACTCAAGTAATTGCTAATTAATTGATTCTAAATAATTGTCTAACTGAATTTTAATTATTCTCAATTATTCGATAAAATCGAATAATTAGGCGAAAAACAGTGGATGTTACAATCATCATTTCCATATGACTTTATGTGCATGGTTAGAATTTTCTACCATTGTCATAATTTTGTTGTCTGCCTTCTATGCTTCATTTTCAAGCCAATTAGTTAAAGTTATTTATTAATTTCTTTGACTTTTCCTTCAAACATTCAAACGGTTAGAGACTTTTATATTGTTATTATTATTATATTATTAATGTCATAAAACGTGTATAGTACATTCATAAAACGTGTATAGTACATTTCATGCTTCCCTCTTCTTGTTTCTTGTCTTGTGTTATTGTATTTATATTTTGTTTTATATCACATGTATATAAATTTTAGAAGGTTAGTCTTGATAAAACTTATTATTATCATTAATATATTTTGATGTTTTCAGTGCTAATTTATAGTCTTGTTTTAAAAGTTAATATTTATGATCTAATTACTTGATCAATAAATTGTTGTCACAAAATATTCCAATAAAGTAGATTAATCAAATTATAAGAAAGGAGGTTCCATCTCTTTTAGTCAAAATCGATTTTGAGAGGAAAACAAACATACCATTGTGTTATTATATTATAAGTGAATCACCCTTAACCTCTTTTATATATCAACATGTCAATTGGTAGCTTCCCATAATATCAAATATTATTACATTCATTGTTATTAAACTCGGACTAGTGATCAACTCGATTAAGGCACTGGATCAATGGTTTAATCGAATTTAATTAAATAAATATATAAAAATACAATATAATTCAAATAAATATATTAATATTAGTATACTATAATACAACAAGTTGTATAGCTTGATGGTAGTGGAGCGCGTCCTAGTTAATTCCTAGATAGTGTTTGAATCCTATCTACCCCAATTTTTTTGCTAAAATGATTTCTATCTCAAAATCGGTTCAAATCGGTCCGAATCATACCGGGTTGATCAATTTATAGCCGATCCATACCGAGCTTAATCTGTTTAAATGCAGATCCGGTCCAAATAAAAAATCAAACTAGATAAGAGACCAATTCACCGATTTCTAGTTCGAACCGGCGAGTCCGGTTTGGTTTTAGTAACACTGTTTACATTCATCATTTAGATCTGGCACTTGAGAGAGTGAGCAACCATTTTAGTGGCTTGGTAAAGGTGTCCAAGGAGGTTATGGAAAGGTTTATACGTGTATATGCATGGGTATGCAACGTACCACTATACATGGAGTTTGTATTCCTTGAGCTTTTGTTGGAGATGCAACCTATATTCACATAGGAAAAAGGTTGATTGAAGTGATTCTAGTTTTGTAGCACCAATTATTAGGATACAACTAAGAGGCTAATTATAACAGCTGGCTCTGAGAATTGTTTATTCACTTCTTATAGGCAAGTATCAACCTAATCCGTGATATATATTCCAAGAGGAAAGAAGAAAGTAGAAGGATAGCATTCACATATAATCGTTGGACTTTTCAATCACTATAAAATAAGAACAAGGAGGCAAGTGAGGAAAGAGGAAAACTATTGGCTGCAGCTAGAGTTGACTCGCTGACAATTAATTTGGTACACATTGGAGCGTACAATTATGAGAAATTATTTTATTTTGGATAATTGTTAGTGCCAACCTGAGGAGGAGGATTATTAATTGCTAGAAGTAACATCACATGATGTGATTTAATTATATTTTGTGCTGAGCGTGGCTTATCAGTTCTGGCATGATTATATATAGGGAAAAGAGAGTGGAGAGAAGAAAAAGAGAGAGAGAGAGAAGATGGTAGATTTAATATTTTTTTTCTCTAGATATTGAAGTGTCATAAAATTAAGTGGTATAAATAATAAATCTTTTTTATATATATTTTGATCATCGATATGACATATTTATAGGTATACATAATAATATAAAAAATTACCATTATTATGATATTTACAGGTAAATTTAATAATATAAAAAGAATTTTATTTTGATATTTTATTATTATAAAAAAAAATGTAGCTATATTTAATGAGGTGTTATTGTATTATTTAATTACCCATAAAAAAATTAATTGAAATAGCATGAATTTTAACGTAAGAACGCGAATTTAGATTTAAGAAAACAAATTATTCAATTTTTGTGCTTTCTCAATTGAATGATAATTAATTTTATAAATGCTTTAAATAAGTCAGGTTCGGATGAGGCATAAGATATAGTGGTTACATTAAAAAAAAAAAAAAATGAAAGGTATAGTGGTTAAATGTGTAGTCTAGTAGTCTCATGTTCCATGTTCAATTCCCTACTCCTCCACCCTTTTTCTTTTTTGCGATGCACATCCCCTACCCTTCCCTTCAATTTCTCCTTCTTCCGCCGAAAGAAACATCCACACATGTAAAGAATATCATTAAAAAAATTTTATTTGATGAATTTTTTGGTAAACTTTTATTTAATGAATTTGATTTCATATAATTATTAACTCATTAACTAAAATAAGTTTAATTGGTATGCATTGACAGTGTAAAATAGTTTTACACTGTCAACCAATAAAAATAAGAAAAAATAAGAAATCATGATGGATCTCTCATTGTAATAGGTGGTTATTTGTATAAATTAATATTTTTCACTATTTCTATTAACTGATAGTGTAAAATTATTTTACACTGTCAATATATTTAAATTAAATTCTAAATAAAATATATCTTCCCCAAAATTCAAAATTAGTTATTTTCTTAAAAATAGAGATCTCGTATTGCAATATTTAATTATTGTATGTTAAAAGAGTATTACTATTTATATTTTGAAAAATGTTAGAATATACTAACATCATTTTCTAACTTTAATGGAAAAAATTTAAGGTAATTAAGTGGGTTGTATTTTTTTTTTTGCTTGTAATTGCTTCTTCTCCTTCTTTTTTATCTTTTCCTCCAGTTTTTCAATCCACTTGTGATTGGTTGCAAGTCTTTTCATAAGATTTTATGAAAGCTCTATTAATTTTTAAAAGAAAAAACATAAGACTCAAATTTAAGGTTTTATTTTAAATAATTTAATTTTAATGTATTGATAATATTAAATTTTTTTATAATATTATCTAATTATATATTATTATATTAATAAATATCATTAACTCTTATATTTACTATTTCAAAAATTATATATACAAAAAAATTTGATTAAATATCAGGACGTAAATATTCTTATTATTTAATGCATAAAAATTAAATTTTTATTTAAAATAAATAAGTGTCAATTTAATTCAATCAACATAAAATTAGTTGTGAGTAAATAATAATATTTAGTTGACTCAAAGTAATTTAGCACTTTATTTATTTATTTATTTATTTTTAAGTAACGTCTCATATTATGAAAAAATAATTTAATATTATAAGAGTTTTATTCTCATAACAATTCTTTTTTACTTGAAGTTTTTTATTTTTAATATAAGATTTGAGTTTACTATTACGAGTATTATGAGATTTGGTCAGTATGTATAGAAATATGATATGGAATAAAATTGAAAATTTTGATTTCTATTTATTAAATTTTTTAATTATAAAATAGAAAAATTCTAATTTTAATACAAACAAATAGAAATTGAAATTTTTTATTTCATATAAAAATCATATCCATATAAAATTTTCCCAAACTCCTATTTCAGTATATTTGCGAACTAAATCCTATATCAACAAAAAAAGGACTCCTTTGCAATCTTTTTTTGTCGAAATCACATCTTTCCTTTTATAAGAAACAATATTACTCACATTAGATAGAACCATTTTAATAGCAAAATTCTTATTTATAAGTTTTAATACAGTAACATACTAAGAACTTGAATTCAAAAGCTGGTTAAAATAGATCGATCTCCGTATGCTGGCAAGTAAATTTCAAATATAAGAGGTGTAGAAAAGAAAAAAATTGTGAATCGACTAATGGTAGGATCATGATAAAGATAATCATATATAAAAAGATTTTTAAAAAAAAAAAAACGTTTTTTTAATGGGCAGACACCAAATCAAATTGGTTCGCATTTCACGTTTCGGTGGAGAACCGGTCTGGTTCCGGTGACATCAGCATCCAATTGGTGTTTCTGCGTGCGCAACGTCGCTGGTTTTTGTTTTTCCCCCAAAATTACCATTTGCTATTTGCAATTGCTCTCTCCTATTCATTGTGGAAACAGCGTGCTCCCTTTCAATTCCCTCTTTTTAAACCACACTCACTGCAATTAGGGTTTTCAATTTTCACACTCTCCTAATTTTTACGCACATTTTTTTTTTCCGTCTTTCGTTCTTTGACCCTCTTCTCTGCCTCTGCAAATTCCATGTATGTAATTCTCACTTTTTCTTTTTCTCTCACCTTCGGCGATCCTATTTCATTCAATATAGGATTTGAAATTTCTTTTTAAAAAAAATTAAAAAAGTGGTTTTTTTGTTTTTGGGGGGGGGGGGGGGGGTGAGATAATGATGTTTATGGATGATGTGAATTTTTGGTTTTTAATTGGGTTTTGGATATGAATTGTATTGTACTGTATTCTATGGTATTGTATGTTCATCTTTTGTTGGGAAATAAATGCCATTGCTTGTACCTATCATTGGAATTGGATTTTGAATTGATGTTTTAATTCATTTTTTTTTCATCTGAATGTAGGTAGGTTGGCCATGAATTACTAGTACAAAGTACCCTGTACAAAATGCTGAACTGAATTATGCATTTTGGGTGTCTTTTCAAGTTGCATTGAATTTGATATATGATGTCAACAACTACTTCCTCAATTAAGCTGGTTGAAGAAGCTTGTGTTCTGCTTCCTCCATTGGTTATGGGGTTGTAGCTTTTGGAGGATTTTGATTTGGGGCTGGTGGCATAGACAGTGTGCTCCATTGGATAGAGGGATTATTATGTTGCACATGGCTCCAAATCTGAAGCTTAGGTTATGTGTTCCCTTGTTGTTTTTACTCTTAACTGTTCTTTTGTTTGGCAATTCGAATGCCGAATCTGAACATGAAGTTTCACAAGTAGTCAGAGCTGCTCCACATAAGGATGTGGGAACCAATGTAATTGATGGCACCGGTGTAGAGAGTTCCTTTAAGCCTGAGGATGGTAATGTTGTGAAGGGTAATAGGAAGGGTGGAAACAGTAGAGTTTCGATTTCGACGGTTGCATTATTTACATTGGCAATGGCAGCTGCCACTGGTTTAGGTGCTGTGCCCTTCTTCTTTGTGGAGCTTGACCCACAGTGGGCTGGATTGTGCAATGGAATGGCTGCAGGTGTCATGTTGGCTGCAAGCTTTGATCTTATACAGGAAGGGCAGGAATATGGTGCTGGAAATTGGGTTGTCACTGGGATTCTAGCTGGTGGAATCTTTATTTGGCTATGCAAGAAGGTGATGATGAATTTTCATGTTTATCATATCATATCACTGTCTTTCTCTTTCTTGCATAAGAGAAGGTATATGCTTGGTGTTGCTGTTTTCCTTCAGCTGTGCTTCTATTTACTGATGCGTGTCTTGTTCCTCAATGTTGTTATGCTTAGACAGTATTGGTCATGTCCTACATGCTCTTTTAATTTACCATCTACTATTTCACATTATAGATATGCATAAGCTCGACACCCACTTTGTTTTCACATTCACTTCTCTTGTACAAGCTGTCAATACGGTTTTTTCAGGGAGTTTCCAACCAATCTACTTACGGACTGCTAGCAAATTTGATGAATTGATCATTAATAAAAGTATCATGGGCATCTTCTTTTATTTTCCAATTCTTCTGGGATTCATTTTTGTTATATAATTCTCAAATTTTACCTGAGTGATCTGTCTTAAGTTTATAATGATCTCATTTATGTCTTGCATGATGTCTTGGGTTTCAGTTTCTTGAGCAATACGGGGATGTAAGCATGTTGGATTTAAAAGGAGCTGATGCAGCCAAAGTTGTTCTTGTTATTGGAATAATGACTCTCCATTCTTTTGGGGAGGGATCTGGGGTTGGGGTCTCCTTTGCTGGCTCAAAGGGTTTCTCTCAAGGCCTGTTGGTAACTTTGGCTATTGCGGTTCACAACATACCAGAGGGATTGGCTGTGAGCATGGTGCTGGCATCAAGGGGTGTCTCTCCACAGAATGCTATGTTATGGAGTGTAATTACATCTTTACCTCAGGTACATCTTAATTTAAGATTTGAATTATATTACATTGTGTAGGAAAAAATTATGAGTTAAGTCAGCATTTGAAGAGCTGCCTTTATGAATTATATACTAAAACTTTGCCATCCTGTCAGCCAGTTGTTGTAAACCTCAGTTTTGTTGTTTTCAATTGAGATACTGCATGCTCACATTATCCATGGGAATGAGATTATGATTGGGTAGGTCTTGGTTGTTCCACTCTATTTAGGTATTTTTCTTTTTCAGTCGGATTCAAGCGAAGTATAGTATGTTGCATGATCAGGCCAGTTGGTTCTATATTTTATTTATTCTTAGCAATTCAGTCATTTTGTATCAGCAGAAAAACATTAAACTAAAGCATTTGTAACTGTGCTCTTCACTGCTTTGGTAGCGTCATCCAAACTGATGGGACTACCTGTTTTTGTACTATCACATGGACCAACAAAGAATTGGTAGGGTCCTTTAGGTTCTCAATGTTCTTGTATGTCATGGAATCACATCCCTTGTGAATTGCTTGTGCCATGGATTCATGTTGCATTGCCAGACACTTTATGCCTAAGGGCATCTAATGAGTCTTAGTGTTACTGTTTATCCTTAGTATCCTAATAATTTAATGAATGTTAAATATGTAAGTATACCTAATATATTTGCTTCATTAGTAGCTAGTGTTGACCTGTTAGGACTTTGATACATTCCATGTTGCTATGAATGTATGCTACGTACACTAACACTGGCCTAGTTGCACTTCTAAATGCTGGGTCACAGTATGTTTTCTTTGCTGAATTCAGCAAAAGAAAAGTATATGCAAGGATAACAATGCTTTAGTCCACTGCAGTTAATTTGTTTAAGCTCGTCATTGCTGTCTTTGACCTTAGCCTCTTACCATCTTATTCATAATGTTAATGCAGCCAATTGTAGCTGTTCCTTCCTTTATTTGTGCTGATGCATTCAGCAAGTTCCTTCCTTTCTGCACGGGATTTGCTGCTGGATGCATGATTTGGATGGTTGTTGCGGAAGTTCTTCCTGATGCGTTCAAGGTTATTTACTTTAATAATTTTACACCATAGATATCATTTTCATCTGCCGTCGCATTTTAAAGACTTAAAAATTGCTTTTCAATATTACTTTATTTTAACCTTTTTTTTTTGGCTTTTCTGTCATGAACCAACTCTCCTAAAACCTTAAGCAGTTAGGTGAAGTCTCATGAATGGTTTTTATATTTCTAACAATCCCCTTACAACAAGTGCACTTTGGACTTGAAGTGGTAATGTTGTTCAAGGCTAGGGGTGTCCATGGGTTGGGTTGGGTGGGTTTGGAGAGTTTTTTCAACTTGACCTTCTCATTCAATCAATAGGTTTTTTGGGTTGAGCAAATTTTTTCTTTCAATCCAATCCAGCCCAACCCATGGGTTCAGTCAAATCCATCGGTTCGATATGCATTAAAAAAGAAAATAATTTCCTATTAAAATATTTCAAAATATATAATTGAATACAAATCTCTTAACAAACACAATAATGATACTATAAGTCTCAATATATATAAATTTAAAAGAGTATATATAAGTCCAAAAAAAAATTCCATAAATCCTAAAAGCTTTCTAGAAAGCATACATAAGTTCTAGTGGCTTTTAAAAAAACACAATTAAGTTCTAAAGGCATAACAAATTAATGAGCCATTTGAAGTCAGTGTCATCACATTTAGCATATGGATTGACACAATCATCGACTTCACTTTCAATTTTTTCAATGTACTCATTGTCGTCCAAACAATCCATCGAATTCTCATTGCAATGGTTCGTTAGATGCTCCATTAGCTTCTTATCTCTATTCTATTTGGTCACTTTCTTAATGTGATCACAATACCTACACATAGATATTGAAACTACAGAAAAGTCAGGGGAAAGCATCTTGAAATGCCAAAACAAAAACTATAAATAAGGTAAGTCTTGTTGGAAGCTAAACATAAATGGATTAAAAAAAAAATGCAATCTTCATCCAAGTTTAAGACAAAAAAAAAAAAATGCATGGATTGGGTTGGGTTGAAAATTTCTAACCCCATGACCCAATTGTACCAGGTGGGTTAGAAATTTTTTAACACAACCTAACCCCTAGACCCAACCCAACCTGTATTTTGTGAGTTGGGTTGGGCCAAAACTTGTGGGTTTGTCGGTTGGCCCGACCCAATGAACATCGCCCCTATTCAAGCCACTTTACATTTTGCTGAAATTTAATTTAGTTATTAATAATGGGGGTGACAAGGATGAAACTGATGACTAATTTGGTAACATGTTGAAATTATAGGGAAGGGATGAAACAAGGTTAAGAGAAACCCTGAATAATTGATATGAGATTATTTGTTACAAAACATTAACGTAATGCTTCTATTTATATTAGTAATCTAGGTCAAGGGATTTGCATGACTTCAGCTCTTTAAGCCACGCATGCATGTTTATGATATTATCTTTGACTTTTCTGGAATTGTGTTTCCACGTATGCAATATTAAATTTCCCTTTCTTTTGGGTTATAGGAAGCCTCAGCTTCACAGGTTGCATCAGCAGCAACCCTTTCTGTAGCATTTATGGAAGCTCTTAGCACATTCTTTCAGAATTTCAGCCATGACTACAAGTGAGCTTTATTTTTTTTGGGTTTTTTTTTTGTTCCGCAGGGGGGGGGGGGTTGTATCGGCTATATTATGTTGTTTGGATTTGTGGCTTGGATAAATAGTATTAATCATCCATACTCTGTTGCTAAATTTTGAAGTATAAAAATATTGCAGAATACTGGAATTTCACTTATGTCTTCTGCTATATTTTTTCCCCCTTAATTTTGGTTTCTTTGTTGCAGCTCTGAGGATGCTTCTGGCTTCTTTGTTTCACTACTTTTTGGCCTTGGCCCATTACTTGGTGGGATTATCCTGGTTGCATTTGCTCTCGTGTTTCATCTTCAGCATGCTCTCCTCATGGGCACAGCTTGTGGTATTGCATTTGTTCTTGGTGCCTGGCGACCGGTGCAGCTTATTTTGTCTTCAAAATTGGGATTTATTCCCGTTCTGTCACTTCTTGCAATGGGGGCTGCTTTCATCCATGTTTCTTCCTCCAGTGTATTGAAGATGGCTTCCAAAAAAGCTTCGGTCAATGACTTGCCTACAGCTACGCTTACTGGATTCCCCCTCAGTGTTCACACCCTTCAATCATTCATATCATGCGGGGCAGTTGCCTTTCACGCTTTGGCAGAAGGACTTGCATTGGGAGTGGCAGCACCAAAAGCATATGGACTTGGCCGTCACATGGTCCTTCCAGTCTCTCTGCACGGGCTCCCTCGAGGTGCAGCTGTGGCTAGCTGCATCTTTGGTGCCACTGATAGCTGGCACGGTTCTCTGGCAACAGCTGCCATAATTGGATTTATGGGTCCAATATCAGCAATAGGAGCTATTCTCACTGGTATTGATTATAGTGGCCTTGATCACATAATGGTTCTTGCCTGTGGTGGATTGATCCCAAGCTTTGGAAATGTGGTTAAGAGAGCACTTAGCTTGGATAAGAGGAAGAGCACCTGTGGCCTTATTATGGGTATGGGGTTTGCTACTTTATGTCTAACGTTCACTAGGTTGGTTTGCTTGCATACGCCTTACTGCAATTCTGCACCAGAGGCTGTTAGGTAAGACAATTGTGTTGCATTTTCCTGCAATGCCCTATTGTGAATGTTTCTGCAACAGCAGTATATATATCTTTAGTTCAGTCTCCCAAGACATGGCTTCACAAATTTGAAGAGATTCTCAATGAAGAAAGCAGATAGAGAGATGTCAAGAGGAAGGCAGATTTACCGTGACCAAGTTTTCATTTAGAACATGTCACTATGTGTGTCATACATGAGTTTTTACTTGTATATATAGTTGTACCAATGGTATCATTGTTAAACTTTGTTAAGTGGAACAGATCTGACTTTTTTTTTCTTTTTCTTCAAATTGTTTCTCAATAGGAATCTTTACATGTAGAACCGATATTTGGCGGTGCTGCTGGCCCATTTTCTAAAGCTATAGCATTTTGTGGGATATATGAACTCTGGTGCTCTTTTTTTTTTTTTTTTTTAAATTTTATACAAAGGCAGCTGAGGGGGTGAACAGTAGTCAAACACGGAACATCTCAAATTCAACGAGATATCCAGGAGATAACCACTAAGTTGTGGGTTTAATTGCATATAAATTATCTTTTTTCCTTGATTATGTTTAGGAAGATTTATGAAGTAGTTTGCTTTTGATAATACATAAATATAATAATAAATTGCATGGCAACCAATAAATTCCGTAGTAATGAAAGATTATGATTTTTTGTTTGTCTGAATAAAATGATGTTGCAAAATTTATGTCTTCAAGACTGATTTACTTATAGGTGGGTAGATGTCACTATAAGCTATCACAGTCACACCCGAAAAAATATAAAGAAATACGATCAAAGTTGACTGATTGCACGGCAACCATGCGGAATGAGCTGAAAATTGATAAAGGAGTGATGAATGGGATGAATTTTGTTGTTGAGTGGGGCTCTGCTGGAATGTTCTTCTCTATGTGTGAAACTATAACAAGGCAAATTGATGTTTGATGTCCACGCTTGCTTAATTTCGGGAAATGAGGCAAAATTACTTTCTCATGCACATCAAAAAGTATGTTTGAGATTAGATTAATTCCGAGACATAGTTACTTTTCTTCTTAAATTATTTTAGAGAAACTTTTAATTATAAATTATTTTAAATTTAAAATAAACTAATCCGAAGGCACGCTACATTTGTTAATGCTCTTATACGATATTGTTTTACTTCTCTTTTATAAAACTTTATACTTATGATAGTGTGTAATTTAAATTTTTACATATTTTTTTATAAAGTATTAATAAAAATTATTACAATCAAATCATGTAATTATTCTTTTATCATTTTTTATTGAAAAAACTTAATCTATATCCTCTATAACTTAAATTCTAATGTACTTTTATCTTAAAACTAATTAATTATGACAATTTCAATTAATGTTTAACAAAAAAAATTGAACAAAATAATTAAAATACACAATATAAAATTTAAATCATGTCATACTCTTTTTTGTTAAATTTTAAAAACTGAAAATACCCATCGACCTTTTTTTTTTAAAAAAAAAGCTCAATTAGATTTTTTCCTTAACCTATATTACGCACTAATATTTTATTTTTCTGATATCATATGACATACTATTATAGTGAATTTTCAAATGTTCATTAAACAGAATTAATAATTAATAAATTCTTAAAGAAGATACAATAGTCCAAAAAATAAACGTGCCATAAGAAAAATTTTAAAATACTCTTCAAATAAGACATTTTTTATGTCTAATGTCAATTATAATATTAAAAAAGTGATTACAGCCAAACGATAAAATAACACATCAATAGTCACTTTTTTAATGGTATAAACTACGATGTTTTCCTACCCCGAGACGGTGGACGGATCAACCTGTCTTGATCCATTGCATTCCATCGCGAATCGAAAATAGGGCAAAATGAATTGATCCATTTTTTCGAAAAAAGAATAAAATAATGCATAGTAAATATAAAAATATTTATATAATTATTTAATTATATATTATTATATAAGTAAAATTATTTAACTTTTACACTAATTATCTCAAAAGTCTCACATACTATATAAATAAATAATAATATAAAATTTTTTTATACTGATAATACATCCAAATAAACTCTTAAAAAATAAATTTTAATGATAACATCAACCTTTTATAACTACAAAATAAAAATATAAAAATAAATAAGTTGATAGAGTAAAAATCAATTCACCTAAGAGTATTAAAAACTAGCAAATTAACTTGCCTAACTTAACTTACAAATGAAAATGAATAAGAAGATTACGAATTATGAAGCTGACCTGTGAATTGACCTACTTAAATTGTCAACAAATAAAAAATAAAATATCAATCCGCCACAACTTGTTAGTTATTTAGGATGAATTAAAATAACCCACTTAAAAATACAGATTACAAAATACAACTTAACTCCATCAATTTTGCCAGATTAAAGCAATTGACCTATCAAGTTTAACTCATTTGGCCATCTCCATCCAATAGGACCTAAACACTTCTCATACGTGAGAGAATTGTCTTCCGACCAATTTGGAATAAATTTCTCCTGAATATAAATTTCTCGGATTTTTTTAATACAAATGATAATTGATCTTGAAAAGGACAAGAAAAAAAAAGCCTACAAATTGAACAGAAACAAAAGCATCTACATGGCCATATTGTTTTGGCATATTATTGTTGTTTCAGAGTGACAAGCCGGCTTGGCTACCCTATGTTGTTTTTTTCCTCTCAGGTAGCAGGTTTCACCACACATAACATACATACAACAATCAAAATGCCACAAAATTTGGTCACCAGCTCCAATTTCTCAATCTACCCTTTTTCATTTACTCACTTATTTTGGTGCTGCCTCAAAGTTTTCTCAAGTTATGACATTGGAATAATAATAAAAAAAAAAGGACCTACAGAAAATTCAGAAAAAGAAAAAGCCTCTCCCAACAACCCTTCACAAAGTAAAAGACAAACTACTTGAAACAAACAACATTAACATTGAGTGATACCATTCACTTTGATGATGCTGATTGGTTAGTATTCTGCAAATCCTCTTCCCTCTCCACCAACTTCTCCTTCTCAGCAGCCAATCCAACCTCCACACTGGCCTGATCCTTATGCTGCTCCCCACCAACACTTTGTGCACCTGTCAACCTTGCCAACACCACAAAGGACATTCCTCCAAGGACATTGTTCAAGCACCTCAGCACCAACACTGAGGACTTGAATGCAAGAGGGCTGAGCCCTCTCTCCAACATGAACTCAATCCCATTGAGGGTTTGGTACCTGAAGTTGCTGCTAAGTCCCATGTGTGCTGCCCAAGTGAGAGCATTCAAAAGGGTCGGTGGAGGCTTATTTGGGGTCTCAAAATTGGGGTCCATCTTCTTCCTCATCTTGATCAATCCATTTGAGAGTGCAGTCCCAACTAGCCCAGCAGCAAATCCAACAGCAGCAAAGATGGTTCCTTTGTACACCAAGGTTCCGAACCGATCGAGAATGCCATAAGCGCCGGGTTCAAACATGTGGCTCTTGGGGCAAGAGGCAAAGATGGATGGTAATTGGGATGAGGAAGATGTCATGGTTGGTGCCAAGAGGTACATGAGTGTGAAATTGAGGATTGACCCAACAACAAGAGTTGAGAAAACAAAGTCAAGCTCATTCAACCCAAAATTAGGCCTTGAAGCCATGTCACCTAGAACACAAGCACTCACACCAACCAACTCCTCCATCAGGACCTTGAAAGGGAACTGTGGATCAGCAGCTACCCTTGATCTCCATCCATTCAAAAAGAGAGCAAGAGGCCCAAAAGATGAATCATTGTGATCTCCATCATGACCCCAACTTTCACCACCACCACCACCACTCCCACCACCTCCACCTCTACCACCATGTCCAACCCCGTTTCCACCATCACCTCCAGCAAAGGAAAGTTTCAATCTTTCTGGCAAATGGGGTGGTTTGATGAGGTACAAAGAGTGGTTCTGAGGCTGAGATGATGATGATGATGGGAAAACAGCAGCATGGTAGTGACCAGAGAGGGGTGAGAATCGAAGGTGAGCCATGGTTGCCATTTTGATCTGTGACAGAGCTATAACATCAAAAGACTAAAACTTTGGCAACAAAAAAATGAAACAAATCTTCACATCATTCATTCATATATGATCACAGCAACAAATCATTCATCCATTCATGATCATGGCATAAAACAACAAAAGAAAAATAAACTAAAAAACAAACAAACAAAAAATTCAAATTTTTAACAGCAAGATCAGATTTTTCAAACATGATGAGGATGTTTGATGGAGTATTTACCTCGATCTGGACTCTGAAGTGAGTGAGAGTGAAGCAGAATGGAAACCAGAAAAAAGGGTCTGTTGTGAGTCCAAGAAGGAAGATGCTAAACCCTTGAACTTGAAATATAAAAACCCTTTTTTTATTATTATTTTGAAGGTTTATGGAGACTTGGAAGTGAGAGGGACACCCTAGTGTAGACCTAGGGTGATTAATGGAATGGAGTGAGTGAAGATCTGCAATGAAGAAAGGTGATTGAATTTTATATAGTAATTATGTTATTATCGTAAGATCAATATAGCCTCCACTTAGTGGGAAAAAGAACCAAAAGAAATAATAATAATAATCAAATTAGATATAGGAAGACGGTAGAAATTAGGTTGGTTGGAGGGTGGCAGTGGCACATTGTGAATGGATGGAGTATTTGGACGGGAAATGGGACTGGGTTGGTGAATTGGGCTCCATCTCTCTCCACTTAGGATTTGAAATTTGGAAATTGGAATTAACGCCTTCAATCGGGAAAAAATAATTATTATTATAATAATAATCTTAAGCTACAAATGTTGAACGAATATTGAAAGAATATTTTTTTATAAAAAAAAAGGACAAAAAGTATCTTTTTCCCTTCCCATAAAAGAATACACTACTTTTAAGCTTTATTACTTTAGGAGCATATATTTGTATGGTTTATAAAGCACTACACTTTAAAGAATGTTTCTTATTTGTGTTAAATGTTGGTTTAGTTAATTTACATATATTTATAGTTTGACTCAAATTTTAATTAAGTTCCTATAATTTAAAAAATTTTATTTAGATTCTTACTAATAAATTTTTGTAATTGAATCCTGAACCAATCTATTGTTATAAAATATTTTGCTAGAGTAAATAAATTTTTATATTTGATCTTACAAAATTAGATAGTGATCTATTAAACTATATAAAAATTTAAAAAAATTTCTAATATTAGATTACTCTACAGACTTAATTATAAAAATTTATCTAATATAGGAGCTAAATTAAAAAATTTTAAGCTATAAGTATCTAATTAAAAATTTGGTCAAATTATAGGATCTACAAATTGATTAAACTACAAAATTTTTTGTAATATTAGGTTGTTTCAAAGACTTAATTATAAAAATTTATATAATAAAGAAATTAAATTAAAAAATTTTAAATTATAAAGATCTAATTAAAAATTTGTTCAAATTATAGGGATCTACAAATTGATTAAACTGTAAATCTTTGGATGGTTTAGGAAAGACATATATTTTAAGAAATTTGGATGGATGAGGTTTCAGAGGGGAATATGGAAAAGAGAAGTGAATAAGGTCAAATTTTTTATTTGATAATTTTCTTAAATAAAAGGAGTAAAGTGAGAAATTATTATGTAACTTTTCAATAATTTATTATTTAACTTTTTTTTTTTATTCTAAGGAGCTCTTGATAGAGTTAGGGAATAGAAAAAATGGTGGGCATGCAGGGATCGAATTTCTAACCCAACATCACAATCCCTTGGCATAAGGACCAAAGGAGATGCCACTTAAGTTACAGCTTATTGGCTTTGTTATTTAATTTTAATTTAAAAAGGAAAAGTTAATTCTCCTTTCTTCATTTTTTTTCAGCTTCAAAAGTTATATCTATATTTGTGTTATTTATCTTAATGTCCTATGCACATGGCATTCTCCTATTGGGAAGAATGGAAGTAATCCTGAAATTTCCAATGGACAATTATGTCATCCTCATAGAGCAACGTTATTTTACAATTAAATAATTAATTCAACTATTAAATTTTATATTCAATTCAATTAAACCCAACAAGTAAGAGATTACCACTATCACAATATATTAAAATATCTGTATGGTAACCCCAATTATGGTTCCAATTACTGGCGCATCTTCATGGGACATGCAGGAGCCATGGCCACTCCAACCATCTTCATAACTTCATTGAAGTATTTAAGGAAATTATACATATTCTCTCCCTTCCCACTATCAAAACATCAAATGGCTATCTTAAGTTTTTTTCTTTTTTGTTTTTTGGGGTCAAGAATGGATTCTACCTCCGAATTGATGCTTTTATTGCTATATTCCTCTTTGATAATGCAAAAGTTTGGAATCGTTCAATTTTCGATTGGAGGACACGTGCCTTAATACTGATGTACCAAAATTTAAAGATTGGAAAATAATGAGACACTCCTACTAACTGAGGCTCTCTTTAAATTGATAAAAGACGATGGAAAGAAGTGAAATAAAACAGAATGATATTAATTTTTTTTTAATATACAGGTAACAATAAGGTTTATACCTATGAATTATGATCCCATATAAATTACACAAGCCAATCACCCCTACTGGCTTAGAATGATATTAATTTTTATTGTTTGTATAGTTTAAAATATGAGAGAATATCCATCAAAAAAAAAAAAAAGAGAGAGAGAATAGAACAATCCTGAATAGAGTCTATTTATTCTATTTTATATAGTATTTTATGTTTTAATTTTCTAATTTAGGTGGAGGGGAACGTACTAAAATGAAATGAAAGTTATTCAACCTATATCTTAGGCAATCAACAATTAATATCCGACCGGTCCATAAAGTCCCTCAATAGAAGTATAGAATAGGCGGCGAATGCTATGATGCACCTCATTTTGAGAGGTGCATCACGCATTTTGTATGATTGATGGTCAGATGTGAGGGTGCACCAATACACCTTCACATTTGACCATTAATTTCATAAGGTGTATTGGTGCACCCTCATATCTGACCATCAATCATACAAGGTGTATGATACACCTCACATTATAAGGTGCATCATAGACAAACCCAGAATAGGCATGATGGAAGATGGCTATTGTAGGCAGCAATAAGGGGTTTTGCAATATGGTTTGGATTGAATCGATTTAATTTAAATTTTGAATCCAATGCGGCCCAATTTTTATGGGTTTAGATTGGAATGATTTGATTGATTTTTGACAAAATAAAATTTAGAATTTAGAATATTATAAAATAAAAATAATTTAAGTAAATAAAATAAATAAATAAAAATAAAAATAACTCATTTAATATCTATAAAATATTATTTAAATAAAAATGATATATAAATAAAAATATTACATAATAAATTAAAATTATTATTATAACTAAAAGTATAAATTTAATAATAAAAAATTATATTATATAATATTATTAGATTTGGATTGTATCGGATCGATTTTAAAAATTAAATCTAAAATTCAATCCAATTCATTGGAATTGTAAAAAATAAAATCTAATCTAATTTACATTTTTGCGATTTTAATCAATTTTTGGTTTAGATTGAATTAATTTAATGATTTTAATTGAGTTTGATTGGATTTAAACACTCCTAATAGCAAGGCCATAAATGGATGGGAGGCTTATTGTACCATGTGGCAAACGATGGAGAGTCCAATCATCTCTCAATGATACCATATTATCAGAGTGGATGGCTTAGATATAAAAACCAAAGCCAAGGAAGTCCTCATAAATCGTAATTAAAGAAAAGAAATACTATTTATATATACTATCAATTGACATTTTTTTGACACTTTTTCTTTATCTCTTTCCTCTTCTCAATTATTTTTTTATTTTTTTATTTTTTCATAATTTTTTTCCAACTTTAAATGTGGATATCTATATTAAAAGAGTGGTATAAATAACCACCCTCATTAAAGGAACCATGCTATCTATACCAAGATAGAGATAAATAAAGGAGGCGGGGGGGGAATAGGGTATGAAACTGTCCAATGGTCAAAACAACAGGATCCCTCATCAACTCAGTGGAAATGAGGCATCGAAATTCGGAGAAAAAGCAACCTCACCAATTTTCCGGAAAATAAGGCTCTACGCTTCAAATTTTTAAGAGCACATAGAGTGGCAATACAATACAAAATAATTTAAAAGCATAGTGATATAGTGTTATATCATACTAACATAAACTATTGACATGAGTTAGAGTAAACTTAGCGAATATCTTATATTAAGAAACTTAATCTTGTATGTG
Source organism: Pterocarpus macrocarpus (assembly GCA_031439585.1). Lineage (NCBI taxonomy): Eukaryota > Viridiplantae > Streptophyta > Magnoliopsida > Fabales > Fabaceae > Pterocarpus > Pterocarpus macrocarpus. Next base: position 64,638,053 of record CM062515.1, read on the forward strand.
CAATGGGATTATGGGAATTATTGTACTGATTCCCATATACGACACCAGATGTTTTGGCCTATATCCTAGACGGTCGGCTAGCAAGGTTTTGAACAATCCCTGAAGTGTAAAGAGTAGGAGATAGACAAGATGAAACATGTATTTATAGTTCAAAAGAGCGGTTTTTATAGGCAACATAGATGACAATGCCATAAATAGGTGAGCGACCAATTATATTCGGCGGCAAAATGGTAGGGAACTTAATCGTCTTTCATTGATACTATATTTTTAAAGCAAGCATCTCAAATATTAATGTTGTGTTAAAGTGGGTGGCTTGGATGACAAAAAATTCTAAACATACTGAGCCAAGTATTGAGGCGGTCCAAAAATAAATAACTTCAAATTATTATCATTCTATTGCTTTTATTGTTTTTCTAAACAGCAAAATGGAAAAATTTCTCTTCATTACAATTTTTGATATCCAACTAACCTTACATTATATTTGTTTCATTTCTTTTCATTTTACTCCATATCATTCCATCACATTACACTCCAGTTCAGGAATGACAATAGGTATCCATGGGTGCAAAGACATGTCTCCCAACCTCTGTCCCAGTTTAGAAATTTGCCTCTCGTCTCCGTCCCCATCTTCATCCCCATCATAAGTCCCCATTTTCCATTCCCAGTGGGAATTCAAATTCCCGCGGATATTCGTGAGTTTATGCAAAAAAAAAAAAAAAAAAAAAATTATATATAAAAAAATCTTAAATTTGAATAAAGCAGCCATAAATATCTACAATCCATCATAACACAACATAATCTAAATTAAAAATAAAATATATGATGCAAATCCAAGTTATTGAAATTTTATTTTGATCAAAGTTGGTCAATTGATTTTGGTTAAAAATTTGGTCTACTATATATTGACTATATTTTGAATTAACTTGATTTCATTGCCTATTATTGTCAAAATTTATTTTATATAGAATTTAATTTAAATGCACTGACAGTATTTTATACTGTCAACCAATAGAAATAGTAGAAAGTGTCAACTCATATAAATAACCATCTATATATAATAAGGAACTCACCATAATTTCTCACTTTCCCCTATTTCTATTGATTGATAGTGTAAAATTATTTTACACTGTCAGTGCATACTAATTAAACTCTTTTATATATACATAAGAAATATAAATAAAAATTTAACGGGTTTTTATGGAACGGGGATTTTGTCCCTATCCCTGTGGGAATCAAACTAGTCCCCATACCCATCCCCATCACAAATAATCCTCGTAGATACCTACTTTGGCAGATTTTTTTGCCATCCCTACCCTTATTCATTCACCAAAATATTCAAACATGGCCTCAAATTCTTAAACGGCACATGAAGTTCTGTCAATCAGTATTTCCCCCCTTTTTTTTTGAACTTTTCCATTGTAAATAATAAAACTTACTTTTGTGGTCCTCCGTTATTATGGTCCACTCTATTAGTGGGGCATCCCTGAATAAAAAAGCGAAGTATTACAATCCCATCTGAAAAAACAAAAGTAAATCACGTGAATCTTATGACTCGAGAACTGTTTCGTAAAAACTGCGAGCAAACGCAATGCCTGAAGTACTCAGATCTGAGTATATATATTTGAAATTACCTTACTTCATGTCATTATAAACAGCATATGGTGTGTGATATTATAAGTTACATGAAACTCGCATATTTTGCCGTACTATAGGTAGTTAATGTAAATATGTAATGCCAAATTTTTTGATTGAGATTTGACTTTTGTTGTGGAGATAAATTTGTGCTGATTGTATGCTTGATGAAAACAAGGCAAAAATCCAAAATGAAAAATAGAACAAACAGGCTACATGCAGATATATGTATAGAGAAATATTTGAACCACTCTTGTATAGATATAATATAAGCGTAACAATATATGAATATGAATATAAGTAAGTATTAAAATATAAATTTAATTGAAATACACTGATAATATAAATTTTTTTTATACTATCATCCAATCAAAATCTTCCATTTGCATGACTATTCAAATAGTAAATAGTTATATTAAAAAATTTTATTAATGTGACAATATATAATTAAATATTTATATAAAAAAATTTTATATTGATAATATATTCAAATTAAATCTATTAAAATATACATATATCAAGGTAAAATATTTTGTTTATATTTATGTAAGAGAAATATCATATTAGATATTGAAAAGTCATATACAAAATAACATAACTCGTGCGTATAAGCATCACCTACCCCACAGTATCTCCGGGCCAACTTTGAATACTCCTGACAAACCATACCATAGACACCAAAAGTTATGTCCCAGAGTTTGAGTCACACTGAGCCTACGACTTCTGTTTAATGTGATTGAAGTTTTAACAAAGAAATAGGAGGAAAAATTCCCTTGTCCATCTCCATTAAACATGATGACCAAAAATCTAGAATAATTATATAAACAAATACCACATTTCTTTTTTTTCATCCTTTAATGGTACATGGTAAGATGTTCATCTGACATGCATCATTCCAACTACTACCAGTGCATATACCTCTCGGAAGACAATACAAATGCTTGTGACAAACAACTAAAAAGAATCCAGCCTATGCTAAACTTTATAAATATTAAAATACCATGAGACTTTGACACATGTCACATGCCCACAAAGACTTGATCCTCTTGGACCTAAAACTTCACCATCACCATCACATGTATATATTCCACACTTCTCAAAAGTAACTGATGCAAGAATAAATCCAATGAATGTATCATGTTTACAACAAAAAAGGGGTTGATTTGAACAAACCTATTCTCAATACCCAACTATATAACCATTTTTTTTTTTTTTTAAGTCTTTAAAAATCTTCATTCCAGCTGTCTCCTGTTGTTCAAGAAGGAAAAAGGTGGGGACAAAAGGGAGGAGGAAAAACCACCATAATGCTAACCAGCAAGAATTGTTAGCCTATTCTTTTTATAGCTGCATTGATTGACATGCACTGGAAGATATTCTCAGCAATGAATAGCTGGAGGACCACAATAACCATCTACACCATCAAGGACACCTTTCAACGACCCGTTTTTGCTCGTTTCATTCCACTAGAATTGAATGGAGAGACGCTACCACTTGGCCCGGGACTCTCTTCTCTGAAATTTGAATTCAGCAAAGCTAATTCGCGCAACTGCTGCCTCTTAATATAGTCCTGGGACTCATCCTGCACGTCGAAATTTAACATACAAGACAAAATAAAAAAGACTTTCACAAGTCAAAACTGAGATTAATTAGCAAATTGGCTAGCCTATGGAAATTTTCCTGTTTTGGACTTCCATCAGTAAAACAGATATGCACAGAAAGATATTGATCCAAAAGGTCAGAACTAGAGACATGAAATGATTAACTTGCACTGTATGTTGTGATATTTTCCACCAATGGAGAATATGGCGGTGGCTTTTAGAATTTACAGTGATTTCAACAGAATACTTCAGGGAATAAGGAAAGGTTAAAGGTGAATAGTCAAATTTCCAATAGAATTCTAGTAAGTTAACCAACAAAGATTTGACTCCTGCAGAATGCAAAACAAATTATTTACTAAAATATGCGGCAAATGATTTAGAGAATAAAATGCAGGTGTATAACCGTTGATGAATTTTTATCCAGTCGCATGATTTACTAAAATCTACCATGAAGCGAATGATGGCATATCCATGAAAACTAAAAATCCAATTTCGAAGTTGAGAACAATGAAGATAAGTTGCATCGTTGTATTCACTTGAGAGTTTTAAAGCTTACAAATATGAGTGCACTTTTCTTAATACATTAATGCTGATCTTAGACAATGTGAAGCAGAATAGCAGCTAGTTCACCCCACATAAAACAGATATAGAGTGAAGGAACTTACCACAGGCTTGAGCAGTTCTTCAATAATTTCCTGAGCCTGCCTGAGCCTTATGTCAACAACATTAGCAGGTAAATCAGCCTCAATCAAAATGTGCAGTGGTTCATTGAGATGCTCATAGCCTGGTCTTCCTCGTAATTTCTCTTCCTTAAGATTGAAAGATTAATAATCTTAGTTGCATAATCAATTGATAAATGCACCATACCTTTTAGGCATTATGTAATTCAAGACCTGGAAATTAAATGTTTGTCTTCATTACCTTGTCTGGATCCTTTATTGATCCTTTCCCTCTAATATACACACGGCAACCTGTAGTAGCTTCTACCCGTTTCAAAGAATTGCCTCTAGGTCCAAGAAGTCTTCCAACAAAATTGAACTAATGCAATAAGGAGTAATATATTTTTATTACTTCTAGTTGATATAACTTTCAGCTCCAGAAAAGATTAAATACAGGTCTCTGATCAAGTAATCAAATTTGATTTTGTACAACTGACATTTGTATAAAAACTTACATTGGGGTATGTATCTACTGGAATTTCCAAGCGCAAGATTCTCTTCACAGTGTATGAACTAGGACTTGCCGGTGCACCTTGCCAATCCATTGTCATTCCAGGTGGTCCACATAATCTCTGTTTTTTTTCAAAGAAATTAATATTAATACACAAAAGTTAATATGCAGAAAATTAACATGGTAAGCAACAAGAACAAACGACAAAGCTTTTCACAGCGAAAAGAAATCAACAAGCAACTAGCATTCTCAATCCAGGGAACCAAAAATTCCAGAAATTTTAGAATTCTGATCTTGATGAGCGAGGCAAACATATGAAGAGAGGTACTGAATAATAATATGATCGATTTTTATGTTTCCTATCCTGACATCTTGTTAATGATACTTGGGAGGCACTCATAGACTTCGTGAAACTGATACCAGTACAAATTTATGTTTAGGACAGACTCAACCTGTTAGTTTGATTGAATCATATTCAAACACAGTTTCTTGTTCTATCCCACAAAGAATATATAAATAAATAAATAAACAGAGTCAAGTTTTTGTATTAAGCATCTTTCCCTTGTCTATATTTCTTTCAATCTTCAGATTATGTATAAACTTTCTATCCCAGTTTGTATGCAATAATATGCCTTGTCTAGTGTGTACAACTACATCAATAGACACCCCTAGCAGATCATTATGACATGATACTCTTGGACTTACACAGGAGAAAACATATAAACTACTGATATGTTATGCTGTTAGCAATGTACAAACATATAAGACAAGTACACCACCACTATTGTCTGTGTTACGTGTTTTTACTCTCACTCTGAAACTATCAGACTTTTACTTCTGCAGGGTTCAGCTGAAGATATTTGTGGTGTAAGTATTTTTCGTAGTTTTGGTGAATGTTGGATTTGTCCAGGAATTTGAGGCATTTGCATGTCATTTCATAGGTTTGGGAGATTTAAGTAGGGCAAGTCCCTTTGGCAATGGTGCTATGTTTGCTTCTATTTGGTACCTATGGCTTGGGAGGAATGCTAAATTTTCATGACTGGCTAGTTGCATTGGCATCTTTTATGGGATAAGGCAGTTTTCTCAGATAATGGCTACTTGAGAGGAGTGCAACTTTGGTCGATATGCCAAGTGAGAGCTTTACTTAGATGAAATGTTTTCTTTGGCTGCTATTTTTGTGTTTTTTCTCTCTTTTAGTAGGATATCTTGTCCTGTACTCTTTTACTCTTCTCAATCAAAATATTTTTATCAAAATAACACACACACATTGAGACTCTTATCAAGCAAATTTTTTTATTTTATTGTAATATTAAAAATTCCTAACTGATACATGGTTTTAAACTTCACTAACTCACTTTCTCTGATAATTTAACAACCCTTGAATTTCAATATCTTCCACTAATTTAAACTAAGTAGCCAAGCGACCAATCTTATGTCAGAACCTATTTTTCAGGAAACTGCTTTTACGAACAAAAGAGTAGGTCTTGTAAGTTCTGTCTCCTTAAACTGCACCTTATCCCATTGTATTACTATTATTATAACTATAAATATTATTATTATTACTATTATCAATATTAAAGAGATAAATACAAGGATTTAGGGTACATGAGGCTTCATAAATATTTGATTCAACATTGAGCACAGGTGGCATCATAGAATCCATGTAGCCAATCACACTTGGCTTGGTTGTTGTTGATGTCAAATACAAGGAATGAGCATAATAAGACAAGTTGAATATTCTTAAATCACAATCCAGCCATCAGGATAGAATATAGATAATGAAATTTTGGAAGTCCAATTTTTTAAAATTAGACAAGCATTACGTAAGCATTTATACTGGCTACAATATTTTAGCAAAAACTCTGTGTCTGCTATGTGTAAGCTTTATTGCAACATTTAAAATAGCTGGTCCCAAGCCCGGATAAAAGAGAAGGGTTGTGTTAGACCATCGACAACCAACATAAAACTTTATTGAATCTTTATGATATGAGTTATGACAATATTGTAGCAAAAACAAAATGAGCATCTGCATGAACAAATGATATACTCAAATTATATAATCATAATTTGAGGATATAAAGTTCAGATGCAACAATCTAAAAAGTGTCACCTCCTGCTGAAGACTATTCCATCCACCCAAACCTGCCCCAGTGACATTTGACATGAGGTTTGAAGAAGCCATAGGACTAGGACTTCTATGTCTCAGTCTGTCAAAGTCACCAAAACCTTGGTTGGACAACATTCCAGAAACTCTTAATATTTCTGCACATAGATAAACATTGTAATGAGAAAATAATTTGAACTGTTAAAATCATAAGTAATGAATGGAGAAGGAATTAATTTCTTTTATTAAAAAATAAAGAATGTAGGAATCGAGATATTTTGTGATGAACAATATCAGACAAAGTCATATAGTGTCAGACACCACAGCATACATAAGGCCTAGCTTTTTGCAACCTTGCAGGAGACTCTCAATTTGACTAGTCCTAAATTTCTGCAGGGAAGAAGGCCTAAATTTCTGCAGGGAAGAAGGCCTACTGCAGTCAACTGCCACAATGTCAATGGCACCAGTATTCCACATCTTACTTTAAAAAACCAAGCTCTTCTTCTAAAGGCCTAGACTATGAGTCAGCACTCAGCAAGTGTACAATGCCAGCTCCACACATTAAAAGTCATGCCAAAGTACTAGAAATCAGACATTTTCAATTTCTTGTACTAAATACAACTTCCAAGTTCATGCTTTTCTAAAATGCATGATATCTATTCAAACTAAACCCAAAAATTGATACCAACCAGGACTCTGAGCATGACAAAAGCTCATATCTTGCCATCAAAATCACCATTACGAAGGTACATTTCATCCGATGTTAAGACAAAACCTAAATAGGGGATGCTTTTCTTTTCATCATTTAATTAGCATTTCCCCCCTAGCAAAACATCAGTGCGAAGTGAAGTGAGAAGGAAAAATCATGCCACCACAATGATGGTTGGCAAAGAGAGCAACACAATGCATGATCAACAGTGTAGTTGGTGTCCAAAGACAGATGAAACCCGTTGACACAGATAAAAACCTTCTGTGACTCGATCTGTGCACAATCAAGCATGCTGCTACACAAACACACCACAAGCTGAAAACACCAAGAAAAAAAAAGGAACAAAAAACAGATCCATAACGAGGAAAGGAAAAACCTTGATTCAACAATCTGCTGCATATGGGAAGGACTTGCATGAAGGGTCCAAGCTTCTGATGTTCTGCCAGCAACTCTGACAAGTACTGACTGCCAAAATAACAACAACAACCCTTTATTTCTATGAATCAAAAGTTCATAACTTTACACAAAACCAAATCAAAAACACAGAAAAAAAATCCAGAAGGGGTGCATCAGAAAAACTAGTCCAAGGTTGAATCTTTTTGACTATCCTTGTTCAATTTTGATCTCAAGAACACAGAAAAAGTTGATTCATCACAAACAACACACACCTGTCTACGTCTGGGGTGCTTCTAATCTGAGGAGAAGCAGCTCTAGCTGGTGAGAAGTTTGGATTATACAAGCCTGACATGGCTCTTTACTTTTTTTTTTCTTTTTTTTTTAATGGATTGGAAGAAAACCAAGCCTCAAAAAAAAAGGAAGGGTTGAAAAAGGGAGGTTTAGTTGGTGTAGTTCTTGCAGAAGAAAAAGGAGAAACACAGCACCATCAATAAAGGGGGGGGGGGGGGGGTTCTGTAATAAGGAGAAAAACGAAAAAGGGTAGACAGGTTTATGTGAATTTTACAGAAAAAGGAAAGACAACAAAATATTGTTTATTTATTAATTATTTAATTTCATTTTTTTAATCTTTTTTCTCTCTCTTCATGGTTGTCTCAATGTTTTCCTCTTTTTCTTTATATATTTTCCTTGTCCACGGGCTGTGTTGTGAAAAAAAGAATAAGAACAAAGAAATAATAATAAAAAATTATATAGTATATGAAAAAGTTGAGGACAGTGCACTAGAATGGAAGCGGGTCTGTTTCAGGAAACTGCAGCATGTGCAGCTAAATTTAAGGTGGTAAAAACTAAAAAGACAGATTTTGTGGTGTCAGTTAAAAGATTTTCACTGTGGCCGAGGCAGTGAAACTGAAGTCAAGATTTTCAAGTCAGAAAGAGGATGAGGTCAGAGGTGGTTTTCTTTTCTTTTTTTTCCTAAAATATCATTATTCAGAGTTTACTCAATTAGTCAATTTCAATTAATTTATTTTAAATTGAATTATTTTTTTATTTTAAAGATAAAATCTTTTTAATATTAACTTTTATTAATTTAAACACAAAATTTTATATAAAAAAATAAATATCACATTACTTAAATTAACGAACCAAATAAAGTTGATTTAAATTAAGAAAAATATTTGTGTATAAATATAAATTTACAATTACATATATAAAAATAATTTAAATATTCCATCAATATAAATAATTTTATATTAATTTTAAATTATGTTATTAAATATGTAATTTTTAAAATAATAATTATAGAAATCAAATATTTTTATAGATTTAACTTTATATACTATAAGTATAAATTTTCTACATAATCATTAAATTATGTATAGCTATATCATTAAAATTAATTTGTTTTCATCATAACTATCATAAAAATTATATAAAAGATGAGATATAATTGATTGATAATAAAAAAATTTCATATTAACAATATATTAAAATTAACCTCTATTCTTATTGGTATAGTAATACATAACTAAATTATTGTGTAAAAAAATTATGCTAATAATATATTACAATTAATTTTTTTATTTTTAAATATTTACAATGAAGTTGATACGATTTTAGAAATATATGTCTTAAATAAATTTAACGAGACTAATTCCATTACGAATGTTTCTAAACAGCAGTCATTAGATTTATATATTCAAGTAACAAAGCACTTTGATTTGAGCGCTAAAATACAATGCAAAGGGTACAAACAGCAACAATGTTCATTTAAAAAAGGAGTACAAACAACAACAAACAACAGGTGGAGACGCGTGTTTGGCATGCAGAGAAACAAAGGTTGTAATCTAATCTCAATGCTAATGTTTTTGCAAAGAATGCAACTACGCATTACTAACTATAGGGCCTTGAGATTTGATGAGAGGACAGAACAGAAGAGAGAGATATCAATGGGATTGAGAATGTTGAATGCATGAATGAATGAATGAATGGGCAACGATAATGATGTTTGCCAACGGGGTCTTAGCTGGACCATAGAAACTGTTGTACACTCTTACAAAGCTACCACCCTGTGTTCAACCACGTTGTTTTGAGACTCAACATCTCGACCAGTGAGGTCCAATGTCAATCCTAGCTATACTCTTTTCACGTTTTATATTCCTCCACTTAATTTATTATGATATGAGGAATAGTCTTTTTTTTCAATAATGTTATACAATTCTTGGTCTTCAGTTGAATAATATTATGATTGAATTGCGGTCGGTTTATGTTCCTTCTTGATTGAGCCATCTGATATTGTGAATTGAAATATGAATATATGTGAATTTTTTAATATATTTTTTCCAGTTTTTTTCTGCAATAATTCCATCCATAATTAAAAAGGCTGCTAATTGCTCATTAGATAACAAGGGTTCGTTAAATTTGACTTTGTATTGCATAATGCATTTGAACCTACCTAGCTTACAATCAGAGCCACTCTTGCTTTGCTCCCTGCTCCTTTTTGCCTCTTGGCCAAGCTAGATACAGTACTTTTAGTCTATATCATATTTGGAGTTTATTATACTTTAATTAATTTAAATCAAGTCAAGTCAATTTATTATAAAAATAAAATTTTTGTAATATTAATTTTTGTATCCACAATATTTAAATTAAATTTTTTTTTATCAAAGATAACAAATATAAAAATTATTTCTAGAAAATATTTTAAGAGAAAAAGATGTGAGTCAAATATTTTTGTCAAGTCGATTTATTATAAAAATAAAATTTTTGTAATATTAATTTTTGTATCCATAATATTTTAAATTTAAATTCTTTTTTTTTGTCAAAGATAGCAAATATAAAAATTATTTTTAAGAAATATTTTAAAAGAAAATGATATAAATCAAATATAAAATATTTTAAATTCAAGTAAAATATATACTTAAATAGGATAAATATCAAATTATTTGAGTCAATCAAACATGGATTGAAAATACGGTGTATATAGTCACTTTAAACCATTCCATTTCTACTAATTAAATATTTTTTTATTTTATAACATAATTTTTCTTGTGACTATTTTATAATATGAATTTTTAATTTTGGCACGCTTTCTTTTTCTTTTTTTTGTTTTGGATATATTCATCCGAATAGATTGTGTATATTGGCTATTTGTCCTTTGCTTTGGATATAGGTTTATGAGAACAGTCTATAATGCTTTTTCTAGGGTTTTCTAAAGTGAACTAGCTTTTGACACCCTTCTACGCAGAGCTTCGTGCCATAAATCATAATAGATTATTACGTGGTATGAAACTATGAATGATCTCTTTATTGCTTTTGTTGGGGGGTATATCCCCCCAATCGATACCAATTCCAATCCTATTTACCTACTTTTTTTCCATTCTTTTTAATAATCTTACGTTTGCTTTTTGAGATGTCGTATATGATAAGGATAAACCTGTCTACACACCTAGCATTAAAAATCAAACATAAAGCCATCTTGGGGACCTATTGATCTAACCAACAAAAAACAGCAAAACTAATTTATTTATAAAGTAATATTACACAATTAGAGAAAAAAAGTGTGTAAATTTTTTTAATATAAAAATAAGAGTTGTTGTTAATTGAAATAAAAGGATATAATTTACTTATTAATCTAATGATAGACTTACATATAATATACCACGTTATTTTAATAAATAAATTCAATTAAAAAATTTGGATTGTTTAACATTTTTCTTAGTTATGCAACCTTGAAATAAGCTTGCAATATATTCTTATTTCTTAGAAATAAATACAATTATTTAATGCATAAAAGTTTCATATTTCATATAAATAAATACAGTTATACTAATATTTAATTGATTTAAATAATTTAATATTTATTTCCTCTAAAAAATATTTTATTTTTTATAATAGATCGATCTAATTTAAATGAGATTAATTTAAGTCTAATGAATTTCAAATATCGATGATTTTGATAAAAAAAATTATTTTTTATTATGGTTCGTGAAATAATTATTGAATTATTAAAAGAAAAAAAAAGTGAGACTAGTGTATTAAGTTTAATATTAAAGAAAAAAACAAAAGGTCGTAAGGGGAGGGTGGGGAAAAGAGAAAGATGGTGCATGTTAAACGATAGTAGAGTCCAAAACCGCAAGGAGACAATGTGGAGTGGCCCCTTTGTGTTTAACTGAATGCTGCTTCACTGCCTCTGACTCGGTTGGTCTCATAAGAAGAATCCTAAGATGTTTTATGCAAATAAAATAGCAAAATACAGCGTTTGCCCTTTGCTCTTTGTCCTTGCCCTTGATTCCTTCTCTTCTCTTCTCTTCCAGGTCAGTTGTGCATTTATTTCAATCTTAATTTCTTTTCTTTTACAAGAATGATACAAAACCAAAATTCAAAAAAATAAATTAATTAAAGAATAAAGAAAGAAATGTGGAAAGGGTGCGTTTGTTTAATTTAAAGAAAACATTTTTAAGATACAAATCTTTGAATTTTGTTTCAGAAATTGTCTTTTTAAACTTGTGAATAAATTATTGAAATATTTTTTAGTTTGATAATTTTTCAAAAATTTATATAATTATCTTAGGTTTTTTTTTATGTATTTTTTAACATTTTCTAAAAAAAACCAAACACTAAATATAAAAAGAACAACAAAATGGGAAAATAACTATTTTCTTTACTCGGATTATTCATTTTTGTTAATTAAATGGAAAATAAATATTTCTTATTAATAGTTTTGTATATTGTTTATTCTTCTTTATATTTTTAGTAATATATTTATTTGGGTAATAAATTAAACATAAAACTTGGATAAGAAAAAGAAATATAATTTTATTTATACAATATAAAGAGAAGATGAATTGACTAACCCACCAGCAATTAAACGCATTAAAGGTGAATTATACTCCAATAACAAGTATAAAAGATATCTCTCATAAGAAGTTGTAATTTTTTTTTTTAAATATAAACAATCTATATTTAAAGTTTAATAAATTCCAGCTAATTGAGTTGAGCTACCCTACTACTATAGTAAAATTTTCTCAATATCAACCAGCTATTTATTTTTTATATTAATTTTTATCGATCTATTTTTAATATTAATTACAAAAGCATGATATTATTTTTATTATGTTTCTTTTTTTTTAATTTCGTGAAAGAAATAGTTAAAACAGCATAATCTTATTTTTATTTTTGTATAAAATATTAAAAATAGAAAATAAAATTAAAACAATGTATTATTTTTGTAATTATTTATAAGAACATATAAAAGATTAAAATAGAAAATAAACCAAAAAGACCTTAGTTTTTCTCAGGTTACTAAGTACGGTCTAATTAACTTCGTATTTAAAGTTGATCTTCCGTTGTAGCTTCTTCAAAATTCTATTGATAACGGAAAGGAATTGATCTCATTAAAAAACAAGGTGCGAAATAACCTCTTGGGGTGTTAAAAAAAAAGCATTGGGCTTAGTTAAAATGGAAGAAGTGAGAGTGGGGAAACAATGATCCCAACTAACAAGAGACTTTCCACAATAATTGGGTGACACAAGAAAATGGGGTGTAAACAAAGCTTGCCTCCACTCAAGTATGACAAGTTTCGGACAGGTCAAATCTTAGAAACACAAAGTAGTTGCGGTGACCAGTTCCACCACTATGGGAAGAAAAATACCAAGCAGTAAAATTTGACATTTCATGCAATAAACCAAAATTAATTGTTTCATCATTTATGAAGGGAGAAAGAAGAAAATTAAGGAAGGAAAGTGAAATGAAAGTTAGGAGCGGATAACTTAGGGGGTGTTTGGTTTGGCATTTCCTATTTCCATTTCTAGTCAAAATGAAAAATAGGAGTGGAAATATGTTTGGTTGGGTTGTTTTGAAAATATTTTTAGAAAATATTTCCAAGAATCAATGGAATGTTGGAAACGCCAGATTTACGTTTTCAGCATTTTATGTCTGATGGTTGAAAATATTTTCACAAGACATGTGGTAGTATGCTAGTAATATTGTCAACATTTTTCTCTTTGCTTGTCACTTGCCTCTGTTCGAATCTCAAGCAGCACACAAATCATTTTTTTTCCTCCCCAATGCTTCCTTTTCTTTTGCACCGTGTTCCAACGAAGGAACTGCTCCCCCCAAATTGAAAAAACCCTACTCCTCTTCCCTAAAAAAAAAAGGCACGCTCAGCTCACCACTCAAGTACTGCTCCCCACCGTTCGGTTTGGAAGACTACCGCTCACAATCGCCGGCGTTCAGACCAACAGCACCACCGCAGCCTTCCCTTCTCTCACCACTATCTCGGTTGTGTTTTCCTCCCTCACAGTCGCTATTCAAACGCCAGGACCACCACACCCCCTCCCTTCCTTCCGCCTTATCTCCGACTCTGCTTTCCTTGCTCACAGCTGCCGTTCAGACCGCGAGCACCGCCACAGCCCCTCCCTTGAGTCACCGTTGTTTGGACTTTGTTTGGTATGCATTTTCGACTCCCCTCATTGGATCTGCTGCTTCTCTTTTTTATGATCTTTGCTTCTGCATTGTATGATATTCTGCTGCTGCTCTGTTTGTATCTTCTACTTCTGCTTCATTGTATGATATTTTGCTGCTGCTCTGTTTGTATCTTCTGCTTCTAGTTTATTTGTAGATTAGTTAACCTTACTTATCCATTATTAGTTGCCTTACTAGATCTATCATATTTATCAAAAAAGTAACTAAAATCTTTAACTATTTATGTATTGATCCCCATATAAGTGGTGTGTAAAACATATGTTAAAAATACATTTTTCACTATGAATATATAAGCAGTTAGCGCCCACTTGATTTGTCACATTTGTTGTTCATATATTCTTTGCATAGATAGCCTTAATTACTTCAGATTTTGGATCCTGCTTGCTATTCTTTCTCCTTCATATAACGAATATCTTTTAACTTCTAACTTATACTAATATGAGATCTGTCGGAACCACAATGAGAGGCTAGCATGGCTTTTTTCTCCGCAGCTATATCAAAACAAACATAGCTAGCTGTATATTATACTGTTATCTTTGAAATTATGTTGTCATAACAAAAGAATAAAAGATATGGTGAACCGTAGAGGTTTGATCATGGGGTGCTTTTCATCTATTTCACAATTTCAAGGACGTAATCTAGCAAAACTAGAATACATCAATAATGAATGTGCTCATTTCATTCACATGGAATGAAAGTGACAGTTAAAGGAAGTTAATTAGGCTAGAAACAGAATCTTTATATCTTTAGACTTGGACTCCTTTATCTCTTTGCCTACATGGATGGACTATAACCAGGCTCATCAATTGGTTACTGAATTTCATCCTTAAAGCCACCAATGGTGTTCAAATGTTCATTATCATTGCATATTAAATTTTGAAGCTTGTAAGTATATAAATTATTCTTTGATAACATAAATCAACCTAAAAAAACATCTCTACTTTATTCTCTATCCAATTAAAATTTCCTTAGATGTTCATAATATTAATGTATATGTTGGGAGTCACAAGTTACTGGGGATTGGTTTGGTTCCTTCTTTAAGGATTGTCATGAGTTAGCATCTATAATTACTTAGCTTGAATCGAAATTTGCACTTATATGTTGATATGGTTTCTCTTGTTTTCATTTTAGGCTCTAAAGTGCTTTTGGTGATACATTCTTATTTTCTCTTTTTTCTATTGGAATTACATACATCTACTACTTTTTTATTGTTTTTGCATATATTTATGGCCTTCTATGAGTTATGTTGATAGCCTTCTATGAGTTATTTTGATAGTAATGCCTTCTTATGTGTTTCTATACTTAATAAAATATGAAGTTATTAGCACAAAATGAGTGGAAAAAGTGTCAAGGGGGATAATAAGGAATGGTCAGCATAGAACACAAAAATGTTCATTGAGATTGTTTATGATCATGTCAAGAAAAAGCTATTACAAGCATCAAAATTTAAGAAGCCAATATGGGAAGATATCAACAATGAATTGACTTCAATTAGTGGAGAAAATTATGGAGTGGAAAGATTGATGAGCAAGTTTAATCGCCTGCGCATGCAATATCGCGAATTTTCAGCTTTGTTAACTAGAACTGGAGTTACATGGGATTCAGAATCTAATAAAGTGAATGCTCCAGAAGAAGTATGGGAAGACATGTATACGGTATGTTTGCTTTAGTTTTGTGTTATTGTTATATTATATTGGTTTATGTATTGGCATATGATTGAAAATATTTATTTGTATTTTACAGAAAGGAAGGTTTTACAAGCAATTTAAGAAGCATGGATTTGAGTACAATTATGAAATTCTTGGTGAAATTTTTAATGGTAGTACAGCAACAGGAAAACTAAGTCATGCCTCCACTAAAGAGCCACCGACATCAGATGAAGAAAGAGAGTTAGAGGAAGATTTTCTTTCAAAAGGTATGCATGTAGATGCAAATATTGTTGATGTTGATGGTGATGACTCAGAAGAAACAAGCAAAAGAAAGAAAACCATTGGGTCTTCAAGTGAGCGTCGACGTAAGGAGGCCAAGAATGCAAGATTAGATAAATTTGAATCTGCATTGGAGAAATGGGCTGAGTCAGTGAGTGTCTAAACAAAAGTATCAAAGGCGAGGATTGAGAAATATAAATCACATGGCAGTCAGGCTACTAGTGCATTGTCTGATCCTTATTCTATAGAGGCATGCATGGGGGTGTTACATTCTATGCAAGATGTTTCAAGAACAATGTATAATAGAGCTGTGGCAAAGTTTGTACAAGCAGAATGGAGATGCATATTTATGACGATGGAAACGAATAGAAGGATGGAATGACTTGCTGATCTTGAGTAGTTTGTTTTAGATAATTTGTATCAGTTTATGAATATTATGTTTTAAAGGCTTGCTTTTTTTTTTTAAATGATTACTAGACTTTATAATATGTTCTAGTATTTTCCAGACTTTATGTTATGTTATGTTACATTCTAGCATTTGTATCAGTTTATGACTTGAGTATTTGACGAAGTTGTGCTATGTTAGTTTTAATTATTATTGTTATTTACATGTCTATTTCATTACTATTGTTATTAGTATTAGTTGATTGAATTATTTATTCATTGGAGCAGGAAAATATGTCTATTTCTGGATCACCTGATAATTCACATAGCACGAGTAGTGATGATCCAAATGAATAAGATGATGAGATGGGAGATATTATTATGGTTCGATTAATGATTGAATATGAAAGGAGCTACGTTGACAGGAGACCTTGCAGAACTTCTGCCTTGACTAGAAGGATGTATACCTGTTCGAAAATGGGTTACCTAAGGAGCTCCAGAACCGAGAATGGAACCTCAAGCTGCTCCGGATGAGTACTTCCACAGTGGAAGGAGGTGTACCTGCAAGGACTGACGCTCAAGTTAGTGAGTGCAGAAAAGTGTATGAGAAGTAGGTTAGAAAGATACCTAACGATCAAAGTTGGACCCATATTTATACGGGTAAGTAGTTGAGAAGTAAGGGGGATTTGACCTCGCTGTTGTAGGGGATAACCTTGAATGTCTGTTATCTTGGGGATATCGGATGGGTCCGAGTTTTCCGGCCACACGCAAAGGAAGGTCATTCCGCGTCGTTAGGGAACAAAGGGCTTAACTCAAGTTTGGGCCCTAACTTGGATCAATGGCCCGAGATAGACTCGGACTGTTAACAAATTCGAGCTCTACTTGGGCCTGGCCATTGGGCCGAGTTAGGCTCCTATATTGCTATCCGGAACAATACTCTTGAATTTTTTGCAGGCCATGAAGCTAGATGTTATGAAAATTTTTGGATGGAGAAACAAGTTTTTAGAAATTTTTGCAATACTTTGAAGGAAGTTGCAAATTTAAGTGACAGTAAAAGGGTCAATGTAGAGGAAGGAGTTGCTATGTTTCTGATCATTATATGTCATAATATGCACCATCGGGTTGTTGTTGAACGCTTTCAACATTCTGTGTATACTGTAAGCAAATGGTTTAGGATAGTTTTAAGAGTAGTATGCAAGTTGGGCACATATATTATCAAACCCCAGAATCAAGAAACTACTCATCCACATATTTTGAGTAACTACAAATACTTCCCATATTTTAAGGTCATTATGCAATTCTGTTTTAATATTTATTAAATATATATAGCATCCATATTTGTTACAATTTTAAGGTAATTATGCAAGTTATAGCTATTTGCATATTGAATATATAATTGACTTACTAAAATCACATGGTAGTTTGCATAATATAGATATTTGTTATGTTGTGCACCAAATATAGCTTTGTTCCTAATGGATTATAATCCTGTAAACAGAATGATCACAAGCATGGTAGTTCATATAGAGTTAATTATATGGATTGATTTTATTTTTTTTCATTTTTTCATGAAGAATTGCATTGGTGCTATTGATGGCACGCATGTATCTGTTTGGGCTCCTGCTTTCAAACAAACTACTTTTCATGGAAGAAAGATTTTGATAACACAAAATGTGTTAGCAGTTTGTGATTTTGACATGTTATTCAGCTTTGTTTATTCTGGATGGGAAGGAACAACAAATGATTCCAGGGTGTTTTTAGATGCATTAAAACCTGAAAATAACTTTCCAAAGCCTAGTGGAGGTAATATTACATTAGTATATTTTTCCCCCTTTCTCATTATTAATTTTATGTTATTTAACATGTTCTTGGTTTATATGGCAGATCAATTTTATCTTGTTGATTCTGGATTTCCTAACATGTCTGGCTATCTTGCTCCATTTTGTAGTACAAGATATCATTTGCGTGACTTTCGTGATAGAGGACGAGCACGGGGTAAACATGAATTGTTCAATTATAGACACTCTTCATTGAGAAATGTTATTGAGAGGTGTTTTGGTATTCTAAAGGCAAGGTTCCCAATTCTAAAAATGATGCTAAATTATCATGTTAGAAGGTAGAAGCAAATTCCCACTGCTTGTTGTACCATCCATAATTTTATTAAAATACAACATGGAACAAACAGACTATTTGCTGATTATTCAGGAGAAGACATGATTGTGGATAAACATAGTTTAAGTGTAGATCAAGAGGGTGTTGATATTAATGCTACTGAAGTCACTCAAATGGCATAAGTTAGAGAGACAATTGCTAATCATATATGGGATAATTATCGTCGATGATTGATGACTATCATTTTTTGTATTTTCTTCTAGGATGATGTAGTTCTCTTTCTTCTTCTTTTTTTTTTTTTTGGTATGTCTTAACTGGTTGATAAGCCAAAATATAACAAAGACTGTAATTATAGATTGTACTAATTATTTTGTTTAATTATATCTCTTTTTAATGTGACTATAATTTACTTATAAATCAAATGTATTCCAAACATATTTTGTTATTACAAGTTTTTGCAGTTGAAGTTTCCTTTCTAATATTTAATTATATAATAATTGATAATAATAATAAAAATACTTGAAAGTGTTATTTTATTCCTAATGTTAAAATTTTATAAAATTATTTTATTTTCATAAATACTTTTAAATTCATCTCAAATTTGTAAATAATAAAATTCATCAATGTGCAAAAAAAAAATTATTATTTAATAATAAATATAATTTTATTATCTTAAATTTGATTTTGAAAATAAATTTTAAAAATAGACAAACCAACATATTTTCATTATTTTTTCTTTTTGAAAACAAATAAACCAAACGCATTTTCTAAATTCAGGAAATCTGAAAATGAAAATCTCTTTTAGAAAATGAAAACAAAAAATGAAAACAGAAAATATTTTCATTAACTAAACGTACCCATATGTTTTCTTACTTACATCACTGTATTACGTGAATAGGATGATAGTATGAGAGACTCATTAAATTGAGTTTTACAAATTTTAATAGGGTACTACTTATTTAAAGTGCTTGTATAATTATAGATCTTTTCATATAAAAATTATATATAAATTTAAGAGAGTGAACCTTAGCACAAAAATATGATTTGCTATCTTATGACGTAGAGAAAATGGATTTAAATCCTCTAAAAAGTCTCTCCATTTGTGGGAGTAAAGTTACATATATCTACCCTCCTTAGATTTAAGTCATGTCAGAGACTCGTGTACTAGACTGTCCTAAGAAATATATAAATTTTTATCATCAATTAGATCATTCCATGTGCCTTTGTTTAGGCCATGAGAATATATACTCTTATATGTCTCTATCTAGCCTCCACCTTCCCAATCTATAGTGAAAATATGCGCATAATAATGCTATGTAAAAATTTCATTTAAAAGTATCCATTCCTTAAGCCTCAGGTTAAAATCATACATATTCAATTCATTAGTCCCATCACCTCCTTGTCCTTGTCTCAAATAAAAATGAGTAATGATATATCCTTCTAATTCAAAATCTCACCTAGATTTATTGAATAGTCCTTGAATATTATATAAATTACAACTCATATAATTATGAATGTGAAATTAAATTAGGAGAATTTTTAGATATATCATTAGAATGATATGGCATTATTCAATAAAAATTTGTCATATGCAAAATTTTTGGTACTTCTAAAAGTGTTGATTTAAGAAGAAACATGAGCAATATTATATAAATATACAACTATCAAACTCTAAGTGGGGAAACAAGGAAGGAAGGTATAAGATTTTAACCTAGAAGCTTACACATCATTAAATTATATGAAATTTTTATATGAGATAATTTATTTATTTATTTTTTGGTTATATGAATTCTTTATTATTTATCTATCTCTTCTTCTTTTTTTACGATCATAAGGCCTTTTTTTGGGGGGTCTACCTAGTGTTGAGCCCAAATGCAATTGATAAGAGGCAGACAAATCCACCATTGCGCTAACGTCTCAAATACTTGTCGTAAGGTCTTTATCTCTTCATATAACATGAATGCATGATCGTGTAAATAAGAAGGCCCATGAAGATGCGAGCAGGGAAGGCAGGCCCAAAAAAAAATCTATATTGGGCTTGAATGTTAGGGTATAGTGGCCCATATAAAATGAAAGCTTAAAGAAAAGAAAGAGCGAAGCGAAGAGAAGAGAGAATAGAGAATAGAGAATAGAGAGAAGAGGGTGCTAAAGAGAAAGCGAAGAGAAATAGAGAGAAGATGAATTTGAGATGGATGGAAGCGATGCTGCCGCTGGGGATCATAGCCGGAATGATCTGCGTCATGGGTAGCGCTCAGTATTACATCCACAAAGCCGCTCACGGCAGAGTACGCTATTCTCATTTCTTATCTTAATTAACTCGCCATTAATTTACTAATTAATTTGTTAATCAGTTTGAGATCGAGATTGTTAATGTTAATGCGATTGGTTTGTTGTTTTTTTCAGCCTAAGCACATTGGGAACGATATGTGGGACGTGGCCATGGAACGAAGGGACAAGAAGCTCATGGAGCAAGCCTCTGCTACTTCCAGTTAACCAGGTAATAATCGATCTAGGGTTTGCTTGAATTGCACTTGGGGATGGATGATTAATGACTAATCAAGTGTTAGAAACTTGTCAATTGAGAAATTTTATGTGTGTGTGTGTGTGTGTGTGTGTGTGGAGACGCTTTTGTTGCACAATCGCTGATTTGAATGAGTGATAATCCTTGTGTGGTAGGAGTGATGAAAAAATTGGGGAAAAGATGGATTTTTGTGCTCAGGACTTTGGAGTGAAGTGATTTCTTGTGGTCTAGTTTTAGAGGTTTGTGGTAGGAGTCGGGGGGATAGAAATGGGGACAGAGGATTTTTAATCCAGATTCAAGTAATGAAGGCAATTGTAGTGCATGTGCTGGGAAACATGATTGTTCTTACTGTTTCTGTAGGATAAAGTATGAGTAAATGCTCAAATTGTTGCAAGACATCAAATTAGTTCTTCAAGGATCTTTCACATCAATTTGGTTTTTCATAGTATAAAATAACTAGCATTAAGGATTAAATTGATGTCTAAATATATATTGGAGGACTAAATTGATGTTGCATATATCTTTGGGAGAATAATTTGAGTATTTACTTGAGGATTATTCTTCCTGGCTGCTTTGTAGTGATTAGCTTGCACTTAGTTTTCTTTTTGACTTTGACAAATATCTTTTAGATAGATTGATGAGATTAATGTGTTTCTATTTTGACGGATCCTGTTCGTCTTACTAAGACTAACAGTGCATTTCCCTGAGTTCAAATCCATGACATAGCTTAAGCCCAAGGCCCAAGCCCATGAAATTATTGATCTTGTAGCAGTTGAATAAAACATTAGCAGCAAGGATTCCACACAAATACACTATTTGAGATTTTCTTTGATCTTGTTATTCTCCTTACCGGATTTAATATAATATGTCTGGTAAGATTGATCTAAACCAGCTTATTATGTGTACAACTATTTCATAATCCTCAGCTTGCTTACTACTTGGGTTGCAATCTATCAATATTGATGTGTTTATTTGCCAGTTCTTTGTTGTAAAATACTGTACGTTATTTCTTTGTTAATGAAATATCTTTTCTTATTGATAAAAATGAAAGAATGGCAACTTTGATAAATAATAGGACGATATTGGTATATTTTTCACGCTCATGGAAGCATTTATCAGTGCGGATGAACTAGTTTTTGACATTTGCATGGATTTGTCTTCCACCCTCAACAGGAAAACACATTAGTGTTTGTTATTGTAGACTTTTTTCTTCTTGTCTCCCGTCTATAAATATCATTTTTTCTTGTTGGCTATGGAGCTTTAATTTGAAGTGCACTAACACATACTTTGAGCTAGAGATTTAATATTTCGTTTGGTTTGTGTATAACATCTTATGATTTGGATATATAATAGAAATCATGACAGTTTGTTCTGTTAAATGCAGTTTGTTTTATCAATGTGATTGCGAGGAGAATAAATTGCTCATCTGCAGTTCCAGTTGTGTTCTAAGGAAGCAGGGTGAATCACTACAATCAAATTTCCGTTTGTGTTCTTGTATGCTATTCAATGTAAGCTTTATAAGTATAATATCAGAATTGCTTTCTCAAAGCTGCACGTCTTGAAATAGGCATTTGAAAGCTAGCTTGAGATATTTGTTGCCTTTTGATCGTAGACTATTTTTTGCTCATCTACAAATCTTGCTAGTTGATGAATAATTATGCAAAATCTGCATATTCTCAATCCATGCTGCCACTAAACATGAAGAGAAAGTTGGAAATACAAAAAGGCTACGATGGCAGTTAATCTATCTGTTATTAGCGGGGGGATCATAGCAGAAAATTTCGAGGAATTTCAAGATAGTGCTCTTGTGGAGCCCCGGGGACGAGACACTGAAATAGAATGGGGTCGAAGAAAATCAATGTGCCTGCACTTAGGGTGTTCAAGGGCCTGATTGAGCTAGATCCGAACTTGGCCTAATTTTTTGACCAGGTCATTTTTTAGAACCTCGACCTGACCTGAAAATAACCTAAAAAATGATTGGGTCAAATCGAGTCAACCTGATATTTACACGATATGTGCAAGTTTGAATATTGTGTATCGTAAAGTCATGAAATTTTGAAAGTAATAAACAAAATTCAAGATGGTTTATAATATATATTTAAAAATATATTATTTCAATATAAAAATTATATTATGTTATATAAAATATATTAATTAAAGTATAAAAATATCATAATTTATGATTAATATTATTAAAAAAATATAATTTCTAAAGAATTATATTATTTTGGGTTATGTCTACCTTGAAGAATGACTTGAATCTTGCTTGAAAATGCATTAGATCAAGATTCTAAACTCAAACTCTACCCACTAACCTCTGGGCGGAGATGGGTTATTGGACCGGGATGAGTCATGAGCATCCCTTCCTGCAAGTTGTTTTACTTGTCGACGCGGTTTAGCTTCAATGCTTCCTTAACACTAGATTTAACATATGCAACTGTTAATTGCATACAAAGAGGTTAAGATTATACCTAAACTGATTTTTCTTCTCAAATTAAACGCAAAACATTAAACAAGCAAACGATTTCATCTCACTTCCTATGCATGTAAAGACAAAACCATTTTACTTCCCCTCACGCCTTTTTGACCTTTTTTTTTTTTGGTATCCCCCTTCACGCCCACCTGTCAGTACTCTGTTGATTATTAGTCGCCCTTATCTTTTCTAATAAATATTTGGAAGGAAAATTCTTATGCATACCAATTCAACTAAACTAAAGCACACGGCGTGGAAATTGAATATGTGCTGTCGGATGAATTTTACAATAGTCGTTCAAAATTTTAGATCATCGAGTGTAGTAATCTTAGCCTAGTAAAGCTCTCTCATTTGGAAGTCAGTCAAGTATAACCAACAAAAATACAGGCATTGTAGTAACTTCTCCCATTATTTTCCATTGTAGATTAGATCCATCAAGTCCCATCCGGAAAAATGATAAATAAAATTAAAAGAAAGAATCCAGTAGGGAATAGCATCATTTTTTTTTTACCCGAGTACTGAAGTGATGTCTCAGTTATCTGAATTAGCAGCTTATTAGTTGTTTAACCAGTACAAGTTTTCTAAGAATTGGTACCACCGACTATTTACGCGGATGATTAACGCATGACGTTAAGAAAAAGAAAGCTATCGTGAATGCATGTGTGGTATCAAGTGTTGCTAGCGACGCTTTACCTGTTCAGAGCCCTTTATTGTAACAAATAATTGGACCAAGTTTATATAGGATGTATTTGGTATGGGGTAAAAATTAGAGGTAAAATTTCATAAACAAGCTCCATGTGTAAAATTACATATGAGGTTCATCTATGAAATTTTTCCTTCCATTTTTATTTCCATACCAAACATACCTTAAGATGAAAAATTCCTACCCAATTTTTTTTTCCTTGCAAAACAAGGGCTCCTTATTTTAACGAGTGAGTCACATTTACGGATGAGGTGTACGGTTGATATTTGCAATTCTGTCTATGCCTACTCCCTTTCCCTCTTCCCCCCCCCCCGGGGGGACAAAAACTAAAAAAGATCCCCAAAAAAAAAAAAGGTTGCAGTGACCTTATAGAACCTAAAGTCTCTTCCTCCATGTCAACGAAAGTAAACTCCAATGAACTTATGTTCATTAAATATTACAATTCACTTCTGAGTTACAATAGTCATTTGGCCTTATTTATACCTAACAAAGTAACTAACTGAATTAATGGATTAATGAGATCGTATCATGACCACACACATAATATGGGCCCAAGATTTATTTTAAAATTATTATAAATATTATTCAAGTATTTGATTGTTATTGCTTTTGTGTGTTGCTCCATTATATGCCTCAGGAGAGAATGCCGGACTTTTTAATTTGTGCAGCTTTATGGAGGTGCAGCCTCAAAATTCAATTACAAAAGAATGGAGTGAAATAAGAATTTTAGTATAAGAGTTTGTATGTATATATACATCCCTACAAGAAGTCAGAAATTATTAGTTTTCAGTGACTTCAATGATTGTTCAGGGGTTGGTGGTGATAAGCTGTGAATGCGATACCTTACTTCATCACTCATCTCATCTCATGCGTGCAGCCTTAGGCATTGCTCTTCTTTGTTTGGTTTTGGTTGTTTATTGTGTATAGATTGAGTGGTTGACTCATTACGAACAATGAAATAGTGGCTAGAGTTATGTTTTAAGCAAGGAGTGTAGCTTTACAGGAGGATAAGTCATGTAAACAACAAATGTCGTATGCTCTTTGGCGGCTTCGGTCACTCCACGGCAAGTGTAGAAACAAGCCAAGTTATTATATAATAATATTTTTCGGTGTTATTCAAGTGGCAAGGAAGAGAGCGCTTCAACTGAGAAAGAGACAAAATAAGTACTATTAAATGTGATTTGGCATTTGTGCGCTTGGAATGGACGGCTTCACAGCTAGAAGTCATGGCACAAGAGCTGGATTCGTTGCCATGTACTGTCTACGACTATATATCTTTACCCTAGACAATGAAATGTCAAGGTGAAAACAAGTAGGATTTAATTTTACTAAACTATTAGCATAAGTATTTTATGCAATCATCTAATTATATATTATTATATCATAATAAATGTTTAAATTTTGTAATAATAACCCTAAAAGTTACATATATATAATGAGAACTGTTTAGTTGTTGGTGTAAAATATATTTCACACTATTTTACAATATTAATATATTAAAATTATTCTCAATTAAGTTTTTGTTATTTTTTTTAATTAATTTTTGCCTTATGGAGGTGGGAGAAGAAGTCATTGCAGTCAAAATCATGAAGAGTTACTTTCCATCCTGACTTGTAGCATATTTGGGAGCACATTTGCCGCCTTTAAAATTGATTATGTTCCCTCAAAATTGATTATTGGCATGTTTAGAAACCCATTTACAACCTCTAGAATCAATTTTAGTCCCCAGCATTGATTATTTCAAATTTTGATGATGTTTGGTTTTCATTGTTTAAAATCAATTCTTGCTTTTAGAATTGATTCTAGAAAAAATGAAAATTTTTTATTTTCTATCAAAATTACTTTTAGAGGAATTACCAAACATAAATAGTTTTACCTTAAAATCAATTCTAACCAAATAAATTCCAATAAAATCAATTCTATCTAAAATCTATTCTACAAAAGCAGAACCAAACACATACATCTATCAATTTTTTATGATGTTTGGTTGCTGACTCTTAATCAATTCTTGCCTCTAAAATTGATTCTAAGAGAAGTGAAAATTTATTACTTTCTATCAGAATCACTTTTAGAGGAACTACCAAATATAAAAAATTTTACCTCAAAAGTAATTCTAACCAAATCAATTCTACAAAAGTAGAACCAAACACGCATTTAATTGCCTGCATTATATTGTCCCTTTTGGGTGCAGATGCCTACTGAAGTGCAAGCACTCAGCAGCAGGTCTTGGTATTTATTTTAGTTGCCTTCTCATTAGTTACTTTGCTTTGCCTACATGTCTGTTTGAAAACATGGTGCAAGGGATAAAAATTAGCAATGATGAAAGACACACAGACAACTAGATTACCAATGTTCTAATCTAATTCTATGCCATTTATTTGCTTTCTTCATGGTCAATTTCTAAGCTTCCCTTCCAATTATTTTTCGACATAGTACTACATATTGTTAACAGTAATCACTGCTTCCAACCCAAATCTATTAGCAATATCATTATTAGCCGTGATAAGAGGCCAGGCAAGATATCACACATTGGACTTCCAAGTGTGGTTCAAAGAAAAGAAATGTGTTTTGGATATAGCCATCCCAATATTATGTGCCATTATATCACTCATTCTGTTGAATGAAGTGTGGCCCCCTAATTTGGATTGGGTTCCACACTCCATACAATAGCGGATGGATGGTATGGCTATGTATATATAACATTACTCTTCAAAGAACAAGATTAATGCATCGAGATCTTGGGTTTTCCACTCAATTAAACGAATAAACAAAAATGATGGCACTGGTGGCTGAGCAAATAAGTATTGTGTGCCGACAAACATTCATATCAAGCTGTCAACTTTCAACCACGTGCAAAGGGTAGTGAAAAAGGAAAAACAAGTTAACATCCCCAAAAAAGTAGGTGCTACATTTTTATTTCTTTGTGAATGGAACAACTCATATCACATACATAATCACTTTTTGGGCTGCGAAATTCACACCGCAATGAATCACAAAACAGATCAGAGATTTACACAAAAATCCTATGTTACCACCAGTATAATAAACCAAAGGGCCTAAGCAAACAAAATGGGGAAAGTGGCACCAAAAAAAGCAAAAAAGAAAGGTGTGCTTTGAAGAATTTCTGATTAAGGTGAATGGACTTGAATATGAGTGGAACTGGCAACTGAAGATTGTGCAAAAAATATTGTGTCAGGGTGCATATTCATGTTCAAGGGTTGGTTGTGTTCTGGTAACTGTTGCAGCAGGTGCCTTTGTGTCTCCAATAGAGGCCATATGAAGAGCTTCTCCTACCTCTGCAGCCCTTTCCATCTGTTGCATTTTCTTCTTTTGTTTGTACTTTTGCATCCACAAAACTAGAAATGACAACAATATCAGCAAAGCTAGTCCTCCCAATACAGAACCAACAATAATCCACACCTTCTTGTTACTCTTCTTCTCTCCTTCTCTATGAGGACTTGGTGGTGGCCCCCCTTGTGGTGCAGGTGCAGGAGACACTGGTGCTGGTGGGGGAGTGGATTTAACCACTATAGAGAAATGGCCTTGTTGGTAACTAGAACATGTGTTGCCTCCTGTTACATTGCTGAAGTTGAAAGAACCCCCTAAATCAAACCAAACACATTTTGCAACAGCACCAGTAGGAACTGGTTTTACATCTTTGAACTTGACCAATATGGGTTTACCAGAAGCACTTACATCAAGTTCTAGTAAATTTGTAGCTAACAAATCTGAACCATCATAAGCTAGCAGTCCCAATAATGGAGCCAAGTATGTATAATTAGGCAATGGATAGTACTTGCTGGACGAATTACCCAAATTTTGGTACACCAAAACCAGTCTTTCTACATAAGGGCTCTCAATAAGTCCCTTTGGAATCTCAAACTCATTGTACATCTTAAAGCCTTTTCTCCTTAAACTGCCACTCCTTAATCTCAATGCCGCAACCTCAATCCCAGTCAAATTGGAAGGAATTTGAGTTGCATTATAAATTGCACCTGTTTTTGGATTCATCAATGCCTTGTATGCATATTGTTGGAGAAGTGCATCTAGGGCCTTTGCTTTCTTTGTTGAAGAAGACCCACCAGCAGCAGTAGTAGACTGAGCCCTGACATGAAAAAGTGGCTCAAAGCATAGAAGAACAAGCATCACTAGGTTTGGAAGAAGAAGCCCCATGGAAGCTCTGTGAATTTTGGCAATTCAGCTCAATTTCAATGTGCCCTTTCTGCTTATACGATATTCTGATATTTGCCTTGGACTAATTGTTGATAGAACTCCAATGCAATATTATGTATTGAATAAATTGTAACAGAAGGAAAAGCAATAAATTTCTTCAAAATCTCACAGGCCAGGTCATAAAAATGGAAACTTGTTGGCACGTTTTGCTGCAATAAAGAAAAACACTCTTCTGGGGCAGTATAAATGCACAGCTTTGACCATTTCAGCAGTTACAATGCAACACTTCTCTCTCAAAAACTGACTCAATATCTTCTGATTCAGGGCATTTCATTCCTCTCAACTTTCAAACCAACCAAATCAAAGCTCCAAAGGGTAGTAATTAAACCAATAATTGTGCAAGGTTCAAGGAGAATTATCAGCCAATCATAAAACCCTGAACTGAAATCAATCAATGCTATTGTTCAAATTGAGATCCGGGGCCCCTTTTGGATTTGGCAGTAGTACTGTGCAAAGGCAAGGCAAACGAAGACTAATTACCTGAAAAAAATTGAGATTTGCAGCATTTCAACATCACTGAGCCACTTTTTGTTGAAGCTGAGAACTGAAAACACCATGCATCTGAAAGCTATAAGGCAGGCAAGTAAGCTGAATGATGAACTCCAATTTTGAGCTTGGGATGCCAATAGTAACCCTTCAACATTACCATATTTGCTTAGTTGGTTATGAACATGATAATGCCATGTGTGAACAAGAATTAGAGTCCCCATTGGGCTGCATTTTTTGTGAATCTGGAGGATAATGACTATGAGAGAGGCATGGGAAAGTCAAGGCCTAGTTAATGATCCATAGTCGTGGATGCTGATGGTGCTGATGCTAGAATCACTTCTTT
Organism: Pterocarpus macrocarpus; assembly: GCA_031439585.1. Classification (NCBI taxonomy): domain Eukaryota; kingdom Viridiplantae; phylum Streptophyta; class Magnoliopsida; order Fabales; family Fabaceae; genus Pterocarpus; species Pterocarpus macrocarpus. The sequence goes on from CM062515.1 coordinate 64,667,331, forward strand.
TCTATACATTGAATGTGAATGCTTCATGCCACTCCAGCAACTGAGTTATGATGAAAGAGAAGAAGAGGAGAATATGGGGTGTTTTGGTGTGTGAAGTGAAGACACCAAGTGCTAGTTGTGACTTTTTTGAGTTGTGAAGTGAGATAAAAGAGAGAGTGGAGAGATAAGTTCCTAGTTGTGGGGTTTGTGTTAGATGGCCTTGTCAACTGGGACTCACCAGTCAAGGAACCAGAACTAAAAAGACAGAGGGGCAATGTGTATGTGTGAGTGTGAGCGTGAGAAAAGAGTAGGAAAGCGAAACAGAATAAAGCGTATGTTCCTATTCTTATTTTAAAATGGTTATAATATTCAAGTACATAAAATGCATTTTGTTTTAGAAAAATAATAGTATAGACTCAGATTTACGAAAATATCTCGAATATTGATTACATAATATTTATATATTTATAATTTTAAAATAAACTTTGAATGGTTGAATATTTTTATGTGTAAGATTTATTGTGAACCTAAATTTATATTATCATTACTTTTTTTTTTAATATTATACATTTCTCTTTGGTGGTGTCAAATTTTAGGTTGCAGGAAAGATTAACCCTAATTGATAGCATTTGATATCTTATCTATTAAGATTATCAGTAATATATATTACCATTTAAGAAAATTGTTACTTTTTAAATTATTGATAATGTTACAATACAGTATTTGATATATACAAATAATCTAATTAGTAATTTGTATTACACTATTTAGTAAATCAAAAAAATTATTAGGTAATATATGTCTTCTATTAATATTATAATAATAATCATATTAATAATAGTAATAGCTAATTATTATCATTATTACTATTACTATTATTATTGTTTTTAATTATAATTATCATTATTTATAATAATTAATCATAGTATTATTAATAGGAACAATAAATAATAACTAATAATTATTAATTATTGACAATAATAATAATAATAATGAGAGGATTGCCATATTGGTAGTAGTCTATATAGCCACCTCCTATAGAAGCAATTCACATTATCATATTATTGGTAATTCACATTAATTTAAAAATTTGAATTATTAGTAATGTGATCTAACCAAATAAGATAATATTATAGATCTAAATAATTTAATCAAATATTACTAATAATTCAGATAAATTATCCGAACACTAAATGCTACCTAAGATTAGTGCATATCTCCATACTTACCAAGTCGTTGTGGAACTACTTGTAAATCCACCAATTGTGGAATATGAAAATTGAATTTAAGTCATCATAATATAAGGGAAAAGATTAACCAAATAAACCAATCTTCATTGACACATATTATGGATTTCTTCTTGTACACTTATAATCATACGTAATATATAACAAACAAAAATAATAATAATTAAGGTAATAAATAATTTTAATTTCTTAAAATGGATATAAGAGTTTAAATTAAAAAATAATAATTCTTGTGAAATACCACATAACTTCTGTGTTCACATGGTCAATCAAAGATTAATTTTGTATGCATTTATTCTGTGATACTGCTGCACGTTATTTTTGCAGATGTACAAGAATCATTTTCCTTTTTAGAGTACAAACAAAATTAAAACTGAAAATTTGTGAAAAAAGAGTGATTTACACGTATTTATTAAAAAAAAATTGCGAAAAACCCCACTATTCCTTTGAGCCTTTTGACAGCAAATACCCTACTTCATTTGCAGATAGATATACCAAATTGCAAAACTCGATGTGGCTCCAGATATTTTGGAATAAATATTTTTTCAAAAGTAAGGATAGGAGTCGAAGTAAAAATAAAAATAAAAATAATTTTATATTTAAATATAATTATAAAAATATTTTTTATTAGAATAAAAAATTATTAAATTATTTGAATATGATAAATATAAAAATAATTATAATTTAGTGAATAATGAATATTATTTTAAAAAAAAATTAAAAATAAAATATTCAAATAATGTGAAAAAATAGTAAATTTAAAATTTGAAACCATATTTTTTTTATTATTTCTATTTTTGAGAGAAGCAATTTTTTTATCTATTTTTTAAAGAAATAAAAAAACTAATTATTTTCTGTTTTTCATTAAAGAAGCACAAAGAAACGGCCCATATGGGGCGTGGAGTATATTAAGAAGTAAATTATTAAATACTACTATCTTTAATGCATTAAATATTTTATATATTTTGATTTAATGCTTTTTATTTAATATTTTTTGAAATAATTAAGAACATATTTGAATGATTTGTTAAAGAAAAGGCAACATTAAAGAAGGCAAGGTAAGTTGCACAACCACTTCCGAAACAAAGAGGAGATATAAATGCCAATATCAATATGAACCTACCAAAAATCGAAGCAATTTGTATCTTTGACGAATTTGCTTTTGTCCAAGTCCAACAATAGTGAAAGAATGCTCATCCATTATCTACATAGCAACAATTTTTCCGAGTTAGGGTAGGGTGTGTAAGAAAATTGAGGTTACGCATATTAATTCAACTAATAATTATCTTTGTGATTTCACGGATTTATTTTGACCTCTTTATTTTTTTTTTTTGTTATTTTTGGTTTTTTTTTTAAATAAATCACATGTTATTTCACCTATTATGAAACCAAAATAAGCTTCTTCCATTGAAACGTAATCATGTCTTTTGATAGCAATTTCAAAATTAAATTAATCATTGAATAATTTGTTGAAAATAATTGAAAAATAGTGGAATTGTGTATGAAGTAAAAGAAGAATTTTGATACGAGAGATTTCATATGATTAATTCCACAAACTAAAGTGATAGAATGATATCTTTTTGAGTGACAATTATGATTGGAAATATTTTCTAAACTCAGTCAATCTTATTAAATATTTAAACTATCAAACTAAAAACTTGCAAAATCTTAGATAAACTAATGTCTCTAAAGATTTCAATAAGAAAATTGAAATTATAGTCACAATTCTTATGTTAATCATCATACTAAGCAAAAAGTGTGTAGTAAACACTATACACTTTTAAAAGCTAACTTGAGTTTGTGGTTGATATAGCAGACTAATCATCTATCATGAGCAAACTAACTAGGTTAAGGCAACAAAAAGTAAATTATTGTAAAGCTTTGGTTGTTATCATGTGAATTCTATAAAAACATAACTTTATCTATAAATTCAAAAAATTATAAATTTAACAAATAATATGTCATAAAATAGAATTAACATATGTATCAATAAAATCGAAGTAATGACAAACAAAATGATCTATATAGAATATTGCTATAGCACTTTAAACACAAAGGTAATAAAGTTATTTATAAAATCTTAAAAAGACAAACATCATTTGACATCATGAAATAGCAAAAGTTTAACTTTTAAGTTATTCATTAATACTTTAATTAAAGATTCTTTATGCAATAAAGCAAATTAAAAGGAAGCAAGAAGCATAAATAACAAACATTTAGCCACAAAAACATTCAACATCTTACCTAAAGGGTGAGAGGACTAAGAATTAAGAGGCGACAAGAGGTAGTGATAACAATGAGTAAGGTGGTGGTAGTAAGTGATGGAGAAGAGGTGGGATAGCAAGAGAAAGAGTGAACAATCTAAGAAAGTGAGAAATGATTACTTTGTACAACTAATTTCACTTGAATAAAGAGCGTCCATAATGTGAGCCAAAAAAAAAAAGTTTTCTTATAGCAACAATAATAACAATCAACATGTCTTGGAGTCACTTTTTCATTCAAAGTAGCACTTATTTAGAAAAAATCGATTATTTATTTTTTAAAAAAGAAAATTGCAAATTTTTTCATACAAAGACTCACAAATTCTACAACATTTTAGTCAAGCATTGTTGTCAAAAGTTAAAAAGTAATAAAATACAACAAAAACAAAATCATTAGATAGAGATAGCATAACTAGTTCCTATCTGTATGTATAAGTCAACAACTAAACTAAGCTCCTTAGTCATCTCAAGAGAGGCCTTTTTGCAAAATATAGTGAGGTAAAACATTTCATTTTTTATCCCACTAGCATCAGTCTTATTCTCGTTCATGCATTTAACATGTGGCAACTTTGATCTTAGAGCAAAGGTTGAGGGGAGACCTACAGTAGCTCCACCAGGCGATGAAGGAGGAGCAAAGGCAGCAGGCAGCAGGCAGCAGAGAAGGAAGAGAAGGCGAGAGATCGAGTAGGAAGCGTTGGAACAAACAAGAGAAGAGAGGAGGGTTCTAAAAGGAGAGGAAGAGAGTTAGAATTTTCAAGATATTTTAATAGTAATAATTTTTCTTTAATTGTAATTAGAAGTTGCCACATGTCACTTAGAGGTAATTCATTTAATTATAGATAATAAATTATCACTTGGATTCAATTTTAATTTTTTTATCCATGAGTTATTCATAAATATTTCCATGAACATTTAATGAATTAAAGACATATTTAACCTTTAATTAAGATGTTTTTTTAAATTCAAAGTTTAAATTATTAAAAATACACATATCATAATCACATAAAAAAACATGCGTTAATTTTTGGCTCACCTTATCACATATTATTTATATAATGGAATTATATATTATTTACTTATAGCTTGATCAAAAGAGTTTTTAAGATTTAAAATTTTTTTAAATATCTATTTCTAAAGAAATTAATTTTGATGAATTGTCAATGTAAAAAAATTGTATTCTACCATCTAATTATATTTTTTTATTTGTAAGACTTTTAAGATAGTTAATAGTTGAGTCAAACACTTTTGTTGTATAGCAATACATGATTAAATGTCTATATAAAATTTTTTATATGGATAGTACATCAAAATTAAATTTATTTTTGAATTATAAACTTTCTTAAGTTATTGATTGAGAGCTCAAGAAAGATTTTAATCTCAATAGAATTTTAAAATTACACCTATACTTTTAATAATATTACCTTATTTTATATTTTATTGAATTCAAGTAAGCTAGTCTAAATATTATTAAAATTACTTTTAGTAAATTATTTTTCATTAATTGATATTTTTAAAATTTTTCATACTTATATATATATTGATTTTTCTTTTTATAAATCTAATTATCGATGAATGATTATAGATTTACTTGAAATATTTTTTTTATCATTTTTTTTATTTCAAAGGGTAGAAATGTATTTAAATTAAAGTACCAACGTTTTTGTTTTTATATAAAAACCAAAAAGTGAAAGAACTGAATTCTGCGCATAACGGTAGGGCATGCACAAATCAAAAAGAAGTGGTGAGGTATGTCATATATATGCAGAAGCATGATCGGCAGTGAAGAGAGAAGTCATGCGCGAATAAAGGTTAGCGGGATCTTTACAATCTTTTAGCAGGAATAATTTTAATTAGAAGATCACAAGTGATAATTAGAAATAGTTAATAATACTCCCTTAGTTTTAATTTATTTATCAATTTAGATAATTTGGTATATTTTTTAATTAAGGTATATTAATTTAAAAATATACCAAATTATTTAAATTAATAAATAAATTAAAATAGAGAGAATAGATTATTTTAATTAGAAGAAGATAAATGGCAATTAGAAGTAGTTAATTTAATAATAGATAATCGATTAATAACTATTTGGGTCAATTGACTTCAGCTACGTCTATTGACTTGAGCCACATCTTCAGCGACAGTGCAGCTTAGAGATGGCTGGTGAATGAATGGCTTATCATTTATTTATTCTTAATTCCATCTTATGATACTGAAATAAAATTCTTCGAACAAAATCACACTGCTAGTAAAAGGTCGGTTTCATTGTATTTTAATTTTTGTTATTTGAACTAAAGATTGTTAATCTAGACTCACGCTAAAAGCTTTATTAAGAATTTATAGTGACACGTATAAATTATCTATTAATAAAAGTTTATCGGTAAAAGTTGAAATCAAATATAAAATTGACACAAATGATTGGTTTTTACTCACAAACGTATTTAAAATAAGTGAAACTTACTCAAAGACTTAAGTTGTCGGCGATGCTTTTTTTTTGCCGTTACTTTTCTTTTTTTTTTTTTTTCGGTTTTCTCCCCTTACTTTTCAATCATAAATAAAACATTAAATTATAGAGTTTAATTGGTATATATTGACAGCTAATAAAAATACTAAAAAATAAAAAATTATGATAGATCCCTCATTATAATATGTAATTATTTATATGACTTAGTATTTTTTATTATTTCTATTAGCTGTCAGCACATTTAAATTAAATTATATATTATATGAAATTTTCATTTAAGAATTCATTTATCTCTTTTTTTTTCGGAGCTTCAAAATTTAGATCTTCATATTACATGAAAATGTAATTAAGCAGCATGAGAAAACTTGGGGCAGGCCCATTAAAACAAAAGAGATGTTGGGGTTGAATGGAACTGATGTAAGGGTGTGTGGTGGCCCATACAAAATCAAAGCTTAGAGAGAAGAAAGAGCAAAAAGAGGTTCGAAGAAAGGAGAAGAGAAGAGGATAGAGGGGTTTGAGAGAAATAAGAAATGATCTCTTATCTTAATTAATTCACCGTTAACTAATTAATTAATTTTGTTAATTAATTTTGAGATCGAGATTGTTAATATAAATGTAAATGTTTGTCAGCCTAAGCACATTGGGAACGATATGTGGGTGTGTGGAGACACTTTTTGTATTGCACAATCGCACTGATTTGGATGAATGATAACCCTTGTGTGATATGATTGGGGAAAAAGATGGATTTTGTGCTCGGGGCTTTGGAGTGAACTGGTTTCTTGTGTTCTAGTTTAGAGGTTTTTGGTTAGGAGTCAAGTGGATTGAAATCCATAATCTGTCCCCAGTTTCTGTAAAATCTGGGGGTTTAAAATTTGAGGAACTTATGATGTGTAAGATTTGTTTCTTAACAAATCTCAAATTTTAAGTGGGGACTAGAAATGGGAATAGAGGATTTTTTATATGAGAGTCAACTAATGAAGGCAAATGTAGTGCCTGTGCTTGGAGACATGATTGTTGTTACTGTTGCTAGAGGATAAAGTGTAAGTGAATGCTGAAATTGTTCTCGAAAGACACACGGTACATCAGATTAGTCCTTCAAGGACTTTTAACATTGATTTCGTCCAATATAATAGCCATCAATTATTAGTGTCTAAATTAAATATGTATTTGAGGACTAAATTGGTGTCCAAAATCTTTAGAGGATTTATTTGATATTGCATATATCTTTGGAAAACTATTAGACTTTCGAGTATTTACTCAATAAGTAATTTTTGGTTTATCGAAGATATCCCCCTATCTAATTGCCAAGAAAGGAGGTTAATCTCTTTAGGGAGTAGTCAGGCTTGCCCCTCCAACTGGCGTCCTCTCCAGGAATCGAATCGGAATACTTCCTTAGGTTATAGTATGCCTCTACCATTATGCCAACACCTTTGTTGGTATTTACTTAGTAAGTATTGCTCTTACTGAATTTAATATAATATTTCTAATAAAATTGATCTAAAACCAACTCATTATGTGCACAACTAATTCATAATTCTCAGCTTGCTTACGACTTGAGTCGCAATCTATCAGTATTGATGTGTTTATTTGCCAGTTCTTTATTGTAAAATATAATATCCTCTGCTTCTGTACTATATTTCTTCGTTAATGAAATATCTTTTCTTATTGAAGAAAATGAAAGAATGGCAACTTTGATAAATAACACGACGATATTGGTATATTTTTCACGCTCATGGAAACATGTGTCTGTGTGGATGAACATCAAAGTTTTTAACATTTACATGGATTTGTCTTCCACCTTCAACAGGAAAACACATTAGTAATTGTTATTGTATACTTCTTCTTGTCTTCCAACTATAAATATCATTTTTATTGTTGGCTATAGAGCTTTAATTTGAAATGCAATAACAGATACTTTGAGCTAGGGATTTTTAATTGTATACTTTGTTGCATTTTGATCGTAGATTATTTTTCGCTTATCTACAAATCTTGCCAGTTGATATCAATGGTTGATGAATAATTATGCAAAGTCTGCATTCCCAGTCCATAGTGCCACTAAACATGAAGAGAAAGATGGAAATAGAAAAGGCTATCATGGCAGTTAAGATTTCAGTTAGCGGGGGATCATAGCAGAAATTTCCGAGTGTTAACTTATTGTGGCCTCCCAAAGCCAGAATGATAATCCTTTAAAGTTTCAACCAGTCCATGCCTCCAGGCAGCTATATGTGCTGACACAATAGAATCTAAACCTGCCACTGCGTTCCAACTTCAAAAAATCAATTTTGCATCATCCTAAAGTTAAACCATCAAATTAATCCCCAAAGTTGGCAATTGATTTCAAATTAGTCCTTGAAGTTTTAAAAAGTCTATTGAGGCCACTTATTCTGGTAAAAGTTCGTATCAAGAACTAACTCGACCTACTTTTGACAACTTCAAGGATCTCTGGAGGAGTTTCCAAATGCTAGGGATGAATTTGAAATTAGTTGTCAAGGTTAACACCGCACTACTCCATCTTATGAAAAGCCAATTTACTTTCCCCCTTGTCTTATAAAGTAAATGAAAAGGAGCTAATTATCAGTACTCTTTATTGGTTATTAGTTGCCTTTATCTTTTTTACTAAATAATTGGAAGGAAAAATTCTTGGGTATGCCAACTCAATTAAAATAAAACACACAGTGCGAAAATTGAATGTGTGTATAGTTAGATGAATTTTACATTACTCTTAACAAAATTTAGATTATGAGTGTAGTAATCTTGGATTTGGATCCTATAAAGTGAATGTACTTATAAAATGAAAAAATGAAGGGTTAACCATCATCGAATCAATAACTTTTATTGTGTGTGGGTCTCACTAAATAATGTGGTTAACCCGTCTTTTTCACTTTACAAATATGCTCACCTTAGATAATTCAAATCCCATAATCTTAGTCTAGTAAAACTCTCTCATTTGGGAGTCAGTCAAATGTAACCAAGAGAAATATAGGCATTGTGGTAACTTCTTCCATTATTTTCCATTATAGATCCATCAAGTCCCATTTGGAAAAATGATAGAAAATAATAAAAAAAGAAAAAGAATCTAGCAGGGAATAGTATACCTGTTTGTTTTTTCCCCGCGAGTACTGAAGTGATGCCTCAGTTATCCGAATTAGCAACTTACCAGTTGTTTAACCAGTACAAGTTTTCTAAGAATTGGTATCACCGACTATTCATACGAATGATTAAACGGATGGCATTTGGAAAAAGAAAGCAGATATCTATCGTGAATGCATGTGTGGTATCAAGTGTTGCTAGCGACATTCTACCTGTTCAGAGTTCCTTTATTCTAACAAAGAACTGGACCAAGTTTCACCTTAGGCATGCAAACTATTATTTGACATGTATTAAGTTATGTGAGTCATGCCAAAAGTTTATCTTTCTTTAATAGCATAACTTTACACTTCCCAAACATTAGTTTACATGTCTAAGGTGAAAAATTCCTACCAAAGTGTTTTCTCTTGCAAAACAAGGGGTTGCTTACTATAACAAGTGAGAGCAACATATGTGGATGAGGTGTAGGATTGATGTCTGCAATTCTCTCTATGTCTACTCCCTTCCCCTTTTCCCTTCCCTTTCCTTTGACCCCACTAGGAGGCTCCTCCAACCAATTCCACAGGTTAAGAGTTAAGTATTACCAAAAAGAAAAATGAAAAAAAAAAAAAAAAACACTTAGTGAAGACACATATAATATGGGCCCCAGATTCATTTTTACAAATATTATTCAAGTATTTCATTGTTATTGCTTTTGTGTGTTGCTCCATTATATGCCCTGGGAGAGAATTCTGGACTTTTTAGTTTGAGCAGCTTTGTGGAGATGCGGCCTCCAAATTCATATACAAAAGAATGGAGTGAAATAAGAATTTTAGTATAAAAGTTTGTACACATATCGCTACAAGAAGTGAGGAATTATTAGTTTTCGGTGACTCCAATGATTGTCAGGTGTTGGTGGTGCTGAGCTGTGAATGTAATACCTTACTTAATCACTCGTCTCATTTCATGCGTGCAGCCTTAGACATTGCTCTTCTTTGTTTGGTTTTGGTTGTTTATTGTGTATAGATTGAGTGGTTGACTCATTACAAATAATGAAATAGTGGCTAAAGTTATATTTTAAAAAAGGAATGCAGCTTTACAGGAGGTTAAGATCATGTAAACCACAAATTTCATATGCTTTTTGGCGGCTTTGGACACTCCAGGTTAAGAGTAGAAACAAGTCAGGTTATTATATAATAATATATTTTTCAGTTTTATTCAAAAGCCAAGGAAGGGAAGAGAGCACTTCACCTGGGAAAGAGAAAAAAGAAGTAATATTAAATGTGATTTGGCATTTGAGTGCTTGGAATGGACGGCATCACAACTAAAAGCCATGGCACAAGAACTGGATTCCTTGCCATGCGCTGTCCATGACTATACATGTCTTTACCTTGGACAATGAAATTTCAAGGTGAAAACAAGTTGGATTTAATTTTGATATTGTGTGCAAAAATTTCATTACAATTATCAAATTATGTGTTGTTACATCGTCAAAAATATTTGACTTTTATAATAATTACTCTAAAAGTCACACCTATAATGAGATATGATTAGTTGTCGATATAAAATACCTTTATAGTGACAATGCATCATCAAAATTAATCCCAAACAAGTTTTTGTTAGTATTTTTATTAATTTTTGCCCTAATGGAGGTGGGAGAAGAAGTCATTGCAGTCAAAATTATGAATACTTACTTTCTGTCCTGACTTGATTGCCTGCATTACATTGTCCCTTTGGGTGCAGATACCTACTGAAGTGCCAGCACTCGGCAGCAGGTCTTGGTATTTATTTGTAGTTGCATTCTCATTAGTTACATTGCATTGTCCACTTGTCTGTTTGAAAACACAGTGCAAGGGATAAAGTTTTAATCAGCAATGACGAAAGACACAGATAACTTAATTACCTATGTTCTAATCTATTTCTAAGCCATTTATTTGGTGAATTTCTAAGCTTCCATTCCTCTTGATTATTTGACATAGTACATATTGTTAACAATAAACAATGCATCCAACTCAAATCCATTTATTAGCAATATCATTACCCACAAAAGCATTGATCATAGAGGCCAGGCAAGAGGGTGCACATTGGACTTCCAAGTATGCTTCTAAGGAGCAAGGTTAATGCATCGAGATCTTGGGTCTCCCACTCACTTAAATGAATGAACAGGAATGATGGGACTGATGGCCGAACAAACAAGCATTGTGTGCCCGCAAACATTCATTTCAAACTTCAAGTGTCAACTTTTAACCACGTGCAAAGGGTAGTAAGAAAGATAAGTTAAACAACCCTCAAAAAGAAGGTGCTACATAAACATTTTTATTCTTTGTCAATGGAACAACTGAATTCATATCACATATATAATCACATTTTTTGGCTGCTAAATTCACACCACAATGAATCACAAAAGAGATAACAGATTTACACAAAAATTCTATGTTACCACCAGTATAATAAACCAAAGAGCCTAAGCAAGCAAACTGGGGGAAGTGGCACCGAAAAATAAGTGTAATTAGAAGAATTTCTGATTACAGTGAATGAACTTGAATATGAGTGGAACTGGCGACTGAAGATTGTGCAAAAAATATTGTGTCAGGGTGCATATTCATGTTCAAGGGTTGGTTGTGTTCTAGTAACTGTTGCAGCAGGTGCCTTTGTATCTCCAATAGAGGCCATATGAAGAGCTTCTCCTACCTCTGCAGCCCTTTCCATCTGTTGCATTTTCTTCCTTTGTTTGTACTTTTGCATCCACAAAACTAGAAATGACAACAATACCAGCAAAGCTAGTCCTCCCAATACAGAACCAACAATAATCCCCACCTTCTTGTTACTCTTCTTCTTTCCTTCTCTATGAGGACTTGGTGGTGGCCCCCCCTGTGGTGCAGGTGCAGGAGACACTGGTGCTGGGGGGGCAGTGGATTTAACCACTATAGAGAAATGGCCTTGTTGGGAAGTAGAACATATGTTGCCTCCGGTTACATTGCTGAAGGTGGAAGAGCCCCTTAAATCAAACCAAACACATTTTGCAACAGCACCACTAGGAACTGATTTTACATCTTTGAACTTGACCAATATGGGGTTACCAGAAGCACTTACATTAAGTTCTGGTAAATTTGTGGCCAACAAATCTGAACCATTATAAGCAAGCAGTCCCAATATTGGAGCCAAGTAAGTATAATTTGGCAATGGATAGTACTTGCTTGACCAGTTACCCAAATTTTGGTACACCAAAACTAGTCTCTTCACATATGGACTCTCAATGAGTCCCTTTGGAATCTCAAACTCATTGTACTTGGCAACCCCTCTTCTCCTCAAACTGCCACTCCTTAATCTCAATGCCGCAACCTCAATCCCAGTCAAATTGGAAGGAAGTTGAGTTGCATTGTAAATTCTACCTGTTTTTGGATTCACCAAAGCCTTGTATGCATATTGTTGGAGAATTGCATCTAGGGCCTTTGCTTCCCTTGTTGAAGAAGACCCAGCAGCGGCAGTAGGCTGAGCAATGACATGAGGAAGTGGTTCAAAGCACAGAAGAAGAAGAAGAACAAGCATCACCAGATTTGTATGAAGAAGCCCCATTTTGGGAATCTTGGCAACTCAGCTCAATTTCAATGTGCTTTTTCTTCTTATATGATATTTACCTTGGACTAATTGTTGATGGAACTCCAATGCAATGTTATATACTGAACAAATTGCAACCGAAAGAAAAGCAATAAATTTCTTCAAAATCTCACACACCAACTCTTAAAAATGGAAACTTGTTGGCGCTTTTTGCTGCAATAAAGAAAATTATTCTTCTGGGGCCGTATAAAAGCAGCTTTGACTGTTTCAGCCGTTACAATGCAACCTTTTTCTCTCAAAAACTCACTCAATACTTGGGAATCTTCTTCTGGTTCAGGGCATTTCATTCCTCAACACTCTCAAACCAACCAAATCAAATCTCAAAAGGGTAGTAACTAGGCCAATAATTGTGCAGGGTTCAAGGAGAATTATCAGAAAATCATAATAAAAACCTGAACTGAAACCAATCAATGCTATTGTTCAAATTGGGATCCAGGGCCCCTTTTGGATTTGGCAGTGGTACTGTGCACAAGCAAGGCAAACCAAGACTAATTACCTGAAAAAAATTGAGATTTCTAGCATTTCAACATCACTGAGCCACTATTTGTTGAAGCTGAAAACTGAAAACTGAAAACACCATGCACCTCAAGTGAGCTAAATGATGAACTCCAAATTTGAGCTTGGGATTCCAACAATAACCCTTCAACAATACCATATTTGCCTAGTTGGTTATGAATATGATAATGGCATGTGTGAACAAGAATTAAAGTCCCCATTGGGCTGAAATTTTGTGTGAATCTAGAGGATAATGACTATGAGAGAGACAAGGGGCAAGTGAAGGCATAGTTAATGATCCATAGTGGCGGGTGCTGATACTAGATTCACTTCTTTTCTACACAGTGAATGCGAATGCTTCATGCCCCTACAGCATCTGAGTTAGGATGAAAGAGAACAGGACAAGAATAGGGTGTTTTTCTGGGGTGTGAAGGGCTAGTTGTGACTTTTGAGTTGTGAAGTGAGAGATAAAAGAGAGAATGGAGAGATATAAGTGTTGCCAGTTCTAGTGTTTGTGTGTTAGATGGCCCTGGCAACCGGGACTCACCAGCAAAGGGACCAGAACTAAAAGACAGAAAGGCAATGTGTGTGTGCGTGTGAGAGAGAGAGAGAGAGAGAGAGAGAGAGAGAGAGCCTGTGAGGGTGAGATGAGTAGGAAAGTGAAATGGGAAACAGAATAAAGGTGTATTGTGTATATTCCTATTCTTATATTTTAAAATGGTTATAATATTCAAGTACTTAAATGTATTTTTTTAAGAATTTAATTTAAATATATTAATAGTGTAAAACAGTTTTATACCGTTAGCTAATAAAAATAGTGAAAAGTGCCAACTCACACAAATAACTATCCATTATAATGAGAGACCCACCATAATTTCTTACTTTTCCCTATTTTTATTAGTTGATAATATAAAATAGTTTTATATTATCAATATATATCAATTAAACTCTTTTTTTAATATTATGCATTTCTTTTTCATGTTGTCAAACTTTTGGTTAAGGGAAAAATTACCCTTAGTTTAAGATTAGTAGATGTTTTTGAGCATATTAAACGATTATAGAAATACTTGCAAGCCATCCATCAATGACAAAATATAAAAATTAGACATAAGTTATGACAATATATGAAAGCTAATCACTATTATATTTCTTCTTGTACATTTACAATCATACATAATGTATAACTAACAAAAAAATTAATTAACATAGTAAATAATTTCAATTTCTTAAATTGGATATAAGAGTTTAAATTAAAAAAAATTAATTCTTATGAAATACTACATAACTTTTGTGGTTACCTAGCCAATGAAAGATCAATTTTATGAACAATTAAATTTGTGAAGATATTTCGTGATTTTACTAAAAATCATATTTTATTTTACTTTACACGCATTTATTCTATGATACTGCCACACATATTTTTCAATGTAGTGTGGTGTATTTTTCCAGATGTACAAGAAGCATTTTCCTTTCTAGTGTACAAACAAAAACAGAAACTTAAAAACTGTGAAAAACCTAAAAAGAGTGATTTACAGGTATTGAAAAAAAATTGCTAAAAGCCCCCACATTACATGATTCCTTTGGTCTTTTGACAACAGATACCCTACTTCATTGGCAAATATACCAATTTCTGCAAACCTCCAGGTGGCTCCAGACATAATGTGACAGTGATTGGTGCGTGGAGTAAATTAAGAAGTAAATTATTAAATACTATCCTTAATGCATGCATTAAATATCTTTTGTATTTTGATTCAATGCTATTAATTTAATAGTTTTTAAAATAATTAAGAACATATATTTGAATGATTGGTTAAAGATAATGTAACATTAACAAAACAAGGCGTGCTGCAAATGACCTCCGAAACAACGAGGAGAATAAGTGCCATTGTCAACGTCAACCTACCAAAAGTAGAAGCAATTTAATTTGTGCCTTTGACGAATTTGCTTTTGTCCACCAATAATAAAAGAATGCTCATCCATATAGCAAAAATTTTTCCTATTTAGGGTAGGATGTGCCAGAAAATTGAGGTTAAATTAATTTAATTAATGCCCATTTGGGTCAATTGACTTCATATTCTTGAGCATCGTCTTCAATGACGGTGCAGTTTAGTGATGACTGGTGAATTAGTGGTTCATTATTTATTTATTCTTTATTTCATTTGATCATACTAAAATAAAATTCTTCAATTATTCTTTATTTCATTTGATTATACTCAAATAAAATTCTTCAAAAATATCACACTGCTATTGCATTTGTATTTGAATTAGTGCTTGGTTTTTTAATTTTCAAAACAGCTTATAATTCTATGTTTTTGGAAACTGTGTTAAAAGAATGATTAATTGAATTAAAGATTATTTATCAAAGGTCAAGCTAAAAGCTTTATTAAGAATTTATAGTGACAAATTATCTATTGATAAAAGTTTATCCGTAAAAGTTGAAATCAAAAATAAATTTTACACAAATAATTTTTGTTTAAAACTCATTTTAGAGGGGATTAATATCCTTCCTAATAAGAGCCAGAGGAAATTGATGTAAATCTTTGCCCCAAGTTATCTGTCTCTCCACTCTATCCCCCAATCAAAATATAACATCTGTATGAAGTTATAAAATAGATGAGATGTAAAATTATGTACAGGTGTTATATTCTGATTGGGTTTATTTCCTACTTTTCAATCATAAAACAAAACAAAACAAAACGTTTAAACCTTTAGTAAAATAAAAACTGAAAGTTGACTAATAGAAATCTATATGTATTAATATAGGTAGATTTAACGAGACGTTCCTATGTATACTTATTGGAGATGTGCAAATACGTTTTAAAGTTTTTGCGATGTTAGAATCATAATCACAAGACTCTCAAGAAGTAAAAGCCTTTGAAGTCGGAACAATTGTAGTGAACTAGGGGTCGAATTACAGTTGGAAAAATACCTATATTTAATATCTAATTATATTTTAAACAAAATTATCTTCAGTACAAAATACTGTAGGAAAAAAAAGTAATGAGAGAAAAAGCAAGGTGATACACTAATAATACGCATGCATTTGTGGATCTAGTACTATAAAGTGAAATTAATAAGAAGTTTTGCTGTTTTTGTGCTAGCTTAATTATGAGAAGTGGGTATAGAGCTAATTCTGTAATGAATTAATTAGGTTGGAGAAATTATGAATAACTGATGATGAAGGGTGCCGTGGTGGTAGCAAATGCAATACAAGTCATTGGTTTCGAATTCAATTGAACTTAAAACCCATGAATTTGAGAGTTGTGGGTGAAATTGTAAATGATCTGACTAAATGCACAACAAGAATACTAAAAATGTTCAAACACTACACCCATAAAAAGAGAACGCAAAAAAGGAATAATGACATTAAGAGGTTCCTTCAAAATAACGAGCCTCTCCTCCAAAGAAGTACCTAAGTTAGCTAAATGATCAGTACACCAAACATTGTAAGGAAGAATTTAAATCTTCTATCATATTTTCTGTTATTTTCTCTATATTTTCATTCAAAAGTTGACATTTGTATATCTATATAATATATTAGTTATATTGCATCTCAATTTATTTAGAATTACCAGTAATTTTATATATTCAATTTAATGCACAGAGGAAAAAAAATGGAATAATTGAATCTTGTAAGGAGATTACTAAATAAGAGTATACTGTGCTTGTTTGATTTGCACTTTAAAAATTGTAAAAAGCCTATTAATAGAAATAAGAAAAATTTTATTTTTTATAAAAGTGTTTTGAGAAGTTAATTTTTCTCTTTTCTAATGATTAATAAGTGAATCATACATACTAACAATGTGTTTGGTATATAGGTAAAAATGAGGGATAAAATTTCATATATGTAGAGCTCATTTATAAAATTTTATTCCATTTTTATTTCATACCAAAAGTATCCTAATAGTAAAATCATGATTTAAGTAAAAATTATTCTCTTATAACTTTTTCCAAATTATAATTTGAGAACTGCAAACAATTATGCACTAACAAAATCTAAATATGTATGGAAGAAGGAGAATAAAGAAGGGGCCCCTTTTCAAAACATTCCAAAGCAATGCACTGAATTTTCTGTATTCACAATTCGAATGAAAAATCGTTGCACAATGTAATACTAACAGACAAAAAGGTAAAAATGAAAAATATAAATTATAAATTTGTAATACTAACAAACAAAAATTAAAAGAAAAGAATGAGAAGCCAGCTCATGCAAAGTGAACTTATTCTGTCCCGGAGCAATGCAATATGATATTATTATTATTATTATTATTATTATTATTAGGGTAAATTACATTGACCTCTTATGAGGTTCAGTGTAATTATATTCGATACACCTCTAATTTATTTTGCTTAATATATTATCAAGTATAATTATACTGAATTTCAAGAGAGATGAGTATAATTCACCCTTATTATTGTTATTATTTTATTATGTTGAAGGAAACGAGGTCCACACATGCCATGTTATGATGCACCAAAGTGCACATGTGCCTTTGCCCTTGGCATTTGGCAATGGCAATGGCATGTGACATGAGCCCCTTACTTCTCTGTCTCTTCTGCCTTTGGTTTGGCTTTGCTCTTTATTTACGCGTCTTTCTCTTTCTATCTGTGT
Source organism: Pterocarpus macrocarpus (assembly GCA_031439585.1). Lineage (NCBI taxonomy): Eukaryota > Viridiplantae > Streptophyta > Magnoliopsida > Fabales > Fabaceae > Pterocarpus > Pterocarpus macrocarpus. Next base: position 64,685,073 of record CM062515.1, read on the forward strand.
GTCTTCACCAATGAATACTAAATAGTCCATATAACCTATGTGTCTGTCTGTATATGTCTATACGTATATACGTATGTGTATACATATGTATATTCGTATGTATCCAGCTTACATTTATGTTGGACCATTTTTGGACATGACTCGCACCGACAGAGTCGCTTCTCGCACATTAATGCTGCTGCTGTTCTAAGTGCTCGGTTCTGACGAAGGACGCCAACAAAAAGAATTGTGTTAATTCGACTTATAATTGGGATTTATGTTATGAGATTTTTTTTATGCAACTTACTAAAAATATGTTTGATTTGCTAATGCAAACCGAAAAACACGAATTCCAATAAGCTTTTTTCAAAATCTAACAAAGAAAGGCTTTTATGTTGGCCTTTAAAATTCATGTTTTTACGTTAGTTTTGCAAACCAAACGTGCTTTAACATGTTTCTTGATCATTAATATAAAGTGAGTTCCAATTTTTTTCCAATCAATAATTAAAGGCACCTTAATAGCTCCCATAAAATAAATCCTTAAAAAAAATTGGACATGGAAACAAAAAGGGTCCCACAGATTTGAGAGTTGGCCACCGTCACCATCTGTTGCCTGTTCTATTCAACCTCGGCAGTTGGTATACTAATAGCACAAACATTTTTATTGTTCGGAGTTTTCCTTCTGAATCCATGTTCAGAATTTGACATCAATGATATTAATTGTTACTTGTTAGTTGCACACCAAAAGACATTCATTATTTTCATATCAGTTAACAACAATTCAATTATATAAGTTGATATGATATGTAAGTTAGTTATTAATAGATTGCTAATGTTAGATCATGATCTTATTACCGGAACCAAACTTAGAACTAATCATAACGGTGTGTTTGGTTGAGAGCTAAAAATAAGGTGAAAAATTTTATAGATGAGTTACATATAAAGTTTAACCATAAAAATTCTATCATATTTTTATTCCAATCAAACACACCGTAAATGAGTGTTTGGCAATTTGAAAAACTAAGTTAATATGGGACAAATTAGAATCAATTATATTAACGTATATAAAAATAAACTAATTTTATATTAAACCTTGTTTGGTTTGATAACTTAAAAAATTAGTTTTAATATATGTGTGGCGGCAAACAAGTGGTAGATAGAGAGCAACTGATGGTCACGGACGGTGGTGAATAGTGGCAAACTATGCAGGGAATGGGGAATGATGGCAAATGGTGGCAATGGACGATAGCAAACAGTGGCGGTCAATGGCAGTGGATGGTGACAGGGGATGGTGGCAGTGGACCATGGCAGATGGTAGTAGATGGTAGCATATGACAACGAGGGACCGTGGTAAATGGAGGTGCTAGTGACAGCTGATAGTGGTAGATGATAGTGGGTAGTGGCAGTCGATAGTGGTCAACGACGATAGTGGTAGATGGTGGCAGCATACGGTTGACAAAGTCAATAGATTAAGAAAGAATTGATGCGAAGTAAGAAAAAAATAATGGAAAGAGATAAAATATAAGGAAAAAAATTTGGATGAAATAAAATTAATTTAAAATTAATTTTTTTATAATTGATTTTAGACTCAAATTGATTTAGATAAAAATTAATTTTAAAATATTTAAATAATTACTAAATAATATTTATTAAAGATCAGGTTCCATTATATCTAATTATTTGATCTTTATAATTTGCTAAGCACCCCCTAAAAATGCATTTTTGTTTTTCTTCTCAAAACCCCTTAGTAAGGGATTGCACTGATACCATTATCCTCCCCTGTTACTCTAGCGATTTGAGCCCGCAACATTGTTATATATCATCAAGCACAAATTAAATAAAAAGTTATAATTAATAGTAAAAATATAGTTATACACTGATTCATTCTTCTTTTTTTTTAATTTCTAAAAATCACATTAACATAAAGATGTGCATTTATTTTAAGCGCTATGGGTCATGATATTAATTTTATCGAATTTTAATATAATGTAGCAATAATCAAGTAAATAGATAATTAATTTATTAATTAATGTACATATATTTTATTAACTTACAAATAAACTGTCACTAATATGAATCAAAATAGTTGTAGATGACCAGTATGGATTGGATCTAGTGAAAGGGACTAGTTTCTCATAACGTAAGTAAGCACAGCTTGAATTTCAATTGAGAGAAGTACCTACATTTAGTATCCGACCATGTCTCAATTAAGATTACCTTTAGCAGGAGATACATGTGGGAAACTGAAAAAGTAGGAAATAAGTTTACACCCAATAATGTGCTAGTAAAATTTTGAATGTCATGAAACCAATTTGGGTTAAATATTCACATAGACAGTCAATTTAAATTAGTTACCAAATATTATTTTTAAAACATTCTCTAATGCGATACTAATTAGTTAGATATGAATAACAGAATAATCTTATTTGTAACTCATAGTAGAAATTATAGAGATATTGGAGCCTTTCTTCTTGACTCAAATAAGGAGTTCTATCAATGGCACTTTTGTTGAGAGACTAAACACTTGTAGAGACATTTCAATGAGGGAGACAATGGCTTCTGCGGATCGATGCATAGCTTCTATGATCAAAGCATGGAATACATGGAGCAAATAGCACAATTGATGGGTATCAGTATCAAAATACCAACAATAATAAATTAAGGAATGAAGTCTAATCTTGGCATTAGGGTTCAAGAATCAGTAATCATGGGAGGCTCAACAACAACAAAATAATTAAAAAAAAAAAAAAAAAAAGAATCACATCTTCTTGATTTTGATAAGTAAGAAATGAAGGAGGTGACTGGTAACTAAACTATGAAGGGAACCAAACTATTAAAGGATGGAGGAGATGAAACCCACGCTGGCAAAGTAGCATCAGTCAAAGCATAGGTTGACGGAAGCACCGCTAGCCGTAGATCCTAAACCCCACGTTAGTGAAGTGGTTTCAACCATAATGCAGAGGAAAGCCATAGTGGCACCGTACTCGGACTTGACATCGTCCGTGGAGATCGGTAGTTCAACAATCAACTTCCTAGGTAGGCATCCAGCACGAAAACCACACACGCGAGACTCATGGTCAACGATTGTAGATCGACAAGATCGGTAGCTGTTGCAACTATTCTTCCTGGGTTTGATTCTCCTACACCACCACTCTAGGTGGAAGCGGCATTTGCATCACTCCTTGTCATGGTGGAGGCAATGGCTCGATAAACCTTATCGCAGTGGGTGCAGCAACCTACGACTAGGAAGACACCATTGGTAAAGAAGAACTCAATAAGGGAACCCTTGAAGGAAAGTGGCTCAGCTGCTAGCAACAAGACAAAGGGGATGGTAAAGGCAATAACGGGATGACCATTAATCGTCCAAGTGAGGTGACCTGCGACTTGTCTTCTGTAGCTGTGGCCTAAGTGAAGGTGGTAGCTAGGGCATTGGGTAACATTGGCAAATAGGTCAACTCGCCCTGCTGTGTTGCAGGTCAAGCCTTAAGCAGGGTGGGGGTGGGGCGGGTTAACCTGTATTAGTAATATGAGTTAAGTATATCAACTTACCCTACTTATGTGAGGGTTGGTGGGTTAGTAGGTTAGCCCGTCAAAAAAGTTAAAAGACATTAAAAATATTATTTTAAGTGAATTATTTCATCTAAACTTTTTTAAATAAAAATAATGAATTTTTGCTTAAATATAATAAAATAACATCCATACAAACTTACAAAAAAAATCTTAATCATCGAATTTATGAGTATCCTGCTCAAAAAGATTCAAGACAATCATAAAATTAATGTTGCACTATTAACATTATTTAGTATTACAATATGCCATCAAAAGATATCTACAGACTTAGTTGTTAATAATTCAATACCAAGATACCTGTAATATACATCCTATTGCACCCATTCAAACATTAAAAATAAAAAAAAATGCCATTGTCTTTCCATTTTTTTTTAAATATCGAATTACCTATTTCATGGCAACTCATAAAGGCATTAAACAATTTACTTAACTCAAATTGGGTTAAAAATCATAATTCTTGATGTTGAGCATATGTGTATAGGCCAACAAAAAGTCCAAATATTGAGTGTACTATGCACAATTAAAAAATTATGTGAGTTAAAAATTTTTTGACGAATTGAAAATATCAATCCATCCTGCCAAAATTTGTGGGTTGTGCAGATTAACCTAATGAGTCCAAATTGTTTTGCCATATCTAACATAGGGGAAATTATCTCAGTGGGGCTCAAACTCAAATCTAGTAGGCCAAGCCTAAAATAGGAAGGAGAAAAATTAGATCTCTCCTAACATGGAGTTGCCCAACCTAGATTATCATTTCACCCAAATTAGATTACTCATATCATAATTAAGAGAAGCTATAACAATGGAAATGACCCAGTGAGCTTAAGTTTTAATTTTTGAAAAAAGTAATTTAGAAGTTTAAATTTTATATATAATTAAAAAAGTTAAAAATTAAATTTTTTTTAAATTACTCTTTTCAATTTTTTAAAAAAAATTAAAAATTAATTTTTTATATTTTAATTATTTTTAAAAAATTATTCAAAAATATAAAATTAATTTTTTCAATAAAAAATAATTTTTTACCAAAATAATCACAAATAAACACATACTAAAATTAGCATTTAGCATAGTATTTGCAACTTGCTCCTTGCTGGTGCTACATTCCACTATCTTGTGCACAATTTCGTATGTATATAATTATATTATATATTTTTACTGGTTGTTATCAAGACACGCGGACACATTCATTTTTTTGCCCCTTTTCATACATTAAAAAAAATACTTTTACTGTTTCGAGACAGAAAAAGACAAACTGCCGTATCATTGGTTATTATTATTATATATATAAAAATATAATAAGGTTATAACAGCCATATTATATTTAAAAATAGATTTAATTTAAATACATTATCAGTGTAAAAAATTTTTATATAGATATTTAATTATATATTATCACGTTAGTAAAAATTTTTGATATAATCACCTACTACTTAAATAGTCATGCAAATAAAATGTTTTGATTGGATGATTTAAAAATAACAAGTTGATGATATGCTATAAAAAATACCCAATATAGTTTATATGACTAAATTAACAAATTAAAATAATAAGTCATGCCAATAACTAAATCAATTGTAACTTGTAACATTATATATCTATAGATAAATTACAGATATAACCCCTTTGTATTTTCATTACATGTCGATTAACCCTTGTTAAGTATCTTTTTCATACTTAATATCTTTTAATTTTGGTTCATGTTAAAAACTAATATTATCAGTTTAATTACGCAAAAGCCAACACGTCTTATGGATGCGAACATATTTTCCCTCTTGTAATTTGATTATTTCTGGACTTGCACCTTTAAATTTGAAACTGAACCCTTTTATAGTAGGCTCTACACAGAATACAGTATTTTTCTTTTTTTTTTTTTTTGGTCAATCAGTATTTTATTTGTTAAAGCAAATATTGGATGATACACATACGTAACATAAAATTTGAAAATGAAAAAGTTTGGGCACCCGCATAGTATGGGCTGACTGTAATTGCTTGTGTTATATGGGCCTACATGTAATTTCCCTCCGGTTTTTTTATTCATGATGACCGAAAGGCATTCTCGGGAGGAAAAAAAAGAAAGGAAGGTATTCTGATTGGAAGAGACTAGACACATGGTGTCCTATCATATATTCATTGGATGAGAGCCCACGCTTAACCTAAGACCATCTTGAATAAACTTTAATATAAAGAAGTAAATTTATTAATTAAAAAGATGGCAAAAAGCATAATAAAAAATATGTATAGGAAGTAAGCTATATGTGATTCAAGAAATAAGGGCGGATTCTGCTATGCTCTGGGTAAAGTAAGGAGCATAGTGTGTCGATATTTACTCATATTAAAAAATAGGCGTGTTTTACTATATTTCGGCTTAAAAATGGTGCATACTGCACCTGATGATTCAATGATGAAGATCAATGGTCTATCAAAACCCTAACATCATATGTATGCACCATAGCCACCCCTTATTTCTTCTTTTTCTCGTTCCTTCATTTTTTCTTTCGTTACTTCTTCGCTTCACTGTTGATGCCATCGCCAACCCACCCTTCAATGCCGCTGTTAAGCCATCCTCCGATGTTGCTAGTGGAGCTTTTCTGCTCTGATTTTAGATCTGAGGCGATTGAAGGTGCTGTAGCTACGGGGAGGAACGCGG